>CM035341.1:21122462-21786167 GCA_020226455.1 Prunus salicina | reverse complement strand
GCTCAAACGGTTCAAACATGGCCTAAATCACTTCCTAAGCATTGTATGGCAACAAAATGTCTCAAGAGATATTCAAATAAGTTCTAGAGTACAAAACCAAGATCATGAGATAAGTAGAATTGCATAACGTCTCTAAGTAACAAGAAATTGGACTAGCTTGGCGAAGTGCTCAATAAGTGCAAGGGTGGCATGCAAGACAGAGTTAACTCAGAACCACACAAAGTCCTTAAAAAATGACTCTCAATTTCTGATAAACCATATTAGTATTAAATCCAAGTCTTATCATAGGTGTTTGGAAGGATAACGAAACAACACACAAAATCCTGCATTTTTTGACGCTAAACACACAAAAAATAAAAATAAAAAATAAATTTAAAATTTGACAGTAAAACAACATAACCAAATCCTTCCCCCCAAACTTAAATGAAACATTGCCCTCAATGTTTAGAACGTAAAAACATGCAATGCCTCATAAATACAAGGAAAGAAGAGAAGGAAAAGACATAACCAAATGTTAGAGTTTAGAAAAACTCCCCTTTGAAGCGATTAGGACGGTTCATCTTTCAATCCGACTCACTTTTCGAAGGGTCTGAAACAGAAGAATCATATATGGCTCCATCTATCATCAACTCATCCATCTGCTCCACGAAGTCTCGGAGCCTTGTGGTCATGTACGCTAATTGGAAGTGAAACTCATCAAGCACACTTAAGTAAATGCCAAACTCGTCTCGAATGTTACCTGTACAATACATGTGACTGCTCAACACAACAGTTCTTGCCACAAACCTCCTATCTAGCAGATATACCCTCCAAGTATCTAGACCATGTGCCAGTGCTGCAAGCTGCATCTCTTCCAATCCACAATCCATATCCCAATTTGGAATCATGCCTTCAATTTCCCCTATCACCCTACCTCTATGAAACAGAAAGGCATCTATGGTAACTTCTGAAGGATCCATGGCAAACACAACCACGAGCACCTTAATCACCTTAAACACCCGTTGCATAATGGTGTCCTCTCCCAAAGGATCTTTTGGTGGGATAACTGGCAGTGAGTTCAACAAAACCATTGGGCTAGGCACCTTCACCATGCTCAATTCAGACTCCTCCTCCTTGAGCTTTCCACCGACGGCATCCTTGAGTTTCTCCATTGACGAGCCCTACAATAATCAATAATTTGGAGAAGGCTTGGGAAGAGAAGGTTGGTTTCAGGGGTTAGCGGGCGGCTAGATCAAATGAAAGATGGAGAGTTAGGGTTAATGTAGTGTTTCAGAGAAAGAGAAGGTTTTTATTTTTTTATTTTTTATTATTATTGTTTTTTAATTATTTTTTTTATTTGTTTATTATTATTATTATTATTATTATTATTATTTTATGAATAAAACACACGAATATACAAGTGACTCATGGATTACCAGTTAAGAACCTCAGAAAACACAGCCAGGGGATCCGGGAAGTTTGGAGAGGTCATAATGGTCCCGCTTAAAACCCAAACTTCTTAGACACCGAAGGTGTCGCCTATAGAACTCCTAGACACTGTATTAACAGAGGTGCTTATTGGAGTTACCAGAAGTCAACTCATATGAAAAATCTTTTTTTATTTTTATTTTTATTTTTATTTTTATTTTTTAATAGACTTGCAAGACATTGAACAAAATTATACTAAGCAAAACAAAGCTCACACAACTTAACTCTACCACAAAACCTAACAAAATTGTCAATCCCTACCCCCAAACTTAAATGGAGCATTGTCCTCAATGTGAAAGCATATAAGATGAGTGAGAACATGTATATAATAAGGGGAAAGTTTAAGACAAAGGATTAGAGAAACTCCCTCTTTATGCGATTAGGTCGACCGCTACCAAGCACCTTATTCTTTAACACATGGGTTGCCTCCCAAGAAGCGCTAAGTTTTATGTCTTCAGCCGGACATCCAACTTGTTATAGTGAATGGGGAGGTTTGGACTCAATCGGCACCGCATGCAATGCAAGAGAGTTCACCAAGCTTGTCTTCCATTTCCATCGCTTCCTTATTGCAACATATTGTGGCAATGACTATAGGGCAGCCACCATCTCGCAGATTTCTTCATGATTAGGTTCGGCCCCATTTTTGATGAGTTCAATTCCTTGAACAATGGTGGTTTCAAGGGCATCCCTATCTAGGGTTTTGAGATTTTCCTGCGCCAAAGAATCAAATACATCAACAAAGAAACACGAGTGATCATCCATAGGGTACCTCATAGCTTCAGAAATATTGAAATCAATGATATCGCCATCAAATTCCATTGTCAACGTCCCTTTGAACACATCGATATTGGTTCGGGCTGTTTTCATGAAAGGTCGTCCAAGTAAGATTGGCAATGGTGTTGAATGGGCCGAATCCTCCATCTCAAGCACATAAAAATCTGCTGGAAATATCAAGTGGTTAACCTGCACCAAAACATCTTCCAAAACTCCTTTCGAATATGCATTAGAACGATCAGCTAATTGAATTACAACTCCATCCTTTTTAAGCTCTCCTAAGTTCATAGATCCATAAATAGAGTATGGCATGACATTAATGGAAGCACCTAAATCTAACATGGCATGTTCAAACTTGGTGTTACCAATAACACAAGGGATTGTGAAACTACCTGGATCTTTGCATTTAGGTGGCAGTTTTCGTTGCAAAACTGCAGAAACATTCTCACTTTTACCACTTCTTTGTTCGAATTCCTCCTCCTTGTTGTACAAAGCTCTTTCAAGAATTTAGCATACTTTGGAACTTGCTTTATTGCGTCAAGAAGTGAGATATTTACTTGTACCTTCCTGAAAGTCTCTAAGATGCCTTTTTCATTCTCTTCTTTCTTAGACTGCATAAACCTGCGAGGGAAAGACACATTTGGTGGGATAGGGTTAGAATGAGTTGAATTTGGAACAACCTTACCTGAGTTTGGTTGTGCAGGAGCTTTGGGGGATTGCGGCAAGGGTTGTTCCTCCCTTGCTGTGGCTTTGTCCTCCTCCTTTTCTTTGAAAAGCAACTTTTCGTTCTCTGTTGGGCTTTGTTTGGACATTTTGGGATTGGTTCCAATCTTTTTACCACTCCTCAAGATGATAGCTTTAGCCGTTTCAAAACCTCCTTTTAGGTTGACAATGGTTGAGCTAGGTAGTTTGCCTTCTTCTCTAAACTGTCCCATGAATTCCGCCATCTGCCCAATTTGCTTCTTCACTTCGCTCATCTCTTTGGCTTGATTTTGTAAACCCTGAGTTAAAGAAGTTAGTACTTTAAGCATTTGATCATTATCCATTGGGGAACCTGAATTTGATTGGGCAGTTTGTGGTTGAGGTTGTGGTGGTGCGAATGGCCTTTGATAGAACCCCGGAGGTGGCTGTTTATATCCGCCTTGTTGTTGAGTTTGTTGAGGCTTCCTCGACTAAAAATTTGGATGATCTCTCCAGCCTGGGAAGAATTTCTCTAAGAATGCTTTCTTCATACTTTCCCAAGAAGTAACAGTTCCAGGTGCTAGTTCATAGAGCCAATCCTTAGCCTTGTCCATAAGAGAAAATGGAAAGGCTTTCATCTTCAAAATATTTCCATCCACGTTAATGGGTGTCATACTTGAACATACTACTTCAAATTTCTTCAAATGCTTGTTTGGATCTTCCATGGACAGCCCATGGTATCTGGGAATGTGATGTAGCAAACTTGACTTCAATTCAAATACATCGGTCTTGCCTGCAGCAGCCCCGGGGTATTGAATGCAAAGAGGGACTGCATTGTCCAATTCAGAGGCTGAAAGTTCCTTGATTGATCTATTGTCTACAGCCATGTCTTGTTCCTCTTTCAAGTCCGTTTCTGCTTCAGATTCGGGTTCGGAACCAGAACTAGAGGGACTGAGTTCTGGCTGTTTCCTCTTCCTTCTCAAAGTTTGTTCGAGATCGTCGTCAAAGTCCAATATGTGCGCATGAACACAGTGTGAACTTCGAGTCATACATTTGTACCTAAAACAAAGAAAACAAAATCAGAAACACAAGAACAATGAAAACGCACGGAAGATTAGCAATTTTGCTAATCCCCGGCAACGGCGCCAAAATTTGGCGTGGTAAATAACTAACGCACAAATTAAACCCTATAAATCATGCAATCGTAGTACGAGTAAGTAGGGATCGTTCTATTCCGGGGATTATGAGGGATGCTAATCAACACAAATTAAATTTATTAAACTAGAACTAAGTTAAGGGAACAGTGATTGGGGGGGGGGGGGGGAGTTGGATGATTTAGACCAAAGTAAAATTGACAGCAGCAAATAACTAAGATGTGAATGAAATATGGATTAAGGGATAGCTAGATGATTCTTCTCCACACATGGAACATATGCATACAAATCGATCTCCAGTTACTCTTTCTATAAAGTACGAATGTCAAAGCCCCAAATTAATTGTGAACTGCACTAATTAACTCTCAGATTTTCCTAAGTTCATTGAATTGGACTCAGCGACTAAATCAAATTATTCTTATCAAGTTCCCTATATGAACAGCATGATAGAGATATATATCAAAGATCATTAAGTTCTATGAAAATCATAAGCTTTGACAAAGCATTTGTAACTATGAAAAGCATGATACTCCTGCCAGGAATTTACTTAACACAATCATGACTAGTGATTTTTACTACTTGTGAATATAAGTTCATAACGATTAGGTGAAATTCCCTTATATCCTAGCATCAAATCCCTGCATGCAAACTAAGTATGCATCCTTAATAAACATGCAAGAATAAGTCCGGAATAAAACAGAAAAGTAAATCACATTCATACTTTACGAAACCATAACTGGGAGTGATCAATTCATATAAAACATATGTCCATGGCTTCGAATTCACCTCTAACTAAGAAGAAATTTAGTTACACATATTTAATAATTGAAAAACAATATAGAATAAGAAATACATAGGATAGGATAAAGAGAAGAAAAGAACTAGATGATGGCAGCAAGGAATTCCCAAGACAGCTCTAAGCTTTGCTCCTTTTGCAACTAGCTCTCTCTCTCTCTCTCTCTCTCTCTCTCTCTCTCTCTCTCTCTATATATATATATATATATGAATGTGTATGAGTAATGGATGAAGTGAATTGATGGATTGTTGAATGATGTATGGCTCATTATCTGGTTCTTCTTGAGCAAGTACAGGTTAATCCGTGAATGTGACTGATCTGCAGACACTGTTTTGCTAACTTGTCTTCAAAATGCATGTAATGAGTCTCATCCTTATTACACTGAAACATACACAAACTTTATTAAAAGCACAAGTTTAACTCAAAAACATAACCAAATCATAAGTTAGAAGGGTATAAAAAGATATGTAATTATGCACTGATCAATATCCTCATCATCACCAGTAAAAATTAAATCATCAACTTAGATACTTACAATGATAATCTTTCCTTCTTTGTTCCTCTTTGTAAACAAAGTTTGCTAACTATCACACCTTTGGAAGCCTTCATTGATGAAATGTGCTTCGATCCGACTAAACCAAGCTCGTGGAGCTTGTTTTAATCCATACAAAGCCTTGTGTAGCTTGTAGACCAAATGCTCCTTGCCTTTCTTCTCATAACCCATTGGTTACTCAACGTAAACATTTTCACTTAGCTCTCTATGAAGGAATGCTGACTTGACATCCAATTGAAAAATCTTCCAACCATTTTGTGTTGCCAAAGCAATGATCGTTCTCACCGTGTCCATCCTTGCCAATGGTGCAAAGACCTCTGTGTAGTCTATGCCGTGCTTTTGTGAGTAGCCTTTGGCTACTAAGAGTGCCTTATGCTTGTCAATCTCCCCATGCTCATTGTACTTGGTCTTGTAAACCAACTTGACACCGATCTTTTTAGCTCCAGCAGGCAACTCAGTTAATGTCCATGTCTTGTTCTTTTCAATGGAGTTGATCTCACTGTCCATAGCTTGTCTCCACTTCACATTCCTCATTGCTTCTTCAAAATGAAAAGGATCTTCAGTTGCCATAACTTGTGCCATGTGTGCCTCATCTTCACTCAAACCTTCTCCACTAACATAATCGTACAAATAAGGAGGAGGACGTCTCACTCTCCCTTCATTGTCATCAGGCCCATAAGGATTTCCTACTTCTTTACCCCGTGCTTCTTCACTGCCCTTACTCTCACTTCTTTCCCCTCTATCACCATTGCCATCTTCATCTCCATTTTCACTCACCTCTCTTCACCCTCATTGTTTTCTTCATTCTCTCCCCACTCCAAGTCTAACAAGACTTGCACCTCAAAATTCACTTCTCAATCCCATTGTTTTTCTTCCTAAAAAATAACATCTCTACTCACAACAATTATTCTAGCTATAGGATCAAACAATCTATACCCCTTGGACTCCTCACTAACTCCAAGTAAAACACAAGAAAAACTTTTATGATCTAATTTACCTTTTCTTGCATCTGGAATGTGAATATGAGCTAGGCATCCAAAGACCCAAAAATGCTCAACTGAGGGCTTTACTCCATTCTACGCCTCTTGTAGTGTGACATTCTTCACTGCCAATGTTGGGCACTAATTCAGAACATAGAAAGTCCAATTCACAGCCTCTGGCCAAAATGTTTTCGGAATCTTCTTATCAGACAGCATGGAATGAACCATATTCATTACAGTTCGATTTTTCCTCTCAGCTATGCCGTTTTGTTGTGGTGTATATGCAGTAGTTAATTGTCTCTTGATTCCACTTTGTTTGCAAAAATCATTGAAGTCATTTAAAGTGAATTCACCCCCTCTATTTGTCCGCAAGCACTTGACAAACAATCCTTTCTCTTTCTCCACCATCTTTTTGAAAAGCTTGAAGCAATAGTGCCTCACATTTTGCTGTCAACAGATACACCCATGATTCACGACTATAATCATCAATAAAACATAATGTGTACCTCTTGCCACTATTTGATATAGGGGAAATAGGCCCGCAAATGTCTGCATGAATGAGCTCCAATGGCTGACTTGCTCTCCACGTACTTCTCTTTGGTATGTCATCTCGGTGCTGTTTGCCATTAATGCAATCTGTGCATGTTGTGTTTGAAGCTTGAAATTAAGGAAGTCCATGAACCATCTTCTTGTTTTGCAAGGTTCTCAAACCTTTGTAACTCAAGTGGCCATATCGTCGATGCCAAAGGGAAGAGATATCTTGAGGGCTTGTATGAAGACATCTTTCTGGGTGAGCATTTGTAGGGGCTGGAGTCTAAGCTAGCAGTATAAACATTCTGTTTACACTCATCACAGTCTGAATAATCAAGCCCTTGGTCGGATGATAGATTTTACAGACTCCCCCTTTAATCAATATCACCAAGCCTCTTTCTTGAAGTTGTCCTATGCTCAAGAGATTATTTTTGAGCTCTGGAACATAGTACACTTCATGTACAACATGGTTAACTCCATTCAATAACAACTTCACATTTCCCTTTCCAACCACATTCATCCTACTATTGTTTCCCAATTTAACTGAATGAAGAAAGCTCTCATCTAGATTGGTGAACATACCTCGATTTCCACACATATGATTGGAACACCCCGAGTCAAGGAACAATGTATCATTCCATTTGGACATCATCTTCTTCTATATAATAGCCCAAGGTTGCACAAAATTTCCTTCGGAGGTTATCTTCTTCTTCTTCTCTCTCTCTCTCTCTCTCTCTCTCTCTCTCTCTCTCTCTCTCTCCATACATAGTAGGGACTTATTTGAAACAGAAAACAAACCTAAATATTTGAGAATCCTATAGTACTAAGGAATCCCAAACCCGTTAATGGGGAGGTCAAGGAAGGGGTCAGTTGTGGTTGGGTAATAGGGAGAGGAAGAGAGTGAGGTTTGTGAATACGGGTTGGTTAAAGAGGGAAGTGAGCTTATGGGAAAAAATCTAATTGTGAGAGAAGTGGGGCTGCGAGAAGGAGTGGGGTGGCTGGGCTGAGCTGGGTGCTTTAGGGATAGAGGTGACCAGAAAAGGAAGAAAGAGAAGACGGAGGCGAGGGTTGGTGAGCTAACAGGGAGCGAGGAAGAAATGGGTTTGTTAACCCTAAAAAAAAAAATATTAAAAAATTGTTTTTGATTTTTTAATTTGGATTTTAAAGTTTTTAAATAACTAATCTTATGAAAATGCCAATGCCACATCAGCACACTTAACAGTTTTGTAGACGGAAATGGACGAAAGTGGTAAAAATTTAATCAATTTTTAGAGATTCTAGGGGTTAAGTGAGAAAATTTCAATTTCAAAGGGTAAAGTGAGACCAAGCGTCCGTTCCAAGGGTAAAATAGTAATTAAGCCTTTAATAATTGGTTCTTAGTGTTACAATTTGTTCATTTGAAAGTACAACATGGAGTTTTTCTAAAATATTAAAATGGGCATGTTTGTGAAAATCTCAGGATTAATAAAGAACTTAAAGCACCTCTATTACCAAGTGCATTATTGACCATTGGATTGGATGAGTTATCTCATGGCTATAAAGGTGTGTAAAAATTTGTGGTTTGATGTGTCTCCCATGATCCTTACTCTACAAAAATTCATTCTACCATGTATTGTATGATATATTTGCTAAAACACATCACTCCAATCGAATCACATGTTAGTTTGAACAGAACTTTAATTGTAAATCTAGTAGCTATATTAACGCTAAGGGAAGACCAAAAAATTGATGTTATTGCTACAATTGTTTTTAATTCGTCATTCTATCAGGAAAAGTTGCTTGGAAAACGATCGGTCGCTTTATATAGTGACGAAATTCTAAAACTTCTGACCAAAATGATCGGTTGTTTTTCCCAAAGCAACCGGTCACTTTTCATAGACTCTAATATTTTTGAAAATTCTCCAACATTAGCGCTACAAGCTAGTGATGAGATTGGTGAATGATGCTGGGTGGGATAGTGCATGAAGCTAATTCCTAATCCGACCCCTATGGGGTCGTTTGGTACGGCGGACTGTCATGGACTAGATTAAATCCTGAAACTATCTTAGATTAGCTCGGATTGGACTAAGCTAGATTAAGTACTGACCTACGTTTGGTGCTGTGTCGGACTAAGAAGCTAGATTGTAAAAATAGTGAACACCTATGTTTGGTGCTGTGTCGGACTGAAAAATAATTATTTTATATTTAAAAATAATAATTTTTAAATAATTAAATGTAAGTTTTTTTGTTATTAGAATTGCCAAATTGACATATACATTTCTTTTCCTCCAAACCAAATTGACATATACATGTCATATATGCAAAAGTTAGAAATTCTTCACATATGCCAAAGTCATCTACATGACTCAGAAATTAGAGGTTTAGTTCACCACACAATTCTACCATTAATACATACAAATAAACATTCACAATTTCAAAATGAAACTAATAAGCCCCACAACCATGAACCATTTGGCTTTAATGCTAGCAATATGTTATACAATTTGTGGTGTTTCCAAAATGAAGCCAATCTTATCATTGCATCATTTGTGGTGTTTCCAAAAAGATAGATGCATCAAATTTAGCTAGGTCATGTCCTCAAGCATTGTCACCAAGCAACTGCTCAACAAACACTTTCTTGATATCATCATCCAAAGACATGAATAGAGATATATTTTGTGGACCATGACCGCCTAGTTCCTTTCTTTCCTTGTTCAAAGTTTTGACTGTTACCTTCACTTTCCAACCATAAAAATAATAAGCACAAATAAAATAATACCACAATCAATAATTGGAATCTACAAAGAAAGCACAACTTTGTTTCAAAGCATGATCCATATCTATTAATAAATAAATAAAAAAGAATTATTGCACTTAACCAATTCTACTGAAAGTGAAATAACCCCAAATTGAAAACAAACAGTTTCATATGTTTCTATGAAACGGAATAATTACTACAAAGCCATAATTAATACCATTGCAAAGTATGGAAAATTCACCCCAAATGGACCAAAATTATCGACCAATGTGTGCCTAATACTATAACAGATATGAAGAAAAAAGTTGTAGGATTATTTCACTTTTGGCCAAAAGATGCTGCTGCTGCTGATGAACACCATGTTATTTATTGCATTTTCTTATTTGAGAGACCAAAACCAATTGCTCTATTGGTATAATGTCCACATGTGGTGAGAGGCCATTAGGAGGACTTTGCCTATGCCAATCACTAAAAGAAAGTTGCAAGTTGCCCATCACTGATGGAATGCTGAACAATAAAATAGCAATGCAAACTCTTTTTTTTTTTCTTTTTAATTTCACACCAGAGTCAGCTGTAAAGAATTGTTAGATTCTATCTACCTATAATATTACCACAATGACATGAGCAAACAAAAAGGCCCAAATCAGGATTTGTTGTACCTTCTATCCAAATAGTAACCTAGTATGACTTTTTTGGCAAATTTTTTATAAGAAATGGCAACCTCATAGCTACAAAAGAAACTCCACAGCAAGCATAAAACAACTGATGGAATGCTGAACAATAAAATAGCAATGCAAACTCTGTTTTTTTTTCTTTTTAATTTCACACCATCTACCTATAACATTACCACAATGACATGAGCAAACAAAAAGGCCCAAATCAAGATTTGATGTACCTTCTATCCAAATGGTAACCTAGTATGACTTTTTTGACACAAATTTTATAAGAAATGGCAACCTCATAGGCACAAAAAAAACTGACAGCAAGCATAAAACAAATACTAATCTTCCTATGTGTTATCTTTTAACACTAAATCACCAACCAAGAAAAAAGAAAATTGGCAGAGCTAGGTAGTGCCAGAGTTAAGACAAAGGCCTGCAAATAATGACAATGGGGAAATAGGGAAAAAGAAAAAAAAGAAAAAAGAAAAAAAGGGTAGGGACATTCTTATGTTAGTTAATCTAATTGAATACAGTTTGAGAGAATACAGAATCTCATTTACCCAAAATGAGAACTTAACTTAAAGGAGACGTTCTAACAGAGAGCCTAAGTTGAGGCTGCACTTCAAAACTTACACCTCAACTGTGAGATTATATATGTGGTGTCTGAAAGTAGACGATGGTAGGCAAGATGCAGCCATTTGACATGTTAACGTACCTATTAAAAGTCTCCAATCAATACAACTCATGAAAATACAAGAAATCCTCAGTCCAGCCACCAAGTGCCATAGAAAGATATTCAGAAGGTTTAGTCATCATGTCTCAAATCCTATTGAATATAGTCACACATGAGACTGTAATGAATTGCGTACATCAGAAAAGAAACATCTTATTTTTATTAAGATGAAATAAGATGAAAGGAGAGCATCATATTTAAAAACTGAAACCACAAGGATGCATCATCCCACATGATCCAGTAAGTTCAATAAACTCAAGATTCATGCCAAAAGTCTACTCTAAACTCAAGATTCTGAATTTCTAGGATTTCTTAAATACTCATCGCAAATTAATTGCCAATTAACATCAAGTATATATATGTCGCTACAGTAGATATGGGTTCGACGAAAATTAGAGAAGAGAAGAAGAAAAAAAAAAAGAGAAAATTAAGGAGAGATTCAGAGCACACAGTCAAAATTGTTGAGGACAATTGCAAAAATCAAAGAGGTGGAAGAAGGAAAAGAGAGGTATCCAAAGGGAAAGACCAAAAAAACTTGCATGGGTCAAGATTTGAAGAAGAGGAGAGGAGTCGATGTTGAACGAAGAAGAGGTGGAGTCGTGAATGAGAGAGAGCGGTGGAGTCGCGTGTTCAATATAGCGAAGCGCTTATTTTGTGAACCCATTTTCAGCTTCTCTGTAGGAGAACGAGTGAGGGGTTTTTGTTACTATTGGGTTCTACAATCCCATTTAAATTAGTCCCCTTTCTAACCAAACATGGGCTTCAAGTTCAGTTTAGCATAGTCCTATCTAGTGAACCCTACCAAACATGCCCTATCTAATTCCAAAATATGGTTTCTTCCAACATCTCATTTAGTCACATGTAAAATGGGCAAGAACAGACTTCCAAAGAAAATAGTCTTTCTGACCTAGACTGGAATACGAAGGGTAAGATAGATTATTAGCCCCATGAATGATTGAGTGGTTAGAACAAAATTGGAAACTCCCAACTTAAAATTTGATCTCATAACAAAGGAAGGGAAATGAGGAAATTTCTCGGAAAATAAACAAGAATGAAGTAGTAAAATTATAATGATCTAATGAGTGAAATGTATAGCTGCTCTTTAATATAGACACGCAAGGCAACAATAGCCAGCTCAGCTTCTTACTGTGCAACAACCAATAAGAAAAGAAGAAAAACCGTGGCCAAGATAATGTAGAGGTTATTGGTTAGATCCTATTGGTTATATATGCACAAAAAATTAAGATTGTGTATATAAGTGAAGTCATGAATATTATATGTTTTTGTTGCTCATAAATATTTTATGCTTTATTCTTAATATGTGTGTATATATATATTGTTTGTTTAGGCATTTTAAAGGTATGATGATTCACGAGAGAGGACCAATTAAATTTGAAATATCTTTTAATATTTAAAAAAAATATATATAGATTAACAGTTTGTTGATATCGAATACCTTCTACTAAATTATGCACGAATCATGCATACTTTCACTCCCAACAAGTCTCATTATGATCACTCTTCCTATATTTAATTAGGGCTCGACCCAGGAAGTTCATCTTACTTCTTTTCATGTTACTTTAAATATTGATCAAGATAGTATACTTGACATAATACTTAATTACCTGAAAAGATATCTTGAAGATAAAATTTCAAATTGCGACTTTACTTTCCGAGGCCCTTGAATGAACTCCCCATGATTATTAATTTTTTTAATATGTGCGATAGTCTAAATTATAAAAGAGAGGGAGTTTCACACATACACATACACACTTAGGGTTGGCTACGGTCCGGTTTGATCCGGTATAGTTCGGTCCCATTTTCACCTCACACTGGAATCAGAACTGGTACTATTAAACCACTATGATTTGGTTCGATTTTGATGAAAAAAAAAATTTATGAAACCAGCCGGTGTGGTTTAAACCGATTCTGGTATGATTTCTAATTTTTTTGGTTTCAAACCGGATATTTATTTATATATTTTTCAAATTATTTTTTTTATAAAAAATTTCAACTAAAATTATATTTTTTGGGCTTAAAAATTTAAAAATTATCAAATTTCATGCAAAGAGAGATGATTGGGCCCAGAAAAGAAATGTGATTTGAAGTTGGGCTTGGGGAAACATTTAGTTATGGGATTAGAAATTTAGCACTGGACTTAAATAATTATATATATATATAAATAAAAAAAAAGTAGTCAGTTTGGTCCAATTTTGTAAGGTGTGAAACCGACACCAGAATTGGTTTGAACCAATTCAATCCAGTTTGATGTCGGTTTGTTGACTTTTTAGTCAACATGGTTTTTTTTTCCAATTTTTTTCCATCCAATGCAGCTCGGTGTTTCGATTTTCTGGTCTCAATGCCCATCCCTACACACACTATTAAGTTGTCATAAGAGTTTGAACCTAAAAGCACTGATTTGCAAGTCAAAGATTTTTTCCACTAATTAGACCTGTTAGCGAACTCCCTATAATTTCCAAACCTAAAATTAATAAATTAATGTTACAAGACACAAATAGAATTGGAAGTTGACATTGCCACATAGCTAGCATGATTTTTCACATGTAATAATTATGACACTCATAAATCATAATTTTAAAAATGTTCATTTTAGTTAGAGAAATAAAGTTAGAGCCAAAGATGATTTCCTAATGAAATTTACAACATTTTCATTTACTATTCATTTTTAACACAAATGTTATGTTGTAATAGTTCTTTAAAAGGTGATAATCTTGTTTTTACTTTAGTTTTTAACTAACCCTGTATTACAAATTCAATGGTTATTTTGTTTTTTATATTCACTTTCAATTCATCTTATATTTCACCTTTGTTTGTTAAGTTTTAAAAAAAAAATAGTTGCACCCAAAAAAAAAAAGATGAAAAAAAAAATGAAAATTCGAATGGTTTCTTTTGACTCCAAAGTGCACGTCGGTTTTTTGACCGCGAAGGCTTACCAGAAACGTCGTCGTCCCGTTCAGTTAGGACATCTTCGTCAAAGTGGCTTCTGGTCTAGCTTCTAATTAAAGCAACAGCAGAGACTTACAAACTAAAACTTCTCCTCACCTCACCAGAAATTATTCACCAGCTAAACCCATTCTGCTGCTTCACCGACAATGGCGTCTCTGCTGCGTCTTCTTCTTCCGCTGTTCCTTTCTTGCGTTGTTTTGTTGAGCCACCAAGTCAAGTGCGATGGAGGTAAAGTTTTCTTTTTTAAGCATCCATCCATTTGCGATCTTCTAAAACAGCCTAAATCTTGAGACTTTATAACAATGGAGTATCTATATGCTACTGAGTGTTATGCATTCTCTTTCTATGTTTTTACATTTATGATTCTATTTCTATTTTGGGTTTGTTGCTAATTTATCAAAATGTCTTAAAAATAGAAACCCATCTCAGATGAGATCTGATTTAGATGAAGTATGGAAAGTGCCTCTTAGCTAACTGGATCTTGTGGATTTAGTGTTTGGCAAATGGGTAGATTGTGATCTGTCCACTTTTGCTTGAAATCTTCTTGGAGCTATAATCGACACTCTGCATCTCCCAGAATAAGTCTGTGATCTGTATTTTATTTTTATTTTTTATTTGTTTAGGAAGACTCAGCAAAAATTATTATTTTGCTATGTTGTTTCTAGTTTTTAAGAGGTTCCATGAACTCAGGGAACACATTCTTTGGGCAAATTTTATACAAGACTGCTTGTTGAAAAGACAGTGGAATTAGAACAACAAAAGAACCAATACATTGCTAGCCTAACCCAAAAGTCAACTCTCAAATCTAAGTTGATATGTTGCCGCATGATTGTCTAGTCTAGTGGAAGTGTGATATTTGGAAGTACTTATCTCTCTTTTGACTTTCACATCCTGACAATGAGTTTTTCCATCTCTCTCCTTTTTCCAGGAGATGAGGAAAATAGTCTTCTTCGAGGCATCAACGGCTATCGGGCTTCCACCTTGAACTTGACAACCCTTACAAAGAACGCCAATGCAGAGTGCCTTGCCGATGAGATAGCTGACCAATTAAAAAATCAACCCTGCACAAACACCACAGGCGCCAACACGGTACAAGGCACTGAACCTCAGTTTTCCGACTATCCGAAATTTTTAGCCAAATGCCATTTGAATGTCTCTAACACAAGAGATGGGGTCATAATGCCTGCTTGCGTTCCCAGCCTGGTTCCTAGTCTGGTCCTTACCAACTTCACTGAGTCTCATTACTCTGAGAGTCTTAATGACACCAAGTATACAGGAATTGGAATTGGCTCTGAAGATAATTGGATTGTTGTTGTTTTGACCACCAACACACCAGAAGGAAGCTTTACGAATGCACAAGGGTCACAAGATGAAGAAGAATCTGCAAGTTCAGTTCCGAAGATTAGTTTGGTTCCCTACTTGCTATGTTTGCTGATGGGTTTTATCTTCCATTTGTAAACCAAGAGGATCACCATACACTTTATTTGCTCAGACTATTTCTGTCTTTGTTGAGAGACCTCAGTCGAAGGATGCTATAAAACAAGTTATCTGCTTTTCCCACATAGAAGAGACATGAATATCCAATCAGAGCTGCTTTTTTTTTTTTTTTTTTTCTTTTTTCGGTGGAAATAATTTCATTCTTGCATAACTTGATGTGTCTTGTTGTAACTGATAGTAGATTGTTGAACAGATATATCACCATTGTTTTTGAGCTTTCAACTTCAGAAGTTTTGTGATATGAGTGGGAAAAGAACACGTCAATTGTTTCGTTCTCTGTACTGTACTGATCAGTAATTTAATAAAGATTTGCATTACGTTATTTTATATATCAAGTCTCAACCTTATGGGTAAGGATGAAAATTTTCAAAACATGACATGGTTCTACGATTCCACCAGCATGAAGTTACTTATAAATCCAAAGAAACTTATTTCCAAGAATGAAATCACAAACTTCATAAAATATTAATTTTACCCAAATTAATGATTAGAAGGAACATATGCAAGGTGCTTCCTTCATATGATATATCTCTTCCTCAATAGAGTATCCCCTCGTTTTTCCTGGAACCTGTAGTGCATTTGAAAATACCCCCATTGACTAATTACCAAGAAGGAAAAAACTGTTCTGTTGATCGATTTCAGGACTGGCCCTGAGACACCGGAGTTTTATAAAGTTTTACTCAGAATTTCGTAGAATCATAAAAAGTCTCATAGAGTTTGACAGATTTTATTTATTATTGGTACTCCAAAAACAAAGGTCACTATGCACTCAAAATTCATATGTTATTTAGCCAAATGACATTTGGTAAAATATAATTTTAAAACCAGAAGAGGGCAAAGCCCAAACAAATACACAAACAAGCCGAAAGGCTAGAACAAAACCACAGGCCTAAAGGAAAGCATTTGATATCAATCTGAATGTCCTTAGATCTATGTCCTACAGCTCATGTCTTGGCATGTTCAAAGATTCATAAATGGGAATCACAATCCCTATAATTTATCGACTGAAAGTCATAATTCCAATTAAAGGTTCATAACACGCTGCTAGTCGAAGATACACAAAATTCTGCTTCAAGATTAAAAAAGGAACAATGTCAATCTTACCATTTTTCTGACAACCGAAGTGAACAGGATGATGAACAAAAACAAAAAAACCTCATTATTTCAAACTGAACTTTTCCAGCATCCACCGGCATTATTTCATCTGATATATAAAATTCCAATTCTCACTGTCATCACTAATTCAAGCGCTCTTTAATCTGCTCTTGTTGAGAAAAAAAAACCTCCTCAGAGCAAGCAATAGGACCCAGGTGGTCTTTGTGATCTTTTCCTTTATCATCAAAAGCAATGCTGAGCTTAGCACGGTTTTTAGTATCTGGGCCTGTAATCCCTTGAAGAAACCCAAAAGGCCCTCTCTTTTCCAAATGGCAAAAAATGCACCTGAAATTGTCTTTTTGGATTTTTTAGATCCGTTTTGAGCTTCCTTGTTACCTTCTTCATCTTCTTCTGCTGCTTGAATCATGACCTTGCACCTGTAGCAGTTTATAACCCAATTTTACCATTATAGTCGATAGGAAGGGAGGTACATGTACTAAATTTAAAAACATGTTTTTGCTATTTTTTCATGAAAGAATAATAATAAATTATGTGTGCTGAACAGAGAAGATTGATAGAATTGACTATCCACCTGATGGCTGGGTAAGTCAAGCAGGATGCAATACACTTTGAGACAGCACCCAATACAAAAGCAGAGAAGGCAGAAAGAGCTTCTGGAGATGACTCTGTACCTGTTCTTTTGCTCAGCTGCCCCCTCAACAGTCTTTGTTTCAGCTGATCAAATACAGTGTACTGTACAATAGAGCAGCTCAAGATTCAACTTAAGTTGTCTTTTTCTTGCAAGCTAAATATTTGAACTTTTCAGGTGCAACATGTGCATAGAGAGGAAAATCGGGCTGCTAATCATCTTGCTAATGTGGGCCATGATTTGGCTTTAGGTTTGCATGTTTTTTTATATCTATTCCTGCCTCTCTTTTTATCATTTTGGCAGATGATAGATTAGGCTTAGTCCAAGTCAGGGATGTTCCTTGTTACTTTTTTTTTTGTTTGTTTGGGCTTCAGCTTACCACTTCACCAAATAAAATAAAATATTTTGCATAAATTTGAAAAATTAATATAGAAAATCTCAGTTTAGAGCCATGTGTAGCATTTTTAGCATCTACAGTTATATTGTTGATAATGCAACCCAAAGTTTACTTAAAAAAACTATAAAAAAATTAAAAAAAAAATCATCCTAAAATAACCTCAACAATTTTAAATCCAAACAAAACCAAGTAGATGATACATGTGAGCCATAAACATAGTAGCCTGTATACGGTATATGGTACACTAGAGAGCACACTCAAGTACCTGGATAGATGGGTTAGATGTCAAAAGAAGAGATATGCCAAGACCATCAAATGCCTCAATCCAAGTTCCCTCTGAAAGAGTCTTCCAGAGTCCTTTGGATTTCCCAAACTCGCTTGTCTGCATCTTTGAGGATGCTGTATCCAAGGGCTGCAAGTAAAATTCAGAAACTTGAATATCTTATAGTAAGGACTAAAATTAGTAACTGAAAACCATAAGAGATAATGAAGAAGATATAGATGGGATATGAGGGATTTAGTAGAAATTTATTTTTGATAGCAGACGGTTTGGAAAAGGTCTATTGATTCTACATGGCTCATGACTTACAAGCATTCCTTTACTAAGGGAAAACATTGTTTTTGTATCACTCACCTGTGTCACTATCACTGTGCAAGCTCCGGCAGCGGCTGCAATTATCAAGTTTGCTTTAGTTCCCATGGTTTTATTTCCACTTTTCTCCAAGTATAACCTCTTAAAAAAACTGTATCCATAGAAGTAGATGAACTGTGAAATAAAGGACTGGAAGTTCTTTGTCCCAAGGCCCTGGTATAAAGAAAGCACCTGACGGGTAGAAATTGCTTCCCATAAAACATCAGAAATGTTCCTGCAAATGCCAGAGAAATTCAAATTTTTAAAAAGTAATTTCTCAGGTGAATGTTGCCTTATGAATCATTGGAAATAGCAGTTGTCACAATTTCTTTTGACATATTTTGTTGCTGTAAAACAAGAGTAGACTTTCAACAAAGAATATTCTGAAGCATTGGAAAAACTACCAATGGTGAATCAAGTTTCCTTCTATACTAAGAGAATACTGTCAGGTGTTAACTTATATACTAAATAACACTGTGCTAAATAACAGAAGAAACGAGAAAGAACTTCTTCGGTGATGAGCTGGATCAAACAAGTTTAATCACAACTAGCTAGCTTTAGTTCATGGAATTTTATCTCATTGATCTTATTGAGGGCTTACCTGGATCATAATGAAAGAGACCAAAAGATAACATTTTGGAGGAATAGTCATACAGAAGAACACTGTCTAAGCATAATAAATAAGCAATTGTATAGACTCATAGGAGATCTTATGTGAATAATCTTCTGGGACATTGGACATACGGAGAGCAATAAATGAAAATTCGAGTTTGGTTTTCATCTTAATTTAGCATTATATAACACTTTATTTGACTTAATTTCTAGATGCTTAGGGGTTGCTGACAACACTACAAAACACCTACATCTATGCTCAAGAGTCTAATTATAGTAAATGACTAAGCGAAAAGCTTAGAACTTTGAACATGCCGGCCAACAAGGTAAATTGCAATTACATTCCCATCAGAATTTGCAATATGGGCAAGACTAAGCTCAAGTCATAGAAACAATTATACCCAAATTACCATAAATGAAAACCCAGAAAAGAACTAGAGTAAAAAAAAACAAAACAATAACAAAATGGGAAGAAAAAGAAGATTATTTGTCAAACACAATTATGTGGAACGCAGAGGCTGAAAAATCAACCTGTACTTCTGCTGATGGTGAGCTCGGACTTCAGCTTGATACTTGGTCTTGCAGGTATCAAGTGGGTACAAGATGGTGGTGCTAACCAAAGCTCCAATGGCCCCTGATGTTGCCTCTGCTACAGATTCAAGATCAAAGCCCATCTTCTCTCTCTCTTAAGTTGGCCTTATAAAAAAACAGAGAGAATTGGGTTTTGAGGGAATGAAGAAGAGAAGGCTATGATTTGTGAGTAAAAAAGGCTGAGGTAATGCAATTCATGAGGAGCTGGGTAGGTCCATAATATGGTTTGGTGTGCTTTCAGTTAGTAAGCAACTGAAAGTGACGCAGAGAGAGAGAGAGAGACCAATTGAGATGGGTTTGCTCATAGTTCGTGTATCTTCTTGGGAATCGGAAACGTGAACACTCTTCTTTCTCATTGTCTCTTCGCTTTTAGGACCCGTTTTACAAACGGGTGGATGGATGCCCGAAAAGCCTATTCGGGTTACAAAATGTTCATGAACTTCCCTTATTTACCTTTGGAAGATGTTAATTCTTTTTCCTTTTCTTTTGTCAAATTGGAAGTTGTTATTCACACTTCCAAAATGTCATATAAACTGTCAAAACAATTCTCTTTAGAAACTACTTGTCATAATGCACATTACTTTTGATTTCATGGTAGTTTTTATATTTTGTTGAAAGATGTTCTGAATTCAAATTTCATAAATGAGACAAAGAAACGAAATAGACGACAAATGGGTACATAATGAGATTCAAAAAACGCTAGTAACGTCTTAATACCTTTTATCTTATTATACCTTTATTTGAACAACAGATTAATTTTGGTAAGCGAAAGGTATTACTCAAAACACAAAGCTATAAAGTTTCATGCTCATTCTTCTATCACCTGGCTATATGTGCTGGTCTTTAGTTGGATATGTTAGCTTTCAAAAATTGGGGCCGCCCAAAAATAAAATAGGACAAAGAGGGCCCAATATGTTAACAATCCCTTTTTGTTGGGTGAAAATGAAATAGTCTTCTTTAAAGTTAGGGCAAATTATAGATCCCAAAACAAACACTCACAACGTCATCGTTTGGTTTTATCTATTTTTATAATTTTTTGAATTACAGATCCCCCTAGCCTTTTCCCTCCATTCAAATTTTTCACTCGCCTGCTTCCCCACACAGAGTGACAGGCGACCCTCAACGGCCCTAAATCAATAGTAGAAGAATCGAATGAACCTCAAGAAACCCTAACATTTCTGGCCGTACAGCTCCACCACCGAGCCCCAAAGATGCAAGACCTCGTTGACTTGTTACGCGAGTCCCTGGTGCTTCGGACCCAGCGCCGGGACGACGGAGGAGGCGGAGGAGGGTTCGGTGACCTGGTCGGGAAGATCGGCTCCAGCATCCGAAAATCGCGAATCGGGTTGTTCTCCAAGTCTCCGGTTCGTGCTCTTCCTCCGGCTGCTTCGAAAGATGACGCGCAGCCGATTCGGTGGCGCAAGGGCGAGTTGATTGGGTCCGGTGCGTTCGGTCGGGTCTATATGGGGATGAATCTTGACTCCGGAGAGCTAATAGCCGTGAAACAGGTCTGCCTATTACTTAGTTTCGCGATTGGATTTGGTGTTTTGATGTTTTGGTACTGATTTTGTGCTTGTTACAGGTGTTGATTGCGGCAAATAGTGCTTCAAAGGAGAAGACACAGGCATGATTCTGATTTTGCAAAAATTTCATTTCTTTTTGTAGAAGTTTTAATTTTGGATTATAGTATTTGTTATTCTTGTTGGATATTGCATAGTCTGCATTTGGAAGCACAAAAATTTGATAATTCATTGAATGAAATAGGCATTTTGATGATAGAGCTTGTATTCTTCTTGGTGTACTGGCAATTAATATATGCACTCATTTGTGGATACTATGAAAATGTTAGTAAAATGAAGGATGTAAGTTTAGTTGTGAAATAATGTTACAAATTTTCAGTTTGAAACTAAGTGATTGCAGTTTTGTTTTTCTAATGTGATGCAATCAGGCTCATATTCGAGAGTTGGAGGAGGAAGTGAAGCTTCTTAAGAATCTTTCACATCCAAACATTGTTGTGAGTATGATTTTCTGCTTTCTTTTATGGAAGTGATGGTGATTATTTACTGTCTTACTTTTTCGATGTTGTTGTTCTCTTAGAGATATTTGGGGACTGCTAGAGAGGATGATTCATTGAATATTCTGTTGGAATTCGTGCCTGGTGGATCCATATCGTCTCTCTTGGGGAAATTTGGTTCCTTTCCCGAGTCTGTAAGTAATTGTTACTTCTAAACAATTGACCTCCGGCTTTTGGGATGTCGATTTTACATCTAGAAAATGTTTCCTGTATAGGTTATCAGAATGTACACAAAGCAGCTGTTATTGGGTCTTGAATATCTTCACAAGAATGGAATTATGCATAGGGACATCAAGGTACCTCTCCATGCCCACTATTTAATGTTAATTTAGAGTATAAACTTCCTCTCTCTCTCTCTCTCTCTCTCTCTCTCTCTCTCTCTCTCTCTCTCTCTCTCTCTCTCACTTATTAATGGGCGTGCTTCGTCTAGGGTGCAAACATCCTTGTTGATAATAAGGGGTGCATTAAGCTTGCAGACTTTGGTGCATCAAAGAAAGTTGTTGAACTGGTAATGACATTTCTATTATGTGCTATTGATAATTGACTTGATTATTTTTTTCATATACATCACTAGTTCTTTTAATTGTTAATACAGGCTACCATAAATGGTGCGAAGTCAATGAAGGGTACGCCATACTGGATGGCTCCTGAAGTTATTCTCCAGACTGGCCATAGCTTGTAAGGACGATTACTCACTCTTATGCTGAGGATGTTCACATTATTCCCAGTTCCCAGATATACCATGATACATGTTAATCATAAGTTTTTTTTTAATCTATTTATTAATTTATTAATAATTTAGATTTGAAGTAGCTCTATTAAATTTAAGAGAGTTGACTATTTTTTATAGTTTGATTGGCATTAGATGTATATATTGACCAGATAATTTATACTGGTGCTAATTTTTTGTATTAAGTCCATTTACACGAGAAGACTACAGTCTTTAGCACATTTCTCATCCTAATCTCTTATTAGAAGCATGTATCAGATGTTCTTCTGCATTGAATGATGTGATTCCTCTATTTTAGTGAAGGGAAACTGTTTAAACCTATCTACTCTTTATTTCTGATGCTTGGACCTCATTAGTTTTGAATATGGTTTTTAGCTCTGCTGACATATGGAGTGTTGGATGTACTGTGATTGAGATGGCTACAGGAAAGCCTCCATGGAGCCAACAGTATCAGGAGGTAGCACTTCGAGCTGCTTTTCCCAACTACTAGTTTGATTATTCTGTTTAACATGACTAGTATTTTTAATTTAATGTGGTTTCCCCCAAGAGGTTGCTGACTAAGATAAGGGTTTTCCTTTTCAGGTCGCTGCTCTCTTCCATATTGGAACAACAAAATCTCATCCACCCATCCCCGAGCATCTCTCCGCTGAGGCAAAGGATTTTCTGTTAAAATGTCTAGAGAAGTAAAACTATGATTTCTACTTTTCCCTACTTTCTAACAAATGTCAGTAAGTTATACTTTTTTCCTCGACTCTTACCCCCGATAATGTGGTGGCAGGGAACCTAATTTAAGGTGTGCTGCGTCAGAGTTAGTGCAGGTAATTTTGAATGGCAGATTTTGTTTCTTGCATATTGTTCATAGTGTAACCAGGAATGAATGGTACATGCATGCGATTGCAGGTTTTATCTAGATATTTGACTTGGTAGTTCATTTTCTAAGGACAGGAAAAGAAAAACAATAAAATCGTGTTTGTCAAAAAGCACGCACATCTGTGAAGGTCTATTTTCTTTTATTTATTTATTCATTGGACAATTTCTGTTGCTCATGTGCAGCATCCATTTGTCACTGGGGATTATCAGGAACCTCGTCCAGTAATTCGCACTTCATTTATGGTCAGTATAATTGATTTTAATTTTATTGTCACAACTGTTCTATCTGTTTGATAATTATCATTTTCAATAGTCAATAACGACCAAAAAATAGTTAATGGATGAGTTTATCAGGAAGCTGGAAACGAGACGACAACACCTGGGACAGATCTTAAGAACTTGTAAGTCTTATCAATTTATGCTTTTGGAATTATTACTGGTTGACACTCTTGCCTCTTCAAACTATATCAACACTTCAGCATGAACCCTTCGATCAGAAGGTCTACCTGTGCAGGCTTGAAGGATATTTGTGATATGGGTACTGTAAGGTGCTCAACTGTATATCCAGGGAGTTTTTCAGGGGGGGCCTCCCGTTGGGGAGCCAATAATGATGATGACGACATGTGTCAGATTGATGATAAGGATGACATTATGCTTGGTTCATTTGCAAAATTCAAATCTGTGGTTGGACCTGACGATTTAAACAAGGTATTGAACTTTTTTTCTTTTCCTTCTAGATCATTCAGAATGTAATTAGCTTGAATTGTGATGAATGTTTTTCTTATTTGAAATAGAGTTTCAATCCCATGTGTGAACCAACTGACGACTGGCCACGCAAGTTTGATGAAAGTCTGGAATTGGAGAGAAGTGGAATTAACTTCTCCCCTTGTCAAACAATACACGAGGCTTATGGAAATGGAACCACTGGAGCATCTGATAAGGTGGAGAGTGAATTCACATTTCCTTGTGGGCCATCAGCTGAGGATGATGAGGAAGTTACAGAGTCAAAAATAAGAGCCTTCCTGGATGAAAAGGTACTTTTTTGTGCACACCAAAAATTTTGCCGTATAAATTAATGGTGAAATACTTTAGCAATGCCATGTTTTCTCAGAGTTTGTCTAATAAAGTTTAACGCTTTAAACTTGCTCCATGAAACTACATCAGGCATTAGATCTGAAGAAGCTACAAACACCTCTATATGAAGAGTTCTTTAGCTCAATGAATGGAGTTGGTCCTCCAGGTGTAATTGGAAATGCGGATTGTGTTCGTGTTTCAAATAATCTGAATTTACCTCCTAAAAGTAAGTCACCCAGTCGCGCACCTAGTAGAAGATTCTCTACAGCAGTTGATGCTGCAGGCCCTGGGAAACATATAAAAAATGTATCAAATACCAGTGGTGTGCACAGTCGAATCTTGCACGAAATTCAGCCACCTCAGCATAGTGAATGGAAACAGCTTCCTGATGATCAGAAAGAATCATTTAGTCTAAGGTTTGTCTTTGGTGTTTGATGCTTTCAATAGCTTATGTCCTGCACTCTTCTGTGTAACTTGATGGAGATCGTTTTAATTTCAGCGCAAGCTTTTCTGAGAGGCAAAGGAAGTGGAAAGAGGAGCTTGATCAAGAGCTGGAGAGGAAGCGAGGCAAGTTTTATTGTATAATTTTTCATTCTGGCAGGATTAAGATCTTGTATTTGTAAACTTTGGTTTGAAAAGTACACGATTTTTAGTATATATGATCCTAATGGAACCTACATGATGCAGAGATGATGCGGCAGGCTGGTTTGGGAACGAATTCACCATCCCCAAACAATCGAATTCTAAGCCGACAAAGAGAGCGGCTACGGGCGGTTTTCCCTGGAAAATGAAGTTTTAGTATGTACCTCACTTGTATCTATTTTACCGTGGTATAGAAATAAGTCATGTTCTTTCCGTTGGGAGCCTCCGGTATGCACTTGGTGAGGATGCGGTCCATTAATACATGTGCCGCCGTTGCCATAGCAGGCTGTGCAACCTGTTGCCTGCTGCATCATGTCTCGCAGCTCAGCCAGAAAATGTCACATTACCAGTGATGATATATGTATTATTTTAATATATTGTGGCCTATATGTATCTTATTGCGGGATATGAGACATGAAGTACTTGAGTTTGTGTGAATTATATACTTTGAAATATATAGTAATGTGCTGCAGATAACGGTTCTAGCACACACACACACTCTCTCTCTCTCTCTCTCTCTCTCTCTCTCTCTCTCTCTCTCTCTCTCTCTCTCTCTCCTTTATTTTGTTTGAAACAGAACTACCATTTTAGAGGAAGTAGGTGTCTGTTTCTACTTTATAACTTCATATATATGCTTAAGAAAATAAAAATTAGCTTCTTGGATCAAATCGTGAAATGAGTGATGTGTAGGAATTTAGTAGATGTTTACTTACACCTTACAGTTTTAGCTCATGGTTACTGTGAAAGGGGAGAGGAAAGGGGAAAAATGAATTTCAAAGATATCGGGGCTGCGAGCGATCAGCTTGTTTAGTAAACAAACTGAGCCCAAGCCTCGGATTGGGTCGTGCTTGAGGCCTAACAGCAGAAGTTTGTATGGCTTTGGTTCATGAGCCTTGAGCTATAAAGTTGACTTTTCTATATTTTGATTATAAAAAATATAAAAATAAAAAAACCATCCCAGCAGACCTCCATGTCCAGGCATTTGATATGGACCAATCAAATTCTTACGCTTATTCTTTGGGTCCATGCACGTTTCGGGATAACACTATTTTGTTATCCCCATTTCATACAAGTTTTTTTGCCATGCACGACCTTCTTTGGGTAAAGAGAGAAAGTTTTGTCATCCACTCCATTAATTATAAGGCCTTAAAGATAAATCCGAGATATGTGTAATCACTCGTAAATCATAGACCGAACTGTAAATACTTGCAATCACTTGTAAATCATAAGCGAGTGTTTATCCGCATGTAAAATCTATGAGCCTAAATAATCTGATTGCTGTTTCTGTGACTTAAATGTTTCATGTTTGTCATGCTTTTAGAAAGTGAAAAACATGTTACAATTGAAGTAGTACTCAAGAACGAGCCTTTACTTATATTTGCAAAAATCTTCAACCTTCTACTAGGAAAACTTATTAGGTCGTTTAAAACCTGTGTTGAGATGAAAATCATTGTTGCTTTCCTTTATTTACTGTTGATGTCAAAGAATCAAGGGTTCGGTGAGGAATTATAAATGTGGGTAATGGAGAAACATAAACCCCGCTGCATTGTCCTAATTGCTTCCTAACTCATGTATGAAATAGACCATTGGACCCCTACCTCACCATGATTTTCCCTCAGAAAGATCATAAAAAATCTTTGAAAGTTCCTTTTGTTCCCCAGACAAATCATAGCAAATTGGTTGGTGAGTCAAAAGAAGGAAAAGCTTAAAGTCTCCATTTTTCTCAATCTTTTTGAATATTGCATGGGAGAAAGCTTTTTGGCTCACGGAAAAAGCTTGGTGGAAAAGCAAAGTTCTTGAATTAGGGGCTGAATTTTTTGAATGATTCTAAGGGTCTACAGACCATGAAAAGATGTTTGTGTCTGTCTCGGATGAGGTGGGCATTCTTTTTCTCTCTCCTTTTCTTGTAATTAAACAAAATTGACAACTTCTTGACGTGAAAGACCATCATTGTGGAAGATCAACAAGATGATTACATAAATATCATGTGAAAATAACACAAAATAAAGATTTATTACTCGTTTTGCAGACACAAAAAAGGAAGAGAAAAAGGGTGATACATTCAATCAACTTTCCTCTTAAAACAAAAGGGTGTCAATTTATTGCTTTTTTTGTTGTCGAAAATTGATTGGAAAATAAGTTTGTCAGGTCCCCATGCAGCCCAAATGACAAAGAACAGAGTACAGTTTGGTGGGTTATCTGGTTCAAGGAGATTGGACCATTTTAAGCTGTGAATTTCGAATCGTCTTTAATTAGCAAAAACCAGCGGTAGGGGCCAACCCACATTTATAATTTTTCATAAGAATATAACAAGATTCTCATGAATATACTTCAAGTCCAAGATTATAGGTGAGGTAGGTATCTCTGTCTTTTTACCTCTCCTCTCACCTCCAAAGCAATCTCCCCCTCACTTCTTTTTATTATTATTTTATTATGGGGAGTTTAAGGGCACAAAAGGAAATAGACAATAAATACATGCACCAAAGGGTCCAAAGGGTATGAAGTGGTTCAAATTTTTACGTGTGGACTTTAGCACTCACACCCACATAGAGAATGTGTTTGCCAATATGTTTTTCAAACCACAAGAATTGTGAGGATTTGATGATCTTCAAGTTTTGTACAATAATGACGTTGACAATTAATGAGTTTGTTGTGTGATGTATGTGTGTGGGAGGAAAATAGTATGTATACTATGCTCCTTTTTGGTGGCGACTGTTGTTGCTGCGAGTCCATGCCTTATCCATGTGCGTGGAAAGTTAGTGTATGAGAGGAAAAGAGGTCCTCAAACTTAAATTTCAAGTCAATTATTTGAAATCTTTAATGGGTTTATAAGATTCTTTCTTATCAAGATTCAATTGTCAAACTGACTGTGAATCTAAACCATTCATTGTGACGGGAAAAACTTATATATATCAAGGATGTCATTATAGCGGTTTATCTCAAATCAATCACGTATTGCATGTATTACATACTAATTCCTCTCGATCGTGACACTTTATTGTATTTCTTTTCGATTAGGAAAAATAAATTTGGATAGTTTAATAAGATACTTCCATTTGTTTATAATGAGGGACACGCGGTTTTATCCATAACCAAATTAGCCTATATTGGTCAATTTTTCTGTGGTGTACCCTTTTGAGCTGCTAGCTTTAAATATATATATATATACATATTGGTTCCAAGGTAGGGTGGATATGGTGGTGGGGTCTGAAGAAGTATGATGGGAAGCTTTTTGTATTGGTGGTGGTTCCTTATTTTGTTGGTGACGCCATGGCTGGCTGGACCCATAAAGAATGAGACTTTCCTTTTTTACCCAACATTATGTGAACATACATTTCTTTATGAGATTTTCTATTTAAACCCCACACTTCTCTTAGTTCACCCTAACTTTTAATTTAAATTTTCACAATTTCTAAAAAACCCCACTATCTTCCCGAACTACCCTTAAATACACCACAAGCTGAAAAAAAATAAAAAATAAAAGAAATGTTCTATTTAAACCCCACAAGCTACCCTTAGAGGAGGAGGTACGTTCTGCGCATGAGAAATAGTAAGTAATTAAATTAGTTTTTTGTAAACACACATGAGATTAAGAGGTTGCAAAGGGAAGTTTCATATTAATTGAACCACTATGTACCTCCGAATGCCATTTAGAATTTTCAAACATTGAAATTGTAACAACCTAGTCTTTAATTAATTTTTTAATTAATAATTATTTTGAGAAAAGACAATTATACCCCTAGAATATTTTATTAGATTTAAAGTTGTTTGCCTCTATCTTTTTATTATTGGATATAGTATTAAATAGCTCAAGTATTTTTAGCATACTTTGCCCCACGAGTCTTAGAGATATCCGGACCGTGGGAGCGAGAAGTGCGGATCAGGTGGACCAGATGTCTCCTGAGTCTAGCAAAGATTACAAGGCAGGACATTTCTAGGTTGGCTAGATTGCGGATGTTCTAGCTTCCCATTCTGCATCCAAATTCAAATTCCTCTTCCCATAATTTAGATTAGATTAAAATAAAATGTCGTTTGTATCAAAAAAACAACATGCATCTAAACCTTGATGCATTTCTTGGTGCCTAATTATTCAGGATAGAAAAGGCAAACTCTTGCCTGAAGTATACTAGGGGAAAATTAATTCTTTATCATTAGAGCTTTAAGTTTTTTGTTGGATTTTGGACAAAGTTCTTGTTGAGTAGACTACACTCCCACATGAATGGATAACGTTAATATTAGGAGAGAAATCTCATCATATATGATGACAAAACTTCTTGGAAAATAAAGTGAAATTGATTGCGCAAAAATAATTTGAAAAGCATGCATGATATATGAGTGAACTTTTTCCATATAAAGAATTGCATAAATTCAAAAGACTTCCCAATTGGGATCCAAGAGTGCATGATAATGAAACCAACCCACCTAAGTAATGTATGAAAAAGTTTTAAAGGTTGTTAAGAAGGTGTATTATTACAAAGAAGATGATGGAACTTCTATTATATCTTGGCTTTTTTGTTTCTTTTTTGGTTATGTTTATTTTTTGTTTTGGGTTCTTTTACATTCTATATCGTGGCTTTACATGAATGATACAAAAAACTTTTGAGTGCTTAACTACCAAGAAATTATATAAAGCTCCTTTCTTAAAGAGATTCAACATGCAAAACCCAATAGAAATACACCTTTGGCGTTTCACCAAATGTCCACACACATACACTTTTACACATATGGAGCAACATTATTGTCTTCTATTTGCCTCATGGATCAGATTCAGATCAAACCAAATGGCTTTTCCATGCATACACCATATGTCAGGTACTTGCAAATTATTAATCCACTAGCTAGTAATATATGTAAGGAGGATATTATTCCAAACCACCCAAAATGGCCTTCAAAAAGAAAATGATTCTAAAAAGGAAAAATGTACATACCAAAGATTTTGGGGGCAATCAAATCAAAATCCAATGATGTACCAATTGAAACTTTTCGAATCATCATTCTAGCTACCAAATTTCAGAAGTTGTCACACTTTCACCACGTTTCCGTCCTCCGATCAACATTTAGGGATTTGGAGTTGATTGTAACCTAATATGAGTTGATTGTAACCTAATATGAATTTCAAGGATACAATTGTGAGTTTTTAAATTGTATGGACAACATTGAAAACCCTAACAACCCAAAATGGACTTAAAATGTAATATGTCCAACTTCCAGTTTCGATTGTCTTTTTTTTTTTTTTAACGCAATTTCGATTGTCCTTTTGTGAGAATATGAAGGTAAAAAGTCTTACATTGGAAAGTTAGAAAACCTTATAAGGGTTTATAAGAAGTTTGGTTACTCCCTCATTGCCAAATGATTTTGGGATGGAACCTCAACTTCCTTCATGGTATCATAGTAGGTTGCCCACATGTGAAAACCCAACGGCCACATGTGCTCCATGTCACCCAAAATATATTGTCAACGTGTTAGGCTTAAAAATTCACCATACGTACGAGGGCGTGTAAGAATGTGAAGGTAAAAAGTTTTACGTTTGAAAATTAAAAAACTTTATAAATACTTATAAAAAGTTGAGTTACTCATTCTTGAATTCGGAGTGAAACCTCAATTTAATTCACCTTTTACTTGGTGGGGACGTTGTTCCTTCTCAGAATGACCCCAGTTCATGTGGATATGAAAGATTTTGCGCTACAATTTCTGTTTCCGGCACGTGGTTCTCATTTGGAAGTATTATATACAAGTTTTCGGACATAAAATAAAGTTTCTTAAAATGTATGATCTTGTTTAACGTATATATAGACATGCGTCATAAGCAAGGACTTTTCATATTTATTTATTCATTTATTGCTTTTCAATCCATTTCTGTGCTAGCTGTGCACTCTCTGAAATTACCAAAGTAAATTATCAAAGGAGCTCTCAGCTAGCAGTTGTAGACATGATCGTATAGCTTTTCTTGGTTGGCTGAGAGTCTACAAGAAAATGAATGACAACACCTACAACTACCACAATCACGTGATTTGTGGTCAATTCGTGACCAATCAGTGACCAAAGATCCCACAGGTTGTCTTATATTGAGGTTTTCTAGTAGTGCATCTTGCATCCTCATCAGTACTGTTAAATTTCGTTTTTCACTGTTTCATCATCATCAATTCTATGGTAATGGAAATTTGTTTGATTATTTCAGCAAAATTATAAAATGCAGTTAATTATTATAGCTATTACAGAAAATATAATGTTCTAATTATATTGCAGCTGGTTTCCCATAGCTAAGACAGGAGAAACTGATCAATCAAAAAAAAAAAAAAAAAGGAGAGACTATATATAATCTCTCACACACACACACATTTCTGATGAAGTCTTTTACTCACATTTCTTCATTTTTTTTGAAGTTTAGCCAATAAATATCATTACACAGTTGTGCAAAACGAAGAAAACATCTAATATATGTACTTGTCAGTTATCAATGTCTGATCAAAGATGATTAAAGTGGAGGTTGAAAATTCAAGACAGAAAGCATGCAGACAATTGAGATCAGTTCTAAACTCGTTATCCTATCTAGTATCCTAATGAATGGTTGCCCTAACTCCACGATCAGACATTGCCATCCTCTGATCTATAGGGAATGTACTTTTATTGCATGTGACAGTTTTAAGGGCACTAAAAGAAAAAGGTACTGTCGGCACAGGCCAGCTGAGCTAATTATAATTAGCTCTTGTTGAAAGATTTCATTGATAATGACTCTACAAAAGTTGATAAATTAAGAGCTCCGGGTCATTGTGGTCTAACTTATATATTATAAAAATAGGCAAAAAGGACAACCAAAAGTTATAATCAAGACGACATCTAATGATTATTTTGTATAATGACATTCAGTCTCCACTATATTTTACATGAGGTTATAATTGAGAATCGAAACGGTTAATTGTTGTGAATGTGTATGGCTATAAGGGTTGTTGATGATAAGTCGATAACATGTTTCAATGGTGGTGAGAGCACAGTACGTACATAGAGATGTAGAAAGAGGATTTTGTAGTTATTAATAACTTTCAAATTAAAATGTAGGGCGGTGTGCATGTTGGGGTGGCATGAGATGAGACTGCCCTACATATATAGAGCTCTGTAAAGCCATCTCCAGCAATGGGGCTAAATGTAGTCCAGGGCTAAAAATTTAGCCCCCTAAAATATTATTTTTTAAAGAATAGTGCATGGCTAAATTTTTCCATCTCCAGCAATGCAGGACCATATTTTTGGGTCATTCATATTTTATTATTTTGACAAAAACTATGGTACAACACTCATACATTTAACAACTATATATTGTTTAATTTAATTAAACTACTATTTAGATATAATATTCCACATATGACACGTATTAAGAACAATATTTATGATAAGATTTTGTCTAGCTTTTAAAACTCTATACATTTATTATTTAAAACTCTATATATCTAGCTTTTAAAATGCAAGTGGGAACTAAAATATAATATTTGGTAGTTGAAAAGCATGTGGTGGGGTCCACAATGAATTTGGCCTAGGCCAAAGCTTGGCTACATTTAGCCCGGTTGGAGGGCTAAAGGGCTAAATGTAGCCCTCCAAATTTGGCCAAAATTTTATTTAACCCACTGCTGGAGATGAATTTTGCATTAATTTAGGGCTATATTTGGGATTTAGCCCACTGCTGGAGATGGCCTAAGGTACCACTTGCAGTAATATTTACCTTTCCTTCTGTGTATCTTTGTGTTTCATAAATTCAGATGGCCTTGTGGAAGATTTTGGTTCAGAGTCGCAGATATTTTGGTCCCAAAAGCATGAACGGTAAATGATACGGAATCCATATTACTTTTAGAGAGTTAATGTGTCCCACATATGCATGTACGGCATGTTTCCCTTCTTGTATTACTCTTGATGCTATATATGGTCATTAACGCAAGTAGAAAAAGACCAGACGTCATATTCCAAAGTTGAAATTGCCAATGGAATAAAAGACGAACCTGTACAACTATGTAAAAAACATGCAAAATATATTTATATATTCACCCGTGAGCTAAATGAGTGGCAGCTGTGTGTATCGGCACGAAATTTATCTTTTGTTATTGACTTAGTTTGATATACATTGTTAACTTATTTTCCGAGAACTTGGACTTTTGGTACCTACTGGTCGTCTAATATTGTATCAAAACTCTAGTTCCGGGAGGTCCTAGCATGCCTTGTAATGTATGTGTCTCTCTCGGACCACAGATGCATGTGGAATCAGTGTGTTAGGATAGACAGGTAGTGGAATTGCTGAAAAAGAGGGACAAAGGAGAGAATTCAAGTTTTTTTTCTTAACCCTAAGGCTAGCTAACTACAGACAATACAAAGAGATGCTTCTTGTAGATGTGAGATTTTATCTCTGTAAGTTTTGAAGTGATCAACCACTTAAAAAGCAGCTAGACTGTCATGGATTTGACTCATCTCCAACTGGTATGTTTTCCAACCTGTATATGGGGCCCACCCAAATCTCACCTGATTATTGCCAAAGTGTCTTCTGCAGGAGATTTACACAGTGAGTGAGTTATAGCTAGTTCCACATTGCATGGATGGATCAGTTATATCATTACATTTTAACCTCTCATTTTAATTGTTTTGATTAGTGCCATATGTTGTTTCCACTATATTAAACTATAAAATTAATTTCATTTTAAAATTAAATGGTTTAAACAAACTTTGGTCATCTGTTGTCTGTGTTCTTTGTGAGACTCAGATTGAGAGAGAGAGAGAGAGAGAGAGAGAGAGAGAGAGAGAGAGAGAGAGAGAGTAACGATATTAACTACCTACCACAAGCATACATTATGAACTAGGGGAATTTTGCAGAATAAAAAGGGACAAAAAGAGACAAAGACAAACACAAAATGGAGAAATTCTGATAACAGCTGAAGAGATCCAATACTACAATTAATTAAAGCTTTAATAATAGAGTTAAGTAGCCACCCAAAAAGGCTCCCAGTTTAATAACCCTTTCTTCTCATGCTCACCACCTTCTTTGCACCTGCTTGGCCTTCCAAACTTGTCCATTCCCTCTTCACCCCCAACCTTCAAACTATTGCCATCCACCTCCTCAGCTTCAATCAAACACATACATTTTTCCCTTTCATCATCATCATCTTCTAATTGTTCTAGAAAATCTTCTTCTTTATTTTCTCCCACTACTTCTTGGTCTTGCTGTTCTGCTTCTTCTTCTTCCTCACTCCTGTCATTTTCACATCCTTCATTGTCATCTTGAGTGGCAATTTCTTCGGAGTCAAAATTAGGAGCAAAGTTTTTTGAAAAGCATAATCGAAGGCGGCCATTGCTCCTTTCAGCTTGGAAACATGATTGAGTAGTTGGGGCCTTGACAGCCTTCATTATGAGCCTCCCATCTTCCCTGTGGGGTCTAACCTGGATAGAATCCGAGCCGCTTATCGTTGTCAAGGGAGGTGGAAAGCTATGAACAACATTACCCTTCTTTCCACCCGAAAATTGCCGCTGTTTTTGTTGCTCCCTTGGCATCACATTCTTGCCTTTTGCTTCTGCCTCAGAATCCGATGAGAAAATGTTGTCTTCTGTGATGATGGTGCCAGTCTCACTGCCCAGGTCTTCAGTGCACAATTCCAAGCTCTTCTCAGTCAGCTTAGTAGCTGATGGGGTCTTATAAACCTGTGGAGGGATGTACATATTTTCTTTGTCCTCCTTATGAGGGCCTTGCTGTGAGATATTGGAGACAGCTTGGAGGAAGCTCCAGCCACCCAAATCAGAGGTTTTGGAGGTGGCCTTGTTATTGTCATGGACATCAACAGGCTTATTGATGCAGGGCTCCTCATAAAGGCATTTCTCTTCCCTTGGCTCTTCTATATAGTTAGCCTCTGGAAACCAAGATTTAACTCCAGGATTTGGGGAGAAGTGATGAGCTACTGGTGCAGAAAACTTTAGCCTTAGTGTCCTTGGCTCCACAAGATGAGAGTCTAGGCATGACTGCAAACCTTGACACACAATTGTCGCCATGTAAAATTAGAAATGGGGACTTAAAATTTTTGGTAGAAAAAAGAAATGAAAGGAGAGAGCGGAAGACAAAGAATGGAGATGAGTTTCTTGGGGTTAGAATGAAAAGGGGTCTTGCTGTTTTTGTGATGTTTGAGAAACAGGGGAAAAGCAGAGGACTCTGTTTTGCTGGTTAGAATGGAGAGGTTCTTGTGTTGTTGAATTGTTTGGAGAGAGAGAGAGAGAGAGAGAGAGAGAGAGAGGAGAGAGAGAGAGGAGGAGAAGGAAGAAGAAGAATAAGAAGAGAGGAGGAAGGGGAGGGGATTGAGCATGAGTGATAGGAGGGCTGTGGGGTGGGTATTTGTAGTCCTCCAAAGTGGAAGGCATATAGCTTTGAGGGGAGAGGGGTAGGCAGGGGGGCCTTTTTTACACCACTTGAATTATACAATTCTTAGTATTAGTACAACTACAACTAGAAATCAGAAAGAATTTTTATTTTTATGTTTTAAGTGAAAAAAAGGCCCTATTAAGTTTGTTTATATATAAAAAAACCCCTATTAAATTTTTTCTTTCTTTCTTTAATCTTGAGTTAATTTGGAGAATTTGAATTTTAGCAAAAGAAAGATTATTTTCTAAAATCTCATGTGGACAGAAATTGGGTTTAATAAGAATGTCTTTATATGCGCTTACATGAATGTAGTTAAAGAGAGAGACAGATGGAATTTAACATTTCTCCGGAATTCAGCTTTCCTATTCTTTTCCAAGTGAAAGCCAACAAAGGGCAAGGAAGAAAAGGATTCCCCCAAATATTTTCTTGATAGTGATTGCTTCTTTGTGAATTATAAGTTTATTTATTTATTAAATAATTCAACACTATCTAGTGACCAGTGTGTTTATGTAGGATCCATATGCTACACGAGTCTTGCATTCAAAATAGAACAATTAAAGAGAGAAAAAGAAGAAGAAAAAGACATGCATCAGCACACATCCTTTGAATTTCTAAGAAGTGGAATTATTAGATTGCACCCTATTTCTGTATTACGCTGACCACATATTATATTCACATATTATATATATGGGGGACATGTTTTGATGCACCAGATAATGTTATACTTATAAAAAAAAAAGTATTCTCTTATCGCATAGTTTGACAATATATAAAAAAAAATTTGTGTTAAATTAAATATACTGTGCCAATTAAGTTGATTCTTAAATAATTATCTGACAAATTAAATATACTGCACCGATTAAGTTGGTTTTTAAATAATTATCTGATAAGAGAACATTACTCTCTACTAGAAAGTCGAAAGCTATGTATTATTCCAAACCCGATCAAGATGGAAGATTCATGCTATATGGACCAAGAGGAAAGACTCCATGTTGCATGCATCAATCATTATGCTTGGGGAAAACGAAAAAGGAAAAAAAAATTAGTGTCTGCAGGCGACAGAATCTGATGGGCATATTTTCCTATGGGGATTTGAAATAAGGGGGGAGGTGTGAGTCCCACCCAATATGACGCTTAGTCAATCTTGTGTTCAAATATAGTCATAATAATGCCTCATGCCTGCTACAAATATTGTCAACAATATCATGTTTTTGGGTTTAAAATTTGCAACTTACCCACCAAACAATTTCATTGGTATTGTTTTTCCATCTCAATTACAACCTTTGAAATTTGAAAGAATCTCAAGGTACGACCCTTCATTACTTTTTAAATTATTTTTCTTTCTTTCTTTGAATATTTCCAGCTTGGTATTTGTACGTTGGGTGTGTGTTTAACATTATTATGTTCCTGAGGGCCGTGACTTTGCATCAAATTAGGGCTGGAAATGGGTCGTGTTGTGTCAGGATTATATACGTGTCAAGAATGCTCAACTCAAATCCAACCCGTTTAATAAACGTGTCATTAAAGGGTTGATGCGCTAAGTGGTAGCAAATAAAAAATCCTAAATTTTGATAATTTAATAAAATAATTTCTTTTTTATATTTTTTATATATAAAATAGTGATTGTATTTTGCCTCTCTCTCTATGTATGAAGATTGAGAAAAAGAACTAAAAGAAATAACAAAGAAAACGAAGAAGAAACAAAGTAATGAATTGGCGGATTACATAAGTATTTTAGCGGATTGGTGAATTGACCCGAAACTCACTTGTTTATAAACAGGTCAGTAGCAGATTGACTCAAAAATGACTTGAAAATCTAATCGTGCGAGTTAACCTGCTAATTTTTTATGCAGATTTTGAGTCATGTATCAGGTCATATAAAAAATTATCACCCCTACATCAAACCCCAAAGGCCATGCAGCTGTGCATATTGTCTATGGCCACTTCACTAAGTGTATGGACATTTTAAGCAGACATGTTTAAAAGAGCGGATTGGTGAATTGACTTGAAACTCACTTGTTTATAAATAGGTCAGTAGCAGATTGACTCAAAAATGACTTGGAAATCTAATCGTGCAAGTTAACCTACTAATTTTCTATGCAGATTTCGAGTCATGTATCAAGTCGTATAAAAAATTATCACCCCTACATCAAACCCAAAAGGCCATGCAGCTGTGCATATTGTCTATGGCCACTTCACTAAGTGTACGGACATTTTAAGCAGACATGTTTAAAAGCTTGCTAGCTAGCTAGCTAGCTCCTTTGAAAAGGAAGGAAGTGATTCTCCACTAAGTTACCCTTTTGTTTGTCGGCTAGGTGCTTCCCTATGGAACCCTAAAAAAAAATCTATTTCTTTCTTTCTCTTTCTCAAGAGATAAACTTTCTTGCCACGCGGCGGCAAGATGAATGATATGCAAATATGACCTATAATTTTTATTTAAAATTCAAATTTCATAACACATGTTATGTTTTAACTGGACAATACTTGTCGACACCATAAAAGATGAGATCAAAGGCCAGCTTAGTGTGAGGAGAATGGAAAACCAGCTCAAGCTAATGAGGAAGAACCACTTGCGCGCGCACACACAACCCTGAACCATGTGGGAAGACAACAAATGACCTACCCTAAATGCTAAAGGCATGCCTAGGAGTCTAGGACCACTACCCTACAAATGTTGCTTTTAGGACTATGGGGGCGATTGTGGCTGTGGGTTTCCCAGTTTAGAAATGTAGGGCAGAAAGTTTGTTCAATTGGAGGGAAAAGTAAAAAGAAAGCAGCCGGCAATCAAAAATTTTATATATGCATCTGCTGCCATTTGCACGTTGCCTAGTGTTCTATGATTTATGCTGACCAACAGCAATCTGTATAATATTAGCAAAATTGGATCACATTGACATCAAAAGTGAACTGTTTTCAAATAATTTTATCATATAAATCACCGACCTCTTTTTGTTCAAGTGCATGCTACTAAGGCATTCTATATATTTTTTATTTCTTGGCTACCATTGAAATCAGAGGTCCAAGAGGCACAAGAGGCCAAGACTATATGCATGAGTGATGCTGAGTTGCTGAGCTGACTTTACTTAGGATTATCAGATAATAGGAACTCCCCCAACCAAAGAAAATCGATCACTAATGCTAATGGGATGATTAAAAATAGAAAAGCATATTAGCATAAGAAATCACTAGATGCTATCTATTTACTAAGAGGATGTTTTGTAACGTCATTGTTTCTGCTTCTCTTTCAATAATTTATATTAATTTTAATGACTATTTTGGAGTGTTAATAGTAACTCAATTCTTATTGGGGAATGCTAGCAACCTTCTCTCTAACATTCTCTTTTAGACCTTCTCCTTTTTTTGCTTGACATGTGTCATTCTCTTTACACTTAAAACAATGTCATTAATACATTATACAAACTAACTTTTGCTTTCCAAGTTTACCCTTATTAAATGTATTCAATTTATCCCAAAAAATTTCACAACTTTCTTACAATCTTTTTTTATTTTTTAAGAAAATGTCTACTTTTATAAATAAATAAATAATAAAAAAAAAAGAGGAAATGTCCCTTTTTTTTAAAGTCAAATTTAGACTTTTTTTTAATTTTTTTTAAAAAAAAGGACATTTCCTCTTTTTTTTTTAAAAGCAAACATTTAAAAAAAAATAATTGACATTAAAAAAAATTTAATAAGATGGTAAGAAAGTTGTGAAATTTTTTTAGATAAATTGAATACATTTAATAAGGGTAAACTTGGAAAGCAAAAGTTAGCTTGTATAATATATTAATGACATTGTTTTAAGTGTAAGGAGAATGACACATGTCAAGCAAAAAATGGAGAAGGTCCAAAAGAGAAGGTTAGATAGAAGGTTGCTAGCATTCCTCATTCCTCTTAACCGAAGTTTTCATGCCACTTGCCAGCAGGCTTGTCTTGCCTCAAGTAAGTGATTTTCATTTTGGTTTCTTTGGAGCCAACTTTTTGCAAATTTCACTTATATATTATTTTATTGAGAAATTAAGATAATTTTCCTCTAAAATATACTTTAATTGGTATGTAATTAAAACATGGTTGACGTGCTTTTATTAATTCCTTAAAAAAAGAAAATATCATGTCTTCTTTCTCTTTTTTCTATGATGTAGTGAAATACATCATTCTTGATCAGAAAATGAAAGACATCACCCCATAATTAATTTGTAGAAAAGTCAGCATATGAGAATGTATAATTAAGATACAGTCTAAAAGTGAATACAGTAGATTCTTAGGACATTTTGGAAAAGAGAAATATTTTGAAAAGAAGCCAAAATTGACAAAAATGCCCTTATTTATTTTTGGATTTCCTAAGGAATTCTTTACATTTACATGTATTTGGTTTGAAAGTTGAGGGGTTTTTCTGTCTTTTTTGAAAAAGTTTTGGCTTCTTTCAAAAGTGAAAGTTTTTTTATGGCTAAAACCTAAATTTACCTAGATTCTCACTAAAAAAATTTGATGTAAAAGAATTGTGGATAGCAACCCATTTACTGTTCAAGCAAAATTTGGAGAGAAACTCATGGATCCTTTCGTCACCAATGAGATATTCTGGCTCAAAATTTGGAGCCAGTTGTACATGACTATCCAAACAACTAAACCAGGTCAAATACCATGTACTATGATCCTCCAATGCTATTAATCCATATCCAAAGGAAAATTAACCATCTAATAATATCTCTCATCCACCTGTTCAATCTTATCCCACTTTAATTTCTTAGTTAAGATTTCTAGCTTGAGGACATGTGCTCATAGATGACTCCATCTGAAAGTAAATACTCCCACAAAACCTGAATTTAATAACCTTTTGGTGTCATACTTTTTTTTTCGTCTTTAAGGCCGGTTTGAAATTGCTTTTGAAAAGACTAAAAAAAAATTTAATATCGTTTAGCAGAAAACCTTATGTACTTTCGGGTCACAAAAACGCTTTTTAAAGATGCTCTTTAAAACTCATATGTACATACACTTCTAGAAAAACACTTATTTTCCTTAAAAAAACAGTCTCAAACGAACCCTTAGTTAGTCCAAAAGCTAGCTTCGTCGACAAGCTAATAGAATGGCAAAGAGAGCATTGCAAGTATGCATCAGAATCTGCGTCTTTTACTCCAAATTAAATTTGTTGACAGGCGCAGACAGAGAGAGAGAGAGGGCGATAATTTTGCATCAGATTCCATCATAGATTTCTGAGATTTTGTATTGGGAGAGAATCTTTAAGAAAGTAAACGTCATGTCCCTTTGGCTTTAAGTGAAAGCCTAAAGTTAAGCCTTTGATTGTTTTCCCCATAAATTATTTTTAATTAAGACTTTATTGAGAAAGACAAGAGAATCCAGTTCATGGCTTACACAAGCAAGTAAACAAAGCACTCACACACCCACCTTTTTGACCCATGTTATGATGTTAGTGCCACACCTTTCCCTTCCATTTTTTTAAAAAAAAATTAATAACTTAATAAATTAGTATTTCCTTCTTAAACTTCCTTGTAATTAAATAAGTAATGAAAGCCTACGTAATCCATGCAGACATGTCATGCAAGTAATGGCCATTAATTTAATTTAATTACAAAGTTAACAGCAAACCCCAACATCCAGCCCACGAAAAAAACTTTTAGAACGCGCAGTGCATTGTCGCAGTCGAAGGTTGGCCTTCAAAGATTGTGACTAAACATTTGAGATTTTTTCATTGGCACTTCCACTACCTATGTATGATAGTGATAATAATCATTAAATAATTGTAATCACATGAATGCAGATATTATTGCGTAATTTTAGATTACCAAAGTTCAGCTAGAGTTTCTGCATTTGGAGTAAGTACATCCCTTTTGGTGAGGAGTGAACCGACACATGTTTGTTTGTTGGATCTTGGTTTGGAATTTTCAATTTAAATTCCTTGATTTGGGGGATTGATTTATGATTATATTTCATTTGAGTCAATTAATTTAATTTAGCTTTTAATTAAGTTAAAATTCTAAGTTTAAGAAAATTAATTCAAGGTTGCCATATGCACTTAGCCACTAAGGCCCCGTTTGGTTCACGGAATGGATTTGAGGGGAAATCATTTTCCATGTCATTTCCCAAGGAATGGGAATGAAAGATTCCTTTCCCACGTTTGGTAATGTCGGAAAGTAACCGAGAGATTTCACTTTGTTTCCTTTCTCATGTTTGTTTTGAGTAGGAATGGAAAATTTTTCCAATTATACCCATATTAAATCAAATAAAAAAAGAATGCATTTAATGATACGTTGTAATTATAAATTGTTTATAGGGACAAAATAGTCATGAAAATTGTGCATTGAATATTGGCTCATTTTCCCAAACTTTCCCAAGAGGATGGAAAACAAAACCCGCGTTAAGAGGAGGGATAATTCACTTTCCCCCCTACTTTCTCATGTGCCAGGAAACCATTTCTCATGCATGGACTTACCAAACATGGGAAAGCAATTGAATTCCTATTCCCAAGCCTCATTTCCCATGAACCAAACGGGGCCTAAGAGAGAGAGAGAGAGAGAGAGAGAGAGAGAGAGAGAGAGAGAGAGAGAGAGAGAGAGAGAGAGAGAGAGAGAGAGAGAGAGAAAGCATTAAATGCTTGAGAGATTGGCTGGCCATAGCTATTATTGCTTTCTTGATGGATATTCAGGCTACAATCAGATTGCCATAGCCCCAGAAGATCAAGGGAATACGACATTCACATGTTCATTTGGCACTTTTGCTTCTAGTAAGAGGATGCCTTTTGGTCTTTGCAATGACCCAACCACCTTCCAAAGGTGCATAATGAGCATCTTCTCCGACATGATACCTGGATCCCGTCAAATCCTCAATGTTCTTCGGCTTTTGGTGGGAAAGAGTTTATCCAAATGAATATTGTATTGTCATAAGCAATGAAATATCGATAATATCAACGAAATATTGAGGATATTATCGTTTTTTCGGGTATAGGATATTTTGGAACATATCCATACACATATCGTATGAGTATCAATAATATCGGAAAATATCGACATCGATAATTTCTCTCACACTTCAGCAACATTTGGCCAAAATATCGCTATCGAGATGATGAAGACAATGAAAAATTTGAAGAGTTATTTACATTAACACCCCTTAGGTTTCTTGTGTTTTCACAAAACTCCCTTAGGTCTCAAAAATTACATGAACACCCCTGAAGGAGGTTTCAATTTGTTTTCACAAAACCCCTTTTCGTTGATTATTTGTCCAAAAATTGATGATTTCATTGAAATGTAAAAAAATAAAATAAAAAACTTATGCAAATGACAAAACTAACCTCAATGAAGCATATGCAATCTACTCCCAAAAGCTAACTTTGTCATTAGGAGAATTTTTTTGTATAAAATCAATGAAAATGAGTTTTGTGAAAACAATTTAAAACCTCATGGGGTGTTCTTGTAATTTCTAAAACCTCAAGGAGTTTTGTGAAAAAGCCGAAAACCTCAGGGGGTGTTAGTATAAATAACACAAATTGAAACTTTATAAGAACTCTATATGATACTAAGTCGCTCATGTATCTTACCATGCAATATTAATGTATAAAGTGTAAAATATTGTAGTAAATCATTATAAATAAATGATTATGGTGTGTTTAATCTTCTTTCATTAATTACTACATATTTTCTACACTCGCAGTGTTTGTCAGCTCGCTATATAATCAACTTAAATCAGTTAAACACTCACAATGTTTATTTAGTAATAGATAATCTACTTAATAAATATCCACCAAAGTTTCAAGAAATTTTTTCAAGTTTTTCTTACAATTTTTTGTGGTTTTTATTCAATTTTTATCGATATTAATAATTTCCCGATTTTTTCATCGAAATTTCTGTGTTTTTGGACTACTGATATTTCCGAAATCATCAATATTTTAGACCTTAGTCATGAGCCATGTGTAATTCCCTAAGACCCACAACTTGCACGAGTCAACTTTGACTACTCAAGTGGTCAAACTCTACATTATTTACTACCAAAATTTTGATGTCTACGAACTCTTTATAAAAAAAAATAAAAAATCATAACAGGTTTACAAGTTATCATTAAACAACAAGTACATGGAGCTATAGAGTATCAAACAACCAACGCTAAACTCAACCTGAAGCAGCCAAATCAACGAAAAACTTCACAAAACCTCAAGAAATCTAATCCACAAATACATAGTTCATGAAGGAAAAAAAAAACAATAATCATTTATTGATAATATATATGGATGTACTAAGATTTGTGGGTACCTCTAAGTTGGGGCCTTGTGCCATTGCATGCTTTGAACTCCGTCAAAGTTGACATTGTGCAATGGAAATATATTCGAGCCATGGTCAAAAGGAAAACAACCTTTAGATAGGGAAGGGCAAGTTTGTTGAAGAAAGTGAGCGAACTCACCACATTAAGCAATGTGAGTGCCTTTGGACGACAATTACATGGGAAGGCCACACAACTGGCTCGTCGTTGTCTAGCCCATAGACAATGGCAAAAGCAATCGCACAACATAAGACATGAGCTCACTCACTTCCTTCGAAAAACATTCCGTCCTTGTTTCGAAGTTGGCTTCTTTGCATTATCCTTCAAATATGTAAACACTATTCACCTTCTTCCAAGTTATGGTTGATTATACCCACATCATGGCTTTATATAGAACAAGAGAAGAGCCATTTTGGTTTTTAAATTGGTAGAAAATCTATTGTTGCACATTCTAGGATTACGGTTCCTATTCTTTAGTAAGAGAATTAATTTTGATCCTCGCTAAGGTGCGCAATCCATTATTATTGAATAGTAGGGTGTTGCAAATATATATGTACTATTTGGAAGTTAGTTGTATTTTAAAGATTTAAGATTTAATTATATGAATTTTGCAATGATCCCTAAACTTATACCCAAGTTTCATTTTAGTTGTCTAACTTTCACACGTGTTCTAATTTAGTCATTTCGTAATATTTTTCGTTGATTTTTAGAGAGTACAGTTATATCCAACCTATACAGAATCCACATTACAGACTCAAAATTTTGCACAAATTGCTGAGAAATTCATGGAGCCAAACCTTGGCCAGCTCCGGCATGCAGCTGCTACTAGTACTAAGAAATAGGCAAGAGAAAGCACAAGACCATTCACCAAATCCCATTAAATGATACATATCATAAGGGACAATTGGATTCCATGAACCAACATTCTTCAACCAAAAACAACTTCTAAACCTTCATCTGCTAAGAAATCGAAGCAAACAGATGACAAAGGTATGAGAATTTTATAGCTCAAAATTTAAATACAAAAGTAGAGTCGTCGTCCATATTTTTTTTTGGTGCTTTGTGACTAAAACCAATAAATTTAAACAAGTTCTTTGAGTTGATTTAAATAACTAAAAATATATATTCACAGAAGCATTTCAAGCATCCTATATCTTTTTAACTCAAAATGTTATATGATATTTGAAAGCTATTGTTACAAGCTTTAAAATCCCATAATCTTGTTGAAACACAATTTTAACAAGTCAAAACTGAGCTTGAATATCCTAAATTTGGCATTAAAAATCCAGATTTTCTAACAGTGTCAAATGAAAATCGGAATGAACTATAAGGATGAAAATGAAAACTTGCACATGTATGATCCTGTCATCCGGTCCTCTCACCTCTGGTATGGATGTTGTTATTAGAATTACAGGTTACATTATTTTACTCATTTTCAGACAACTGATTTGTGCCATAAAATTTCTGGGTCTTTTTTTAAATAGAGTTTCTGGGAAGCATAGGTACTGTAACTTTGCAGTATGTTGCTACTTTACGAGAACAGGTAGAACAACTAGCTGAGGAGAGAACTCCAGAAGGCTTACCAAGGTTGGTATGTGTTTTATTTTTCCCCCTTGATTTACTTCAACTTTTATTCACTCAATAATTTGATGCATACCAATATGCTTCCTTTGTTCTACTTTACAAATCAATCCAAAGGTTCCGGTAGGCATGGTGGAAATACTTAACATTCCAAACACCGTGTTTAGAGACATTTTTTTAGGGAGGGAAAGAGTTTATCCAAATGAATATTGTACTGTCATAAGTCATTCTCTTTATCTTTTAGCCATGCGTGATGCTTTGAGTTATGAACCGTTTGCTCTTTTATTTGTAATGTTGAGCCATGCGTGATGCTTCTATATACAGAGTTTCAAAGGCTATTTTGAGTGACTATTCAGAGAAGATTGAAGCCATTGCTTCCAAATTAGCTGCTCCGCCGGTGCGTTCATATGATCTAGTAATTTGCTTTTCGTTGAATTGTCTATTTCATGCTTAACAAAATACTGAAAATTTATCCTTTAGTGCATCAGTACATGTAATTTGTTGTCAGTTTATGTCATCGTCTGGGGAGAAAATCTTAGATACATGGATAATGTTCTCTTGCTAGATTTCTAACATGTTATATGGCAGATTGTGAATCTCCTATTATCTCAGTCCAGATTAACAGTCTGCCAGTAGAATATTTCCATATGATATATGTATATGTATGCAATATATGAAGTTCATTGCTCCTAATCCTAACTGTGTTTTCTTTGGCAAACTCCGAGCCTGTAAATTATAAAGCTGACTGGGTGAATGACGATTTATCATTCTTATTCTTGCTTTTCAGGGAAGTTCAGTTCTTGATAAATGCTTACCTTCCCTTCATTCTCCATATTAATTACTTGCGTTTGATTAAATAAGTATTTAAAGAGTGTACCTTTTAAATATATTAAAATATTAAAACGTATAGCCGCGCGGCTATACTAATTTAAATATATTCGGATTTAAAAATTATAGCATAATCTTTAAATGTATTAAAATATCAAACAGTATAGCCGCGCGGCTATACTCTTTAAATAAAATCGAATCTAAGAGGTATAGCCATGCGGCTATATTAAAATATTAAACAGTATAGCCGCATGGTAATACTCTTTAAATATATTCGAATTAAAACAGTATAGCCGCGCGGCCATATTCTTTAAATATATTGTGTTTAAATTATTATTTATTTAGTGAAGAATTAGTATTTAAATACTTTCATTAATTTCATAAATTACTTAATAAATAGTAATTAATTATAGTTAATTATTTTAAATAATTTTGTGGAGATTTGTGTAAGTGAACAATGATTAGGATCATTATGGTTTCGTTTAGCTCCTTGTTAGCGATCTTTCGTATCGTATTATATCACATGTTTTATTATAACTGGTTTTGTTTGATTCTTCAGCGCCTGTCAAACTGGATGCTGCAGCCCAAGCACACATTGAAAAGCATAGGTTTTTTTTTTTCGTACTTCCTCGATTTCTCCTATTCAACTGGAGTAAGCAGATCTAGACTGGATTAAATTGAAAACGGGAGTGCTGTGCTAGGATATTGGTCATAATCTAACAAATTGATGTACAATTACATATGCTTTCCATATGAAGTTGCTTTTTCCTTGTAAACCAAAAAAATAACGTGATTCTTGTAAAAATGGAAATGAAAATCAAACGAAAGGAAGAAGTTGAAGAATAAGATGATCAGCTTAGCAATCAGACCTAGGAAAAGAAGGATATGCTGCTGAGAATCTTTCATTACATCTCTGACCAGTGCTCTACATGATGGTAATCAAACAGAAGAGATTTTACATATGAAACTGCAGCAGCAAAGATTGAAGCTACATAAAACATACACCAAGGCTCAAATCAACCTAAAACCTTTATCATCAGACGTGTGACAATGAAGGAAAAATGTTCCAATCTTGTGTTACTTCAAAAACTGATCATTGTGATAAATGCTTACTCTCTGGTGAGTCTTAGATGTAAATTCATAGCTGATGGAATGGAATGACATATCTGTGGATCTCATAACTTGGTTACGGCTTGTGTGCAGATACTCGATTCTACAGAGAAGGCTGTTGAAAGTAGCTTGGCAAGCACTGGTCACGCCACTACACGCGCGACAGATATATACTCGAAGACGTCCAAAACTACGTGTTTCACATGGCTTGTAATGTTTGTAAGGACGTGTGTATTCGTCAAGGGTATGTTGAGTTAGGAAAATTCATCTTTCCTCCCATAATTGCCATCTATAATTTGCAATGTTGAACAGTGGCATAATTTATCATGAATCTGTTCTCAGAGAACTGGTTAAGATAAAGTATCCATTTCCTCATTCCCGTGATGTAGAAGAAAACCACCGACCCATTTATGAAGGAAGTTGGTGACCCCAAGTATGAAGGAAGTTCACAGAGCAATGATATATTTCTCCTCAAATTGAAATCATACGGTTGAGAACATCTGATCTATCAAGGAAATCATAAAAGCCTATCCAGAGTTGTAGTTTTGAACACTCAGAAAACCAAAATTAACATTGAGAACTTGCATCAACTCATGGAAACAGAAATTAGAATGGCTCGTTTCATTCATTGTCAAATTGATTAAGAGTTCGTTCGGAAGTGATTTTGGATATGTAATCAATTTTCCATCTAACCACTTGAATTTGAGTGATTTTATGGAAAAGCATATGGAAGTATTTATCCCACGAATCGCTTAAAATCACTTAAATGATTATATGGAGAACGCATGTGTAAGGTATTTCTCCCTATAGGCGATTCTGACCCTCCCAGAATCACTTCCAAACATGCAGGCTCTTGCCTCATTCAATAGAGGCATTACATGACTAGCCATGTAATGAGAGAGATATACACCCGATGATAGTACAGTTTTTCTCCATTTGCAGACAATTGTGATACCTTGGTACAGCCGTATGTTCAAAAAATTACTTATTTTAAAGAGACTAGTAAACTAAATATTTATTGGAATCAACTACTTACTTTGTATATAACTTGTAGGGGGGAAACGAAAAAGATGGACAACAGTCGAGCGAAAAAGAAGAGAAAATTATTGATGTGAAACTATAACTTTTTTAACTCATATCAAGATTCAGCTTTACATGAGATTCTAGAAGTATCAAAATCTAAGAAAATTATAGAGGTATTATCCTTTGTTCGCACTGTTCTAGCCTCACTCAACAAAACATTAGCAGTCTTCTCCGCCAAATTCTCCCCATCCATCGAGTATCTCTCTCTCGTCTGTACATGTCCAAATTTAAAAAGAGGGAAAAGTCAGATGAATAAAATAGAAGATATTTTTTCTCTCCACAGAAAGCTAAGTCAGAAGAAAAATAAAACATAATACCTGAAGAACTAGCTGAATGGCCTTCTTCACGCTAATTACGTCCCATAAGCCGTCGCTACAATCACAAAATCCAGGGTTAATTTAAACTGTCCATAATAAGCATTGTATTATTCTCATGTAAGAGACCATTGATAGATTGATACTCTCTTGCTAGACATTCAAGTACTGTTATATTTCCAGACAGTAACATATCATATCGCTAGACTCTGCAATTCTAACGCGATTGCCCCTGCTACTTTAGTCAGATAAATTAGACTTGTATATCTGAAGTTAGACCAATTAATTGGGACAGACAACTGAGACCCCTAAAAACTGGGCGAAAACGGAAAACTATGATGACAAATACTGCTGAAAACAGAGCCATATAGTTCAGAATATAAAACTTTTAACAAAGTCAAAGCAAAGGCACAATACCTGGCCATTAGCGCAAAGGCCCTGCTCGCTTGATCAATTTGTACCACTTGGCTAATATATGGTTCTGAACTGAAGCGCGAATCCTGCTGTTTAAGAAATTTGTCTCCAAGCATCCGAGCAAGGTTCAAACCTGAACAAGTGGAGAAAAGCCTGAGCAATTACCAAGATCTTAATCGCGTAATTCACAAACGGCAGCAATTAACCTGGCCATTACCACATAGACGTGTTTCCCCCTCTTTCAATGGCTGTCCTGTTTCCTGGATTCGGAGTCTTTCACCATAACTAGAAATTCTATGGTCCTCCGTCATCTTAATCAGTTTCCCATCAACGCTGCCCCAATTAAATCATACACAGTTTAAAACATGCTGTGACTAATTAGCAAATCCTCACCAAATAAAACTTATAATCTAATCACATTAGAAGAATGTTAAATGGAATATCATTGTTCAAGACAGAAAAATTAGATGAAAAACTGTACAAGATAATGACCAATCTTCACAGAAATGAACCCCTAATCCCGAGCTACCAGCTTACCCACCAGGGATCCCATCTGAAATTCTAGAAAATAATAAAATGATGCTTTTAACCCAGAGGAAAAAAGAAAACATGAACACATACTTCATAACACAAGCTGAATCCCCAAGGTTTGCACATTGTGCAAAGAAATTGTCTTCACCATCAGTCCAAACCAGAAGCAGAGTAGCAGTACAACCCTGCAAAGGATGATCTGTTATAATATGCAAACCCAGACTTTAATTACTATTAACAGAAACATCATCCTAAACCGCATCATGTGCTACATCTTTCTAATATATTTATGTATGTAATATATATATATATATATATATGCAGCAAGGATCAAGTGGCCTGCTGTAAAACAGCATGCTTAAATTCTCTATCTGATGAGGAGAGGAGCACACGCATTGTAATCCTACCGTAATAACAGATTCTTTATCTATTTTCTTAATGATCAAAGGAAGTTTTGCCACTAATCATCCAAAGATTTGTATCCACATAAAATGAGCACCCTATCTTTTCCAGTTGACAACCAAAACATCTTTTTATCTATACATAAAAATATGTAAAACATCTAGTGACCGTGATGCCACCATGTATCCTTAAATTCTTATTTTCCTATATAGTCCCATTCATTAGAAATAATTCTGCCAAGTCCCGACAGCGGTGTAGGTTATTTAGTTCTAAAATTGCACTTCAAACTGGTGGGATCACTTATAATTTGTTAAAAGAACTCCATACTCTTATGATATTATTTTTATATAAATTAAAAAAATTAAAAATTAAAAATTAAAATAAAAAAGAAGAAGAAGAAGAAAGGTAGTATCCAGTACATTAGGTATTGAAGAAAGACCCTGGAAACTAAGATTCCAATAAACAAGGTAACACATTAAAGAATCAATATTACTAAATGTTACTAGAGCTAGAGGGGACCATGAGAGAGGAATCAATTTTAGATGCGTGTGCGAGTCAACTGCTACATTTACAAGTTCACAAAAAAAATGAATACTAATGGAACAAGATAAATGGAGTGGAAGGAAAAACCTCGTAATGGTGATTCATGCCTGCTTCGGTCTGAAAAAAAGCATCCTTAAGAACATCTGAAGCATCACATAGTGATAAAACCCTCTCCCTTTTTAGTGAATCCGATAAAATGTTAGCAACCATCTCAGGAAGAAGCCTGTAAAATAAAACAATTATACAGTAACTACTAAAGTACCTGGTAGCAACAAAGCACATTATAAAAGAAAGAAATACTAACTTGCTAGCAGATCTGGCAGCCTCTGCTCCACCATGTCCATCACAGATACCAAATAGTCCAAACTGAGGGAGGAACTTAGGTGATGTTAGCTCTTTCAGAAACTTGCAAAATTACTTCAATGGAAGAAAAAATAGCTGTGAAACCTTATCAATCCCAGGAAGAGGCCATTGATAGTAGCACACATCTTCCATCGGAAGCTTCTTCCCTCCGCGACGCAGAGCCATGGGATCTGAAGCCACACCAAGCCCAAAGGGGATCTGACTCTCAGTTTCAGATGAAATATGAACCTGCCAAAAAGGATAGGAAACTTTCAAATGTCATGTCACCTCTACATTACCATCTATAAAAGCCAGATATCCACATTATAAAGTCAACATCTAAGCAAATCTTGATAACTACAAGAGTAAGCAATTATTTTGATCTACAACCTAGAAAATACCACATCAAGACATTATTATGATGCTTTTCAATAGGACCCTGATAATGCTATATCCAATAAAAAGGTGCTTATAGAGACAAAGTGAGCACCAGCTCGCAAAACTAAAGGTACTTAGTCATAAATACTAATATGATTACCCAAATTATTTTTTAACTGAAATATGTGTTTAATTTTCATCTTTTCTCTATGCTTCATTGATCATGAAACAGGGTACTATATGAATAAAAATTATCAAAGGGGGCATCTAAGCAGCACAGAATATAAGAGAGCAAGGCTATAAACATTCTACACCCATTCTCTCTATATAAAAAGTTATCAAACACTGGTAGCCTTGTACTATTGTAATTTGCACATGTAGGTTATGAACAGGCAGTCTTGAACCTTTTCTGTATGAATTCATGTATATTAATTAAAACTTAAATTGTCTGATATAAAATTCTTCTCAATTACAGAGACAGCAGAAAGCCCAAGTAAAAGTATATTAATGTGAAAATTCACGGTCCTCAAGAAGTATCCATATAGCCCAGTCAGGTCAGTTTTTATCAATTTTATGTATGTTCTACAAAATTTAATTAGCATGCAAATTAAGAAAAACCAGTAATGCCACAACTAAATACAGAGGTACTTTTTTTTCTTCACTCAGATATAAAAGCATATTGACTTACAAATACTTTTGAGGTCGTTCCAAGAGTTATTACGTCTCCACTTGCTAGCTCCATTGGCTTACCCCAATGTCTACTTCCAGAATCAGGATTATTGATTGGCTGAGAGTTTAGAAGTGTTCCATTAAGGCTGCCCATGTCTACCAGCTCCCACTTCATTTTCTACAGCCGGTGAACAAGTACAGTATAATTTTATACCAAAAGCACACGGATGCAACCCCAATAAAGTCAAAAAAGTAGTCATTAATATGCTTACATTCGAATTCCAGCTTATCAATGCATGCTTTCCTGACACCTCCGAATCCTTCAATAGTAAATCACTTGGAGGAACCCTTCCAAGGGTCAGAGGAAGCCTAGCAGAATTTGTTGACTGTACAGAGCAACGAAGTCCCTGGGAAGGACCAGAAATGACCTCCAGGTTGAGGCAGGTTCCTGCACTTCTAAAAGAAGACTATGATCACATGTTTTACACACTCAGCCATGTAAAACCACTAAAAGATTAAACACTTAAAACATGTGAAAGAGATAAGAAATTACTTTGATATAGAATATCATTGGGCACAAACTCTTGAAGTCTATCATGTTCTAAACTCTGTCTACCAAACTTCTGATCTTCTAGTAACTGTTGTGTCACCAATGGACGCTTGAGTGTCTGACCAACTAAAATATCTTCCGGAGCATCAGAAATCACATCTAGGATCAAGTCACCTGGGACGAGTGAAGCATAAATGTTTGGTTATGCTAAGGAGTAAATGAGCACTAAAATACAACTGCGACGAGAATTATTTAAAGGTGAAATAACAGGATAGACTTAATTACCCTGAGTCGAATTGGGAGCTGTGGTGGGAAGCCTCGGTTTATAAATAAGTCCTTGTGTTCGGGGTGAGCGAAAATTCCCTTCATTTTGGAAACATGCTCCCTCTAGATCATAACCTCTTGGAAATTCATTACCCTGGTTCCGGACCAGATCCGCATCATCCGAAACAAGGGGTCTCTCAAGCTCACCAACCTAAAAGAGGAATCAAAAGGTGCGAACCAGCTTAAAAGTTATAAGGTAAACGAAATGATAAATCATATGCCTAAAGGGAAGCACTTGGTATTCAGGTACTTATTGTATCTGAAATGTAAAAGCCAAATTGCCCAATCTCACTTTATGCAGTGTATTGCACTACAGATCAATCATCAACCACTATCTGAGCCATGAAGAGACCAAGTCTTTTGTCTTTGGTAATGGGGCTTTTTTTGTAAAATTCCACTACAACAAAGATAAACTAAGTAAAATAAAGACGGAGGCGATCCTCGGATAAAGTTTTTCTTGGCACTCTTTCAATTACTCTTTCAGAAATGTAGGCTTTAGATTCCGTTACTTGCTCGAAGGTATCAAACCAAATGCAGAAAACAAAACAAGAAGCATATAATGCTAGAAGTTTGAACAATAACACGAGCCCCCGGCTCTCATGTGAACTAACGAATGAAATAGTTCAATAGAGTTTCTTAACATCAAATATTCAATAAGTCAGACAAATAACATCAGAAAATACACAAAACAATTAAGTTCTAACAGAAACCAACAAAAGTTCGAATTCTTGGGTTCAACTTTACCCAGATACGTAATATCAAACACTAACATAGTCGAAGGCACGCATGGAAGCACAAATCAAAATCAATTTTACGCATCAAATCCTTGATCACACTCACATCACCACAAATGCTAGTCATACATTCCGAGCTACACTGAGCAAAGTGATACAAAGTTATAACTCTGACACTGCTTAGGCTCTTAGCTAAATACCAATCCGAAACAAACGAAAAATTCGCATTAGAAAGAACAAAACTGAAATCCAGTGATCAAACAAGGTCAACCCCGATGTGCCAAGGAATTCAAATTTTCCTTCCGTTTCTCTACGATTTCTCGGCAACCAAACAGAACATTGCACTAGCGTTACATATATAGACGAAGAGGAAGATCGAAGCGGAAACTCTGAGAATTTTTCGATTAAAAAAATAAAAGGAGAGGGATTGGGAAACAGTAATAAAAAAATAAAAATAAAAAGAGGAAGGTACCTTGATAGTGCGAGAACGAGAAGAGAAGAAGAAACGCCATGGTTTACAGGCGACAAAGATGAGGATGAGGATCAGAAGAAGCATAAGGAGAAGAACACCGACAATGCCCTCTAGCATCGTCATCGTCATCGCTCTCTCTCCCCTCCAGGAGATAGAGATTGGCTTTGAGTATGCGAGAAGGTCGCTTTGAAATGGTCGCACAATTTTTTACCCTTTTTTTTTATTTACTTTTTTTTTAAATTATTTACTTGTTCATTATAATTCATTCTTTCTTTTTGTTTATAAATTTATTTCTTTATTATTAAATTCGTTATTTTTTTTTTATTAACTATTAATTATTTCTGCCAATGAGATATAGCTTGGTTGTCTTTCCCCTCCACCCATGTAGGCAGAGGTTCGAAACTCCAAAACACCCGATGAATATTTGTGTAAAACCCCCTCCCCAATCACTTGTACTAAAAAAAATTTATTCATTATTTCTCATCTACTATACTAGTTTTTATATCCAAACATCTAGTTTATTTGAACTCAGAACCTACTTCAATTAATGAAGACTAAATTTCACTAAACTAATTGTCTTGTTTAGCACTACAATCCATCATATAAATACGAAAAAATAATAAATGAAGCAAGATGAATATACACAATTTACTCTAATCTTGAAGATAGTTGATGTTTTCCTATTACTAAAAGATACATGAAGTTCTAGATTTGATTTTCCCCTCTCTTAATATCGCTTGTATCAAAAATATTAAAACAGTCATATGTCATATATTTTGTTTTGGAAAATCACATGCCACATGTGTAGTAAGTTTTGTAAAAGAAGTAGCTTGCTTTTTTCTTTTTGTTGAGAGAGGAATGATATAAATTGTTATAATTTTAAAAATATATGAATGCTAGAAAATAAAAGCTCAAATAACCAAAAACAAATCAAGCAAATATGTAAATAAAAATAAAAAAACCCGATCCAAACCAAAAGCAAAGAAATGTTAAAAACTTAAAATATATAGAATGCATGTGCAGTCTATTTAATTCTCACGCGGAAAGGAATTTGAGTGGTATGTGATGGGCCGGTGGGATATTCTTGACTAGGCGTAAAGCTCCACATCATCACTTTGGGCGGAAGTGGCCGAGGTTGCGTTGGAACATTGAAAAACATAAAAACTGTTTGATTGGGCACATCGATTTTCCGGGTTGATTTCACTGGGTTTCTTTGGGCCAATGAATCGGGTTCATCAAGATAAAAAACACACACACAAAAATAAAATATTAGTTTTTTTTTTTTAAATTTATAAATACAAAAGAAGAACACACGGTTGATGATTTTAGCAGTGCACGGTAATTAAATAACAAATTATAACAATAATTTTTGGAAAAAGATACTACATCTACCACCACTCCTGTCGTCTCATCATCTAGTCAGCAACCAAAGTTTGTTAGTTGTATAATCCAATGTAATCTTTTAATTTTGTTCCATGTATCCCAACAAAAAAACATCTCATTTTTCATCAATTTTACAACCCGATTCAAAATAAAGAATGTCGTGACATAATTAATTATTTATACATTTTATTTTACAACATTCCGTACAACTCATCATGCACCAAAATAACCTACGTAAATTATGCTGCGCGTGTTATGCACGGTCACATACAATAAGTTTTTCCAAATGCAACGACATATTCTTTCTCATGAATATGGTTCGCCCCATACCATAGCCACTATAAACTAAAACTAGCTAGCCAACCAGTCCTAGCTTTCAATATAACAAATTAAAAAGAAAATCATGTAAATGTATAAACTAAAACAGCACTATATATATAGTTGACGAATGTATGTAATTTGTTATTACCGAATCAAGTGGAGATGAGTGGGAACTTGAATCTTTACTCATTCTTTGGCTGGGATATGTATAGAAAACACAGAGCTTCTTCCTTCGAGCTTTGATAGCCAAGAGCCAGTATAGATTATTATGATATATGTTGAATTTTGGATGTGACAGAAATGATAGAGCTGGCTTTTAATTTATAAGGAGGAAATACCATATAGATGGAAAATGGGCGTCTCCTTTATATGGAAGAGTATCGCGAGCAATAATTTGCATGGAAAGTTATTAGATATGCTTCTAAATGAATTTGGATGTTTTGCATCCATTAGTATTTGGTAAGCATATTAATTGTATAAAAAATTACAACATTGGTTCATTCTCTTTAGACAAATATCTAGTGTAATTAGAGTAACCAACTCTAAACTAACTCTCAATGAGTGCACGGACACAAACGGTTATAAAGTGTTATGCAAGGTTTAGAGTTTCCGATGTGGGATTCTATTTCTATATTCTCAACGATATACGTGTGTTAATATGAAGAAGAAAAAAAAACTTGTGAATTCAAGTTTAGCTGCCCAAATCCACTAAATCACCACCCGTCAAGTCAAACTCGGTACTTGTTATTGCAGCAAGAGCATCACACTAGAGAGAAACTCTCATGCAACATGGATATGACTTTTTGCTATTCCCTATTAACAACATAATGACATGTATAACTTTTTTACGTATCATTGTGTTATTGGTTGGCAATGGCGGACCTATTAAGGCGCAAGAAGATGCAATTGCACCTCCCCTCACCCAAAAAACTATTGTAGGTGCTTCAAATTGCGCATTTGCTCAGCTGGTGGTGGTGCACAGTTGCACAGTGCACATATTACCTTATTTCCATTTTCAACATTCATCCATTTACTTAAGTTTACAATGCAAATAAGGAAATACCCCCCATTTGGATTCAAATAAAAATACTAGAAAATCAAATTCTCACCAAATCAAAATATGAAAAATCGGTTTTAGTGCAAAATACGATTTAGGCTAAAAATTATGGCAGATTAAGTCAATATATACTTCATAATAAAATCCCATAAAATCAAGTTTTCTTATTTGATGTGTAAGGAATAAAAGCCGCCAAAACTTACCTTGAGAAAATGATTATTTCGAAAAATCATTTTTCATACTTAGTCAATATTTTTACATAAAACAATTTTTCATGTATGATATGAATGCATGAAGGGACCTAAGGTCAATCTAAGTAAAAAGCCTTAGATGTTTAATCCACAAAAAGTTTTTAGCCTTTCAAAATTGCATCTCCGCTAAAAAATTCATGGGTCCGCCAGTGTTGGTCGGGGATAGCAAAACAATGTTATTCCCGTTATAAGTAAGTTTTTTTGGTCACGTTGGGTGCCACAAGCATAAGTATTTTGTATGCATTGACCAGATACGAGTTGTAGTTGTACAAACAAAGACATTTTACTAGACAAATTTGTAGTGTTAATTTAATGACGAATACTAGTTATAACAGTTAATAACAATAAATAAGTGCATACAAATACAATCATTACAATTATCGGAATCTCTCTCATTTATTCTTAGAGACAAAGTACTTTTATGTATTCAATTTCCCCTTAGTTCAGGAAAGAAATTTTGAATATGTTTGTACATTGAATTGATTGATCGAGCAACCAACTCAACATGATTAGCCGACATCAACATGACATGGATACATATCAGACATTGATAGTCCCTCATCATTTTACCAACAAGAAGCTCATGTTACCACCAAAAGCAATATCAAAAGTCTCATAATACAACATAAGAGAAGGATATATCTCACCTATAAAAGAAGATCACCCTTGGAGGAGAGCTCTTTCTCATGGTCATTACGCTTAAGCAAACCTCTTAAATTGGGTAAACACCACATTAATATAATGACAATTTTCTCTAACTCAATATATGTATAGCTCATTCGGGTGAACCACATATATCTTGTGCGAGTGATCCACTCTTCTTATTTCCCATTCCTATTAATCCATCTCTCATCTTCCTTGTTGGTCCATTTTAGGACAGCAACAATACTGTTCCACATTAAAATCCATTATCCAATACAAATCTTTGTATGCTAATAGTCAAATTGGAAAAGTGATTTCTAATACCTCGCTATATTCGTGACTATCATGTTAATAATACTATTTTACTAAGATGCATATGTTTATTGATATTTGGTTTTGAATGAAATTTTCAATCTCTAAAAAGCAAAAAGTTGTAACACTTACAATACTTAAATATATGGTCATTACCATTTTAACATATGGTGAAAATTATTTAAAAAAAGGGAAGTTCGAGAAAGGGTGGGGTGGGGTGGCCATTTCTAGTGGTAAGCGTGGTGGTGGCGCTTAAAGTTGGGCTGGTAATAGCTAAATTGGATCACATTTTGTGGTGAGAGTTAAAAAGTATGTCAAAAGTATGGATTCGTAATGACCTAAAATCTACTTTAGATTTCAACAAAATCCACGACTTTTTTTGTTTCCTTCAAAATCAATGACTTTTTTAACGGTTTATGCTAAAATATGAATATGGTTTGAATATTTTAGATTAAGTTGTATTCTTCTTCATAAGGAGATATATAGGAGTTTACATGAGTACTTTACAAGGAAATAGATATAGTAATCAATTAGGATAGTATCCCCTAATTATACAATGATTTGTCAACTATATAAAATAAAAAAGTAAATCCCTTAATTAATCAAAAAAATAAATCTCCTTAATTAATTAAGAGACTCACGTCAACACTCCTCCTCAAGTTGGTGCATATACGTCATCAATGCCCAACTTGGTAAGTGAGTCATAAAATACTCTTCCACAAACAGCTTTTGTTACTACATCTGCCAATTGGTCTTCTGATTTTATGAATAGTAGGCAGATGACCTTATTCTCAATTTTTTCTTTGATGAAATGTCTATCCACCTCAACATGTTTGGTTTGATCATGTTGAACTAGATTATGAGCAATATCGATAGCTCACTTGTTTTCACAATGCAACTCCAGTGGCTTTTCTAGTTTGAAGCCCAGTTCTGTCAAGAGTCTTTTGATCCACAATAATTCGCAAACTCTTTGAGCCATTCCTCTATACTATGCTTCTGCACTAGACCAAGAAACCACATTTTGTTTTTTACTCCTCCAAATGACTAGGTTACCTCCCACGAATGTGAAGTAACCAGAAGTAGAACGTCTATATGTAATAGACCCAGCCCAATCAGCATTTGTATATCCAACAACTTCAAGATCTCCATTTTTTTAGAACATTAATCCCTTCCCATGGCTTGACTTTAAGTACCTTAAAAATCGATCAACTGCATTCCTATGAGAAACACTCGGTGAATGCATAGACTGACTAACCACACTCATAGCATATGCAATATCTGGTCTTGTGTGTGCCAAGTATATCAACCTTCCAACAAGGCGTTGGTACTGTTCCTTATTGGTTGGTTCTTGGTCCATGTCTTCACACAACTTGTGATTCATCTCAATGGGTGTCTCAACCGGCTTACACCCAAGCCTTCCTATTTCAGTGAGTAGATCCATTACATACTTCCTTTAAGACAAAAATATACTAGTTTTTGACCTTGCTACTTCAGTTTCGAGAAAGTACTTCATATCACCTAAATCCTTCATCTCAAATTCCTGAGACAAATACTTTTGTAGCTTCAGTTGCTCTCCGGTGTCGTTTCTAGTTTCGTTTCCAGTTACGACTATATCTTCTACATAAATAATCAATGCAATAAGTCTTCTTCCATCACGCTTCACAAGCATAATGTGATCTGAATTACTCTGTGTATATCCAAAATTCTTCATATATTTAGTAAATCTCCCAAACCATGCTTCAGGAGATTGCTTTAATCCATATAATAACTTTTTGAACTTGCAAACGCGCTTCTTCTTGTCATGAGTTAAATTACATCCTGGTGGTAGGTCCATATATACTTCTTCTTCCAAGTCTCCATGTAAGAATACATTTTTAACATCAAACTGATGTAATGGTCAATCGAGATTTGTTGGTAAAGACAATAGGACTCTGATAGTGTTAATCTTGGCTACTAGAGTAATGGTCTTCTAGTAGTCTATCCCATATATCTGTGTGTACCCCTTTGCCACCAATATAGATTTATATCTTTCAATGGATCCATCTACTTTGAGTTTCACAGTATAAATCCACCTTCATCCTACTGTCTTCTTTCCATGAGGTAAAGGCACGAGTTCCCATGTGACATTCTTTTGAAGAGCTCGCATTTTTCCATTCATGGCTTCTAGTACTTCAATCACACTGTTGGGGACAAATATGTCAGTAAACTGCTTCATAAAGTGCACACGTGCCTCTGATAATCTGCTAATAAATATATAATTTTTTATGGGGTATTTTTCTTTGCTTTAAGATCTACTTCATTTTGTATTCGAGGTTTGCCATGGTTCCTCCTTTCAGGAAGCTGATATGCAGGCTCTGTGCCTTCTGAAATCAAATCATCATGGGATATTTCATTAGTGTTATCAGTTTTAGGGAAAGATGTTACCTGAATGACTTTCTCAGCAGGTGATTGGTGTGATATTAGAGCTGAAGCGGGCAAAATCTCATAAAATGGTTCAATTTCCACCTCTTGATTTTGATAGCATGGAGACAACTGATCATTTTCCTCTAGCGACCGGTCGCTGTCTTTGCAATCAGTCGTTTTGAAGCAGGTTCTCCTTGTTCAAATAACTAAAGGGGGCGACCGGTCGCTTTCCACTGGCAACCGATCATTTTGAAGCAAATTCTTTATGTTCGAAGAGCTAAAGGGGGTGATCGATCGCTTTCCACTGGCAACTGGTCGTTTTGAAGTAGAGTGGCTTCCTAAGGAAAAAAATAGACAATTTGAGGGGTGGTGGATTCTTGATTCTCCTCATGTGCTGGTGAAAAATATATGTCGTGTTCCCGGAACACAACATCCATGGAGGTATAGACATTCTGACTATAAGGATGATAACACTAGTATCTTTTCTGATGAGGTGCATAACCAATGAAAACAATTCTCGACTCGAGGATCCAATTTGCTTCTTTGGTGTTTGTAGGGGTCTTTTAAGACAAGGGGGAATGAATTCTAGAGGGTTTGTTGAAGAGGGAGAGAGATGGGGGTATGATGGGTGTGTTGAGTAGTTTCCAGCAGCTTGATGAAAAATCTGTCAAGCTCTGGAACTTTTTAACATAAGAGAAAATGGGAGGAAATGGAGGAATAGGGCACGAAATTGTAGAGTTTTGGAAGTAAGAGAGGAAGCTTGCTCTCTATATGTGGTTTGAGTGAATTTCCAGTTGTTTGACAAAGATTGGTCGCACTCTGGATGATATTTTTGTTGGGTAGAGGAAGCTCCATTTTATAGGCACTTAGAACCCTAATTCTATCAATCCTCCATTCCCACTTTTCCTTTGCTTCTTTCCATTCACTCTTTTTTGGTGAAATTTCTTTAACCATAACGGATGAGTCACAAGCTCTTTGGGGTTCCAAGATTTTTTGTGAGGTTGGACCTTCCTATGGGGATGAGGCGCCACCTGCTTTTCTTCTTGGTTCCTTGGTTCCCCATTAGAGCTCGCAAAGGAAAGGAGAATAGATAGAGCTTTTGCCTAATGGGTATTCCTCCTACACGTATGAATTCCCTTTGGTTTTTCTGATGGCTTGTGTTGGGTTTGTCTTTGGCCATGTGCTGGAGTCTCCTAGCAGCCTGAGCGTATAAACATCTCCTGGTTTTCTATCGTGGTTTTTATTTCAAACCATGTGCTGGAGATTTTTTGGATATTTTCTAAGCCACTTGGGCTATTTGGGCATTCCTAAGGTATTGGGTCATCTCTTCTAGAGTATTGGACTTTTTTCTCTCCTTTATGCTTACCCACATATTTGGGCTCAAGAAATGGGCTTGAGTTTTGGGGCTCCCAAGCAGCCCAAAACTTCCATTTCTCGGCTCATCAATAGGCCTCGTGAAAGCTCGTTACCATCCATACCATAACCCACTCAAGCAAGCCCCAGGCATTTTGCGTGGCTTGGACGCACTTAAGCTTGTAGCGTGGCTAGGTGTAATAATAATGATTTTCCACTTAGCATTGCATGTCGCTTGGCGTGCTTGAATTTTGTCGCTTTGAATAGGGATATGACGCTTGATAATTAGCTTGGACTCATAAAGCCATTGCTTATTTCAACTCTTAGCATGATAGATTGCATATTTATTTGGCATGACACGTGAATCATGACTCGTGCGAGTGTGAACGACGAACTTTCGAGTGCTCCAAATCGGGTCTTTTCTTAATAAGGCATTGTGTTGGGCCGAGAATTTATTTGGGCTCAACCCTGGATTTTTGGGCCTCAACAGTGTTCATATAAGTGGACAAATACAAAACAACCAAAGATCTAGGGTTCCAGGTTTAGGGTGAAAGGTATTTGGATATGGTGGTAAAGTGTTTGAAGTGGTGTTTGGAAATTTATGATACTTAAGAGAATTTGATTGATGGGGTATGCTGCAGAGAGGACGGCTTCTCCCCAAAAGGGTCAAGGCACGAACTACTTACAATAAATGTTGGTTCTTTCTTTCAGCCAGTCCATTTGTTGAAGAGTGTAAGAGCATGAGCGTTGATGTATGATATCATAATCTTGTAAGAACTTGTTAAACATGAAACTTATTAAATTATACGGGGGAAAATCGTAGAAATTGGGAAGTTTAATTTCCACTAAAAGAGTCATCATTTCGCAATTTTTATTAAGCATGAATTTATTTTCACTGTAATTTATGTCATTTATAAAATTCGATATATATATAAATTCAAACAATAAAATTATTAATTAACAAACATTTAATCGATAAATATCTCATTTCAGTCATTTAATAATTCTATGCAATTTTCAATTCTTTTCTTCACTCTTTTGTTATTTTTTCCTTTTAAAATGATCAAAAGCCCTAAACTCTCAAAAACCCTTGTTAAAAACCCTGGTTAAGGCGCGGTAAGGACCAAACGACTAGAAACAGAAATGGGCAAGAAGAAGAAACGAGCCGAATCAGAAGCCGAAGCAGAGCAAGAGAACAAAGTCGACATTGTTAATGGCGACTCTCATAAGAAAGAGAAGAAGAAGAAGCACAAAGTCGACAAAGGCGCTCTGATACCTACTGTGAGCGTAGCCGTTCCCGGTTCCATCATCCACAACGCTCAATCCCTCGAACTCGCCACCCGAGTATTTTCTCTCTCCGTTTTCTCACCATCCAAACAGATAATTGCTTTATGTTTCTCATTTCACTTCCTCTTCAGTTTTCTAATTATGATTTTTTGTTTATTTAAAAAAAAAAAAAATCTCAGTTGGCGGGTCAGATTGCTCGTGCCATGACGATTTTTCGAATCGACGAGGTTTCTATATTTACTCTTTCTTCTTCAGCATTAGTGGATTTGTTATATCAATTGATGTTTAAGTACGCAAATTTGATTGATATGTAATTGATTATTCTGTAAACAGGTGGTGATATTTGACAGCCAGAGTGAGTCTGGCTCACCACCAGAAGCTAATTCGGATGAGGATGAAAGTGGTGCTGCTTTTCTTGTACGAATCTTGAGGTACCTTGAGACACCTCAATATTTGAGAAAAGCTCTGTTTCCAAAACATAACAGCTTAAGATTTGTGGTGAGGTTCCCCAATTGTTCATTTATGCTATGCAGTAAGCACATTGGTAATTGATTATCAAGTTTATTACATCTTGGCTTAAATTTCTTTTCAGGGTATGTTGCCTCCACTTGATGCTCCGCACCATCTTCGCAAACATGAATGGGGTCTGTTTCGGGAAGGTAAAGTCTAATGGATGGAATTTAAGACTTGTTCTGCTATTGGAAATACTGAACCTACTGGAATACAAAAATTGTCTGACTATACTTGCTTATACTCAAGTCAAGATGACCATGTTCAAGGCATTGAACAAGAACCAAAATGAGAAATGAGATGGTTCAGTTCGGACTTCCCATTGTAAATGAATTTCATCATTTAGTTTAGTTTCTTTGTTTGTACTTTCTGTTTTGACCTATGGCCTTATTTTGTGAGAGCTTGCGGTAAATTTATAGGTGTCACACTAAAAGAAAGATCTCCTAACCTTGCGGGAACACTAGTTGATGTGGGTTTGAGTAAGGTACTCTCTCATATTCTAGACTTACTGTTACAAGAGTTATTGCGTGATAGTTTCTTCTTTGCCTTTTCCTCCCGCCTTAGCCAGTAATTGATTTGGTGATGAAAAATGCAGAATGTCATCGTTGATCAAGTACTTGAACCTGGGACGAGAGTTACTGTGGCTATGGGAGCCAACCGGAATTTGGATGCTGGTAATGATTTTTCCTGAATTCATTTGTGGCCTTTCCTGATTCCTTTCTTTATTGTTAATGGAGCTTTCTGCTTCTTTTTTTTATTTTTTTTATTTACTATGAATCCAAATGGGTAAAGGCTTTTTTTCTATTGCATTCATCTAGATATATTACGCCAGGTTGTCTCATCTTCCAAGCCTAGGGAAGAAGCAGGAACATATTGGGGATACAAAGTGCGCTATGCTTCCAATATTACTTCTGTAATGAATGAATGCCCATACAAGGTATTCATGCGTTCACTCTGACCTTTTCTCTCTCACAGCCCCTCTTGCCCTTACCAATACATGGTTTTTTGGTTAACCATTCAGATATGGCCTTTCTTCATCAATTTATTTTATTCAATCACAGGGTGGCTATGATCACTCAATTGGTACCTCAGAGCATGGTCAGATTATTAATTCCTCTGATCTCACTATACCCACCTTCAGGTACTCTTCTCTAAACGTGCTAACCATTTATAAGATTGTTTTTCTAGATGTTGTGAGTATTGCTTTCTTTGGGTAGCTGGTCCTTAGCCACTTAAGGCAATTGTTGTGCCCTGTATCTTGTAATTGGATAGATGCCTACTGTGTTGCGTATTCATCAACGAGATGGCTTAGTTAGTGGTCAAGCTCTTGATGTACCTGTGATGGAATTTCAGCCTCCTTCAGTCTGTTAACCTCTGTTTGGTGACAAATTCTTTTTGGGGAATATGTAGAAAATTGGTGAGATCTGACAGTCAAAATCCATTTAAAATGACTTGGGCCAATTGAACTATCTATATTTTGAGAAGTTATGAACTATGCACCCTGTCTTCCTCAGTTTTTTTTTTCTTTTCCTTTAAATTTTTTGCTACGTGAAGAATAGTAGGTGAGAGCTATGCATTCATTAAGCATATCATCAATACCCACCCACCCCTTCTCCCTTCCATTACTATTCTACGGGTACTTGAATTGTTCCTTTATAATTGTGGTTTCTTTAGTTTTCTTGTTAAGTAGCCGTCCTGGCGTCCTTCTCAGAGATTTGGGCTGGAGGAAACCATTTCATCTCTATTACAATATTCTATGTCAAAAATTGCATTAAGCAGAAACTGAAGAGGGTAAATAAGAGAATTACTGTCGAGTATTTTTCCCGTTGAATGTTTTGGTTTGTATGCTGATTGAATTCAGTTGTGTTTAAAGGATTATGGACCTATATTTTGAATTTTTTGCCAGTGAATTTGTACCAATATATCAGATTTCCTCTTTTAAGTTTCTAGATATTTTACATCTTTTTACCATTACTACTTTCAACTGTATTAAGAAATTTTTGGGCATTTGTTGGGCATGAAGCAAATGTGAAACTATATACATCGAGATTCTGTACTCATTACGCCGCTGATATTTTTTAATTGACTGAATGAATGATTTGGCAGGCATCTAATGATTGCTTTTGGTGGACTTGCTGGGTTGGAAGAGAGTGTTGAAGAAGATAATAACTTAAAGGTAAGGTTCCTATGGCTTTGGTTTGATACTTTGATTGCAAATGGCTGTGGTGTAGCCTGGTGTAAGTACCTAGAAAATAATAACAGGCCTTATAGTTCTGCAGGAAATTTTTTTCAACATTGAATTGTAAATGGCTGGGTTGGAGTCTGGTGCTACCAGCTAAAACCTTCATCATAAGCTTTTGTTTTGTCTTTAGTTTTTCCCTTCTTCCTTCCATTTTCCTCAATACAAACTTCACTGAAATTCTTTCAACTTTCTTTTTTCTTTTGTTGACATTCAATTAGTTCTTGATTTTGCTTGGGATGTAATTTGAGTAAATTTACTTTAATTTCTTGATGGGGTTTATGATGGTGATGATAGGAAGAGAGGAGGATGAGAGTGAGGAGGAATATAGGAAAGTCTTCAGATTCGAAAGGGCAATTGTGGAAGAAATTTTTAAAAGCCATGGTTATTTGCATTAAAGTAGCTATAAGGTGTAAAAACAAACAGCTCCATATGTCTGAATAACTCAAAAATGTGTTGGGTTTAAACTTATTTATCCAAAAAAATTCCCCTTATTGGACTTCTGAACATCTTTATGATCTTGGAAACACGTTTGCTTGATGAGGCACAACTTCTAGAAGTTTGTTTAACTGAAAGTAAGGATAGAGAAAGGAAATGGTACTGAATACTGTTTTTATTGGATCTTTTTTAAGGCAAAAAATGTTCGAGAGGTATTTGATTTGTATTTGAACACATGTCCACATCAGGGGAGTCGAACAATTCGAACAGAGGTATTTTTAGTATCTCTTTGCTTTTGTATTCATGGATGAGAATTTCGTATTGGAACTTGTGTTATTATGGCTTAATTTGCATCTTCATGAACAGGAAGCCATTTTCATTTCACTTCAGTATTTCCAAGAACCAATCAACAGAGCATTGCTGAGAGTTTAGCATTAGAGCTTACTATTTGCAGGACATTGAGAATTTCCACAATTGGGGTCAAGATAGGGAATCTGATTCTTGATTTGGCTGCTAACATTTTGAAAGACGGGATTAGTTACTTAGCGGCAGATAGAGTATCCTCTTCTTTTTCTCGTATTTAATTTTTTTTCCCAACTAGTTCTCAAGTTCAACATTAAGCTGCTTGTTTCAGTGTACAATAGTCGAGTCTGAGCTGCAATGTTGGGAATGACTTTACAATCCCCTTCTTTTTGGAAGGAAAGTATGTTCAAATTGATGTTGTAATCCATGTCAATATTGCAGAGCATAGATGGTGAGCTTCTGAGCATGGTCTTATATTGTTTTCTTGTTGTAAACGTGTAAAATACACAATTATTTTCAGAGTTAAAATTATGGCATTAGTGTCTTAAAATTTGTTCAACACTTCATTCCTGAACCTAGTGTGAAAAAGAACATAGAACTTTCAGGCAATTATAGAAAAGTTTGTTGGAAAAATGTTGAGGGCACACCATTTGTTATAAAATCAATTATTCATTATGCTGTTCTAGTGTGCGCGTGTCCGTTACTCAAAGAAAATAATTTGTTTTATGTATATTTTTGAGTGGTTTTGGTTACAATAACGAGTGTATAAACTGAAAAGAAAATGCTCAACTAGTAGGTTTTTCCATGTCATTATTTTCATGCCGAGTTAGCTTTTACAAGCCTTGATTAAGCGGGGATCTAGAATTTCAAACAAAAAAGTCATTTTGATACCTATAGTTTATCATTTTTACCATTAAGGTCATTTTAGTTCCAATTTGATCAATTTTGTACCTGTAATTTCAATTCTAAGCAATTCAAGGACAATCTCCCAATTTTTATCAAATTATTCTAATATGGAGGGGCACTTGTCCAATCTTACAACCCCACCCACAAGCGCCCATAAGCCCCTCCCCAACCACTTGACAACCATCCTTCCTCCCCTTCCCAACCCAAACTCCTCCTAACTCAACCCACTCCCCACCTTATAGCCACCACCCAACCACCACCACCACACCCCCCCTCCCCCCCAAAATCAACTCGACATTATGCTCCCTCTCTCTCTCTCTCTCTCTCTCTCTCTCTCTCTCTCTCTCTCTCTCTCTCTCTCTCTCTCTCTCTCTTATCAAACTCCAAGCCTAATTCCATGCATTGCCAAAAAGCATGAACCCAAATTTTCAAAAACAAAAGCTAGAGATTAAGACTAAAAAGTCACACAATTGTTTATTCAAGATTGGAGGTAAGAGACTTTGAGACTTGAAAGCATAAGAAAAGCTATAGTAGGGGGCTGTTGGGGTGGCTGTGGGAGTGGTTGAGGAGGAGTTGCAAGATTGCATTGAAATACCCCTCCATATTAGAGTAATTTTACATAAATTGGATATTGTCCTTGAATTGCTTGAAATTCAAACTACATGGACAAAATTGATCAAATTCCAACTACATGAACCTTAATGATAAAAGTGATAAACTACATGGACCAAAAATGACTTTTTATCAAAAAGAAAATCTAAGTTTAATATAGTAACCACAACTAACTTAAATGTTCGAACAATTATTCTAGACATTTGGCACTTTCTACAAAATTTCACTCAGGTCACTATTCATTATATGTTTCTTGAAGCTAATATGATAGTTGATACATTAGTCTAAAGAGGACATTCCTCCTCAAATACTTGTAAATGGTTCAGTAATTTTCCCTTGGATGTTTATCATATATTTACTTTTGATAAGTTTATCTTAAAAAAAACTATGGGTAAATTATTTGTTTTTGTGTAAATTTTTCATTTTACCATGCACACGTTAAGAAACTAGTTTATCATTATCTATATATATAAAGTAAAAGGTAGAGAATGGTGAAACATTCAAAATACCAGAAAATGCCTTTGGTTAATTCAAATGTTAAGAATTAAAATTATTAATTAAATGAGGATAATATGGTAAATTTATATTTTTTTTCATATTAAAAAAATTAAAATTAAAAACAAAATCAGATAATAAATCCTACTCTTATGGAACATAACTACCTATATTATTTTTTCTTAATTCTAAAAATAAAATAAAAAATAAAAAATAAAACCAACGCATGTGCCAAGGGGCTAGTTAAATTAATATGTAAACTTTCCGTTTTACCGCATGTGCTAAGAAGCTTACTTATTTTTAAATAAATATGTAAACTTACCCTTGATGAAAACAAAATTTTTATTATTTAAAATTGATAATTTTTTTGGCTGAAATATATGAAAGTGTTATTGAAAGAGAATGAATCAAACGTTTTAAAGGAAAATAGAAAAAGAAATTCTGAAGCAAGGGGCATAATCGGTGTAGAAATGGACGGTCTCTGTTTGACATCCTCCCAGGGTTAATTCAGTCATTAAAAGCAAATAGAGGCGTGTTTGGAAACACCACAATATCTAAAAGAGGGACCTTCCGTAACTTGGTCCTATATTTTTCTCTCATTTATATAAAAAACCCAAGAGAAAAAAGAGAGCGACAAAACCCGAACGCCGAAGACAACCCAAGTAACCAACCTCTTTGTTTTGGCAAAGGGATTTATAGACAGGGCGATAAACAGAGCGAGAGATAGAGAGAGGAGAGAGAGAGCGTGTGTTATTTGTAAAGCACATCACAGATTAAAATTTCTCCTAATAATTCAATTCAAAAAAAGACCGTTTAAAGAGATCCATTGGGTTGTTCACTCCCGCCAAGGTCCATGGCTCAGCTTGAGAGCCTCGACCACATCCACAAGACAAAGACTCTGATCTGTGCCCTCAACCTCGTCTCCCGCAATCTCCCTCTCCCTCCCGACCTCTTCGACGTCGTTTCGTCCATCTATGACAGCGCCCAAGACGCCAATCTCGAACATGACAAGGGTTTGGTATGGTTTCTTCTAACTCCCTTTCTTTTCTCTGCGTTTTGGGTTTTGGTTTTGGGGTTTTCAGGGTGTTTTCGAGGTTTTGGGTCGGTTTTGGTTCTTGGGTTCTTGTCAATTTAGCTTCTTTGTTTGGTTTTGTGTGTGGAATTGGTGGTTTGGACTCTTTTTTTATTTTGTTTTTTTGGGGATTTCAGTGAAGCTTGAAAATATGGAATTCTGTAGGAAAAAGTTTCTACCTTTATGCGTTAACCAATTGAATTTATTCACTGGAGGGGGTTGCAGCTGGTGTTTTATTGTCCTTTATTGTGTTGCTTCATTGCTTCAAGAAGTTTGACCTTGATATATGTGATGCTACAGGATGATCCTGATAGTTCCGCAGGAGAAGATTTGTTAGCAGACCTTGAAGATGCACTTTTGAATCAACGTCAAAATTGCATGTCAGGTGCAGGATTAATAGAATCGAGAGAAAAACGTTATCAAAGCCACATTCAGCATAGATTAACCGAACTTGAAGGTGACTGGTTTTATGAGAACTATACACCGAGTGTTTCACATTCTTTTGCTCATTATGCCATTCGTGTTAAACCTTATGAATAATTTTTATTCAGCATCTGATGACATTTGAATTTTTGGTAAAGCAGCGAGATAATTTAATCATTAGGCTCCTAATTGTTGTTGTGGAATAATATTCTATTAGCTAAGTGGGATGCAGTTGGGTTTGTTACTATGTTCAAAACATAAGAAGGAAAAAAGAAGAGAAGAAAAAGCTAATTCTTTATTTGTTGATGTCGGATGTCTCTTTGTACTCTAACCCATGTTTTAGAGTAGATGTGGAAGTTAAAGATCGGCTAGGCCTCAACTCCTGTGGTGAAGGGGGGTGAGACCAGGTTGGGGTCGGTCTTATGTCTGAATTTTTTTCTTGCAAAAGAATGAAGAGTGATCATGTCTTAACCTGCATTGCATTTAATTCAAAGACCACATCATTTTTGCATTCGGGTCATGTCTTAACCTGCGATGTACTTAATTTAAGGACCACTCAGAAAGTATCACTTCAACCTTTGAGTTGTTATCTAAACTTCTTTTAGAGTGCCATAAGTGTTTTTATGCAGTAAAATTTGATATTATGGTCTAGAAGGGTGAGCCATTACTTACTAATGATTTTGAATCAGAATTGCCTTCAAGTAGAGGAGAGGACCTGCAGACAAAGTGCTTGCTTGAACTCTATGGGCTAAAGGTAAACTTGATGTACTGAAGTTGTTTTGGATATTCCATGTCAAATGCTAATATATATGAAGCTCATACTTCATGGTGTCAAAGTGATAATCTCAATCTTAAAATGACTTTTTCTTTGTTTTCTGAACCGGAAAGATTGATTTTGAGAAGGAGAATCATTTGTTCCTTCTTTCTAGAAACAAGATAAATTGCATTCTGTTTCTGAGAATTGTTTCAGAAAGACACTTTTCCATTTTTCATCTGACAAATGGAAAGATGGGCCTTAAGTAATGAGTCAAAAACTTTTGTGCACTTTTTAGTGTTTTCCTAAAATATACAGCAAAAAGAGTCATTATTGTGATTGTTATTGAGAGCGTTATTTTTTGTGTACCGATGGATGACATGCATATGTCCTTGTTGCCAAGGACTTCTTTTCTAGCAGCTCTCAGAATTGCAAAAGAAGGTCCGTTGTGATGTGAGTTCAGAATACTTGCTCCGTATGAACTGTGCATATCCGGACAAAACATTGTTTGACTGGGGAATGATGCGATTGCGCCGTCCACTGTATGGTGTTGGAGATGCTTTTGCGATGGAGGCTGATGATCAATTCAGGAAGAAACGAGATGCTGAGGTCATATAATAATACATGCATTACTTGTTTGAAATTGTCATACCTAGAAGGGTAATAATGAAAATCTGGGTTTCTATTGCAGATTATATAGTTTTTACATCATGGAATGATGTGGCACTATTTGATTGAATTTTTATTTTTTGTAGCATTTCTTTCATTTTCTCTGGTCAGTTCTGAATAAACATGATAAAATAGGTACTTTTAGAGTATTTGGTCAACCCTTTGCCCTAGAGATGCCTAGATAAATCCATTGAATGGTTGAAAGTGTTCATAATGGGTAAATGTGAGTTTCTAGACAGTACAGGTTATAAATCTGGAGACATATCATAAATTTTTTTCTGTTTTCTCAAAAAATATTATATGATCCACAGTGAGGATCATCTAAGTGAATACATGCTAAGTGTGTGTGTGTGTGTGTGTGTGTGTGCGCATCCTGAAAGCTGCTGATATAGTAGCATACCTTTGATGCAGCGGCTCTCAAGATTAGAAGAGGAGGAGAAGAACAATATCGAGACTAGAAAAAGGAGATTTTTCACAGAAGTACGTAATGCTGTTCGTGAATACCAATTGCAAATTCAGGCTTCTGTGAAACGTCAAAAACATAGGAATGATAATGTCCTGGTATGTATTTTTGTCTTTTCCTTTTTTTTTTTTTCTTTTTTTTTTTTCCAATTATCCTCTGATGTCTGTTTAAATGAATGGGATGTTGTACTGAAACTTCTGGTGAAACCTAGTGAATATGTAGATTAAAAAAATATTTAGCATTAATTGCATTAGAATTTCAAAAACAGGTATTACATGAAAAAGCAGAAAAATTCATTAAGATGCTTATACATAATTTTGGGAGAGACCTAGGATCACCCACACCTCACCCATAACTTTGATCTCCTACTCAACGTGAGCCACAAAATCCATGCTTATCATTTGACTAAAATCCGGTGACTGATATTTAAATCCCAATAAAGTATTTTTCTCTTTTAAATAAATGTTAGCTGTTAGATTTTGAACTAATATATCATGAGCATAGATTTTCATGCTCCAAGGAGTTGAGATCATGACTGTACACCCACATATTATATGCATAGATCTACATAAGGAGATTTATAAGGAGGGATCCTTTTGCTTAAGAAGCAAAAGGGACCACATTTGTGCCCAAGTCCATCAAAACTGCAATCTTTAAAAATTATCTTTAATTCCAGAAGACAGGATTTATTGTTATTCTTAGGGGGCTAAACTACCAAATCAATAAGGTTACAACAAAAATAGGGTGTATTATACTACATCTTAATGGTGAAGGAATCCTTTATCATTATCTTATTTTAACAGAATTGGCACGCAAAGCAAAGACAGCGAGCCACACGGGCTGAGAAATTAAGGTTCCAAGCTTTAAAGGCTGATGATCAGGAAGCATACATGAGAATGGTAAAGGAGAGCAAAAATGAAAGATTAACAATGCTTCTTGAAGAAACAAATAAACTTCTCGTTAATTTGGGAGCTGCTGTTCAACGCCAGAAAGATATTAAACATTCAGAGGGCATTGAAGCCCTGAAAGACTCAGAAGGTGATTTGACTGAGTTGGAAGAAGATGTGGACATCATTGATTCTGACTGTAATGATGACAGTAGCGACTTGCTTAAAGGTCAACGGCAATATAACTCAGTCGTCCATTCTATTCAGGAACAGGTAACACCATAAAAGATGATTTGACAATTTCTGCATTATGTTGATTCTTTCTTCACTTCATTCTTTATATGGCACTATCGTACAGTTTGACCTTTTTGATTGATTCATTGATTTAAGTACTTCCCATATCACACCTGGACAGCTTAAAACCGGGCTGCTTTCCATAAAATTAGACCACAAATCACTGATGGGGAAGTTCTCTTTATGAAATTTATGAATTTAACAGTGCTCGTGCAAATCAAATGAGCACAATGATTCATGTTACTTGTGCTGTAAGGGGGCATATGACTTTTTCTTTCTTAAGGAGATTGAGCCTCCTTTGGCATTTCCCTTCTGACAGTTCCCTTGGCCTTTGAACATGCTTCATTATTAATTTCCGAGCTATTATACTTATAATTTATTTTAGGTGGGCAGGCATATACTTATAAATTAATTCCAGTATAAGGGGGGTGGTCCATTTGCCTGATTTTCAGTGTGATATACTTGAACCACAGTTATACATGGAATTTTCTTAAAACTTTTTAAAAGCTTGTTAGTGACAGTGTTATAAGTGCTGGGTGCTTTAGAGCAGAGGATTTACTAAATTTAAAATTCAACAGGTAACTGAGCAACCCTCAATGCTTCAAGGTGGAGAGTTAAGGCCCTACCAGATAGAGGGTTTACAATGGATGCTCTCCTTGTTCAATAACAATCTGAATGGTATTTTGGCTGATGAAATGGGATTGGGTAAAACGATACAAACTATATCTTTGATTGCATATCTCATTGAAAATAAGGGTGTGACTGGGCCCCACTTGATAGTGGCTCCGAAGGCTGTACTGCCAAATTGGGTTAATGAGTTTGCAACATGGGCTCCTAGGTATGTGTGAAGTGCCTTTAAACAGTGATCTCTCTCTCTCTCTCTCTCTCTCTCTCTCTCCCCCCCTCCCTCCCTCCCTCCATATATATATATATATATATATATATATACAGTTATTCTCTCATATGGTTGTCCACATGTTATTATCGTGCGGATGCCATTGTAAACAGTGAGGAAATCAGAGAGGGGTAGTAGAAAAACACATGGCATCCGCACGATAATATTGTCTGGATGTTCACGTTGGTTGGAAAATTTCTGTATATATATATTATATGTATATATGCATGTGTATATATTGTATACATATTAGATTGCATGAAGAATTTTGCCGGATCATTTTATGTATTTTTCCTCTTGACCAGTATTACTGCCGTTCTTTATGATGGACGCCAAGAAGAAAGAAAGGCAATGAAGGAGGAATTATCAGGGGAAGGAAAATTTAATGTGTTGATCACACATTATGACCTTATCATGAGGGATAAACAATTTTTGAAGAAAATTAGCTGGTGCTACCTGATTGTTGATGAAGGGCATAGGTTGAAGAATTCTGAGTGTGCTCTAGCAATAACACTTGCAGGGTATGTTGATTCATGCTAATAGAGGCCTATTATCTTTTGGTGCTTTATTATGAAGTCTATGGTTGTTCTTTCAAATTTATAATTTTTTTTACTTAATTCAATAGGACTTATTATTATCTGTTTCTTTGGATGGGCAGAAAACTGCAGTTAGCTATTTACCTTGGTGAACAAATTTAAACAAAAAATGAAAAGAAACACTTTTTTTTTCTTTTACAATTCTTCTTAACTTTGGTAGAATGCTGCTCTGTATTAATACATTTGTGGCTAAGGTTGAAGTAAAAAATTTGATTTAGATCATTTTGTGTACTTCTGAGGTAACAGAGAAAGGAATGAGTTTTTTCTTGCAGATCGCATAACAACATAAAATGTATCTGATGGCAGCCAGAGTAGTCCTTAACCTATCTTAATCAGTGATTATCCTTCATTGTGCTGTCATATGATTTTAGTGTAAAAAAGTAGTAGTACCAATGTGATTGTCCTCTGAGGGTCCTGGGCTAGTTTAAAGTCCCTAGACTCCCAACATTCATGAAATGTAAAGATTGAGACTGTCTACCATGCAAGGGTCTATGTGAGGCTAACTTGTGTAAAATATGTCGGAGCCTTGGCCCCAAAAAGGAATGCTAGAGTTTTCAGTTTGGACTTTTTGCTGTTCAGAGGTAAAAGTAAATGTTGGTCATATATTTGAACAAGTCTTGATTTACTGATTATAAAGGTCCATGGAGTTGCCAAGTTATGTTTTCTATATTTCAAGTTTGTATATAAGGTTGGAATCAGTCGGTCACAAGTTCATTGCCCTGTGATTTTGGGTCTGTGGTTGAATTTGATCAGGGAGATGAGTATTAGCTGGTTAGGTCCAAGGGACTGCTTTTCTTTTCTTAGTGAAACACATAAACTGTTAAGGGTAAGAAGGCCAAAGTTATGCGGAGCTGCATGATCATGGCTGTGTTATGGGTGGTATGGATGGAGAGAAACAAAAGGATTTTGAAGATTATGCTGGAGCAGGTTTTGAGGAGCTTTGGGACAGAATTCGTTTATGGTCTGTTTTATGCTCGTCTGTATCCTCTAAGTTCAGGGGAGACCCTCTCTTTTAAATTTGGCTAGATTGGAAGTCTACCTATTAGTTTTCTGTGTGGGGAAGCTCCGGCTCACTTGAGCCTTTGATTTGTCTTTTCTTTGGTTCTGTATCTGTTTGCTTGGTGTGATCTTCTTGACCACATGCTCTTGTTCTTTATGTCATTCTGTTTTCTCAAGTAATATAATTGGCTCTTAGTCCAAAAAATAAAAATTGTTTGTACTTTCATAAAGATCAAATCCAAGTTATTTCCTTCTCTGCAACATTATCAAACGGTATAATTTTGGGGTCCATGTCTGCTTGTTTCTTTTTTCTTTCAAGACTCAAAATAATACGAACGTTTCTTTATTGAATTTTTACTTGTTCGCAGATATGATATGCGACGCAGACTTCTGTTGACTGGTACCCCAATACAGAATAGCTTGCAGGAGTTGTGGTCGCTGCTTAATTTCCTTCTCCCTCACATTTTTAATTCAGTTCAGAATTTTGAGGACTGGTTTAATGCACCTTTTGCGGATCGGGGTAGTATATCTCTTACCGATGAAGAACAGTTATTGATCATTCGCCGTCTGCATCAAGTGGGTCTTGCTCCTAGTTTCTGTTGATCTTCGTTTTTGTTGACTTTATTTAATTTAAATATGTTTATGTTTTAGGTTATAAGGCCATTCATATTGAGGAGGAAAAAAGATGAGGTGGAGAAATTCCTTCCTGGAAAATCTCAAGTCATACTGAAATGTGACATGTCAGCATGGCAGAAAGTATATTATCAACAAGTTACAGATGTGGGCAGAGTTGGGCTAGATAATGGTTTGTAACCTCCATCCCCTGATCTGCATATCTGATATCACCCCCATCCCTAATCTTACACGAAATTAAATTGAAAATAAGATTAAAAAATAAGGCTAGTTGCAAATGTGAACAGTTAACATTCTTACAAGCAGATTAAACATTGCTATCATTATTGATTCAGTCAGACTTTACTGATGAGACCTTGTTTTTAGGTTCTGGGAAATCAAAGAGCTTGCAGAACCTAACAATGCAGCTCAGGAAGTGTTGTAACCACCCATACCTTTTTGTTGTGGGAGACTATAACATGTGGCGAAAGGAGGAGATAATCAGAGCATCAGGAAAATTTGAACTACTTGATCGTCTACTTCCAAAACTCCACAGAGCTGGGCACAGAGTCCTTCTTTTCTCACAAATGACTCGTCTCATGGATATTCTTGAAGTTTATCTGCAACTTCACGACTTTAAGTATCTTCGACTGGATGGTTCAACTAAAACTGAGGAAAGAGGGACACTGCTAAAGAAATTCAACGCTGAAAACTCTCCTTACTTCATGTTTCTCTTGAGTACTCGTGCTGGTGGTCTTGGTTTGAACTTACAATCAGCAGATACGGTAGTAATTTTTGACAGTGATTGGAATCCTCAGATGGACCAACAGGCAGAGGATCGGGCCCATCGAATAGGTCAAAAGAAAGAAGTTAGGGTGTTTGTGTTGGTTAGTGTTGGATCAATTGAAGAAGTAATTTTAGAGCGTGCTAAACAGAAGATGGGCATAGATGCCAAGGTCATCCAGGCTGGACTATTTAATACAACTTCCACAGGTTTGTTGTACTCTTGAATTTCATACACAAGAATCTGTTATGATGTCATTCCTTCTAGTAGGTCTGCTTCAGCACAACAGCATTCACTCATTTATTTAGGGTAGCGTTTTTTAAGGGAATCCCATTGTCCATTTGCACTCCTCTCTTTGTTTTTGTGCTTTCATTCTCCTTTGATGTTTCCATTACCAAAGCATGAAATAAGGAGGAGGAGTGCAAATGGATAAAATGGGAGTATAAGAATCGCTTACCCTGTTTTTAAAGTGGGTAGCATTACTTTGCCTGCACATGCTCTGCATATATGCATTATGTTCATATAACTGTGGTTTCATTATACACGTGCATACCATTCCAAGGTCAATAATAGAAGCAAATTAGAAGTGCTACACTAAGTCTCATCTGTTATATGTCTAGAGCTTTCTGTTGACAACACATAAGGCACAGGACCAAAACTGATTTTTCCCACTCACAGTAAGGTAGCACGGGTCTGCATCAGAGATTGAGTAGGATTCTTGCATGGTTAAGATGAGCACGTTATCTTTATTTTACGGTCCACTAAGGTTGTATTCTGACAAAAGACGTATCTTGTGTTTGCAGCTCAGGACAGGAGAGACATGCTGGAGGAAATCATGCGCAAGGGTACAAGCTCACTTGGGACAGACGTGCCAAGCGAGCGAGAAATCAACCGCCTCGCTGCCAGATCAGATGAGGAGTTCTGGCTGTTTGAGAAAATGGATGAGGAGAGAAGGCGAAAGGAGAACTACAGATGTCGCCTTATGGAAGACCATGAGGTTCCCGAGTGGGCATATTCAGCACGTGAAAAGCAAACTGCCACCAAAGGCTTTGATAGCAGTAGCATCACAGGAAAGCGGAGAAGAAAGGAGGTACAGTCTTACGATGATGGTCTTAGTGATTTACAGTGGATGAAAGCCGTAGAAAATGGAGCAGACTTATCAAAGCTCTCAGGTAAAGGAAAGAGAAGACATCATCTTCCATCTGATACCAGTGTCTTAGTTAGTGATAAAGCTGGGGCAGAGGAAAAGATCACAAAATTGAATGAAGATCTGCCCTCGGTGAACGAGGGAGCTAGTGAAGATACCTATGGTTTGACCCCAGCCTCAAAGAGACACAAGTCTGAAGGACCAAAAATAGAGAAACATGAAAGTCACGTAGCTGGAGGAAGTGGTTTGAATGGGCCTCTATTGACATTCAAGATACACAGAAAGAAGAGATCAAGCTATGGTAACACAAGTTCGTCCTCCGATGCTAGAGGGCAAAGTTCCAATGGAAGGGGAAATGGATGGGCTTCATGAAATTGGCTCAGCAAACCCCCAAGATAGAATATTTACAAGGGCATTATTATAGCTGCTGATTTTGTACATGGATTTGAGGAATGACTAGCTTTCAGCTAATTAGTTTACATCACAGCGCAGCAAACATTTCATGACCTTGTAGACTGATCTGGTCATGGTGATGCTGATTTAACCTCCGTACGCTCTGGTTCTTGTATAAAGTCTAGCAGTTATGAGCAGCAACGTGAATGAGTTCACAATGATCAAAAGCACCTTCCATTCTCATTGTCAGGCTTAATAGGCACTGTGATTGGATAATGAATCTATGTCTGCACCCCATGTATCAAAGAATAATTGTGGTAGGGAAATGTATAAATTGATTATCTTTTGGTTTAAATTTAATTAGAGATTTTTAACAATAAGATTGCATTTGTCTCGTAGAAAATATTGAACAGAGTTTTTTGCTCGGAAAAATTTATTAGTTTGTTTTTGCTTTTTAAAGTACTGATTGGGATTTCTTGAAATTGTGTGCGTAAGGGAATCTATGCGCAGTCAATTTCAATGGCGCTAGCAGTTTTTTAAAACGTTGCTTAAATCTACAATTCCCTTCATCACGATGATGGACAAAAAGAAAAGAACTCCTAGGAGTTGGAGAAAAATCTATTGAGTCCAATGCATGAATAGTTGTATCTTGAAAGGAAATTTGGGTTTAGCCCCTTTTACATTGGAGATGGCCTAATACAAGCAATCCTAGCATTTAGTCATCCAAAAAACAATAATTCAGTTCAAAATCACCAGATAAGCATATAATTAAAAAATTTGCATAATTCAGAATCATCAAATCGGGTCATATAATTTGCTTTTTCTTTTGACATGCATATAATTTTGCATGCCAAATAAAGCAACTTCAGAAATGATCAACTGCCGCATCTATTTTAAGAACAGAGATGAAGATAACTACACTGATAAGGTTCCAAACAAGCAAACGCAAAAAAAGAAGATAAACGGACTAAAAAAATGACAATAAAAGATCCAATTAAACCCAATTCTACTAACACCTGTCAGTGTCATCACACTGCTCCACAAAACAGTTGTGCCCAACTGGTGCATAATAAGATCCAACAGAATGGTCATCCTAAAACCCCCAAATATGCCTTACAGTCATTTGATGTTAAAGAGGGTAATAACTCTGGAACCTTAACTAGAAAAGGAAAAGACAACTAAGCATAAGAGGAACTCTATTCTTCTTGGCCAACTTCAAGGTTCTTCAGTTTTGATTCCAATTCATCCTCATTGCCTTCACCCTTTTCAGATTCTTTGTCATCATCACCGTCATCATCTTCTCCTTCAGGATCATTCTCATCCAAAGACCCAAGCATATCAGGAGATTTCTTGAATGCATCCTTCACCTCATCTATGCCCTCATCAGAGATGAAATTTCCGTTGATGTTCAGCAACTTAAAACCAGGCTTCTGAACCAGAGCTAGGGCCAACACCCGAGCCCCAGCTCTTCTGATTAAGTTGGTGTTCATATCAACTTCCTTCAACTGGGGAAGACCCTCTAACACTTTGCTGATCTGAATAGCACCTTCATCCTTGAGTTCATTCTCACCCAAATTCAGCTTGGTGAGAAGTGTCTTTGTTGCTATACAAGCTGCAATAGCAGGAACAGATTTAGGTTTTATCTCATTTCCAGCAATGTCAAAGACTTCAAGTGAAGGAGCTGATTCCTTGAGAGCATTAGCAATTGCAACTGCACCCTCATCTTCTAAGTTCAGGTAGCTAAGGTAAACCTCTTTCAAACTTTCATGCTTGGAGAGAGCTTTGCTCAATGCAACTCCACCTTCTACCCCAAACATGTTGTCCCGCAAATCCAGCTTCTTTAGATGGGTACAAGTCTCAAGTGCTTCAGATAAGGCAATTCCTCCCTCAGAGCCTACCCTAGTGGAGGAGCAACGGAAATCCTCCAATAGGGGAGAACCCTTCACGACCTCCGAAATTGCAATTGCCCCTTCATCTCCAGTCATATTATTATGAAAATGGAGGACTCTAAGCTTCTCTGTGGAAGGAATCAACTCACAAACCGCTCGAGCAGCTTCTTCTGAAATGCCATCATTGATCAAATAGAGTTCCTCCAAGCATCTTTGTGATTTGAGCAGTGCCCCAAAAGCCCTAACACCTTTCTCACCCAAGGCATTGTTAGAGAGATCCAGAGACTCCAACGCACTACCTTCCAAGGCAGCTGCAAAGATATTCATGACTTCAAGAGCTTCTGCCTCTGGTCTCCCTGCTATAAAATCTGATAGGTCAACTTCTTTCAACTGATTCTTAAGGGAAACCAATATGGGTTCAACAACATGGGCTGCTCCTAGGCCAAAGCTTCTATTGCTGAAACATATTTTGGAGTAAGTATTCCCTGGCTCCGTCAATGGCTTCAAAAGTTTCTCAGCTTCCTCGGCCTCAATAAAGGCCCGGATACCCTTAGATATATCAAACAGAGTTTGGGTGGGTGTAGTGTCGGATGTCACTTTGCTGTCCTCCTTGCTTCTAGGTTTTTTTTTAAGAACTTCCATCAGGAGCTTACTACATTCCCGGGCATAAAGCTGCACTGCAGAACTTCCATCTCCATCTGGTTCCTTTTCATAGTTCTGGTCTGCAGTGGCAAAAGCCACATCCTCAATTCGTTTTGCATTTTGCTCAGCCTCTTCCCTACTGAGCAAGGCATACTTCTCAGTGAAAAGGGATTTAGTGCTAAGATTGTTTATCATCCGGTCCACAAGCACTTGCCTTGTATTTTGGCTTGGAGGCCATAGTTTAATTGAAAATGGCCGGCGTTCCGAATTCAGAGTTGAATCCATTGCAGCAAAACCTATAAATTCAGGCTTCACATATGTAAAAAAACAGTAATAAATACTTAAATAAAGAGATAAGCAGCCCACTTATAACATAACAAACATATAAAGTTTCAAATGTTAAATGACAAACATGGTAAATTTTCAAGACGAATGTTTCAGGAAATGAGCGATAGAACTCCTATAATATCAGAAACAACATCTTTTAACCACACATAATTCTTGACAACAGAAGTAGTGTTAATATGTAGGGTGATACTAATGACACAATTTAAATTCTACATGAAACATTAGAAAATGGAACAGAAGAGAGTTAGGGTTATAACCCTCAAAACACTGCGAAAGAAATCTTGGAATCTAGAGAAAAATAGTGATGCATAAAATTTCTCTTCTTCTTCAAGGAAGGAGAAAATATGTATGCAAACAAAAGTAAAAGAGTAAAACCTTCCTAAACTGTTATCATGCAAGTTACTCCAGTTTTCAGCATTTTTTTTCATTTACTAAGCAATTTTTGCCATATATATATATAGGTTCCCAACATCTTTTATTCCCCTTTATTCAGCATTACCAATCAAGTTTCTTCACTTTACCCTCTTTCTAGCAATCAATGGGAGGGTTGAGAAAATTTTACATTTTCATTTGGCAAAAGGTATCGTCAATAAAATGAGAGTGAAGCACTGATTTTTAGGCTTCTGAAAATTTTGTAAAATCTTGGATATATTCTCATACAATTAAAGAATTACTACATTAAATTTTCCCACCCTTGGTTTTTGTATAACTTTTTCTCTAAAACACTCTGGTCCAATCCACAGATTTCAGGGTAACTAAAAACTAAAAAGCAAATCAACAAGACACACTCACAGCAGATACGCCCTCTCAGAAAACCAAAAAGATAACACAACTCAGTTGCTCAACCGTCTAATTCTTCATTATCAGAGCCATATTTTACAGCCCGCAGCTCCCAGTATGGGGTTAACCCAATTGCAAACGGTCACGTTCGTTGTCTCTCTTCTCATCTCCAACTTACACTCATACATAATGGGCCAAAAAGTTTGATTTGTATTCTTGGATTTATTACTTATGGAAACCCTCATTATCCAAAACTAAGCACGAAACTACAGATAATGTCAGAGTCTGAGAAAATTTCTATGCTATAAGACTATAATATTAGTGTGCAAAGAAAGCATAAAATTGTAAACAACCAACGTTAAAGAAAAATAAATCTGTTCTTTTGCATAGCCTACATGGGATCTTAGATAACATAGATTCATACGAATCAAAGTACCCACAAACTAAAAAGGGCACCCCAGGCACCCTGTTTACCATCGAACCACCACAAAGATTCAAACTTTCACAAGAAAAATGATCTTGAACTAATCAGAACTTTATCAACTCAAAATGAACTATAAACCCAAACGAATCTAAACCCACCAAGTAAAACAACAGAGAACCAAAATTACGAAGCAATCCAAGAAAATGAAATGGGCTTTAGCAGCTTCAAAACATTATAAAAGAAAAATGATACCCTAAAACTGGAAAAAGAAGAAAGATGAAGCAAAAGTTAAAGAGGAAGAGATGGTAACCTTTCTTTTTCTCTCCCTGCTTTTGGGTGGGTTTGAGAGATATTGTACTTTGGGTTTATCTGAGATTCAAATGGAGCACTGAAATTAAAGGAATATAATGCGTTCTCAATTTCAAAGAGTAAGAAATGAGTGTGGAGGGAAAAATGAAAACGAAGGGAGCAAAGTGGGTATTAGGTTTTTTTGGATTTATATTTGGGGAACTCGAATCATTGATGTATCAATTATCATGTGCGTTTCCGGCCGCCACTTTTGATGTTTGGAAAGCAAATAACATTGTGACAGATGCGGATAGGGTATTGCTCCCATAAAGAATTAACGAACAGTTTTTGACAATTCTTTTTATTTTAAAGAAGCCAAAAAGGAGTGCTACTCTGTTTCTTTCTTCCCTATTTGCTTCTTGATTTTTAAAGAAAAAAGTATACATCTTTGGAAAAACATGTATAAATTATTTCCTATAAATATATTAAAATTTGGAATATTTTTTTAGTATTGTTCCCTTGGTGACAAAGAGAGAGCTCTGGTGAGTGTCTTATCATTTCAATGGTAAAAATAAATATAGTAAGAACCCGTTTGGTTCATCGGAAAGGAGACTTGGGGATGAGAAATCAATTACTTTCCTATATTTGGTAAATCCAGGCATAGGAAATCGTTGTCTGGTTCATGGGAAAGTAAGAGGGAAAGTAAAACCATCCTCTCAACTTGGGTTTTGTTTTCCCTCATCATGGGAAAGTTTTGGAAAATGAGCCAATATTAAATAAATATTTTTCATGATCATTTTGTCCCCATTAACAATTTAGAATTACAATATATGATTAAATGCATCCTTTTTTTATTTGATTTAATATGGGTATAATTGAAAATTTATATAAACTTTGTTTTCCATTTCTACTCAAAACAAACATGAAAAAGGAAATAAAGTGATATATCCCGGTTACTTTCTTAGCATTGCCAAACATGTGAAAAGAATATTTCATTTCTCATCCCTTGGGAAATGACATGGGAAATGATTTCCCCTCAAATTCGTTCTGTGAACCAAATGGGGCCTAAGGATGTATACCAAAGAATGTGAAATATTTTTTAATTGGCGATCCCTTAGTACTAACCCAGTAAGTGACAAAAGGAGAAAGCCAATGAGTGTCTTACCGTTCTAATGGTGAGATTAAATGCATTAAGAGTATATTTTTGAATCCACAATGTTAGAGACAACAAGTTCTAGACACCAACTGATGTGATACTTTTTTAGTTTTGAAGAATAAATAAGATCCTTATTAAGCCCAAATGAAAACAAATGAAACATTGCCACATCAATTGGTCTGCAAAAGTTAGTGTAATAAAATACTTTTTTTTTTTTTTTTTTTTTAAGCTATACCAATTCCATTAATAAAAGGGAAAATAGAAGATATAGAGGAATTAAGAACACAACCCAAAAAGGGGTCCTTGCAAATAATATATCAAAATACAAAATTATAAAACATAACTATTGCAACACAATAAGCAAAATCAATTCCACATCTTGAAACCAAGCTCACTATGCGAGAGATGAGATCTATCCCAGTTTGAGATACAAAACACCTTCAAGGGGAAGAGCAAATCCCGCTCAACTTCCACCTAGATATATGGTCAAAGCGTCTCCCAATCACCCCATGATCTCAAAGCACCTATTGATAGTACATCCACAAAATGAAACAACTCTACCCCTCAATGCAAGATCGACTTCATCAAACCCAAAAAATGCAAGGACAACACATTAAGGGGCCAAAGCTCAATAGGTCTACATGTTCGTTAAAAACGTTAACTCGCAATTGTACGGGCCAATTAGTAGTATAGCAAGACAAGTACGAGGTCGTACCCACGAGGACTGAGAAATTAATATTAGTTATGTACTTAGATTACCAAATTCAAGAAAGTAGGAGGTTAAGTCTAAAATAGAATTTAAAGCAAGAGTGATTGTAATTGTTGAACAAATGAAGCAAAATGAAGTTTTAAACAAAAGCAAAGTGAGCAAATGTAACAAAGAGTAAGTTTGTAGGTTGGAAAATAGATTGGGAGACTAGGGCATTCGATTCACCATAACAATTCAATTCTGGGTTATAAATTAGTTAAGTGACAAGTCTAATTCGGATTCAAAGATTGATTCTAGCTAAAGTATGATTAGGCCATGGTGTCTGGTCCTAACCTTGTGTTCCTAATTCCCTAACTTGATCATTTGTTGTCTAACCTAAATTAAGCATTAGGAACCCATTAAGCATAGAAGAACAATTTAAACAACCAAGCATGTATCTAATCCCTGTTGTCGAATGTCCATACATACTTTTCTTATTCATAGTTCAATTCGAATCAAAGCATGGTGTCTACTTTTGATTTAAACCAAGATAGCTAATAAACAAGTTCTAATGGTGATCAATCATCCAAACAAGCATATTAACTGATAAGCATAATGAATAAGAACATGAATCATGAATCAAACTTGAAACTCAAAACTTTAACTTATAAACCCAGAATATTCATGTTAGGTTACATCGAAGCCCTAGTTATGAATTTAGCTACTCATAATGGAAATGAAACTTAAACAGAAATGAGAAAACATAATGAATGCAACAAGAGTAGAAAAACCCATTTATGAAGTTGTTTGTGGTGTCCAAGGCTTCTCCAAGTGCTTCTCCACGTCTAATGCTGCTCCAAGAGTTTCCTCACATCTAGAGTATGGCAACTAAAGAGGTGATTTGGGATGAGTTTGGGTGAGTGGTGATGGAAAAGAAAGAGGAAATTCGTAGGGAATTGGAATGGAGGCTTGTTGGAGCTATTTTTGGTGTTTTGGGGATGAATGGAGTGTTTGTGAATGAATAAAGTGAATGAGATGAATTGTGAATGATGTTGTGTTTAGAATTGGAGTGCTATTTATAGGGAGAATGGAAGGGGAATATATGAATTGAATATGGTTTATGCCAATAGCACTTGTAATTAAAAACTCATCTTTTGGCTAGTGCACTTCACCAACAACTCCCACACTTCACCAACAACTCCCACTAGATAGCTTTTGTAATTAGAAACCATTCTTTTGGCTAGTGCTCTTCACCAACAACTCCCATTAGATAGCACTTGCAATTAGAAACTCATTCTTTTGGCTAGTGCACTTCACCAACAACTCCCACTAGATAGTGCACTTCATCATACATATGTCATGCATGACTATGCATTGCACTCTTCTTTTGGGCTCGTTTTGGGCTTGTTAATACATTCATAAAATTCTGGAAAAATATGGATCTTCAAGCCCTTTGTCTTATCTTTCCAAGCATATGCAGCCCAACTCAAGGAAAAATTGGGAAGACCTTCAAATGTCATTTGTGGCCCAGTAACGCAGATGCTGCCGAATTTTGACCTTGAGCTACTAGATCATATATAACTTCCTCTAGAAGACTCAGAATCATGAACCGTAAAATGGTACAGAAACTAGACTTCCGTATCTTTCCAATTATGTATGGCTCATTATCTGGTTCTTCTTGAGCAAGTACAGGTTAATCCGTGAAATTGAATGATCTGCAGACACCGTTTTGGGCTAATTTGTCTCCAAAATGCATTAAATGAGTCTCAAGCTTATTACACTGAAACAAACACAAAACTTATTAAAAGCACAAGTTTAACTTAAAAACATAACCAAATCATAAGTTAGAAAGGTACAAAAAGATATGTAATTATGCACCGATCACTACACAAATCTACAAAAACACTGCCTAAATGGCATATAGGAAGACCCTAATAGAACTAGGGTTGAGAGAAACACTAGGAAAACAAGACCCTTGCACAAGAGCGACTAGAAAGAAAAACTCTCCACACAAATACAAGGATTAATCGTCGGATGGGGATGGTGCTAATTGAAAAACCTTGAAATCGAGGCCTGACTCAATTGCATGTTTTTCCCTTGGTACTCTTTTTATTTATTTATTTTATAATTACCAAGAATGGTAAATTAGTGTCTTTAGTATTTCTCTTTTTGATTGGTGATCGTTAAGTATGCATTGCACCTATATGCGACAAAAAGAGAGTGCCTTTTCATTTCAACGGTAAAATTAAATGCAATAAGGTCTTCTCCAATCCATTTGAGGCTAAGCTCCAAATTTTTCCCCTCCAAAAAAGAACTATTTGAGTTTTGTTCGGATTCAAACCGTTTTTCCCCCCAACCGTTCAGATTCAAATTTTAAGTCCACAACTTTATAAAATTGTTTAAGTCTATTTTTTTTTATGGATAACTTTTCTTCATTTGATCTTTTTAAATAACTTCATAATTTATTTATTTTTAACAATTTGACCTAAAAAAAATTGAAATTCCACAAAAAAAAAAAAAATTATTCCAAAAGAAAACACACAATATAATTGAAACACAAAAGGATGATTGAAACAATTGTCGACCTCATTTACTATCTCCAAAGCTCCTTCAAAGGTGATTGATCAAATCATGTCGAAGACTCTGATGCACATGTGGAGATCAAACTCTATTATGACGAATCATGTAATCATAGAGAGTCTGCCTATCTTGGTGGTACTCGTATGTAATGCTTGCCTCCAGCTCATATTGTCTTGCTGTGGCCCTCTTGGATTGTTGTGGATACGTATCCTCATCATCAGATTCCTCTTCAATATATTCATACTCATCATCCACAATCATGATGTGCAAAATTATACACGTCATCATGATTAAGTGCATGTTATCCTTGTACCACATATGTGCAGGCCCCAAACAATAGCCCATCAAGCTTGTAGTATTCCAAATGCTCTTTCAACATCCTTCTTGTACACTTCTTGCATTTGTGCAAAAAGCCTCTTTTTTGGGTTATCAGGAGAAGAAATGGTCTTTACCAAAGTAGCCCAACGGGAGTAGATCCCGTTTGCCAAATAATAGCCCAAATGGTATTGATTTCCATTGACAATATATTCAACCTTGGGAAGGCACTCCATGCACCACATCATTGAATAATGGGGAACGAGCTAATATATTGATATCATTGTTGGATCCAGTAGCTCCAAAAAAGACATGCCATATCCATGTGTCATACGAGGCCACGACCTCTAGCACAACTTTGGGCTCTTTTTTTTTATCAATAAATTGGCATGTCCAAGCATATGGCCAGTTCTTTCATTCCCAGTGCATGCAATCAAGACTTCCTAACATACCTAGGAAGCCTCGATGGCTCGCCTTGTGCAAGAGCCTGTAAAGGTAAGCTGGATTTGAAAACCTAAGGTACCATTGTCCATATACGACTTCAACAGCGGAACAAAACTGACAGAGTGATTCAAGACCTATGCTTTCATCCAGTTTACAGTACTAATCGATCGTGTCTGCCAAACATCCTCATACGAGCATACGAAAGACATCGGTTAACTTCTGCTCATGAGATAGCCAATATCGGCCAAGCTCGTCTTTTTTTTTTTGGATGAAAATATGGCTGGTTGACAACATCATTCAAGATGCGGTAAAACAACTCTTTCCGCATTTGGAACCGCCTACGAAAGTCCGTAGTTTTAAAATGTGGCCTTTCAACAAAGTAGTCGGACATGAGATAGCGATGGTGATCTTCCCTCTCACGGTTCTTGTACTCATGACCAACTACCGACCCACCATGTTTGGGGAGGTGAGCGACTTCATTCTCTAGTGAAGTATGGTGGACAATGGCTTGTATCACCCTCTGATGATGTTCTTCATTATCTAAATCATCATCAAACATAAAGGAAAAGATGGCATTGCCACGATTTTCCATTAAAACCTTGAAATGCTATGAAAGCATAAGAATGAAGAAGATGATGTGTTTGACAACCAATAGTACTCTTCTTAAATAGGTTCTGTAGACATCTTCATAAGAATGAAAGGAGATTGATGAAATAAATTGAGAAATAGAAAAAATATTTTTGGTATATTATTTGAGAAATTGGTGGGTATTTATAGAGTTTGAAATAAGTTTTGGGGTTGGATTTGATTTAAATTAATTAAAAATATTATTTTGATTGTTAGATTTAAATTTCAGCCGTTGGATCTTTTCTTTACCGTTAAAATAGCTTGGATTTAGAATGGATTGTTGATTTGAGTTACTATTTGAATTATTAAATAGAAAAAACAGATGTTTGAATCACCAACTGCTGCCAGGTGGTGAGACAACAGCTGCAACACAGCAACAGTGTAGGGCCCACAAAATCCTCCTTGCACATGGGTTGCGTCAGCCATGAATGGGCTCCACCAAAAAGTTTTCCAATCCAAGCAATAGCTAGACTGGTATTTGGCCCCAAGTTTGGGGTTTTCCAAATTTTGACCCCTAATTTTTCTTGGGTTGAGAGAGAAAATGGGCTAAAATATGGGATATTTTGGATTTGGCTTCATGGGTTGGAGAGATGTCCTAAGAGTGTGGAACATAAATATAAGAGGGTATTTGCAAAATATGGTGATTGTTCAGCATATTTCGGATATGAAAATCACATTCCAAAGTTCTCCACTACATTTTTGTTTGACTTGTATTCCAACCTCACTCCGAAAATTTGGAATTCAAAATTCAGATTAAAATGATGTTAAAACCAGAAGGATTTTGAATTGGTTCAATCACAATCCTGAATTTTCAATTCAATATTTGTTGTTGACTAAAAATTCTTTATGCCTCATCGAACAAACAACTGTTTTCTTAATGAACAAAGAAACAAACAAGTTATGCTTTATGGTTCTTTGCTGAAATTATAAACACATCGGCTTTACCCACTGGATAAATTTGAATCATTATAATTGGCGTGTGATATAAACTTCAAAAATGTCACCCCCAAAAGAAAAGTTCAAAACTAGTCTAGCATAAAACACAATCCTCAACATTTTCTTGAAATCCAGTACCCCTAAAACACATTATCTTGAAGAAACTAGCCAAGGAAAATATATATTATCTGGGATTCTCTACCAGTTTTCTTTCATACCAGACTATATAAGACTTTCGATCTTGACCATTCAAAATGATCTAGAGGTTACCACGCTGCCACGTAATTAATGAACAAATTTTCATTCTCCCCAAAACTTCCCACCCGACCCCACCGTTTTGCCTTCCATTTGATTCACCCTCCCACGCTGTGTCATGCCAAGCTTCACAAGATGATAATGACTGACAATAACCTTAGAAAACTATATACACAAAAGTGAGTGAAAATGCAGTCTCTGAGAATCATTCCTCCATACTTGCAACAGGCTTCAATTTCATACCCCGACTCTCTCTCGGAATTTCTAGATGCAGAGGGAGTGGCATATGAAACCGTTTACGGGTAAGTTGTCCTCCTGGTGAGGCATAAATTTAGACATCACATTTAACACAGAACGCAAACACTGCATTTTACATGATCTGAAAAAGAGCATTTGGCAAACGGAATAAGCAACTTACTCAGAGTCCAAGTAAAGACTCAGATAAAGCCTGCTATCCATCATCCAAGACTGCAAAACCTAAGGCCAGGGTTCTGAATTGTGATAGTCAAATGCATTTCCAATTTGTTCTAGGGCAAAGATCAAATGAAATGCCTAACCTTAAGCTACTCCAACTAGCCTAACCATGCTATCAGACCCAATCTTGAACTTTAAGGCACAAACTCCACGACCAAGAGAAACATTTTCCAGGTTTGGTTCTATGAAATTACTTGAATTGTTATTCCATAACAATGAACAGCAAGGTAAGCTCAATAAGGCATTTGGGTTCATTGAAAAAGATCATGTTATCAGTTGCTCAGATAACATTTTGAATTTGAACACCAAATGAAGTAAAAGGCAATGGGCACTAAAAACCCATTCAAGTGAATAGAACAATGACTAAGAATCAAAAACCACAAATAGATAGAACCCAAAAAAGATTAAATCATTCCTGAAAATGGCATGAAAATATAACTAAGCATAAATATCCAAACCAAGGTTTTACCAAACACTTCAATAATCCATAACAAAACTCAAAACTAGAAATTAAGCCAAAACAATGATAAGATCATTGGAAATGACAGTAAACAACATAAATGGAAAAAAGGTGAGATGAGTATCTCTCAACGGTAAGACTTCTGGAACCTAGCTCTGGCACCGCGACCACCGAACTTCTTGGGCTCGCAGCGCCTGGGATCAGCGACGAGGAGAGTTCTGTCGTACCTGACCAAGATGTCCTTGATCTCCTTCTTGCTGTTTTCATCCACATACTTTTGGTAAAACGCCACAAGGGCCTTGGCGATGCTCTGGCGGATTGCGTAGATCTGAGACGTGTGGCCTCCACCTTTGACACGGATCCTCATGTCGACGCCGGCGAAACGGTGTCGTCCAAGCAGAAGGATCGGCTCGTAGGCCTTGAACCGGAGGATCTCCGGCTCCACCAGCTCGATCGGACAGCCGTTGATCTTGATCAGGCCGCGCCCCCGCTTGCAGTAGGTCACTGCCACCGCCGTCTTCTTTCGGCCAAAGCACTGAACGGACTCTATAGCTGGGGTCGCCATGGTTGCTGCTCTGGGTTTTGGGTCTCCTTTGGGGCTTTTGGTGGCTCTGTGTGTGTAAGTGATTGTGAGCTCGAAGAGGCGCGAGAGAGAGAGTGGGGGAAATAATATATCAGAGAGGGATTTAGGGTTTTTGATCGAGTGGACGGCTCTGATTACTTTGTGACACAACAGTGATATGGTCACCCAGAGGAAAATGTATCTTCCGTGCAACTCGATTATTTGCTAACACCTGTGGTGTTCTTAGCCATTAGGCCCTTTTCTGTTTGCGAAATTGGCTAAAATAGCCCATTTGTAAATAGTCTTAGCCATTAGGCCCTTTTCTGTTTACGAAACTGGGCTATGTTTGGTACACTATATTAGATTCTAGATTGGAGTAAATAGTCTATGTTAGGTGTTTGGTGTCAATTTGTATTATTTAATACCTACTATTTTAAATGAGTTGAGCTTTTAATACTCTCATCACCTAATTAACTAATACAATCTACACATCCCAGTTTAGATAATACACACTTAATTATAGAGTTAGATAAAAAGAACACACACATTCACGTGAGAAATTAGACACCATTTTCATCTTCTTCTTCTTAGGGTTCTTCTATGCTATCTTCTCCAAAAATTATTCTCTTCACTTCTCTCTAGATATCCATATCTCTCTCCAATATACTTCTTCTCTCTTTTTCTGTCTTCATCTTCTTTTTCTTTATATATTTCATCTTTTATTAAATTTTTGTGAAAATTAGGTTATGAGTTTTTCCTTTTTGAACTTTTTTTTAATCGAATGTTTAATTGCTTATTTGTGATATAGTAATTTGATACATTAGGATTAGAACAATACATGAGGATACATTTAGCGAACAATGCCTGAGGATACATTCCATATGGTCACTCATAGTAGTGTGGGACATAACATTAAAGAATCGATATCGTTTTAGTTGTGGAATGTTTCAGCCTCTTTGCTAAAGTTCCTAAATATTCTAAACAAAACACATTAGAGCACTTCCAGCGGTTCAAACTACCCAGGCAGGAGGGGATCCAAGCCTTAGGCACGAGTTCCAGAGGGCTTCAGTTGCCTAGGCAATTGATGGGTCCCACGTAACTGGGTAGGCCCAAAGGCAAAACGAGCCTGAGCTCGTGCCTGGGCTTGTTGATGTCAGCAACGTAAATTTTTTTTTTTAAATAAAAAAAATTTGAAAAATTCCAAAAAATTCAGAAACATTTTTTTGAAAAAAAATACATACCTAGCAATTTTATTATTATTAATTTCATACATATAAATAAAATTAATCCCATGTGAAAATCTCATGCATAAAATCTTATCGAAAAAATTCATTCTAATTTTTATAATAAATATTGACACGTGGCAACCGAAAATCTTCTCCAAATTAATCGTTTAAGTATTAAAAAAAGAAGTTAAAGTGAGTAGTATTTGCCTTTTGTCATGGCAATGGGTCCACACAATAAGCATTTTGCACGGGCTGCCACTATTTATGTGAATAGTAACAGCCCTTACCTTACCCTTACCCTTTGCCATGACAAATGGGTGGAAGTGGTCTTATGTCCAGTCCGCTGTCCTTGTGCTGAAGTTTTAATTTCACTTCGATGCGTGAAAAAGGCTGCAAATTTTAGAAGAACAACAAATTGGATGCAAACCTACTGAAAGCCAATAACTGACTTGTATTTCAATAACCTACCCAACCCACTTAAAAAGTTGTCCAGTCATGTTAAATATTTTTGTATGCTTCTATTTATATTAGTTTTACTTTTTTTTCCCTTTATATTGTGCCTAGATATGAATGATAGGAAGATTGTGACATACTTTATTATTAGATTGATTCTTTATAATTGGTAAGAAGTCCCCACACACATGAAATCTTAACTTCACCACTACAATTAGGTTCTATAGTACTATTTTGTGAGCTCATTAATCTAGACCTTTGATATATTCTAGGATTATTAGATGTGGACCATAGGATCAAATTAAAGACTTCTGATTTGATCTAGGCTATTAGATAGGTAATTGGGAAAGCATACGGACCATCCATCTATGAACTATCATGCTCCTTCCCATATATTACCAAAACTCAACTTTCAATCTAGATCTTTAATTAAATATTTAAATTAATGCAAACCGTTTGAGTATTCTAAAAATACCACTTCCCTCATTCATTTTCCTCACATCTAAACTCTCCAAAACCTTCCTCCCTCTGTTCCTCTCTTTCTCCTCCACCATAACCACCCACCTTCTCGGAAGTTACTATTCATCTTGCGACACTTTTTACCCAAAAACACTATTCATCAGAAATCATTATTCATACTTGATCCTCTTGGTCACTATTCATAATTTCATGCAACTTTCACTCGGGGGTACTATTCATCACAGTATTTTATCGAGGTAATTTCTTTCCCTTACCTCGTCATTTATTCATTTCCTTTCTAAAGTGTTATTCTACCTAATTTAAAATTGTTAAATTCAATTAATCATATTTTCTTAAATTGGATAATTTTCCAAGTCTTGCTGTTACTCTGCCTATTTAAATTCTGATCAAAACATTCTGATGGACCTATATTTCCCATTTTCCTTAGACTAATATTACCGGACCCGATTATACCTATTTCCTTTGGTCCATATGTATGAACAATATTAAACTATTTGGACTTTAACGTTACCGTACCATGAACTGACCGTTTTTGGACCTGGGATGGAACTTGAAGGACTTTTGGACATTTTGAACCATATTACAATTACCTAAGATTTCAAGGACTATGAACAATTATTGGACAAAATGAGGACCTAATGACAATTTGGACACAATTAAAGCACCAAAGTGCAATTTAAATAAATATAAAGACCAAAGTGAAAATAAACACAAGTATAAGGAATTAAATATAAATAAGGAATTTTTAGTAACATTTTTAAATGTTGGACTAGGATTTAGTTTCCCAGGCAAGGCAAGCTGAACTCAAAGGCGTAGAGGGCAAGTCAAGCTTGAGCTTTGGATTCCAGGTAGTAGACCTGGCATTCGTGTCTTGTTATCAGTGTTCGTGTCAATCCGTTTTTCTTTACAGGTTAACACGACACAGCACGATAAGAAAATGGGTGGAAAATATCAAACACGAACACGACCCGCTCCAATTCGCGAATCACGTGACGCAACCTGTTTCACCCTTTAAGAAAATAAACTTTTTTAATAAAAATTTTAAAAAACTATATTTTTGAACAAATTTTTTGTGGCTATAACTGCTTGCTAATGGTTATCCCATCTGTCATCATATATGTATACTAGTGCTTTAGTTCCTACTTGTGCTCTAGTGAGTCCAGCTATTCCTATCATAATTGTTCCTATATGAATTTGTTGATAGTGTGATTTTCTAAGATGTTCTATTGCTGTGTTACTAAGTAAATTAAGAGTTACTTCTTTATTTATACAACTTAATTCATGTTGACTGATGCTACTTACAATACTATGTCTATTTTCAAATCTTCCTAATTGATATAAATTATATTTATTTTTATGAGATTTTTCAAAATCTTTTCTAAGAAATTCTTGTGCTTCTTGTTCACTAGGGTATATATCTTCTGTTCTAACTATTTCTATTCCTTTTCTTCTAAAGAGTTCCATTTACTATTATCAAATGGATTTATTCTACTTTTTCTTCTATGAGGATTATTTCCTAAGGTTAAATTTTCTAATTTATCAGCTAAGTCTTTGGGTAGTGTAGAAGTGGTATTGTATACTACTTGATTAATTTCTGTTATTTGTTCTTCTAATTGATCTACTTTTTTGGCTAGATTTAAAATTAATTGGATAATTAAATTATTTTGTCTAATGGGGATATTAGTATTTACTACAGATGTTGTAAATTCTGTAAGACCTACTGGTTCATTATCTAGTTGACCAACTTCTTCTAATGCTTTGATATATTTATTATTAATTTTAGAATATGACATTAAACTAAAAGTCTATCTATTTTACTATGTAACTTTTCTACTTGTTCAGTTAATGTTTTTTGTACTAATTGTATTTTTTGCACTTCTATTTTTAGTTGCGCAATAATTTCTAATGACTGGAGTTCTATTTGTTTTGGCTTGCTATCTATAAGATCTATGAGGTCTTTGATTTCTTTCTTACTAGGAAATCTTTAGATATTCCTATTATTATCTTCTAAGTTTTGTCTAATTGTTTTTAAGGAATTTTTCTGAAAATATTCTAGTAACTGTTGAATTATCCTATTATTTTTGTTATGTTCAAATTTTACACTTTCTACTTGACTAATTAAAAGATCAATAATACTATTGTCTAAGGGATTATTACTGCTATGTAAAAGATGTTTGTTTTCTTTTTGTGGAAAATAATAAACTAATGTATTATTATCTAAAGTTAATTTTTTCTTTTGTTGTTCACTGATTTCTAAATTAAGGTACTCTATCATATAATTAAAATTTATCTAAGTCTACCTTTTTCTTTTAAGATGCCTAAATGCTCTTGAAAAGCTTTTATGGATTCTTTATAGACTTCTAACTGATATTGATTTCTTGTTATGCTATTCTGTACTTCTAATTTTCTTCTAGGATAATTATCTACTTCTGGTGATCGTATTAATTATTCTAGATTCCTAATTTCTATTTGGTATTCTGCTTTCTGTTTCTTTAATTCTTGTAACCTTTCTTTTATTCTAATAGGTGTCCACCAAGGGCCAAACATGCAAATGGTTTACTATTCTTAACTGGTAATTCTGGTAATTAACAAAATTTTAACAGGTTATAAAACGTTGGTGTTTATCAGTTGTGTTGATTAACTTTTGTCCTCAAGGTACTTTACTGGTATAATTATATTATTAAAGTGCTAAACTTATTAAAGTGCTAAATTAAAGCTCTGATACCATTTTTGAAGCGGGGCCTTGATCAAGGTTTCTAAAAGCCAAAATAACAACCAGACACTGTGCCTAGAACATGGAACTAGAACATGGAACTGCAAAAACGCCAACTTAAAGGGCTATGGAGAAGAACTCAGAGGTTCCCTGATAGACATTCAATTATTGTTATGGCAAATATTAAAAATGACCAAGTGCTCAAACAAAGTATTGATCGTCAATTTAGCAAGATAACAACATAATTATAAAAGTGTTTCCCTGTTTTGGACAAGAAGTCTTCTAAGAAAACCAGAAATAAAAGAGAAAAAAGACTTACTTAAGTGTTGTTGCTGGAATTGCTATGCACTGGATATTAATCTATTGTTGGTGGTATTTAACAATGCTTGAAGTATATGGAGAATAAGAGAAAGTATATGAACAAAGGGATTTTTATTAAAAACTGAAGGAGGAAGTACTGAGATTTTTTCTTCTCTGGTGTTCTGTATGTCTCTTCTTCGGAGTTACAAACTATATACATTAGTTTCATCGACTCTACTAAGGATGGCTAAGGATGAGAGGAGAAGCCTCTTTATCTGATACCATCTTTTTCTTTTTCTACCTCAGTGAAGTCTCTTACATACATTGTAAGTTTTGCATTCTAATACAAACTCTAAAGATGGTCTCCTAATCACTTAAGGATAACTAGTCCAATGTCAATTAGGATTACATGGATCGATTTATTTTAAGGCTTGATATATATGACTTTTCAGATAAATACAAGTGCTTAAGATTTCCTATATTAAATGGATTGAGATACCTAATCCTTTTGGCTAAGGGAGTTTAAGTAATCCATGATGAGAGGATACTTAAACTATGCCTATAAAAGGGAGGTCCCTATGCTATTGGCAAACTACTCTCTCATATTATTCTACCCCATCAAGAAGAGATTCAAGAGCCGGATAGCATAGAGAAAACTACCCTACTGCGATACTGCGAATCTGTCCAAGAACCAGCCAAGAACCTACTGCAGAATTTCAGTTTCTTCCAGAGCAAGAAATCCTATTCCTTGCTGCAGTAATTATCACCATGTCTGATCATGGTATGTTTTGTGTTTTGAGCATATAAACCTATTAAAGTTTACATACATCACATGTCAACCGATGGCAAACAAACGATTCTTCTGTATACTATGACAAAATGCACTCTAAAATATGTACAAAGAAACAAAGACTTTATTTCTGGTACTGTCGTTGCACAGTAATAACAGTTGGACAGATGCAAAGTGACAAAGTCTTCATATGGTCTGGTTGCTTGAAGAAAAAATCTTCACATGTAGGCCTGGTCTCTTCACATGCTGATGGCGGAGGAAAGAGCTCTAGGACTTGTATGTCTTTAATGCTAAAGATAACGGGCATTTTCGTCATTTTGAAAAGATTTTGGGTGTTTTTGAGAGCTGGCTGTTTCTTTTTTGTTTTTTGCTAAATTTCCTTTAAGAAAGTGATCAAACGCTTGGCTTCTTTTCTTGTTTAGTTTTGTTATCATGCTAGTTTGCTCATGTGTTGACTGTTGAGCTCTACTTTTGGGATTTTCCCTCTATCTTGTTTTTTTTTTTTTAATAGTGTAAAAGCCATAATAAGTATGAGAAAATAAAGTTTAGAGCACTGCTACACTAATCAAATTTACTCATCACATTTTGTTCACCAGTTTTTACTTTGGATAACTCACAATACCATAGGTGCACAAAAACAACTACAGAATATGTCAAACAAGGTTCAAGCAACGAAAACACATACATGAAAGGGAAATCCATCAGTTGGAATTCCCTGATGGATTTATAAAGGGTTTAGAGCTTAGGGTTAGTATTCAGTGCGGAACCTCGTGGGACTGCAGTGTCCAAGCTTGCAAGAAAGAATGCTCACACAAGTATGCCAGAGGCTACGGATCCTGCATAACAGCAGGGCCTCCTCACAAAGCTTGCTTATGCACCTACGATTGCCCACACCTTCCTCCATCACCCTGGCTACCTATAACATACATGTAAATAAAACCTCAACCTCTGTATACGGGATGGGATAATTTTTGCAATAAATTACAAAAGCTTTTTTCCTTTTTTTTAATGATGGTCTTGTTGTTATGGCTGTTGAGAAACATAGCAAAGATACAATGAGAAGAAGCAAAATGAAGGTTTGATCATGCGATGAGAGAGATAAATGCAGCACTGTGAGAGCTGAAATTGCAACACATAATCATAAGAAGGAGCTCCGAGGCTATTGCTTTGGTGGTGGAAGTGGAAGTGGAAGTGGGAGCCATTATACTTGGTGGGTTATTCATACTCATGCTTGTGCTAACTACTTAGAGCATCCACAATGGAAGTGTGTATAAGGGGGTGTATGTTAAATATACACCCCTTGTCATGGAATCATCTCCAATGGGGAGATGTAAAGGGTTGTAAACATACATCACCACCATGGAGATATAAAATAAAATGCACATTTGCATCTATTTTTACATCTTTTGCAAGCATGACCCACCCGAGAAAAGAGAGGAAAAATTATACATCTTAGATTTACATCGTTTCCCATTGGAGCAAAAAACGTATTTCCCGGAGGTGTAAAAGAAATGTAAAAGTGGCTTTACAACCCCGAAAATACACAACCCCCCCCAAACCGTGGATGCTCTTAAACAAGCATGAGTATGAATAACCCACCGAGTTTATTTATTTATTTTTAAACAGCGAAGACACTCATTATGCTCATTACATCAAAGTAAAGCTCAACGGCAACACATGGGCAAACCAGCATGGTATATACTAGACAAGAAAAGAAGCCAAGCGTTTGAGCACTTTCTTAACATTCTCTGTCTCAGTCTCACTCCTGAGATGATAGCAATGTTCCTTTCCTTCCACTTCAAACAGCTCCACCACTCCTTTCCACCCACTTTCCCTCACAAATCAAAATTCCAAACCCCTCGATCCCTCAGCTAATCCTGGCCAGCAACACACACAAGCAGCTTAGAGCACCCAAGTCCAGCCAGGCTTGGTGCACCCTCACCCATTGGATTGAGCATTGGATTATCAAGCCCTCCAGGAGCTGAAGGATAAACAAAGTCCCAAGCTTTATACTCCAGAGTCTTCTCAAAGTCTTCACCTTTAGGCTCTGACCCAATTGGCTTGGACCCCCAAAAATAAGAGTGAGAGAGAAATAAACCCAAAATTCTCACACCACCATACAAGCTCTCCAATCCTGCCTTTATAGCCAAATTATGTGCAATATTGCCCCCTGCACTATCACCCCCAATATACAATCTGTCAAAATCTCCATATTTGGCTAGCCATGGGTCTTTCTTGCCATGTAATTCTTGCTTGTTTGAGTGAGAAGCAACCCATTGAAGAGCAGCCCAGGAATCTTCATAAGCAACAGGAAGTAGGTTCTCAGGGGCAAGCTTGTACTCAACAAAGACAGCTACAACTTGGGCTTCTGAGACCAACCGGTTGAGATGACGATGGGCATGGAGTGAGAAAGGCAGATTCAATGCAAAACACTCCACCATGGAAGTAAACCAGGATGGGGAGCTTTTGGATTTATTTTTTAGGGAGATTTGGGAGGTAAAGGCGAGCTGAGATGTTAGGGTTGTGTGAGATTGTGATGTCTTTGGAGGAGACACCAGTTTCTGGGTCTTTATCATGAGATGGGGGCACAGGTGGAGACCCTCTGAGGCGTTGAACTTTTCCATCTCTGTGTATTCTTATCAAAGGAACGCCCTTGAAGGCTAATTCTTTGGTGGTGGAAGCCATTAGAGAAGATATGCAGATAACTAAGAATTGTGAACAGGGTGAGGATGTGCCTTTAAATTCATTAGAAAACAGAGAACGAGAGGAGACATGTTTGACAATCATGCAGTAACAGCAGCCAAAGTAGCCAACAAGTGTCTTGTTTTCATTTGTAGTCAAACAAAGTAACCTCAAGGCTGTTTTGAATTTTATTTGTGGAGATGTTTTCCACAATCCAAATTTCCAAAAGATCTATAGTATATTGAACAAATATGTGAGTGAAATATGAATAATGGTTTTTTTAAAGTGGACTTTGGTGCCAATAATATTTAATCAAGCATTTTTAAACTTGGATTACAAAGCAAATTCATCCACACCTATTGAAATTGTTGCCACTCTTACTTTAACAAGCTAAAAATAGGGTGTTTTGATATGTGAAGCAAACTAATCAAATTAGAAAACAAATAGGGAAGAAAAAGTCACTTGCTGTTGTGACTCCAGTGGGACATGACCCAATTATCACCACATTCTCGATTGCCTTTGCTGCACAAAAACAACACAAACAAACCAACCATCTTCATCAATTTGTACAACGATTAAAACCCACTAACTAAAACAACCACAAGAACACTGTGCAAACTGAAGTTCCACTTCAAAGTTAAAAAACATACAAGCAGATACTGAGAGGGAGAGAGAGAGAGAGAGAGAGAGAGAGAGAGGAGAGAGAGAGGACCTTGAGAGGTAGGAGGAGACTGGGAGGAAACTCGAGTTGAGAGGGAGAGAGTGAGGGTGAGATTGTGGAGAGGGAGGGGGAGAGGGAGGGGGCATATGTCATTAGAAGTCATTTTACAAAGAGGTAAATTTATCTTTAAAATTTTAAAGGTTTTTATCACAAATGGTCTCTGAGGTTTGCCAAATTATCACCTTTGGTCCTATATGTTTTTTCTGACATTTTTAGTCCCTTATGTTACACCTCACACATCAATTTGGTCCAACCATCAAGTTCCGTCAAAATTTTCCGTTAGATTGCTGACGTGGACGCCACATGGATTAAACAATATTTTAAACATTTTGGGTTTTATCACAAATGGTCCCTGAAATTTGCGAAATTATCATCTTTGATCCTTTTTTTTGTTTTTTTTTTTGTTGACATTATTTGTCCTTTATATTTTTTTAAAAATAATTTAACATTTAAAATCTTTTAGAAAAAATTTAATAAAAAAAGAGAAAATTTTCAAAACATAATTTATTTTTTTTATTCAAATCCACTTGGCATGTTACTGTTGGACATGTAGACTCCATATACACGCCACACATCCAAATACCCGTGGTGTGAGCATCTAGACAAAGGGCAAGGGCCCGTGTTGAGCGAACACTTGGACCGGAGTACGGAAGTCCAAGGCACAAGAAGGCATACGATTGAGCAAATAAAACAACCATGACGACGGCATCATCCCAATTGTGGCGAGGAGCATAGGCTCCAATCATAAGTGCTCGGGCTGTTTCAATCAGATGTCGATTTTTTTGTTGTGTAACGCCATTCTGTTGCAGTGTCTGGAGACAAGTGGTCTCATGGATATTGTCATGTGTCTTGAAGTGAGTCTGAAAGTCATGGTTGACATATTCTCCACCATTGTCAGAGAGAAAAATCTGAATCTTGGCAGAGAATTGAGTTTCAATATATTTGTGGAAAGATTGAAACATAGTAAACACTTCATTTTAAGTCTTCATCATGGAGAGCCATGTCATATGAGTACAATCATCCACAAACGTTACAAACCATTGGAACCCAGAATGAGCAGTTATAAGTGAGGGTCCCCAGACATCATAGTTATTAACGTAAATAGAGTAGTACGCTAACTCGTACTCGAAGGATAGGGCACATGTTGACTCTTGGCCAAAATACAAGTGTCACATTTGAAATCGGAGTCCTTGAAATCTAAGAATAAATCTGGTAGAATATGCTTCATATAACTAAAGGATGGATGTCCCAATCGACGATGCCACAACCAGATTTTCATTTGCTTGCTATCATAGGGATACATCACATTGTTAGTTATGTCAATATTGAAGTCATCCACATAATAGAGCCCCCATCTCTTAGTACCAGGACCAATAATATCCTTAGTGTGAATATCCTAAAGCAAAAAAAAGGTCAAGTAGATTAGTACACAACAATTCAATTTATTCAGTTACCTGACCAACTAACATCAACTTATTGGATAGAGGTAGAACAAGTAAAGTATTAGGCAATGAGAGAGACCAGGAGAGAGCAACAGTACCAGCCCCTATCATACGACAAGTAACTCCATTGGTGTTAGCAATACGAGTTAGTCTAGGTTGGGTGGTACTCAAAAAATCATCAAGATCAAACGTCATATAATTGGTTGTGCCGGAGTCAATGATCCATCCCATGGAATCACTTGTATTTGAAGTATGGAATACATAATCAGAACCATTCCTTGCCGCTTCAAGTCGTTCACGATCTTTGAATTCATCCCACCAGTCGAGGTAGCCATTCAATTTGAAAAGGTCTCACGAGTGTGTCTTGGATCGCCACAATGCGTGCAATTTATTCTATATATGTTGGGATCTTTGTTCAGGAAGTCGTAATAAGTGCAGGGGAAGAATCAGATGGTGTAGTTTGGGTCAAGATCTGACTCAGGATCTAGGTCGGAGTCTGATTCGAGGTCTGGGTCGAGATATGAGTCTTGGTCAATATATAGGTGTGAATCAGAGTCGAGATCTGTGTCTGAGTCTGATTCGGGTCTAGGTCGAGATCTGAGTCTTGGTTAGTATCTTAGTCTGAGTCGGAGTCTGAGTCGGAGTCGGAGTCGGAGTCTGGCTCTGGGTCTATGTCTTTTTCAGTAACTGGGTCTGGGTCAAGGTCTTTTTTAGTAATTGGGTCATTCTTGACATCAATTCTTATAAGATTGGGGTCGGGGTCGAGGCCTGGTTCTGTATCTTCAATAACTGGCTCATCAAGGTCACCAATTCTTCAAGATTCTTGGTCAGGGTCTAACTTTGGATCTTCAAAAATTGGGTCATCTTGATCCTCAAGTTTCTGGGTTTGGGTGATAGAGGAATCAGTGATGCTGCGTCCCTGAGGGGTAATCGGATCTTGATCCCCTATGGTGGCATCAGCATGTGGTTGGCTAGGGTTTAGCAGCAATTCCAAGATCCCCGCTCTGATACCATGCTAAAATATGATAATATGAGATAATATTGTTTGTGGAAATTTTTTGTGTATTCTTCTCCTTGTAGGATGTCATATTTATAATACAATAAATTCGTGTAGGTAAAGGAAAGTAATAACTCCTAATTCTATTTACAGTAGGAAATCATGAATTAATGTTGTTGAGACCCAAAAATCCAAAGGTTGGGCCTAGGCTTATTCCTAGCCCAGCACAAATATTTAACCACAAAATGAGCCCAACTGGGACATATGAGAACTTGTGGGGCGCACCTGCACGAGTTAGGGACCACGCACCACTCTAGGCAAATACACGCACCCACCACACAAAAGGGTCAAAATGCACAGGCTCTATAAATTCACGCTTACTGACCTATCAAGTGCTATTTGGCCCAGTCATAACTTATTACGGCATAATAGAACTCAAGCACAAACGTGCTAAATAAATGCGTGATGCCTAGCAAAAGGACCGCTATTCTAATGCCAAGTCATGCTACAGGCTTAAGTGGGCCCAAGCCACATAAATATCCTGGGCTTTTTGAGAAGGTTGTGGTATAGATGGGTATGAGCACTCACAAGGCATGTTGAGGGTTTAAGGAATGGAAGTTTTGGGCTGCTTGGGAGCACTAAAACTCAAGCTCATTTCTTGGACCCAAGCACATAGGTAAGCATGAGAGAGGAAAAGTGATCCAAATGTTTTAGGAGAATATCTAATGGTCCCCTGCAACACTTAGAAAATCCCACATTAGTTAAAGCATCCAACACCTTGTCAAAAAGGAAGCAAATAAACTACTTCTAGCAGCTTGACGAAATCAAACTCACAGGCCGCTGGAAATAGACTACCAATGACCCAATACCTTAGGAAAAGTCCAGCCCAACGCCTTATAAAATATCTAGCATCGTGTTCAGCCCTTGTCAAAGCTCCATAACAGAGTCAACGAGAAGCTATTGCAAAAACCAAAGGAAATTCATATGTGTAGGAGGAATACCTATTGGGCAAACGCTTTATCCATTCTCCTTTTCCTCTGCGAGCTCTAACAGGAAAACCAAGGAGAAAAGTGGGTGGCATCTCATCCACATGGAGAGGTCCAGCTGCATAAAAATCTTGGAACCCCAAAGGACTTGTTACCCATGCGCTCTGGTTAGGGAAATTTCACCAAATAAGAATGAATGGAAGGAAGTGAAGGAAAAGGAAGGGGGGAGGTCAATAAAATTAAGGGCTCTAAGTGCCTATAAAAGGGAGCTTCCTCTACCCAGCAAAACACCATCATCCAGAGCGCGACCAAGCTTTGTCAAGTGACTAGAAATTTACTCAAGACACCCTATCTTCTACTTCCATTGTTTTTCTCTCTTCCTGAGATAGAAATCCTCCTAATTTTTCTCTTCCCCATTCTGAACCTTTTCTCTTTGTAAGAAGTTCATACCTCTCTCTCTCTCTCTCTCTCTCTCTCTCTCTCTCTCAAATTGCTAAACTTGTGAAAGCTTAGCTCCCATGCTACAACCTCCTCAAGCAAGTCTTATTAATAATTTGCCACGTGCATTTGGCTTACTGTTGAAAGATATCCATAGTGTTTTCTAAGGTTCTCACGAACTTTTCATAACCTTCTTAGAGCCTAGTTCTTGAACTCAGATACAAGGGGCAACCTTACCCGTTTCTCTTTACAGTAGCCCAAGCCCATTCATTAGGTTGCTGGAATAAAAAGACCCCTACAAAAGTAAAATCAATTGCATTTAATATAGGAATCCTTAGCGTGTAAGGAAAGTAAATACGGATCCACAAACAGCTATGGCTGTTGAGAAACAGAGCAAAGATACAATGAGAAGAAGCAAAATTAAGGTTTGAACATGCAATGAGAGAGAGAGAAATGCAACACTGCGAGACCTGAAATTTTAACACACGATCATAAGAAGGAGCTCAAAGGCTATTTCTTTGGTGGTGGAAGTGGAAGTGGGAGCCATTAGACTTGATTAGAGAAGAAACATATCAGACAGTGTGATTGTTGTCTATACAACATTGCTTAGACATAGTTCCTGAGATGAAGATTGTAAAAAAATGGTGAAAGTGGGTGTAAGCCAACTTGTAAACTAAAGCAAATGAACATTAGAAAACAACTGAGTGAATTGATGTGTGATACTCTAGCAACAACAAGCAAAGTGAAATGCTTGTGCTAACCACTTAAAGAAATATCTGATTCAGGCACCGCCTTTTGCATCGGAAAGTAGGCCGAAAGTCCTTTCCAGTGGCTTGTTCGGTAAAACTAACGGTGACAGATTCATTTTGAATGAAAAACAGTGTCTTTAGAATATAACAATTCAAAACTCGCTATGATATCACTTGACACAGCTCAAATAATGGAAATGTTGATCAAGGCAGAGTGAAACGATGGCCCCTCATTAAGTAATCATTCACTTCATTCATATTATATACATCTCAGCGCTTTGGGAGAGCACAGATCACCAAATCTCCTCTTTTTTTCCCTCTTGCCTGCATATCATATTTAGTTATGCATTCTATCTTCTGTAAATAGGTCTTCATGGGATTAAACTCATAGCAAAACAAGTTTATTTATTTTATTTTAAACACCAAAGACACAGATCAAAGCAGAGGTCGACAGTTAAACACATGAGCAAACCAGCAGATAATACTAGACAAGAAAAGAAGCCAAGCGTTTGAGCAGTTTCTTAACATTCTCCGTCTCAGTCTCACTCCCGAGATGAAAGCAATGTTCCTCTCCTTCCACTTCAAACAGCTCCACTTTTCCTTTCCACTCACTTTCCCTCACCAAATCACAATACCAAACCCCTCGATCCCTCAGCTGATCCTTGCCTGCAACACACATAAGCAGCTTAGAGCACCCGAGTCCAGCCAGGCTCGGGGCACCCTCACCCGCTGGATTCACCATTGGATTATCAATCCCTCCAGGAGCTGATGGATAAACAACGTCCCAAGCTTTATACTCCAGAGTCTTCTCAAAGTCTTCTCCTTTAGGCTCTGACCCAATTGGCTTGGACCCCCAAAAATAAGGGTGGGACAGAAATGCACCCAAAACTTTCACACCACCACACAAGCTCTCCAGTCCTGCCTTCATAGCCAAATTATGTGCAATATTGCCACCTGCACTATCACCACCAATGTACAATCTGTCAAAATTTCCAAATTTGGCTAGCCATGGGTCTTTTTTGCCATCTAATTCTTGGTTGTTTGAGTGAGAAGCAACCCATTGAAGAGCAGCCCAGGAATCTTCATAAGCAAGAGGAAGTGGGTTTTCTGGGGCAAGCCTGTACTCAACAGAGACAGCTGCAACTTGGGCTTCTGAGACCAAGCGGTTGAGAAAACAATGGGCATGGAGTGAGAAGGCTGACTCAATGCAAAATGCTCCACCATGGAAGTAAACCAAGATGGGGAGCTTTGGGTTTGGTTTTGAGGGAGATTTGGGAGGTAAAGGCGAGCTGAGATGCTGGGGTTGTGCGAGATTGTGATGTCTTTGGAGGAGACACCAGTTTCTGGGTCTTGATCAGATGGGGGCACATGTGGAGACTCTATGAGGCGTTCAACTTTTCCATCTTGGTAGATTCTGATGAAAGGAAAGCCCTTGAAGGCTAATTCTTTGGTGATGGAAGCCATTAGAGAAGAGAAGATGTGCAGATAAACTAAGAATTGTGAAACTTGAGAAGGTGATGATGTGCCTTTCAATGGAGGGAGCCTTTGCCTTCATTCATTAGAAAACAGAGAAAGAGAGGGGCCGTTTCTCTGACACTTACTTATCATGCAGTAACAGCAGCCAAAGTGGCTAACATGTGTCTTGTTTTTCGTTGCAGTCAAACAAAGTAACCTCAAGGCTTTTTTGTATTTTATTTGTGGAGATTTTATTCACAATCCAAAAGATATATAGTACATTGCCTTTATATCAATTTAACAAATAAGTGGGTGAAATATGAATAACGGCTTTTCTTTAAGTGGACTTTGGTGTCAAAAATATTTAATTATGTCAATGGAGTATAACTTAGTTGGTCGAGCTCTTTTACCTTCACTCATGCAGGCAGAGGTTTAATGAACATTTGTGTAAACCCCCCTCTCCTAATTGCTTGTACTAAAAAAAAACTTGAATTACAAAGCAAATTCATCCTCACCTGTTTAGATTGTTTGCCGCTCTTTCTTTAACAAGCTAAAATTAGAGTGATTTGATGCGTGAAGCAAACTAATCAAATTAGAAAACAAAGAATTAAGGGGGGAAAAAAGTCCCTCCATCAACATCAAGCAAACAGAAATGAGTGGGATTCCAGTTGCAGAACATTTCTTTTTTGCATTGGAAAGTAACTCAGAGAGCTTTTCCAGAAGGATGATTTTGCTTGTTCTATGAAACTGACGGTGACAGATTCGGAATAACAGCCGAATATATTATACTTAATACATTGATTAGGTGCATTATTTTGAATATAAACATAGCTAAGTAGAATATATTCAAAATACTGCACCTGGATAATTAGAAGGGCTAAAACAAAAATCCAGCCTACCTAACACCCAACTTCATTGAAAAAAGCAATGTCAATCTGATTTTTTATAACTAATAAAATGTATTTAACCAAAGCATGTGTTGGAAAGTATAAAGTTCTGTGTGGCTCCTATATATTTGCTGATCATGCACTTGCATCATATTGATTTTATTTAGGCCTATTCATGGGATTAAGTCATAGCCAGAGAAGTTTATTATTTATTTATTTTTATTCAGACTCATGCTGCTATCATTACTTCATTGCAGAGCTCAACTGACACAAACCATGAGGAAATTTGGCATGATATCAGACAAGAAAACAAGCCAAGCGTTTGATCATTTTTCTTGACATTCTGAGTCTCATACTCACTCCACAAATGAAAGCAATGTTCCTCTTCCTTCCACTTCAAAGAGCTCCATTCTCCTTTCCACCCACTTTGTTTCCCTCACCAACTCATATTACCAAACCACTCTTATCCCTTAGCTCATCCTTGCCAGCAACACAAGCACCCCACCCCACCCCACCCTAGTCAGTCTTGGTGCACCCTCACCCACTGGATTCACCATTTGATTATTGATCCCTCCGGGAGCCCATGGATAAACAATGCTCCAAATTTTATATATACCCCGGCGTATTCATGTTTGGTAGGCCTCACTGGACTGGACTGGGTTAAATAGCATTTGAAATTCATGTTTAGTAAGAGATGACTAACTTAAATGGGATTGTAGAGTCCAACAGTTAAAAAAACGCCTGACTCGCTCTTCCAATTTAGTGAGGCTGAAACGTGCTTTGCAAAATAGCAAGGTCACTAAATAGAACATGTGACTCCTCCAACGCAAGTTGCAAAAAGCACTATATGGTTTGAAATAGTCACCACGTGCATGGTTCGGACGATTCACGTTGGCAATGAGGAATTATGGGTTTAAGCAGAGCAATTCAGATCATACTCTGTTCTTGAAACATCAGAAAAGAAATGTAACAAATTTAATAATCTATGTTGATGATATGATTATTACTGGGAATGATGAACAGGAAATATCTCGGCTACAAGACTATTTAGCTATTGAAATTGAGATGAAGAATCTAGGTGGACTCAAGTATTTCTTGGGGATTGAGGTGGCCCGATCAAAGCAAGGCATATTTCTATCTCAAATGAAATATGTCTTGGACTTGTTGACAGACACAGAAATGCTATATATATTACAAACCTATGGACACTCCTATTATCAATAATCACCATCTTGGAGAATATCTGGATCAAGTTCCAACTAACAAGAAAAAATATCAAAGGTTAATAGGAAGTTTGATATATTTGTCACATACTAGACCAGAAATCACTTATGTAGTGAGTGTAGTCAGTCAATTTAGGCATTCTCCAAGTGAAAATCACATGTATGTTGTTCTCCGAATACTTAGATATTTGAAGTCTACACCTTGCAAAGGACTTATGTTCTCAAAACATGGTCATATGAATAGTGATGGTTACATAGATGCAAATTGGGCGGGAAGTGTAACAATTAGAATATCTACTTCTAGTTATTTTACATTCGTGGGAGGTAATTTAGTGAAGTGGAGGAACAAGAAACAGAAGGTAGTAGCTCTTTCTAGTGCGAACTCCTTTGGCTACGTAGGTTGCTTATTGAACTTAGGTGTCGACCTATGCCTACAATGAATCTCTTTTGTGACAACAAAGCTACAATAGCTATTGCACATAATCCAGTTCAACATGATCACACCAAACATGTTGAGGTGGATCGATACTATATCAAAGAGAAGCTTGAAGCTAAAGTGATTCAATTTTCATTCATAAAGTCCAAGGATCAATTGACGAATGTTGGCTGCGCAAATCTCCCGGCTTGGTTCTCCGGGCCGAGGGGACGTGCGTTTAACACGGAGTCCTACTTTTGGATGCGGTGCGGTCTGTGCGTGGGCGTGCCAGCACGGTCTACCGTGCGTCGAGTTCGGTGGAGTGTTTGGGTAGAAGGTGTTTGGGTAAAAGGTGTTTGGAATGTTGCGCCTATTTGGTCTGGACTTCTTATCAAACGATTGTGGCCTAGAAAGGAACTGGTCTCGGCCGTCAGATTCACGGCCTGAGCTACAAGGCCGTTAGTGGTGGTGTAGGTGGTGGATTTTGGGCGGTGCTCCTGCGCGTTGCTCGGAGAGCGACGGTCGTATGATATATGGGGTGAGTGAGGCGATAACAAGGATGATGCTCCGGCGCCTTGAGAAATCAAGGGTCGTATGATATATTGATGAATGGATGTTTCTTACAATCTATCACTACTCCTAAGAAAGCATGTAAAGATATTGAAAGTACATGACAGAAAAAATAAGTTGCTCCGTGGGAGGCTTTTGGTTTTTGGTGTTGGACCCTTTGCATGTGTTCTTGAGCTTGGTTTTTATAGTGGGAGCCCTGGAGAGACAATCGAGGCTTGACAAGACCTACATGGTGGAGTCTAATCAGGGCAAGCATGGCTGGGTCTGATCAGCATTTGGGATTGTGAAGCATGGTGGTGTGACCCCCATAAATCCCGGCAGATCTCGGCCTTCACCCTGATCGAGGGCTCTGCGCCTCTGGCCGTGGGAATGCATTAAATGCTCTGGTTTAGTGGTTGGTGAAGAGACTGCCAATTGCAAGAACATTTGATGGAATGTTTGTACCTAACCACCCTGATTACAAAATCGTGACCTCAATCACTTCCCTTCTGCCCTCATGCATTAAATGCTTCATGCCCTAGTGGATTTGCTGTGGACAGAGGCATTACTTCATTAAATGAAGCGTGGGACCCTGAGGTCATGCGGTGATTTGACCATAACTTCTTTGGCCGTGTCCTGCGAGTTCCTCGGCCTCGGCCCGCGAGGTCACTCGAGAGGCCGAGGAAACCTTGCCTTAGCATTTTTTCCTTCGTCAGAAAACAGGGGGCAACGAAATGTTGCCGTTTCTTTGAATCCATGAGAAAAGGCCACGGCCGAGAGGAGGATTCCTCGGCCATAAAGGCCGTAATTTATTAGGCACAAACAACGAATATTTTGACAAAGTCAATTTCCAGTAGAGCATTCCACAACTCATTGGACTAGTTGGGCATTGGCGATATCTATGCACCAACTTGAAGGGGAGTGCTGGCGTAACTTGTGGACCCGCAGTTACTTTTCTTACACGCCAAGGATTCCTATATTAAGTGTAATTGATTTACTTTAATTCCTTATTTCCTACTGTAAATAGAATTAGGAGTTATTACTTTCCTTGAACTATAAAGATTTATTGTATTATAAATACAACCTCATATGAGGAAAAGAATACATAGAAAATTCTCACATAAAATATTCTCTTATACATCTCATATTTTAGCACTTTTGCCATCAACTCATTTATTTTAATGTCTTCATAATGCTAGTGCGCTGCAGGTAATGAATTAGACCATCAAAGAAATTTGATTAGTCATTTTAAGCTTAGATTGCATGATGGTGATAGTTTTGATGCTCACACTAAACACTGTCAATAGATTCCAATTATTCAAATATCATAAAAGACATTAGAACCACTAAGTAGTACTTGAGGAGAAAAGAGAAGAGAAAGAGAAAATGGGTTTTACTTGAGGAAAAAGTCAGCCAATTATTTTTCTTTTTCTTTTTGTCAAAGAGAGAAATGGGATGGGCAGAGCTCAACAGTCACAAACGTGAGCAAACTGACATGATAAATAGTACTAGACAAGAAAAGAAGCCAAGCGTTTGATCATTTTCTTAACATTCTCCGTCTCAGTCTCACTAAAGATATGAAAGCAATGTTCCTCTCCTTCCACTTCAAACAGCTCCACTTCTCCTTTCCACCCACTTTCCCTCACCAAATCACAATACCAAACACCTCGATCCCTCAGCCGATCCTTGCCTGCAACACACACAAGCAGCTTAGAGCACCCGAGTCCAGCCAGGCTCGGGGCACCCTCACCCGCTGGATTCGCCATTGGATTATCAATCCCTCCAGGAGCTGATGGATAAACAAAGTCCCAAACTTTATACTCCATAGTCTTCTCAAAGTCTTCACCTTTAGGCTCTGACCCAATTGGCTTGGAACCCCAAAAGAAAGAGTGGGACAGAAATGCACCCAAAATTTTCACAGCGCCAGACAAGCTCTCAGCCCCTACCTTCATAGCCAAGTTATGTGCAATATTGCCACCTGCACTATCACCACCAATGTACAATCTATCAAAATCTCCATAGTTGAGTAACCATGGTTCTTTGTTATCATCTAATTCTTCGTTGTTTGCGTGAGAAGTGACCCATTGAAGCGCAACCCAGCAATCTTCATAAGCAATAGGAAGTGGGTTCTCTGGGGCAAGTCTGTACTCAACAGAGACAGCTATAACTTGGGCTTCTGAAACCAAGCGGTTGAGATAACGGTGGAAAAGGAACGAGAAGGCAGATTCAATGCAAAATGCTCCACCATGGAAGTAAACCAAGACGGGTAGCTTTTGGGTTTGGTTTTGAGGGACATTTGGGAGGTAAAGTCGAGCAGAGATGTTGGGGTTGTGTGAAAAAGTGAAGTCTTTAGAGGAGACTCTGGTTTGTGGGTCATGAGGAGAAGGGGGCACATAGGGAGAGCCCAGAAGGCGTTCCACTGTGCCATCTTTGTAGATTCTGATGCGAGGAAGGAATTCGGAGGCTATTTCTTTCGTGGTGGTGGTGGTGGAAGCCATTGGAGGGCAGAGATATAAGATAAGTAATGAATTGAAAGGGTGAAGCTTGAGGGTTAGGATGTGACCTTTAAATGGAGGGAGGGTTTGCCATTAATTCATTATAATAATAATAAACAAAAGTAGCCGCCTTATGTCTTCCATTGGTCAAAAAATGTTAGCTCTCTGGCCTCTCAAAACGTTTTGCTTTTGTATCTTTCTGTTTAAAAAAAAAGGAGGGAGGGTTTGCTATTAATTCATTATAATAAAAAAAAACAAATAAAGTAAGGTGCCGTGTTTTACACTGCAACAAAAGTAGCCGCCTTATGTCTTCCATTGGCCAAAAAATGTTAGCTGCCTTACGGCACTTCCAGCAGTCAAAATGTTGCCATGGCAATGGGGGGCAAGGGGGTACTATTCACAAGAATAGTGTCTGCCCTTACAAAAAGTAAGTTGCACTTCCAGCAGTTGACAGGGCAAGGAGGGGTACTATTCAATTTTTTGTTTTTTTTCACAAATTTGTTTACCTAAACAATTAATTTGGACAATATATTCGGATGAGATTTTCTGATAAAATATTCGGATAAGATTTTCAGATAAGATTTTCGGTTTCAAATTTCAGATAAATTTCGAATTTTCAATTTCATATTAATTTCATCTGAATTTCAAATTTCAGATAAATTTCATTTGAATTTCAACTTTTCATTTGAATTTCAATTTCAGATAAATTTCATCTGAGTTTCAAATTTCGGATAAGATTTTCACCCTATAAAATTGCGCCACGTGTCATCTGAATTTCAAATTTCAGATAAATTTCATTTGAATTTCAACTTTTCATTTGAATTTCACATTTCAGATACATTTCATTTGAATTCCAAATTTCGGATAAGATTTTCACCCTATCAACTTGCGCCACGTGTCATGTCTATCGACCTAAATTTTTCTATAAAACAAAGGCTCAGCTCACAAACCTCTCACACTACATCTTCTCAAAAATTTCATTTCTCATATTTTAAATTTCATATTTCATCTTCCATTCACAATGTCAGACATGGAAGAGGTCTTGGACAGGCAAGAGCGAGAAATAAGAGAAAGAAGGCGTAGAAGAGCTGCAAGCAAAAGAGCGCAGAGAGATCTAGATCAGCAACTTGTCATGGCTGTGGCCATGCTTGATGAAGAAAACCAGAGCAGTCGTGGTTCACATGAAGGCCGTGCCCCAAATGTTGACAGACATAGGCATTCTCGGGGTAAGAATCTTATGGAAGATTATTTTATCCCAACATCTCTGTACTCTGATGTTCATTTTCGAGGGAGGTATAGAATGCAACAACATTTGTTCAATAAAATCATGCAAGATATTTGCAATTATGATGAATACTTTGTTCAAAAGAGAAATTGTGCTGGTATTTTGGGACTGCTTCCCGAACAAAAGTTCACAACTGTTATACGAATGTTGGCGTATGGTGCATCTGCTGATCAGGTGGATGAGATTGCCCGGATGGGGAAGTCCACTGCCTTGGAGAGTTTGGTTAGATTTTGTGATGCAGTCAAAACTCTGTACACCAGGGACTACCTGCGTCGACCCACGCCCAGGGACCTGCAACGACTCCTGCAGAAAGCCGAACGGAGAGGATTTCCAGGAATGATTGGTAGCATCGACTGCATGCACTGGCAATGGAAGAATTGCCCAACTGCTTAGTAGGGTGATTACGGAAATCGGAAAGGCCAAAAAAGCATCATCCTTGAAGCTGTTGCAGGTTTCGATACATGGGTCTGGCACGCCTTTTTCGGAGTTGCTGGATCTCAAAATGACTTGAACGTCCTGGGTCAATCCCCAGTGTTCAATGATGTTTTGAGAGGAGAAGCCCCAAAAATCACATATGAAGTCAATAATACCGTCTACCAAAATGGGTATTATCTAGCTGACAGGATCTACCCGAGGTGGACAACGTTCGTGAAATCACTTCCGCATCCCCGAACCCAGAAGCAAAAATTATTTGCTACATATCAAGAGGGTTACAGAAAGGATGTGGAGAGGTGCTTTGGTATCCTCCAAGCTCGGTGGGCGATCATTAGAGCATTTCCAGCAGTTAGCCCCTTGCCATGGCAAGGGGAGCCCTAGGGCAGCTACTATTCATGTGAATAGTGGCTGCCCTACCCCCCCCCTTAGCAAAGTGTGTTTCCAGCAGTATAAGGCTTGCCATGGCAAATACTATTCATTTTTTTGTTTTTTTCACAACTTTGTTTACTTAAACAATTAATTTGGATAATATTTTCGGATAAGATTTTTGAGTTCCTACATATGAAAAATCATTTTCTCAAGATTTTTAGCGGAGGTGCAATATTGACTAAGTATGAAAAATGGTTTTTCGGAATAATCATTTTCTTAAGATAATTTTTGGCGGCTTTTATTCCTTACACATCAAATAAGAAAACTTGATTTTATGGGATTTTAATATGAAATATATATTGACTTAATGAGCCATCATTTTTAGCCTAAATCGTATTTTGCACTAAAACCAATTTTTCATATTTTGATTTGGTGGGAATTTGATTTTCTAGTATTTTTATTTGAATCCAAATGGGGGGTACTTCCTTATTTACATTGTAAACTTAAGTAAATGGAGTAATATAAAAATAAATAAAAGTAAAAGGACAAAGACATTTACTTAAATGTTGAAAATGGAAATAAGGTATAGAGACAAGAAAAAAAAGAGTAATTTTTTGGTTTTTTTTTTCAATTTTTTATTACAAACATATTGGCTACCGTTGGATTGGAGCAAAAATTATGATCGGAGAGCCCAAGACACGACACATGGCACATAAGTGTTGGTGGATACTGTAGCGCTGATGTCACTGCTGGGTCCTACCATCTTGCCCGGGCTTGCCTCTACTGCTGGAAACAGGTTTTTAGCCCAAACCACCCCCCCCCCCCCCCCAGCCCTCCCCCAAACCCCACTGCTTAGGGGTGCTGCGCGTATGTTTGATGAGGAGGTGTTGAGGAGCATCATGATGACATGCATCATCCTTCATAACATGATTGTGAAGGATGAGTATGATTACGACGCTGAAGAGGTGTACGAACCCGATCCCATGAACACGGCCTTGACCCGAATTTATGAAAAACCAATAAGGCCAAATGGAGCACCAGTGGAGCATGAACCGTTGGTTAGAGATGGTCTTTTCATAAACTGTATGATTGATCGATATACGGAGATGCAATCTTCATATATTCATGAACGCCGTCAAGTTGACTTAATGGAGCATTTATGGGCGGTGAAAGGCAATGACGATCAATGAAGTGAAGTGAAGAACATTTTTAAGATTTTAATGTTTATGTTTTATGTTTAGTTATGTTTGGTTTTTTTATGCTTTGGTTGTGGTTTGTTTGTTTTTATATATTTAATGCTTTGGTTGTGGTTAGTTTTTTTATGTATGGAATGTTTTGAATAAAAAGGAATTTTATTTAATAGTTTCTTTAATATAGAAAAATTAAACTTGAAAGTGAAAAAAATTTAGAGTTGAAAGTGAAAAAATTATTGAGTAGAAAGTGAATTTGTTGTTAAAAGTGAAGAGTATGGATTGGTATTTATAGAAAAAAAAAAAATCAGTATTTTTTTGGGTTTTTTTAAAAAAATTTACGATTTTTTTCATAATTTTTTGCCTTGAAAAATTCCAGGCTGTTGGATTGGATGAAAAATCGGAAATCGGAAGGACCAGCTTGCGACACGTGGTAGCGGAAAGAAAAAAAAATTAATTGCGGCTGCTAACGTCATGCTGACGTCAGCAGCCTGCGGGCTGGAGCTCGGGCTCCCCTTGCCTTCGGGCCAGCCCGAGCAAGTGGGACCCACACTACCCGGGCCAGCACTTGTTGCTGGAAACGCGATTTGGGCTCTTTCTCCCCCCCCCCTGTCCAAGCCCTAGTGGGCTGCTGGAAGTGGCCTTATGTCTTCCATTGGTAAAAAAATGTTAGCTCTCTGGCCTCTCAAAACGTTTTACTTTTGTATCTTTCTGTTTAAAAAAAAAAAAGGAGGGAGGGTTTGCTATTAATTCATTATAATAATAAAAAACAAATAAAGTAAGGTGCCGTGTTTTACACTGCAACAAGAGTGCTACTATTTCCACCCACCTGTCATATTTTCCCACTCACCTTATCTTCTTATCCACCACATAAATTTTAAAAAAATACAATCCTATTTTTACACCCACCAATATTCCTAAAATACCCTTTTAATTATTACCTCATTTCCTCTCTCCTTTATTCTCTCTGCTCATGTCTTCTCTCTCTCTGACAACACATCTCTCTTATTTTTCTCTATCTTATTTTCGATCTCTCACACTCCATCTCTGTCTCTGTCTCTCATGTTTAATTAATTAAAACAATTTTTTTGCTGTACTTTTTATTTTTATTTTTGTAAATATGGTTTCTGTGAATATAATCACATTTATGCTCTTAGCTTTCTACTATTGTAAATAAACTTTTTCTCCAGAGTTATCCAAGGACCAGAAATCTATTGAACTTCGCAATAAAAAAAAATATAAAACGCTCATTCTTAAGACATGAGAATGTCAAAGAGTACAAAGCCAAACAGATAAGGGAAAAACAACAGTACTCGCCTTCTTCGCCTTCTCATGAGCAAGGAGTCATATTCTTGTGTTTTTTTTCTCTCTATCAAACGATAAGGTTACTTGAGAACTGAGAAGTTTGCCTTTTTTTTTTTTTTCCCTCTTTCTTTTTCCTTAAGTCTTTTTAAGTCATTTTACAATAGGGTTAAATTTGTCTTTACAAGTTTAAATATAAGGTGGGTGGGAAAATAGGACAAGTGGGTGGAAATAGTAGCACTCCTGCAACAAAAGTAGCCGCCTTATGTCTTCCATTGGTCAAAAAATGTTAGCTCTCTGGCCTCTCAAAACGTTTTGCTTTTGTATTTTCTGTTTAAAAAAAAAAGGAGGGAGGGTTTGCTATTAATTCATTATAATAATAAAAAAACAAATAAAGTAAGGTGCCGTGTTTTACACTGCAACAAAAGTAGCCGCCTTATGTCTTCCATTGGTCAAAAAATGTTAAGCCCATCTGGTAACGTTTTCGAAGAATATTTTCTGAGAATATTTTCATAGAATGAAAACAAAAAAATAAATTTGCATTTTCAGGAAATGAAAATGCGTCTGGTAGATAATTAGAAAACAAAAACAATGAAAACGTGTATGGTAGTACAATTGTTTTTCATGTGTATTTTTGCTAATTTTAGTTCTAATTTTTTTTTAAATTCTGATATTTTTAGAGGCTAAAATTATTGTAAACAATGAAAATATGTATGGTAGTACAATTGAGAATAATATTATGTGAATTATTTTTCAAGGGTATTTTTGCTCATTTCTGTTTTGAAAAAATATTTTTTAAAATGTATAATTTAACAAATGAAAAATTCTATTGTTTTTTAAAAGATAAAACTATCTTTTTTCTCCTTTCTTTTTTCTTTTTTCTTTTCTCATTTTTCTCCTTTTCTTTCTTTCTTCCTCTTTCCTTCCCAGACCCGGTGCTTTTTCTTTCCTTCTTCCTCTTCTCTACTTTCTCTTTCTTCTTCCTTCCCTCTTTTTCACTCTCACTCCTCCTTCCTTCCATTACATGAATCCCATCAACCCACCTCTCCGGTTCCACTAATTAATAGTTGTGGTGGTTAGTTTGGGTGGTGATGGTGGTTGAGCTGGGCATGTGGTGACTGGTTTCTCTCTCTCTCTCTCTCTCTCTCTCTCTCTCTCTCTCCTCCTCTCTCTCTCTCCTCTCTCTCTCTCTCTCTCTCTCTCTCTCTCTCTCTCTCTCTCTCTCTCTCTCTCTCCTTTCCCTTCTTCTCCCTCTTTCTGATTCTTTCTCTTCTTCTTCTTCCCCTTTTTTTCTTTTCTTCTTCCTCTTTGTCTTTTTTTCTTAGTTGCAGATTTGTGTGATTATGAGTTTTTTTTTTCTTGAAATTTTGGGGCTGATTATGGTTGGAAGGAGGAGATTTGATAGTTTTGGATATAATTTGATTGGATTGTTTGCTCAAGTGACGGAGGAGAGTTGGCTTTGATTCGGAGAGACAGAAAACAAAAACGCCAAAAACAAAAACGACTTTCTTGCGTTTTCAACATTTATTTGTACTTTCATTTTCATTCTCATAAAACAATTTCAGCTTGTTTCTCAAAATAACCCACTGAACACGTTTTCACGTGAAAACAGAAAACAAAAACAGAAAATGGCCCTTGAAAATGATACCGAACGGGCCCTTAGCTCTCTGGCCTCTCAAAACGTTTTGCTTTTGTATCTTTCTGTTAAAAAAAAAAAAAAAAAAAGATGCTTGTATGTTGAAACTAAAAAATTGGGTGTTATAAAACTAAAGAGATTGTAGAGAGAATTGAGGTATAGAGAAAGCATAGGAATTAGATATTTTTCATTGAGACTTTTGTTCTCTCCGTTACAAAATGAGAAAGAGGCCTTATTTTATAAGCAAAGGCCTTAGCTAACAATTCGGTCGAAGACTCCAGGAAGGTGTATGGAGATTCCCTTCCAACACGTGGTCTCCACCTTATCATCTTACAACACTCAACTTTGGAGACCACAAATTATATGGAATATGCCTCGTTAAAAACCTTGCCAATAAAAACCTAGTGGGACAAAAAATTGGTCAAAGGAAAAATGAGTACATAACCATGTGTAACATAAAATTCTGTGTATATTAATACGCGTGCGACACTGCCTCGTTAAAACCTTGCCAGGAAAAACCCAGTGGGATAAAAACTTGGACGAAGGAAAAAGAGTACAGTGTGTGAAGGTCTTTATTGACAGCACGCTCCCCCTGATGCTTGGCAAAATATCTTTAAGCCATACTGTTGATCATCTTTCTGAATATCATAATTGACACTGTTTCTGTGAGTCAATCTTGTAATATTGTTGGATGCTCCCCCTGAAGAATATATCCCCCTGAAATCTTCATGATTGGCTTTTTCCAATAAGCGACCATAGAAATTTTTAGAGTCCGCATATCCAATAACACTTGGGCTATTTGTAAGTTCACTCGAAAAGAATATGCCCGTATGGTGTTATGCGGAGATAGCATCAAATATGCCTCATGTCATCCCAAAGTGGTGGTGATGGAGCTGAGCCTTATCTGGAAAATACAAAGTCTAGTCCAGTATACTTCTGAAAAAATATTTAAGTGCCAAACGGTTAACCCACATAAAAATGCTTCAATACTTTCTTAGTATAAGCAAAAATCTCATTGGCATAATCTTCAGGTTGAGACAAATATTTCTTGAACTCTTCAGGAGTTTTAATGTGTTGCAAACACATTATAATCAATGCACTCACTGAGGCAATTTATGTATTTAGTATTAAGTACAGATTTTGTGCTTTAGGCACATATCCTTCAGGGACTTGCTTCATGCAATTGCAATCCTTTCAAGGATTTTGTTTAGAAGGATTAAACTTTATGACACATTATATAGCTTTAACCCAGCTATTTATATATCTTTAAGGAATCACTTCTGGCGATATGCTCCGTGCATTTAATAACCCTTAAAGATAACATGTTGGTCTCCATAAATGTGCAGTAAGAGGGCACAATTGAATTTGTAAATATGGAGAAACCCAACATTCCTTGTTTCTACCAGAAACATTGTGTCATATAAAGTGGGTATATTCCCTTTTATTCCGAACACCCAAGTATAACTTTCAATATTAACATCTTTTGGGGTTCGTATTATGGGTTTGTTCTTTCACGTTCATTCTCATATGTAATGGAATTGCCTCATTCCATTTTGGCCAATGATATTGTCGACATTTAATAATTGAACGTGGTTCCAATCAACACATAGCCCATTGATGATTTGAGTAGCTACTCCAAAACCAAAAATGGTCACTCATCAATTCATGATCCCACCATTCTCATGTACATGTGCATGCATCAATTATAAGCATTTCTTTGCTTTTGGGTACCCAAGCCACTTCATGGGGCTTTTATTGTCTCTTTCCAGACAAACATCTCTTATAAGATGAATTATGTGAGAATGTGGATCATAACCTCCAATGGAGCATTATTTTACAGTAGGGCGTAGATAATCTCTATTTAGGGAGTTAAAACATTTAGAACCCATATATCTGTCATGCTACAGGCATGCCACAGATTAACACATACATTTCAATTAATTTATGGGACTTTAACCCATATAATTTGCTACGCATTAGGCGTGCACCGTATCAATATTGACATGTTAAAGGATTGTCCTTCCGGGACTTCAATCCACATCATTTGTTACGCAACAAGCGTGCATCATATTGATCACTGCTATGCCCATATTTTGTTCTTATGGGACTTTAATCTGTGCAGTGTATTATCAATGTATCCAATTTGCAATCTGTAAAATTTGCATTAATAATTCATGGAAACATATCAGAATGATACAAGCCATTCTTCTGGAATGGTCCTTTGCTACAGGCATGCCACAGATTAACACATACATTTCAATTAATTTATGGGACTTTAACCCATATAATTTGCTACGCATTAGGCGTGCACCGTATCAATATTGACATGTTAAAGGATTGTCCTTCCGGGACTTCAATCCACATCATTTGTTACGCAACAAGCGTGCATCATATTGATCACTGCTATGCCCATATTTTGTTCTTATGGGACTTTAATCTGTGCAGTGTATTATCAATGTATCCAATTTGCAATCTGTAAAATTTGCATTAATAATTCATGGATACATATCAGAATGATACAAGCCATTCTTCTGGAATGGTCCTTTGCATGGCATTCTTCTAGAACGGTCTTATCTCCCCATTTGATTACCTTTAAGGATGTTGTAAGATATCAAAGTAAGAGTACAAGTATGAAACAACATAAGTATCGCTTACATCCTTAGGTGGGAGAAACTTTTCTCAAGTATCATTCAAGCTCGTACCAGCTCAGCAAATACTGTGTAATGCTTGATGATCTAGTTATATCCTGCAAGAGCAAAAGTCACAATTCTTCTCTCTGTCAAAAACAAATAACCCTCAGAGTTAGGATCACTTCATGGATTCTTTCTTCAGATGTTCGTTCTAAAGAAATAAAATCCCTTATGAACAGAGAGTCATAAAAAGAAAGAAAATATACAAAAAAATTGTGATATTGATTGCAAGGTAAGGTCAGCAATTAGGTGAGGAAGCTGATGAGCGTAGACAACAAACTCTCATTTCTCCTAATCTAGAAGAACTTCAGGATATTAGAGCATGTGGTCGCCTTTACAGTTCCCCAATGTAGCGGAAACGTGATCAGGGATAGTCTCGCTTCCTAAATGGATGATTAGAGATAGTCTTGCTTCTCAAGCACATCGAGTGCTCACTGATAGAAAAAACAAACAGATGTTGCATCACTAGGAATGGAGAAAACTGGATGTCTTCTGCAAGGAAAATTTCGTTAGTAACATATTTATACACAAATAAAAGGAATAGGTAGAACCTGTGGGTTTCAAATTAACCACAGAAATTCAGGAGATTCTCGAGATGCTTTTCAAAAAGTAGCTCCGTGAAATCCGCAAAGCAAGATCAACTTTGATGAAGAGAACGCCGAAAGTGCCGACAAACATTAATGGAGGCCGCGTGAAGTTTTGGAACCTAGGAAAGAAAAAGAGAATATAGGGATCCGAGATAATATTGGGATCCTGGAAATCGTGGCCATATTTCCGCCTATAGATATTGCCTCTGCAAGACCTGATTGGAATAACTGCGTTTCAACTCAACTTCTCCATTTTCTGAAAATTCAGCTTCTCTCAAAACTTTCCTTGAAACCTTCCTAAAAAAAATGGCTTCCTCTTCTTCTCACCCAAACCATCTTGATTTAAATGTCGCTGCCAACACAACTCGTGACACCAAAGTCTAGCATCCATTCTTTGTATCCCAAAACCGTCATCTCTCGGTTAGTGATTCTGTGATGATGAATAATGCGACTGCTGTTATAGTAGCTAGGAATTTCCTTATTCCAATGGATGAAATGCTGTTATCAGTGAGGTCTGATGAAGAGGCTATTGATGACTCAATGGCTTTTAGCATTCAGAGTGCTGCTTCTGTTTCTAACATGGCTGATCGTTTGCGTGCTAGAGCAAATGAGGTTCAGGAGCTGACCACTGAAAATTCGTCTCTTCAGAGAATGCTTCATAAGTCTCAACAGGAGGTTGAGAAACTTAAAGAAGAAAATAATGCGTTGTTGAAACTGGTGAGTTTGTACTCTGTTGATACGCTGAGAAGGCTAGACATGCTGTGGGTCTCTAATGAAAAGATTTTGGGAGACCACGAGAGGCTCATGACTAAGCTTAAGAGGTGTCGTCCTCTTCCTTCAGAGGCTTCCAGAACATAATGTAATTTTATAGATTTTACAGAGCCTGCACCTTCATTGCAAGTGAAAAAAAATCTATCTGTTGTATGCCTTCTTTCATGTTATAATAATTGCCCAAATTCTTAAAACTTGCACCTGTGGTTTTTACGTCTTTTCAAAACGACGGTTTGGAACCTTGTGCCTTATAGGTTCAAGTAACCACGTCATATCTCTTAAATTATATATTTCAACGCATGCGAGTCCGGAACTTCTAGCCCAGGCTAAACACGACCTCATAATTTATTTGCCTTTTTTCAAATAGGCATGAAATATGAATTGAGTAAAGGCCACGATAATATTGCAATATAGTAGTGAAGAGCATTAACTACTATATACCCACAACTTCAAGTTCGGGATCTCTCATATATTTGGATTCATGGGCTTCCGGCCCAGATCATATAATATAACAAAATATGTGGGGAACCTCAATTCATCATTTGAGTTTATCCCGATATTATCATTTTCACGGTGTATTCTTAACAACCAGAATCCTCAAAATATATTTCTTCCTTGAGGTGTCGATTATAACATAATCGAACTTTATTAAATTCATCATTCTCTTATGCCAAAGAAATATATGGCGTACCACAATTTGCAATAATACCTCAAGAGATGTCCATTTTATCGTTGGAACTTCAAGTTCTCAACACTGTTAGATTTTGAACTTCATGCCAAAATCTCATATACTCATGGTATGGACATTCAATCCCTTATATATGTTGTTATTATACTATATGTTCTTATACTAATATATAATAAGAAAAGTAGAGAAAGTGGTTAGTTGAATATCACGCAGGCTCCAGGTTTTTAATTCAGTTGCTTTTGTCCTGTCCCCAAGCCAATTACTTTTTATTATTATAATATATTAAATCAAAGGCAGCTTTCCAACATCTTGTTGTATTAAATTGGTTCTTGTGCAGGTTTCATTCCAAGCCTATGCTTTTCCATAATCACCAGTATACCTGCACTGATCTTGTTATGAATCTTTATAATAAAATAATAAGATAAATAAAAAGGTAAGGAGCAGGGAGCTTATCCTTTCGGTCTGTTCTCATCAAAAGATGCTTTAGCATTTCCTGCACAAGCTCCAACTCATCTGCTGCAACACGCCTATACTGGTTTGGATGGTTAGCATGATGAATGATGTAAATGTTAGTATAATAATATAACCAATAAACAACATAAAGAAAACATAGTTTATCTCTTGGGTGGTCACAAACTTCCCTTTCATTCTTGTCAACAACCCCTTCCCAGCAGCTCTCTCGTGATAGTCAGCATCTCTTTCTCCTTCTTCTTCTTCCCTATCTACACTTGTGACTTCCAAATTTTTGGATATTCATCCTGAGGCAGAGTCAGAACCTTCGGACGAGGTGAGGTGAACTGATAAGGCATTTGGCGCTCCAGAGTGGTCATTGAGGTCAGCTCCATGTCGTTCAAGATCAGCGGCAAACCCACCGTCAATAACAGCATAGCCGCCACACTTTCCCAGAAAATCACTCACAAACGACGACGTTTCCTGGCCTCTCAAGCCCATGGTACAAGGAGTAAAAGCGGAACAGAGAAGCACTTTTGGCTGCTTTGCGTTCTAGTTGAAGGGGCAACAGAAAGCAGCTTGTTTTGTTGGGTTTTTGTTTTGAAGCTAGAGAGAGAGAGAGAGAGAGAGAGAGAGTAAGGAGCTGAGACAGTGAGAACAGTTAAGAACTTGATATTATATTGAATGAATGTTTACAATGACACAACCGGGATATATACACACACATTGGATGATCTAGCTAGGAATAGAAAATTCAAAAGTGAGATGAATAGTGGTATCATCATTATGTCTTCTGTCATCATTTTATTCTCAACACTCCCCCTCAAGTTGGAGAATGAATGTTGTGAAGTCCCAACTTGCTGCTTAAGTGATGAAATTCTTCTTTTCCCAATGGTTTGGTGAGATCTTGCAAAATATGTTGGAGCCATGTAATTTCCGAACATATTGCTGATAAAGAGGCAGTGGTCACTGCTGTAATGAAGGCAACGATGTGCAACGATGGTGCAACTATGTGCAATGATGGTGCAACGATGGTGCCGAATAATGATGCTGCTGGGGCAGCTGAATAAAGATGCTGCTGGGGGCAGCTGAATAAAGATGCTGCTGGGACAGCTAATTAAAGATGCTGCTGGGGCAGCTGAATAAAGATGCTGCTGGGGCAGCTAAGCGGAAGCTATTGATGACGAAATATGTAGAGAGTAACCTTAAGAACCATTAGCGTCACACAAAAATATTAAAGACGAAATATGATAATTTCACAAACCTCAGGAACCATTAGTGATAAAAAAAAAACCTCGTTTTTATGACTAACCAAATTTGGGTAAACCAGCAGGGTTTAAGTTTAACACGAGAGGTAATTTCCTTGATTCAATGGCTAATAAACTTATGATATTTTTCTAGATTTAAATTTGAGAAGCCACACAATGCTATTCAAAAAAAATAAATAAATAATAATAAAATAGTTACCCTTGAAAGGCAACAAGATCAAAGCACAAATCATGTTTATGCACAATTGTATCTCTTACTGAATACTATCTCATTAAAGAGCAAAAACTTGGGGGAATACCAAGAGAAAATGTGGGTGAAGGTCACATTCCAAGCAATGTCGGAATTGTGTTACAAATGAGGCTTCGTGTCTACAAGTAATGGAATCAGAATGGACTATAAGCAAACTAAAATCAAAGAATTAGAAACTTCCACTGGCTCAACAACAGCACGAACATCTACTACCGGTCTCTGTACAAGAGGGTGTTAGAACTCAAGAATTGAAGGCGGCAATTTATAGCCGCAAATTATGTGGGTTAGGCTTAGTAAGCGCTTTAGTAAAGTAAGTGCAGATCTCGGGTATTATACGCATGATCAAATGAGAGTGCCTGCAGTATTCCAGCACAGAGAGAATTTCAGTAGATGAAAGAGAGAAAAAAATCAAGACTCTTCATCAAAATAAGAAAAATGATGATACCCTTCCGCTAAGGAAAACAAGACTAAATCTAGGAACTCATGTGACTATACATAATATGATCTTTTTCAACCAGTCCATTCATAGAATATACAAACACAGTAAGCTTAGCAAAGATCCAACTGATATTGCAACACAAAATTATCTGAGTTATATTAAGTAACATGAACTTGAGATAACTTAAGAGCATGAAAGTAATTTATTATAAGAGTAATATGTGCATTCCATAAGTTTCATTTCAGGTCCATTTATTAGAAGAATGATATAACAGAAAGTACTCAGTAATTTTAGCAAGTAACACCATCAGCACAAGCTAGCTAATATTTTCCATTAAAATACACGGTGCAACTCCCAACACATTGCAAACTTTCCTGCATGTCTTTTTTAAGGAAAAAGAAGAAATCCAGCTTAATCTGCATAGGAAGAGATATATTTTGGATAAGAACCAAAGGTTGGAAGGAGCACATACCCTGGTCTGGCACTCAATTTTTCAAACTGCTCCAAAATAAACAAAATGCACGTGTGCCTTAATGACATTGCATGGAAGGCTTCTGAAAGTTCATACATGTTTGAAACATTCTCCAATGATACATCCTATGTCAAAAAAGTAGAATAGTAATTAGGCAGCCGCCTTTTTCAATTCAGAGCGGTACATGAACAGAGAGAGAGAGTGTGTGTCAGGTCACCTGTGCTATTGTATACTCACAAAGCCGCTTCAGTCCCTCCAGAAGATACTGATCTGCAGCTCTGAGGAGATCTTGAGCAATATCAAGAGTAATGTCCACTGATCCAGTGTATATAAATCTGTGCACAATCAAAAGTCTCTGAATTATCAAAGCTCACCAGAAAGCTTTCATGAAACAGGAAACACACAACCTTCACTTTACCTCATCATCAACTCAAAAACCTCCCATCTAATATTTGGTATCTCTATGTCCCTTGCATCCTTCTCCTGTAATAGGTTAACTGGAAATTATAAAGATATTGCACACTATTGAACATGAAGACATCCTTTCTACTCTGTTACATGCACTTCAGTGTTTACTTGTAGGTAAATGGTGATCCAGTATGAAATCACTATATGCAGATACCCACCCGGTAACCACCATCAAACATTGCACGAAATGCATCTGAAGAAGCAAGCAGGCAAATTCTGTGAGCATAGAACCGTCTACCTGCAGTTGGTGAGTGAAAAATTAAACATTTAAGGAGTTCCTTTATGCTAAGACTACAATCAATTATGCTAATTGAATGTTCCTCTATGACAGCTAAGTAGGAAAAACTTAAATGAAAATAAATAGATATAAACCTTCAACTAAAAATATAACATCGGACAGTGTGGGATTGTTTACATACTGCTCCCCTAGATAGACCTGCACAAATATTTATCCACCATCATAGGCAATTCATACTAAATGCATACTTTAATGCTCAAAATGATGGTAGTTTAAAAAAAAAGTATTATGCCACCATATTGACATTATATTATGTCCAAAACATAAGGACTCAACATATACACATGTATACATATATAATGACCACAAGCATGAAAAAGCCTTCTGCTATTGAAAAACACCCAACCTGTGGTGTCGGAGATGGGGGGGCTGCATCCACAGGAGAAAGAGTCATGGCTTTGTTGGCCAACTTATACAAAGCCATAGCAGCATCAAGCTGCTGTTTATGGGTAGTAGAGCCAAGAAGCCCAAGAAGCAACTCCAGCCCTGCTTAATAATATTGTATATATCAGCAAACTCAAAATCAACATAAATATATAAACAATATAAGTTTCTATGCAAAAAAAAACCATGAAAAGTATGATTTAAATACAAAGGATGTGACATGCCATTGTTGTCAATGAATATTGTTCTCAGATCATCTGGGGAACAAAGATGAGCAAATGCCAAAGCAACACGTTTCTGGACAACCCTCTCTGCTACACGCATCAAATACAACAAATGGGACAAAACCTACATTAAGAAAATTAAGGAATTACAATCTCAGATGTTTTTAGCATAAAATTCACATAAACATAATGCCATAAGCGTACCAACAGCTAGAAATTACAAAAGTCAAAAATTTAAATTTTAAAAAAAAGTAATAAGCATGAGCTCACTCGTCCATGAATCTTCTCCTCTAATCTTTTCAATGTTTTGGTCACGCAATCCTTTGTCGCCTGAAAATACAATTTGTCAATAACTTGTGATATGCAGCAAAGAGAGAAGAAAAATTGAAAACAATTGAAAAACATATCTTATAGTTACTAAATTAATTGAGGAATCATATTATCAAACTATGACATTTAGAAACGTACTGAATTTAGAGGAACTACAAATATAGCTAACTCAGAGAGAGAGAGAAATACTTGAAAAATAAATTCTCCATCCTGCAGCTTCTGAACACCTCCAACCCTAATAAAATCGGACACATTATCCTAGAGGAGAAAATGAATAAACAAAATAACATCACATTAAAATGGTGTTCAATGTCTACTTGTTGACCAATTTATAGCATTCAGCCCACAATTTCATGAAAATTCATAAATTATACCATACCTCATTATCTGCAAGGCCATAAAGAGTAAATGCAGCATTATGTTGCAGAGACCCATTTTTTGAATCGAGAAGCTTCAGCAATGGCAATAAACCACCATTATGAGCAATACCAGCTTGGTTGTTTGTGTCCTGAATTTGCAACACTTGATGCAATTATTGCCAAATCACATAGTACAAGACACAGAAAAACCAGTATTTCAATAATAAATCAAAATTATGGCATTTGATTGCACTATCAGGAATCCAAAAAACCGGTAACGGTACTAGTGATTAGAAGAAATTCCTCAAAAGATTTAATTCTGGAACTCCTGTCCAACTGTACTAACATATATGACCCATAAATTCATCTTTATTTCCATCTATTGTTACATTATGTCAATTCTTAGCGCACAGTGGAATACATCTGCTGGCATGAAGACAATAGCCCCACACTGAACTTTTCAATTTAAACAAAGAAAAAACAACAAATGTGGAGAAATAATAACCTGTGCCAATCTCCCCAATGCAAAAGCTGACATCTCCCTCAGTTGTACGTCAGGGGATTGAAGCATCTCAATCAAAGGTCGGACAGCACCCCTCTGTACAATGTGAACCTACGAAAAACTTACTATTTCAATGGAAGGGCAAAGGAAAATTGGAAGGATCCAAAAGCAAATTAATGCATAACCACAGAAAATTAAGAACGTGAAGGTAATTATCCGCATCGAAGCAACAGGGCAAGAAAAAAGCACTACCTAAAATGAGAAAGCAAACACTACAGGTCAAGGAACTATTTTTCAACAGAGAGAGAGAATATTGATGACATTTTGTTTCCTAACATCTTTGTCATGCCAAGCGCAGAACAGGGGTGAAATTGTTGACTCAACTAGTGGAAACATTTAGAAGGAGAGAAATATATCCAACCCACCTTGCAATCTGAATCAGTTGCAGCAAATTGTCCAAGTAATAAAGCTGCCTCTCTTTGGCTCTCGGAGCAGCAAGAACTATAATTCAATATAGAAGACTTGAGAAACTTCTTCACGTTATAAAATAGTGGACAGAGAATAACAACAATATAGTTGCATCATGTGACATGACACTATTGGGACGCACCTAAGCAATCCAATAACAGGTTGTAAAGCTCCCGCAAGAAGAACTTCTTTCTTTATATTTGGAGATGAGTGTACCAGATTTCCAATAACACCAACCTGCATTACATAAAAAATAATCTGATGCTGCAGAAACATGAAGTGCCAAAACCTAATTCTGCACAGTATAAGCCCAGTAGTTCATTGTAAATTTTAGTCTAATAAGAAGATCCTACCGCTTCATAATGTATAGCAGGATCCTCAGACCGAAGCATTAGAATGAGGGTAGGAAGAGCATTGCATTCGACAATCTGCAAAGTCATAAATTGACAACATTTGTTTCATGTTCAAAACAAATTTTTTATAAAAAATCATAACTTCACAAGAAAGGTCTATTACTTGATTCTTATTCTCATCATTTTTAAATGCCAGGGTTCGTAATGCTCCAGCAGCTGCTCTTTGCACCTTGGTATCAGAAAATTCAAGCAACTCAACTAAAGGTGGAATTCCGCCTTCTATTCTGTATATGCAGTCCTGGTATCATTAGAATATTGTGTTGCTACAGTAAAATTTTAAAATTAGGGTACTTGAGAGACAAGCAAACCTGACACGTGTTTTAATGCTGCTGTTTTCATGAGCAAGGTTGGTGATGGCATCAGCAGCTCTACGAATGACGCTATACAAAGCCCTGGATACAGGACTATCCTTGTGCCTCTTCAACAAATCCACAAGATGAGCCAATGCACCAGTGTCAACGATGAGTTGTTGATGCTCAGGCTGTTGACACATAAAAGAAACTGGTTTAGCAATTACATGTGGAGTTATTGTGACGCTGAATTAATACTATCCCAGAGTGTCTACCGCATAAATATTCATGCAACATCATAAAGGTGAAGAATAATACTGGCTACACCAAGAATCAAAAGAAAGCAGACATAAAAGGGCATCAAGATGTTCAACGTTTGGTATATTAGTATACTTCAAAACCGACACAAGATGGCAGAGTTTATGCACTCGGGCACAATCATGCCACACCAACTTACTATAACATTTCGGAAATACAAAACAACCAAAAGGCCAGAGAAGCTAATTGTAATAAACCTTACATATACTACAACCAAAAATAAAACAACTTTTTGCCACAACTTGCAAGCTATTATGAAATCTCAGCCTCATGCTAATTTTTTCATTCAATTTTATACAAATTGTAAATTTTAGCAACTTAAGTTACCATCCAGCTAATACAAATTTCAATCCTTGAACCTCTGCAAGTAATTTACACACTCAATTATACGATCACCAAAAAATCACGAAAAATATTCATGCAGAAATAGAAAGTTTTAAGTGGATTGAAATATTGAAAAACAGTAAGAGTAAAGTGACCTTAACTGCGAGAAGGCCTAGTGCAAAGGCACTTCCCTTCTCGACCTCGTGTTCGTACGGCTTCGAACTCCGGTCTCCTTCGCTTAAAGGCGGCGCTTGAAGATGCTTCACTAGAGCCGGAACCGCACCGCCTTCAACGATCACGTTCACTACCTCCTCTGCCCCAACACAAACACACAAAATCGTTTATTCCAAACAATACAAGAACCAACATAACGCTAGAAACTTGCAGAACTGAGAGCAAACTAGAAAAAACGGAAATTCGGACGAGATCGGAGGGTGTTTTGGGGATTTTGTGCAACCAACCGTTCTTAGCGAGCTCGGCGAGGACGTGCGTGGCGCGCTTAGCCGACGCTCGATCGGCTTCGCTCCAAGAGAACGTAGAGTTGAGGACCTTCACCTGCTCGCTGACCTCGCTGAGCAGGGCCTTTCTGGCTTCGCCGGACTTCACCGAGATCTCTCGTTCGTCTCCGATTTCTTCCTCCAGTTTCCGCTTTTGCCCCTTCCTCTCCGGGTGGTTCTGATCCTGGCGCCTCTGCAACTCCATCAACGAGGCCAAACCAAAAAAGCGAAGATGAGGAGAAGAAGCTGATCCGAAATGGAAAATTTTTGGATTTGAATAGGTGAGAGTGAAAGACAGAGACAAGAAAGAGAAAGAGAGTGCAGAGGGGCACTTTCGGAATTCCAAAAAAAATTACGAAAAAGAAGTAAAAGCTTTTTCTTTCCGTTTGTTCTTTTTTTTTCCCTTTCTTTTCATTTCCGGTGAAATGTGTCGGGTTTAAACCGGCCTCATGATTTCCGGTTCTGCTAACTAAATCTTTTTTTTTCTTTTTTTTTATTATTAATTTTGTTTTTTTTACTAGATTATTATTGATAATTAATTGATTAACGTGCGCTCCCGCTCTAAGAAAGTACAGAAGGAAGACGGAGTGGAGCTAACGTGCGCATGGTGTGTAGAGAGGATGGGCCCGCGAGAATCCGGGGGTCCCTCCAATTGCACTGTAGAGTAGAGCCGTCGTGCTTGCATGTAAAGTGGGGGGCTGACTTTGGGTGGCTGAGTCGGGTCGACCCGAGCGGGATGCTGGTCGGGTTAGAAATGGATCCGGAATTGAATCCTTGTGAAGGTGACGTGTGGGGGGAAAAAAGCTGAAGGGGTCATGAATTTGGCACCAACCCGACCAACCAAACAACGGGCTCATCATCATCAAATAGAGGAGGATGGAGGAGGAGGTGGATTTTATTTTACACACACGTGCTGATTATGATGGGTTTTTTTTTTCTTTTTTTTGGTTGCAACTTTCAATTGTGTTCACATGTCCAACAAACATTTTTGAGAAATGCGATTGGAGAGAGAGGTACACACACAATGCACGCAGCCATGGGATTTTTAGAGAGAATCCAATGATGATTACATAATAAAATATAGGGTGACCATCAGCACAATCAAGTTTCGGGCCCATTCTTAATAGTGTGCCACTTCCACACTTTGCTTTGGGCTTACTCTAGCAGGCTAGTTGATCAAACTGTTAGTCTTTTTACATATTTACGTATTTGGAACAGAAAACGTCATGAATTGGATGAATCACGTTTAAATATGAGAACGAATGGGTATGAAGAGTGCTACTATTTCTATCCTTCTGTCTTATTTCCCCATCTACCTTATCTTCTTATCCATTATGCAAATTTGAAAAAACACAATCTTATCTTTCCACCCACCATTACTCCTAAAATACCCTTTCATTATTGACGAGCTGAATGAACCCACCCCTCTCGTGCTAGCCCCTGCAATCCCATCCCCAGGTCTCCACCATCATCAACTACAAATGTAAATATAAGAACCAAAACTGAAATTGAAAATGACTTTCATAATCACTCTACAGTGAGAGACATGAAAGATGAACATTAAAATGAGTGAGAAAATTTACGGTGAATTATTTCCCCGTCTTAATTCCCCAACCACCCCACTCTATATCTTAAAGAGGGAGAGCCAAGCCCCAGTATCTTCACTCAACAATCACACTTCTTATCTTGTCTTGTGAATTATTAGCAAAAACAATATGGCATCCTCGAAAACTTTTCTTCTGCTTGGCCTTGTGTCTGTTGGTGTCGTCCTCATCTTCTTTGAGGTCTCAGCTCGTGAGCCAGCTGAAAATACTATTCCACCTATTCGTGAGTCTCTCCCTTTGTTAACAAAAACATATAGAGATGGGATGTTTGGGGAAGAGGATGAGGGCTGTTAGGAATGGATGGGTTCATTCGAAGAGAGAAATGGGAGGAGAGAGAAAGGAGGAGACGGATTTATTGGAGAAATCTTTTAAATATCAAATATTAAATATTAAATATTTTTTTTCTTTAAGTCTTTAGAAGTTTTTAAAAGGGGTAAATTTGTCTTAAATTTTTTGAAAATAAGGTGGGTGGGAAAATAGGACAAATGGTGGAAATAGTAGCACTCGTATGAAATCAACTACATTTCCCCAATGTTTGCCTAATCAACTACAGTCACTAAATAGAATATTAGTGCCTATACGGATCATTATTCGGCCCACGACACGTTCAGTGCCTATAAGGATCATTATTCGGCCCACGACACGTCATCTGGACAGACCAAATCCTAACCAAGCCTGTAGCTAGAGATGGCAACAGGCCGGGTAGGGGTTGAGTATGGCAATAACATCCATGTCCCCACTTCCTATCCCTGCCCCCATCTCCTATAATAATTTTCGGTGAATCCCTGTCAGGAGACTCTCTCCTAAAACCCGCCCTGAATCCCCGAATATTTTTTCTTTCTTTCCAAATTGTGCTTCCATAACTAAATTATTTTTATTGATGTTCCTTTGCAAATTTTAGTTTTGTAGTCTTACTCTGGGCCTCTTTTCGTTGGGCTGGATGTGTCAATTTAGGCCCAAACAGGGATGTTACAATCCACCCATCTGAGGGGCCCGACGTCCTCGTCGACACACTTGCACCACACGGCAGAGTGGTTCTGATACCAAATTGTCACATTTCGGGATCGGCTCCGTCGTAGCACGATATTGTCCGCTTTGGGCCCCTCTCTCTGCCCTCACGGTTTTATTTCTAGGAACTCAAGAGCAACTTCCCAGTAGGTCACCCATCCTGGGATTTCTCTAGCCCCAACTCACTTAACTTCGGAGTTCCTATGACTCCGAAGCCAGTGAGCTCCCAAAAGGCCTCGTGCTAGATGGAAGCGGGTATGTACATATAAGGCACATCACCCCCTCTCTGTTGGTTGATGTGGGATGTTACATAGTCCTTCCGTCAAACTCTGTTAAATTTTCTGTCAAAAGTGAGGGTAGATTCGGAAATTCATCCACAACCCTCCCCTTCCTCCACAACCCTCCATTGCCGCAACACAATCCTTACTTGGGTACAAAAGTGTACATCTGGCTTACCAAATTCTTGTATGAATCCAATTGGCGAAGCCTGATTTTTAACAAAATTAATAACCAAAACAGTTATATAGCAAAAGTCATTTCTTTGACTCTGAAAGATACTTCTACAATAGAAATTATAAAACTCATACAATGCCACAATAGAAACCCTTTGCCAGCAACATCTTCATTGTTGGAATAGCTCTTCCCTACTAAATTTGATCTGGCACAAATGAACCACAACAGATTGAACATGCTTTAAGCATGCAAGTCCTTGTTCGAATTCCATACAGGGACTTTTGAATCCTCCCCTAGCATCCCACTTTCGTTTTCGACACCTAATAAAGGATCATCTTCACTTCTTATCTTGTCTTGTGAATTATTAGCAAAAACAATATGGCATCCTCGAAAACTTTTCTTCTGCTTGGCCTTGTGTCTGTTGGTGTCGTCCTCATCTTCTTTGAGGTCTCAGCTCGTGAGCCAGCTGAAAATACTATTCCACTATTCGTGAGTCTCTCCCTTTGTTAAAAAAACATATAGAGATGGGATGTTTGGGGGAGGATGAGGGCTGTTAGGAATGGATGGGTTCATTCGAAGAGAGAAATGGGAGGAGAGAGAAAGGAGGAGACGGATTTATTGGAGAAATCTTTTAAATATCAAATATTAAATATTAAATATTTTTTTTCTTTAAGTCTTTAGAAGTTTTTAAAAGGGGTAAATTTGTCTTAAATTTTTTGAAAATAAGGTGGGTGGGAAAATAGGACAAATGGTGGAAATAGTAGCACTCGTATGAAATCAACTACATTTCCCCAATGTTTGCCTAATCAACTACAGTCACTAAATAGAATATTAGTGCCTATACGGATCATTATTCGGCCCACGACACGTTCAGTGCCTATAAGGATCATTATTCGGCCCACGACACGTCATCTGGACAGACCAAATCCTAACCAAGCCTATAGCTAGGGATGGCAACAGGCCGGGTAGGGGTTGAGTATGGCAATAACATCCATGTCCCCACTTCCTATCCCTGCCCCCATCTCCTATAATAATTTTCGGTGAATCCCTGTCAGGAGACTCTCTCCTAAAACCCGCCCTGAATCCCCGAATATTTTTTCTTTCTTTCCAAATTGTGCTTCCATAACTAAATTATTTTTATTGATGTTCCTTTGCAAATTTTAGTTTTGTAGTCTTACTCTGGGCCTCTTTTCGTTGGGCTGGATGTGTCAATTTAGGCCCAAACAGGGATGTTACAATCCACCCATCTGAGGGGCCCGACGTCCTCGTCGACACACTTGCACCACACGGCAGAGTGGTTCTGATACCAAATTGTCACATTTCGGGATCGGCTCCGTCGTAGCACGATATTGTCCGCTTTGGGCCTCTCTCTCTGCCCTCACGGTTTTATTTCTAGGAACTCAAGAGCAACTTCCCAGTAGGTCACCCATCCTGGGATTTCTCTAGCCCCAACTCACTTAACTTCGGAGTTCCTATGACTCCGAAGCCAGTGAGCTCCCAAAAGGCCTCGTGCTAGATGGAAGCGGGTATGTACATATAAGGCACATCACCCCCTCTCTGTTGGTTGATGTGGGATGTTACATAGTCCTTCCGTCAAACTCTGTTAAATTTTCTGTCAAAAGTGAGGGTAGATTCGGAAATTCATCCACAACCCTCCCCTTCCTCCACAACCCTCCATTGCCGCAACACAATCCTTACTTGGGTACAAAAGTGTACATCTGGCTTACCAAATTCTTGTATGAATCCAATTGGCGAAGCCTGATTTTTGACAAAATTAATAACCAAAACAGTTATATAGCAAAAGTCATTTCTTTGACTCTGAAAGATACTTCTACAATAGAAATTATAAAACTCATACAATGCCACAATAGAAACCCTTTGCCAGCAACATCTTCATTGTTGGAATAGCTCTTCCCTACTAAATTTGATCTGGCACAAATGAACCACAACAGATTGAACATGCTTTAAGCATGCAAGTCCTTGTTCGAATTCCATACAGGGACTTTTGAATCCTCCCCTAGCATCCCACTTTCGTTTTCGACACCTAATAAAGGATCATCTTCACTTTCTTTTGTCTGCAACCAATTTGTGGACAAGTAGTGTTAGTAGAGTCCACATGATATATTCAAAAGTATTCCAGGATTAAAGGGATAGATTGAAGTAACATATGAAAGACCAATTAAAGGATGAGTGGAAGTTAGAGAGGGTGAAGGAGAGAGAGAGAAAGAGAGAGAGAGAGAGAGAGAGAGAGAGAGAGAGAGAGAGAGAGAGAGAGAGACCTCCTATCATATTAATTTTGTGCAGACTAATTTCTCATATAACAACATGGAAATTATAAAAAAAGAAACATGCGAACGAGATATGAAAAAACTGGAACCACCTGGGGCAATTGTTATGGAGGAAGGGAGGATTGTGGATGAATTTCCGAATTTACCCTCACTTTTGACAACAAATTTAACAGAGTTTGACAGAATGACTAATGGTGCAATACAACACCTAATTGAATGATCTCTACAACTATTTTTGGAGTTGAGTGACCAAAATGTAACTCCGAGTATAGTTGAGGGACCATTGCTACAAATACGCCACATAAATATATAATACTTTTGGGCTGGGTTCAGGGATGGAGACACTATTATCATCCCCGGCTCGGACCTGTCGAGGAATTTTATTTTATTTTTTTTCAGGGATCCCCGTACCCGTACCTGATTTGTCCCCATTGAAATATATCATCTTTTAATATTAAGAAGGTTAAACCTTGTATAGGAGACTAATTCATTTTAATTGAAATATTCATGTCGAATTACAAGGGAGATCATAAGGGGATTTCTAACACACACACACTATCAATGTGACATTTCCCTTTGAAGATACTATTTGTGATATGACATGCATTAGCACGAAGTTAAAAATAAAATACAAAAACAGGACAAATACAGATTTAGCCAATTTAGTTGACCCTTTTTTTTAATCCGAAAACAATTTAGTTGACTTCAATGTCTCTTGATATCTTCCGCAAAGCTGTATATTTGTTTGAACTTTGACGAACTAAATTAGGTTTTAGCCAATTGTTTTGTTCATCCTTTGTGGTTTTGGATTGGAGCTTTTATCCGTTTCGTTTTGCAGTTTACTGTTGGGCTTCATTTTTAAGTTGCCTATTCTTTGCTGGCCTCCTCACTTGTTGTTTTGTTCGTTACGACAGTTTATTTGTTTTTAATTTCTTTTCTGGTAACCTTTCACCGTGGACTGGGCCTTCCATTTCCATTTCTTTTTGACAAAACAAAAAGAACCAGTTACTAAGTGTACCCCACACACCCACCTACCCCACTAAAAATAATAAATTAATTTAGTAATAAACTACCAACTCTGACCAAGCCTTTGTTTTCCCGCGTTTACCCAACTAAAATACCTTTCCTCTTCCCCAACTCCACCTTCTCTCAACTCCCTCTCTCTCTCTCTCCTCCTCCTATTCCTTCCTTGCATAACTCACTCACCCAACTCAACCAAAACCAAAACACCAACTAAAAACCCTTTCATTTTCTCCCCACACCCATCTTCTCTCTCTCTCCTCACCCCTCTCATGCCTATCCCCCCACCATGTCATTGCCCCTCCCCCCTCCTCCTCCTCTCCCTCCTTTCCATCCTCCCTCAATCTCTTTCCCTCCCCAAAGGTAAGCAAGCACTATTAATTTGAATTTTTTTTAGTTTCACCTTATAATATTTAATATTTAGTATCATTTTAGTTGCCAATTGATTTTGGGTTGGATGCAGGGACACTAATAAACTGCGGTGCGCCAGTCAAATCCCTGATCGACGGCCGCGAATGGCTCCCCGACACCGGCTTTGTCTCCGTTGGGACCCCTCGGAACCTGACAGCCCCGGTCCTCGTCCCCATCCTCTCCACCGTCCGATCGTTCCCGAACAATCCCCACCGCAAGTACTGCTACACGGTGCAGGTCTACCGCAACGCCAGGTACATGGTCCGCACCACCTACTACTACTACGGAGGCCCCGACGACACCCCGCCAGTTTTCGACCTGATTGTAGACGGCACCCTCTGGGCCGTCGTTAACACCACAGAGGACTTCGCAAAAGGCATGTCGACTTACTACGAGGGGGTCTTCCTCGCTCAGGGCAAGACCATGAGCGTGTGTCTCGGGTCGAACAATTACACCGAATCCGACCCGTTTATCTCCGCCCTGGAGTTTGTGATTCTCGAAGACTCGCTCTACAACTCCACGGATTTCAAGTCGTACGGCCTCGGCTTGGTTGCAAGGCACGGCTTTGGCTACACTGGACCAGTCATTCGGTATGTGCCTTTCTTCTTTCTTTGTTCAACTCGTAAATTCGTAAAGTCATACACTTGGAAGTCAAATTTGTGTGAGCTTAGAATCTGAAAATTGGGTCTTTTTCAGATACCCAGATGACAAATTTGATCGGTTTTGGGTGCCATTTGAAGGGCACAATCCCATCAATGTAAGCAACACGAATGTGTCTGTTTCTGACCTGTGGAACTTGCCCCCCTTGAAAGTTTTCCAGAGCGAATTGACGACCGGGCAAGCTGAAACTATGGAGTTGAATTGGCCTCCTGGGTCGGTTCGGGAATCGAACTACTACATTGCTCTGTACTTTGCTTTAGGGATGTTGGGGTCGAGGGTTTTCAACATCAGCATCAATGGTGTGCCATATTATAAGAATTTGGATGTGACCCCAGAAGGGCTTGTGGTCTATGCGCGCAAATGGCCTCTTTCTGGTGTTACAAGGATCACTTTGACTCCCTCTGCTGGGTCAAGTGGCGGTGCTCTGATTAATGCTGGCGAGGTGTTTGATGTGCTGCCTCTTGGAGGAACAACTTTAACTCGAGACGGTATGCTTAGCTTTGATGCTATTGGGTTCGTATTTTGATTTTGAACCAACCCACATGCTAAAAATTTGTATCTTGGCATATTCAGATACCAACTGTTAGATGTCATTTTGTTCCTAGGCTTATGCAAATATGAACTATTAGCTCACAAATTAATCTAACATCTCCAAGATGAGTGAAATGTGTTCGGATAAGTTGGTTGGTTTTCATACTTTATGGCAGTCAGTTTAGTGATGTCAATTCTTACTGGGAATTGGCTTTCTTTCCACAGTTATTGCTTTGGAAAATGTAAAACAGAGGATTCAGAACCCTCCATCTGACTGGAATGGTGATCCTTGTTTGCCCCGTCAGTACTCGTGGACGGGCATTACATGCTCTTCTGGCCCTCGACCTCGTGTGGTCACTTTGTGAGTTGAAACTTGTATAATCATTCACATTGCTAATCAAGTACTTCGTTTTCTTTTCCTTTTTTTTCTTCTGTCTCAACTTGCATATCCTAATATCTGTTTCCTCCTTCCAGAAATCTGACGAGTATGGGCCTTTCAGGATCATTATCACCTAGTTTTGCCAATATGACCGCATTGTCTAATATGTAGGTTTCTGAAAACTTAACTGTCTATTTAAATTGACACAAAGAAAAAAAAGTATTTGTTGAATGCCTGATTGATGATTTCATTCTTTCGACAGCTGGCTTGGGAAGAACAATTTTTCAGGGCCTATTCCTGATCTCAGTTCATTGAAGAGACTGGAGAAACTGTAAGTTGTGGCAATTTACTTTCCCCTCAGATTTTATTTTTGAACCTACAATGAAACACATGATAGCATATGGAACTATTAGCACATCAGCCACTATAAATGGAATCATAGATGTCAGTGACCTCAATCTATAACAAATATTACTTGGGGTTTGACAGAGTGACTAATATTTTGGGGGTTTCTTATGTGCTACTTTGTCATTGCATTGATTGTCACAACTAAATATTCGGAACCTGAGTCTACTTTTACCTTGACCTGTTGCCTGAAGTATGTTCTTTCTCTGATCCAATGTTTGTTCATTTTTTCCTCATTTAAGGCACTTGGAAGACAATCATTTTAGTGGAGATATCCCCTCATCGCTTGGGAACATTGATAGCTTGCATGAACTGTAAGTATCAAACTATCAAAGTTGTTTCTTTGTTGGTTCTTGGTATTAATTTGAGATTTTTACTTGCATTTTCTACAATGTCTCTTTGTATAGAAATTTATTATTAGGTTAAGCTCAAACAAATATACTGTTTGATTATAGAATTGTTAGCATTGTAATTTACTGGTGCCAAAAGTTAGTTGTAATTGCTTTGAGAACTTTATGATGTAAAGTTCCTTTGGTTGAAAATAACTTACGGTTTAAGCCCAGTATCTGCGACCTCCCCATTCTCCTATTGTTGGAAACACCTACTTCTCAAGGCATATTAGAATCAGAATTGCTTCAACTAAAATCTGCATGTTCTGTCTGTTTTGTTGGTGGGAAGGAACTGCCATTAGAAGCGTTTCATGGTCTGTACCTTCTAATTTGACAAAGGGATTCTCACCAAGTTTGGAAATATATGCACGTACGTTTATATCTATGTATAGGACTAGAATGTTATGGATGCTTATTGTTACTGGTTTCAGATGTAGATATTTATCCGAATTGATACATTGTTTTCCATTTTTATTAAAGATATTCTAAATTATTATGTTTCTTGCTGATAATTCAGATTCTTTCCCAATTATTATGCTAACAATGCTGTTAGATGACAACACAGCTGGGCAAACTGTTTTTTCCTTTCTTTTTTGTTTTTTTGTTTTTTCTCCTTTTGGGTTGGGGGTTCTTGCACATGTGGTGATTCTGCTCTTTGCTTGATGTTTCTGAGTTTCTGACCTGTTCCCATGTCTCTTTCAGCTTTTTACAAAACAATAATCTGACTGGTCAAGTTCCTAGTAGCCTTACTGGAAAATCTGGGCTGAAACTAAGGTAGTTGAATGTCCACTAGTCTTCCCACTTAAACCTTATGAATTGCACTTTAAGCTGATTGTTTTTATTTTCATTTCAGGACTTCTGGAAATTCTTTGTCCGCACCTCCACCTTCTTGAACAGCTAGTATATGCATTCAAAGGTTGCTGTGGCTGCTTTTTTTTTTCTTGGAGAAACTTGATCCATACCTACATGAAGAGCTCTCAAACATTCGGATGGGAAATTTACCCTTGCCGGCTCTTTGATCCCGGAGTCAAAAGTTCACGTGCTCAGCTGTCTTTAGTTTTGATAGGATTCAAGGTCTTCAATGAAACTTGAGTCTGCAGTTTTATGCCCGATTGTTCATGTACAGTCATTTTGATTTGCTGGTTTCTTGGTATAATTGGTTGCTGCACAGAAGTTGTTCATATTAATTTTCCTTATTCTTTAATACAGGTTTTTTTTTTTCTCTTTCAAATGTACACCCTGAATTTAGACCAACAAGGAAAAATGTACACAGTGAATATGTTGGTTTGTTATATTTTTGTAAAGTGATTGGTGTTGTTTTTTCATGTCTTCATCCCTTGACTTTCTCATCTACCAACAATAATTCAATACTGTCTTTAAGCAGAAAAACTTATATGAAACGGGGATAGTTGCTATCCCTGTCCAATCACGTTATATCAAGTGAAAAAATTATCACATATGGCATAATATGAATGACCGGAAATAGCAAAACAGTGATATACCTATTTTCCACAAGTGTTTCTCGTGTTTAAGGTCAAATATCAGATTCCTGTTGCTGCCATGCCTCACATGTCGGACCCACTGAGTCACAGATTTGCATCTGCATGTTGCATGACTTCTCACTTTCTAGTTGCTTATTTAGGAGAGCCAGTTGGCAGAAAACTGTACGTACTTTTGGGCAATACAAGAAGTACCAAGTAATTAAACAAATTTTGTTAATATTGAGCCACAAACTAGAAAGTTAGCATTTACATTATGATTTTTCAGATCCACCATAATCAACACTCTAAACATGAGACAAATCTTAAATGAAACCCAGAAAGAAGAAAAAAAAAATTGAGAAGGCAATGAACATATTGGACAATGCTGTAGATCAAACCAGCCTCTTCTTTCTACCAAATTCCTAAATGCTCTCACCTCTCTAGCCTTCCTTTCCTGAGAGGAAACAAAGGTGGCAAGGAAGTGCTCTTCACCTGTGTGCAAATTGGCACATTGATCATTGGCCTTATTCTTATACTGGCTGATCTTGTTCTCTCCAACCCTTTCTTTATCCTCTTCATGTACTTCTCTTTGTTCCCCATCCCCTCCTTCTCTTGATCTGCTGTTGCTGCATCAGCAAATGAGCTCGAAGAAGACGTCGAAGAGGAGGAAGAAGAAGATGGGGACAACGATGAAGCGCGCTGCTTCTTCAGCTTCAGCAACTCTTTCCATAAAACGGTGCACTTAGGTGGCCTTGGAGAGGGGTCATCATCAACAAACCAACTCCCTCTGCTCTCCTCCTTGTTCATCCCTTCCTCATTCTCATCTTGCTCAACATCTTTGGTTTTGAGGCTAAGCTTGCTGAGCCTCTCAGCATGCTGCTTTTGCCAAAAGGGAAGGAGCTTCCCTTCAAAAAAAAGCTCATCTGCAGATAACATGGTATGGCTACTCACATTGCTTGAGAGAAACTCGAATTCCGGGTTACGTACCTTTTGATCACACTCCATTATAAGATCTTGCTCACCCTGATGGGCATTTGGGGTAATGGAGATGAAGTTATTTTCGTCGAGGAATTCGGCAGAGAACGAAATCCGGGGGCTGGAAGGTGTGTCCATGGATCTAGAGGTTGCCTGAACAATTTCTAGGGACACCATTTTGGTTGTGTTTTGGGCTGGTTGGTGGAGAGTGTTTTTGAGCAAATGCATGAGGGATGTGATTTATAAAGGGAAGGAGATGCTTTTAATGTTTCAGTAATTTGTTAATCTCTGTGTTTTTGTTGTTGCTAGTTATCGTTTGGACGGTGAGATTATAAAAATTAGGTGGTCTGGTGAAGGCGAAACATGAGAGCTCAGGTGCTGTTTAGAATATAGAAGCAGCACATGGACAACTTTATCTTGGAAACTCAAAGACAAAAAGCTTTTTTTACCTTTAGTTTCCCATACAATTTTTCTTCGAAAATCCCAAATATCATTAGAAAAGGTACGAAGTAATCCTGGAAAAGGGAATTTTTCTTTCTGGTAAAAAACCTGGAAAAGGAATTAACCCATGCTATTATTGATTATTATTTAGTATAAAAACAAGAATATAGAAAGTGAAACACTATATTAACAAACAAAAAAAGCATATCATATATGTGATAATTTCTTTCCAATATAATTAACTCTACATTTATTGTAGTATATTGAATAATCCGATATTAAGGGAAGGGAAAATTGAACCTAGGATTTCAGGTACATGGTTAAATGCTCTTAATCACTTAAGGTTACAAGTCCCACGAAGGATAATCTTAAATTTGGGGAAGTTGGGTTGTCTTGGATAGACATTATGAGAGAAATTGGTAAAGTTTGGTTACTTAAATAGAATATAATCTTAAAGCCTTCCATGCTTGCCTTTCTTTTCTAGCTAGATATAGAGTAGGGTAAATCCTGAACTTTTCAAGATACATGCAATATTTTGGCAGGGATCTTCTGCTTTTCAAATTAAGAAAAGAAAGTCTGGTGCATGGAGTTTTAAATTAGGATTATCTCTGAGCTTAGTGGCAATTGATCTAATTGAGTTTGGATTAGTCAAAGAGAGAGGAGCTCTGTTAGTTTGACTCCCCTGCTTACAGGGGGATATAACATGGTAGGGGTCCCAAGCATGTGGTCACATGAGAGTTAATTTCTGCCATGTGATCTCTGAATCAAAGATACATTTTTCTTGATGACCAAAATACCCTTTGATGGGCTTTGACTGTTTCTGGTATTTGATGTAAATTCTCCCATCCTGGTGTGTGTTCTTGTCATCTGGAAGGGTTTTTCAAGTGGTAGATATCATGTTCATGGCTTAAAAAGCTTCCATCAAGATTTGGGCAGTTGTAATTAAATCAAGACAGCTAATCAACATTGGAGGTAAATCTTGTGATTATTAAATGTAGTTATTCGCTGTGATCATTTAAGCAAAAGCACATAAACCAGAGAGCATTCTGTGGTCCTCCTCTGTCCTTTCTTGTATAATTATTTCTTGTTTGTTGTGTCTTTGTTCTGCGACGACTGAGGGAGACAATAATGTGTCAAAGTGTTTGTTTACTTGCTAATCTAATAAACAACAAGAACCATCATGTGATACACAAATCATTCAAATTTTAGCAGTGATCAATTGATGCACCATTTCATCACAACACATTCACGCAATCGGTTGATTATCAAAAGAATACATATGTTCGATTTAGTGAAGACTTTCTCCATAATTCGGTTGAAATGTTATGTGTCTTGTATATGTTGTTCACGTGATAAAGTGACCGTGAAATGAATCATACATCATGAGTAATAAAGGAGCATTTAACCTGTGGTAAGTGAAGGCTAGTAGGCAAGGCACTATATATCTACAGAAGAAAAACTGGCTACAGGGACAATGATCAGTAAAGGGTTAAGAGACAAGAACATATATACATAATAATAGTACATTCCTATCTGTCAAAGACGTGACCAATTCGATCTTGTTAGTTTGGAGAAATATTGGGACCACACGTTTTGGTGTTCTAGGCAATTATAATTATAAAAGAAGAGTGATTTCAAATGCAAACCAATAAATAAAAACTGCAAAAGCAAAGCAATGTGGCTGGCTAAAGACTGTACAAGACAAGAGTTGGGGGGACCATTAATTAGCATTGACCATTTTATTAAATTAGAGAGGAGTTTACTCTGGTTTTATGTAAAGCCTAGCTGTTACTACATGAAAGAGAGGAGATCAAATATTAATTAGACATTATTTATTCTATACTCTATCATTCAGATTTAGCACTCTCTACTCTCTAGTGTGTGTGTGTGTGTGTGTGTGAGAGAGAGAGAGAGAGAGAGAGAGAGAGAGAGAGAGAGAGAGAGAGAGAGAGTTTGATGCAAACATTGTCATTTGTAAGACTCAGGCCAGACAGTATAATAGGTTAGGTGGATTATATTGAAATTGAATCATCTGGGTAACTGATTGGTTAGGCATTCAGAAAAGAAAAAAATATTTAAGCAATAAATGGATTTTCTATATTCCCTCAGGTTAGCGGAAATTATGAGACACGATTAGGATTTGGATATGTTCAAGGTTTGATTCCTTTTAATATATAAGATTACAAAATAATATTTTAACTACTCTAATGTACGAGAAATGGAATCAAACTTGAGTGCAAAAGGACGGACACACTACCTAGTGTTATAATAGGATTATAGGAGGACGTCAACAAAGTCTAGCAGAGTGGAAAAGGGCCTTGATTTGCAGACCAATTGTCTTAGGTTTGAACCTCCGTGTGTGTGAGAGAGAAGCTCTCATTCTCTTGTAGTTTAGACAATCGCTTGTATTAAAAAAAAAATTATAAAACAGCAGAAAATGAGGGCTAAATGAAAAAGTGGGTGGACTTCAACGTGGCATCCACAGCTTGCTGTAGGCAAGGCCCCATGCTCAAGGCTAACTTTACACATGCATTGCTATCAAAAGGCCCCCATTTCTACAGTATCAGCAGCCATGGATTGGGTGGCCCAGAGACAGACAATTGTATTCTAATAATTTCCAACCGTGCCTCACCCAGAGTTAGAATAACGTAGCTTCGCATTGGGCCTTGCACCTGAAGTATAAATAAACCATAAATATTTAAAAATTAAGGAGGCTTTTACGCTACATAACAGAACCAGCTGCAATTAGGTATCGAATAAATTCACCATAAATTGTGAAGACAACTACAGCTAGACCAAAATTTAATTGGTAGTTACCAGGTGAACATAAATTTTTGCAATGAAGAAGATGAGCATTATCATCGGGCCGTGAATGTGGGATTGTTTTGAGGAGTGTTCATTAAATCTCTGCAGTCTTTCTGACTAATCTACTATATTATACTTGATGTCTGCTACTAAATGCTCAGCCTTAATAATACTACTTAAATTTCTAATTGCCAATTGTTAAAGCTACACAAAAGTTTCACTCTGACACCTTCAAATCAATTGAATTAATTAAAGGAAGCTAAGAGCATTCACAATGGTGCTCTCTATTTCTTAGCTAAAATTTGGCTAAGAATATAAGAAAACTATTTTAGGAGCTCTCTAAAAAATTTCAACTCCAACCATACTCTCTAATTTGGAGAGTCATAAATGCTATAACTCTTTTTTGATTGGTCCATCTCTATTAAAAAAATAAAATAAAAAATAGTTAACATTAAATAAAGGTTTGAAATACTCATTAAATAAAGCAGCATTAAATTATAGGGAGCCACTAGGAGTCCTTTCTCTCTCCTTAGATTTAGGAGCTCCTAGAGGACTCCCTATTTTAGGAGGTGGATAGGGAGTGTGGTTAGAGTTGTATTTTTACAATCCCTCCCTAAAATTTATCTAAGGAGGTGGTTTAAGGAGCCCATTGTGGATGTTCTAAGGCTGGGTTTGGCACCATCTTACAAAACGTGTTGAGCGTGTTTGTCTAATATTGAAAAGTTAAGAGTTCTAATATGAGCTTATAAGGAGTTGGTCTACTCGCTCTATTGCCAATTGATTTTGAAGTAAAACATCAACTTCCTTTAGTGCATATATGATTTTGGAGCCTTTTCCATCTTTCGATGTGGAATACTCTCGATAAAAATAATATAAGAGGCAACGCCTCCCTTAATTAATAAATACATAAATTATGTTTGCATTCAATCTCATATATGGGCAAGCCAAATGATCAAACAAACACAAAAGCTAGGAAAATTTTGTGTGTGTCTTCTGCTTCTACTTTTTGTGGTCGAATACCGATTTCTAGCTACCACTGTTTGTTTGTGGATGTCGCAATGTGATTATGTTGGGTAAAGTAAACGAATTATTAATCATAAACCAAACGGGCCGCAAACATTTCAAAACACCTCAAGCATCTAATCTAACTGCAGCTAGCAAACATTTCAACTACTCAACCATACGAGAGGGCAATGCGTTGAGGGGGAGGAGCAAAATCATGCCAAGCTGCCCCCTTGTGCATAGCTTTATATGATCCTGATCAGAGATTAGACTTGTTTAGACAAACCATTGTCTAATTAGTTCAAGTATCTTATCATTACAACTAAGGGTAAGTGAGACAAAGAACTATACGTAGTTGGTATGTTTCTGTGGTTGTCATTCGCTCATTCCTCTCCTCACCCCCCGCCCCCAACTTCCACCACCACAATTTATTTAGAGATGTGCTTTCCCCACTTCATTTTTCTCCACTTATACTCCCTTTTGCTTTTTAGTATTTTTTAATTAATTTTGTTCTTCTTTTTTTTTTTTCATATTCTACCCTTACCAGACATTGATTTCTTTTTACTTCACTTTTATATTAGTTCTTTTTCCTTACATTTAATTTTCCAACTTGCACTCTATTTTTAGTTTTTTTTTTCCTTTAATTGAGTAAGAAATTAAGTTTTTTTTCTCCTTTAATACTGAAAATGGAGTGTAAGTTGGAAAATTAAGTGTAAAGAAAAAGAAATAATATAAAGTGAAGTAAAAAAGAAATTAATGTAGGGGAAGGATAAAATAGGAAAGAGAAAGAACAAAATTGATTAAAAAATATTAAAAAGTAAAGGGGAGTGGGGAAATCAGATCCCTTTATTTATTTTTCTTTCTATTTTTAATCTCATTTTCAACAAGATTGATTGCTTTATGGTTCATGATTGTCATTTTAGAATTAAGATTTTAGGTTTTGAGTCTCGGATTTTGAACGGCCCAAATTTTTTGACTTAAAACTTAAAATCAAAACGATTAATTATGTCGTTAATTTTCTCATCTTGCCAATTATCCATTGATTTCCAACAGTATTACATGAGAACTCCAGTATAAGGCCATGTTTGGTTCATGGGAAAAGAGACTTGGAGATGAGAAATCAATTACTTTTTCATGTTTTGTAAGTTCAGGCATGGAAAATGGTTGCCTTGCACATGAAAAAGTATGGAGAAAGTGAAGCTCTCCTTCCTTCTTGGGTTTTGTTTTTCTCCTCATGGGAAAGTTTGGGAAAATAAATTAACATTAAATACACTTTTTTCATAATAATTTTGTCTCTATTAACAACTTATAATTACAATATAGCATTAATTGCGAGCTAAACAGACCTAAGAGTAATCTTGCCAGTTGTTTTTAGCAGAAGAGCAATGTTTTACAAGATAGTCAGTCGTTATCTTGATAACAATGAACACAAGTTTGATCAAAGCGATCAATATCAATCGATTAAGTGGATATAAATTTTTCTTCTGACTTGATTGAAAATCAACTTCGATAATTTTTTGGCAAAAGATCAGTTTCTTTAGCTAGGATCCACGTGTCCAAAATCTCAGATTTTTAAAAATAATGCTTATTGTTTTTTGATAGAAATGCTTACAATATTTTTCGGTGGGCTTTTCTTTTTTGAGGTAAGATATTTGTGGGCTTTTATAATGTGAAAGAACTTTCAGTACGGAAGGAAGGAGAAGGACCACGCAAATTAGTGCAATAAAGTTCATGTGACTTGTCTCTCTGGATCCATGTGAAAAACCTTTAATGCCCAGCTATAGAAGACATATAATTATAGATGTGACTACATTTCACTCTTCTCAACTCCTATCGATTATATATGGCTAATTTACATCCATCTTATGTGACGCAATGTGTTGGTCTAGAAGGTTTGAGGGCCACTCTTGCACCATCATGGAATGTTACGTACCTACACTTAGGGACGGATTCAAAATTTTAAAATAGAGTAGGTTAAATTTATCTTATGTACATACCAGAAAGTGGAACATAAATGTGCAACTACTGCAGCGTACTAAATCGTTCTTTTATTTATTTATTTTTTCACTTAAAGGAATTATATGTGAAGAGGGATATCAGTGAAAGGAAAATTAGCAGTAAGTTGTTCATAAAAAAATAAAATAAATATAAATAAGTCAGCAGAGATATCCTACACATGAATGTTTTAGAATAGTCAAAGAGAATTCAATAAATTAGTTTGTCTTATCTTTTTTTTTCTTGAGTATATTATTGGATGAGCGATGACATGATTTTCATTAGTAGGCATGGTTGGGCTAAATTAAATTTTTGGCTGATAAAATAACAACTCACCTGGGCTATAGCCTAGGTTAGTCCCTTCTTGAAACCGTCCCTACTTACACTAAAATATCATTGTGACAATATTTCAATTTTAGCCCAAGTTAGTCCCTTCTTAAGACCGTCCCTACTTACATTGAAATATTATTGTCACAATATTTCAAATCAATTACATTATAATTCATTTTAACTTTTTCACGTAGATGTTTTACGTTGCATAAAAGAAGTTCTCCATTGGTAGACATAGATATTGTTCCACCGTCTATATATGAAGGTACTGTACTAGTAGTAGTACGTGGTATGAAAGGGGTGGCTGATGTTTATTCGGAGGGCCTGGATCTCATATTTATGATCCATTGGTATTATTTGCCATGGATGGTCCACATGGAAACAAGTTAGATTCAGAATGTGTCATCGGTCTGACAACGACAAACTATCTGGTGCCAATTGATGTGATTTGTCCCTCTCCACATATTTGACGATTTATTGCCAAAATGCATTAACAAAGCAATCTTTAAAAACCTTTGATTATTGTGAAGAAATAACATAACTAAAATATCCTTAAACATCATTATGTACCCTCATTTTTGGTCCAATACCAAACCCTAGTCTCCTTTCTCTCAAAACCCTTCTAGAATCGTTTTCACTTTGAAGGAGGAGGAAGTTACTGTTCTTCCTCCCTTCTCCCCTCTCCCCTCTTCTCTTCCTCCCTCTCTTCTTCCCTCATTTTCAAAGACAAAAGGTTTTTCCTATTTGTCTTTGTTTTGTTATTATTTTCCTCCAACTATCACAGATGGCTACGTCTTGGCGTCTAATCTCCACCTACGTTTCGGCGTCGGATCTCCACCACCATCCTTTTTGCAGTTTCTTTATGTTCAGAATAAGTCACATAAACTCTTTGGGTTATCTGTGTAGTTTTCACTTCTCTTTTTGTGAGAGCTTTTCACATATCATTTGTTAGAGCTTTTGATCTCTCATTTGTGAGAGTTTTATTTGTATTGTTATGTCTTGATTTTTTCAAGTTTTATATTTTTTTATTATTATGAGTTTGCAATCTTAATTTGGATGCCTATGTCAAAGTTTCTTCGATCATGCGTGATCGTTAGTGGATGAGCACCAGATTGTCTTAATTTTGATGTTAGACCACTCTGTTATTGTAATGGCCCTTGTGGCTAGTGGCTTTTTTTAGCAGAATTATGAATGCAATCCTAAAATTTCTCAACCAAAAAAAAAAAAAAAAAATCATTATATGCTAGTGTGACATATAATATTAACCAATTTCATTGGAACAATCATATTAAACTCAATAATCAATATATAAAGATTTTAATTATGTTTGTTTCTTGGCATCAAGATTAATTAAGGAATGAGTTTAGCACTTTAAGAATGTGTGTTCCTATATGTTTTAGCGCAAATTACTTTAGATTTGGCTTTCCTATAAATATCTAAACCACATTGAACGGAGAGGTACAAATTGAATGTAAGAGTTTGTGGTTTAACCCTAGAAATGAACTCTATAATATTAAATCATGATAATATGATTTCATTTTCAAAACAATTATAAATCTCATTTGTTGGCTTCTAAAAACTTATTCCAATTGGCTTCTGAATTAGATAAGGAGGTTCTTCAATTTTAATGTAAGATTTTGGGTTTCTCATTCTTACATTATGGTTTCAGCCCTAGAAATGGACTTTATAATAAATGAGCCAACATATCTAACCCAGTGAAAATGGGTCTTAACTTACTAACCAATTATCTCAAATTCGAATCCTTATAACACTTTAGTAGTGTGTGTGTGTGATTCTCCTCTCCCTGGCAATTTAGACTATCGCTTATATTAAAAAATTGAATGAGTGTAGAATTCCCAAAATCAGATGGCTAATGAAATGGTGCCCCGACCCAATTAAGTACCTCCACCAACAAAGATTTGGATCATCCATGTGAGAAGCCTATAAGATGAATGCTCTATATATCGTCCAGATAGTTTATAAACTGAAACTTCATTAGATTTGAAATGCCATAAATAGGAAGTTGGCAACTACTTTGTCCAGCTTCCCGTATTAAATATCCACCGTCTTATCCAATCACAATTGCTGAAGCTTCCTCTCTAATAATCTCTCCCCACATGGCTGACCTCAAGTCAAGCCTCAACAAACTGAAATGACCATGTGCCTTTTTCTTTTAAATTAATTAATAAAATTTTGTTTTTCATTTGATTTTGTTTTTCTTTCCCATAATTGCAAGTCAGAACTCGATCAAATTCATTCATAGAAGAAAAGTTAAAAGCAAGAAAAACCATACACAATTCCAGAAAAAAGCTGACCCTAGAAGTTTATGACACCCGAATTCATCATTACAAAGAAAAACCCAAAAGCCAAAAGCATAGCAAACTCCCATATGCTACAATGATTTTTACGTTAAATTCATTCACATTTTTGGTCAACAAAACGGGAACCAAACACAGCCTAAACAACAAGATTATACAGATTTCAAGTTCCGAGGCTAAACAGTACTCACAGACAGAGACTTTTAGCTAATTTGATGCTCAATTTGAGAGACCAAATCCAAATGAGTAGCTTCCAAAATACCATCATATCATATCCATCCCCATCACATGCATGTCATGCATGTCATGCATGCAGATGCAGCTTTTTCATGAGACCTCGGGCATTTGGAAAACAGACGCAGAGATAAAAACACTATTTAATTAATTAATTAATTCATCAAATTCTAATATAAGTCAAATTAATTAATTAAGTTGGATCTCAAATCTCATCACTGACCGTGGCACGTAGCAGCACTCTTGCTCTGAACCACCAAGGAGTTCTTGCAATGAGCAATTGCACCTTGAATTGCGCTCTGAAGCTCCTCCATCGACGACGCTGAACTGTTGCCACCACTCGTACCCAAACCCGAGCCCGAACCCGTTAACCCGGTAGTACGGGAGAGAACGCCTGAGTGGCTTGGGGAGCACCTCATGGAAGAAGGGCAGCTCGAAACGCTGCCCCTCCTTCTTGGGTACCTCAGGTTACCCGAGAAGGACTGAGAAACAAAGCCATGACTGCTGCCACCACAATCTTTATTATTTCTCGTGGGGCATTTTTCTGCTGAGGTTTTTGTGGTCGTGATGATGCTTAAGCCGCCTCCTCCTCCTCCTCCTATTCCTCCCATTTTCTGCTGCTGTTTTTGGGAGAGTTTTTCATACAAGGGCTTCACCTTCTTCAAGTATTTGCTAAAAACCTCCTTGGCAGTCAAACTCATACGTTTCGGCTTCGCTGATGATGCATTATTGGATCCGGGCCCCACCATGTTGTTGTTGTTTTGCTGCTGGTGATCTGGAACATTGTTGTCTTTCTGTACTTTCGGCTCCTTCTTGAACACGGACGAGAATCTCGACAAGGAGAAGTACTTCTTCCTCGAAACGGCATCGTTGTTGCTGGCGGTGTGCTGCACTGCGTACTTGCTGCTGCTGCTGCTGCCGAGGCCCTTGTAAGACTCGTCGTTGGTGTCTTCGGCGACGGAGCTGGGGCGAGAGGAGCCGCAGGACTGGTCGGCGAGGAGGCCGAGGTCGCTGGCGAAGGAGGAGGTGGAGTCACGTGACTCATTGGAGCTGCTGGCGGTGGAGTCACGTGAGGTGGTGGTTTCGGAGGAGGAGCAGTTGTAAGACGATGACGTGGAGGAGGGCAGGTGGAGGGTGCGGACCATGGAGAGGCGGGGGGAGAGGTGGAGGGGGAGGAGCTGGCCTTTGTAGAAGAGCTCGTCGGCGGGGCAGAGGGTGTTGGAGGATTTGCGAGGAGAGAGAGAGATTGTGAACTCGAAATCTGAGGAGGAGGAGGAAGAGAAAGAGTGGGTTGGTGAGGGGGGTAGGGTTTGGGATTTTTGGTGGGGATGATGAATATGATGATGCTTCTTCACTTTGATCATGTTCATCTCATCATTTTTTCTCATCATCCTCATCTCCATTATCTTTGTTTGAAGCAAAAACAAAAACAAGAACCAAAAAAGAAAAAAGGAAGAAAAAGAAGAAGGGAAGCTACATAATGGTTTTTGTGAGTTTGAGAGGAGGGGATGATATTAATGGGTTTTGTTTTGATGTGAAGTTTGGGTGGTGGTTCGTGTTTTGTACGTCAAAAGTGGTGTGGATCTGGGGCTGGTTCGACCAAAAAAAAAGATCTGGGGCTGGGTTTTGGAAGGGCTCTTACCAGCTCACATGGGATGATGGGGGTTTGAAGTTTGAACCTTTTCTCTCTCTTTCTTTTTGCTGACTGATGTGGTGTCTGATGAGAGAGAGAGACACTGTAGAGTACAAGTGATTAGATCATATATGAAGGGTTAGGTGTCACGTGCCTGAAACGTGAAAGGTGGGGTTTACTTCACGTTATTCTAATTTATAATCTATAAGATATCTTCGTTGTGGAGAGAGAGAGAGAGAGAGAGAGAGAGAGAGAGAGAGAGTTACATGAATCGAAGAAGCAGGGCATGCTGTAATTTTAGTGAGGGCGTGCTGCTGCGTGCTCTGCTGCTGGCTCATTTGATCACCATAATAAGTATACGATCTTCATCTTTTATAGATTTAATTTTTATACATTATAATCTTAAATCTTATTCGACGTCGTTTAGACACGAAATGAATCAACTATCGATCTAGTGATACTTATCTTTTTACGGTAAATTACATACCAAATCACAATCATATGTATACAGAGCTGCTGGTTATATATATATGCACTCCTGTATGCTTTGGACATGTGCAAATCATGATTTCTGATAAAAACCTGCCGATTGCATTACATTATTGGGTCAACTAACTTCTAGTTAAAAGCCTTGAGCCCATCTGATCATTTGCATGCTGTTCTTCATAAAGTTGTGATTTATTATTAGCAAGTGATCATACATAGAGCCCACGGTACTTTTATTTGTAAAATCTGATGCCCGCCCTGTCATGCCAGATAAGATGTGTTAGATTTGACCTTGTTGATCCATCTGGCATTAAACTTTTGCTTTGCACAGGGAAATTGTTGCTTCATACAAATATAATTAATCAAATCAAATGTGATAAAAATAATGAAATAGTAATTTATTAAGGAGGTCACTCTGTCCAGGAAAATTAACTAGATTCTCAAGACAAGAGATTTGCTCTCCAATCCCAGAATCATAGTAGAGAAGAAATAGCTCTTCGAGGCATCAAAAAGGTAATCTTGAACGAAAACAAAATTAATTGTAGTTAAACTTGCCAGCTATGAGGTATGAATACGTATACTATAATATTTCAGCAAATTAGTGGAGATAAGAGCCATGATTAATGCTATATGAAGGAACTGATTCGTACTAGTAAAGAGATCATTGGGTCGACTTGGAGCATTTTTCTCTGAGTTTTACAAAAGCCTATCATGCTTGAAATTTAAGGGTATGTTTGGGAGTGTTTTTGGAAGAGCACTTTCCGACAATCAAAAACACTTATAGCTACATTTATTCCCAAAATAAACCCAAAGAGAGTTTTTGTGACTTATTCCAAAAAGAAAGAAACTAAACCAGTCATATTGTAACCATGTTGTCATAAAACCAACTTATTGTCCGCAATTACTAAAAGATAACATATATGCACCAATTGACTTTCCTTTTTAGCAAAGATAGCCAGATATACCGAAAATGAATAGATGTGTAGGGATTTGTTATAAAATTGCGCCATAAACGAGCCAACGAAATAGAGACGATGATGGAGAGGGAAGCAAAGAGGATGGGAAGGGAAGGAAGTGAAGAGAAAATGAAATAGAGAAGAAGAGGGGATAAAAAGTATTGTAGTCACCGCCCCAACAGGGGTGGCGGGCAGGTAGAGGTTTTCACTCTTATGTTTTCCCACTTAGGTTTAAACACGTTTGGTATTTCATCCCACCATGACCTTTAATTTAGCAAAAAGAGAAAAACAAATAGTGGATGTGTCAATTATTGTTCGAAATAAATAGTGTTAGCATGAGCCTTTTGTGCTGCATCACGTGATTTTGGCTTCTCTAATGTCCTTTTTGCTAAGGTATTACTCTAAACGTGGACAAATCGACGTATATACAGTATCCTATATGCCAATATTAAGGGTGACTTCAAACTTATGAATTATTTGATTCCGAGTGCAAAGTCTTAGGACGTTTCTCCTTGTTAGTCAATGGCATTATATCCACTTGCAATTTGTTCATATATTTTTCCAGAAGCCAGTTAGTTACTGTATATGGTTAATTAATACCCTTGTACTCGGATTAGAGCATCAATTACCCGTATAAAAAACACATGCGTATTTCATATTTCATAAATTTTTCTTTCTATCTTTCTCGTCACATGACTCATTATTTGATAAGAGAGATAAAAAAAAATGAATATGAAATATGTTGCATGGAAGGTTTTACTCCGTCCGCACACTTTGGGGGGGGAAAAAAGAGCTGCACACCTATGGAACTTTTTCATTTTTCCTTCTTTGTAGGCTAGTAGCTAGGCCTACACACCTAATGGACGTTATTATCACGTATAATCTGTGTCGCCGAAAAGGACCAAAGCAATAATATTGGTGTCTTTGCTTCTCTTCCAGCTAGCAACAGTATTGTTAGTTCCGTTCACGCATTATTCTCTAGCTAGGATTGGTACTTGCTGTTTGGTAATGCGGATGTGGATGTGGTCCTAATAGCTAATTAAGCTCCCTCTTATTTCTCCTATGTTGTAGTTGTTGTTGGCTACTCAAATAGGTAAAGCCTTTTCTCATATCAAGTTGACAAGTGTCATCTTGCATAAAAACATTAGGGCTTTCTTTATCTATCAGAGCATCCACAGTTTTGGGGTATAAGGGGGTGTATGTTAAATATACACTCTTTATCACCGGAATCATCTCCAATAGGGAGATGTAAAGGGTTGTAAACATACATCACCACCATGGAGATGTAAAATAAATGCACATTTACATTTATTTTTACACCCTTTGCAGGCGGGACCCACCCGAGAAAATATAGGAAAAATGAAGATTTACATCATTTCCCATTGGAGCAAAAAACGTATTTACACCCCCTGTAGGTGTAAAGGGGATGTAAAAGTGGTTTTATACCCTCGAAAATACACCCCTCACTGTGGATGCTCTCAAGTCAGCTGGTAACGTGTGCATTAGCAAATTAACTTCGAGAAGTAGTGTGCTCCGCTAACAAGAGTTTATTGGACATTCAATAAAAGACTTCTAGCTCTACCATGTAGAAGTGTTATCATCTATATCATGCATTATTAATCGGAAATAACAAAATAGTGTTATTCCCATTTTATGAAAGTTTTTCAGGCAGCTTTTGACGAAGTCAATTTGCCTTGTTCAAAAGCTAAAGCAGATTTACTGATAAAAGGACATGATATATACGGGAACAATTCTTAATAAAGTGCTTTTCTTTTCTTCTAACCATTTGCCTAACTGTTTTGTAAATCCAGTTATTGGAAATGATTTAGGATGTTTGGTAATTCCAAAAATATGAAATGCTCTTTTGGCACATGAATTTTATTTTCCATTCTCATGAATAATTTGTCCTCATTAACAATTTAGTCCAACAACAAATATTGTTGGTATTCTTGCCAATCAGGTATAGTTCAGTTAGTTGAGCTAAGCTCAATTGGCCTCAAAGCAGAGGTTCGAACTCTCATGCACCTAGGAATGTTTGTGTATAAATCCCCAATCCCCCCGCGCCCCCTCTTCCTGCATCCCTCAATCACTTGTATTAAAAAAAAAATTGTTGGCATTCTTTTTTAAAATTATTTATTTTATATTTCTAACATGGTGTAATTGAAAAACTATATAGAGTTTGTTTTCCATTCATACACAAATCAAATATGGAAAATGAAATAAAGCAGTATGTCCTAGTTACTTTCCCAACGTTATCAACACATGATAAATAAATTTTTCGTTCTCATCTCTTATAAAAGGACATAGGAATTTTTTTTTCTATCAAATCAATTTTGCAAACCAAACGAAACTTATTAGACACATTTACCATAAAGCATTTTGCCTTGGAGATGAGCCTTGATTGCAAAGCTAGCTGTAACTTTTCATTAATTGTAGCCATCTGATTTGGTCACATTGACCTTTCGATTTGAGTTTTCTTTCCTTTTCAACATGGACTCTTGTCTCTTGTGTTACTCATTTGGTCACATTTTCAAAATGGGTTCTAAGACCATCTGAGGTCACCACTAGTATGAGCCATTGCCCACCACTCATTGATTATGGAAAATGACGACATAGTAGATTAAAATTGATCCAATAAATATGAATTTTCATAAACGTGAGGATCAAAGGCAAAACTTGATTTCTCTTGGTGGAGAAATCTCATTGGTGATGGAGATATTGAGAAACCACCACGTTGGAAGAGATGCAAAAGCTATAGGTATGCAGAAATGAGAAAATTCAACATTTGTTAATTATTCACATTAATTTTAAGCAGAAAATGACATAAATTGAAAACTAATATGCAAAACACGACCAACTTTTTTCCCTTCAAAATTTAGAAAACGCACCCTTTTCTAATACAGAAATACCATTTATATATCGTTGGATGGGGGTTAAGGTGAAATCCAAATGGGAATATGATATAATTTGTTGGAGGCAGAGAATTATTTAAAACCCAAATGTAAGAGACAGAGACAAATAACGTGCCATTTTTATAAAATTAATCACTTGTTCGAACATATTACACAATAAAGATATAATAAATGAACGATTTAGATATATTGTTGAGTAAGCCCAAATGAATAGTTAACACCATATTAACTTAACTGGTTAACGCTCCAACGCTAATAAGCTTTTATGATATCTGGTAGAAAAAAAAACAAAAATTGCACTCTTCGAGTGTGAGAACATCTCGTGATATTTAAAGAAAAAAAAAAAAAAAGGTGTTAGCAAAATAAAAAGAAAGAAAGCTTGTGAAAAAAAGAAATTTAATTAAAATCAAATCCGATAAGAAATTTTTACTCGAAAAGAAATACAAAGATTCCAGAGGGGTGAAAGCGTGGATTGGGTTGTTGTTGCTGACCTTCTTATACCTGACCAAATTATAAAGCTTCTCACTTTCGTTTGGGTTTCAACTTCTTTGGGCTCTCCTCTCTTGTCTACTCCTTTACGCTTTCCTTCTCCCAAACCCTAATTGCGATCGTATCCACCTCGGTTTCAGATCTCCATAGCTGCCGATCAGGTAATTTCTGTTGTTTTCACGATTTGTTCGTTCTCGTCGTCGTCGTTTTTCAGTTCTAAGGTTCTAATCGTTTCAATCTGCCACTTTTTGTGCAATCAGATATCTGAAGTTGGTTAGTTTTTCGATTTTAATTCGAATTACTTAACTTTCTGCAATGATCTGCTATTATTTGTAGGTTTTTGTATTGAATTTATGTATTTTTAAGTGAAGAGCCTTGAACGGATCTGGTATTTATACGTTATTGGGTATCATATTTATTTCATGCATGCGCTTACATATCTATGGATATGTGCGTGTGCAAAAGATGATTTTGGAAGAATTAGAAGAGTTAACAAATTTGGTTGCTGGGTTCATTAAAAAATTTTGGTTACTGGACAATAGAAAATCGAACCTGAAGATTGGTTGAATATAGAGGCAGGTTGGTTCTTATGACAAGTTATAGGTTGTTTTTGTTATTGATTTATTAGTGATTATAGGAGGTCAAGTTTAGATAGGCTACATAGTGCATAGGCAGCAACTTTTTTGATCAAGTAAAACCATTGTAAATGCATGAGCATAACCTAAATTTTATTGTGAATATAAATTTCTAACCAGTGTTAATCACAGTGACCTCTATGTCTTGTTGGGTTTTTGTTAATTTTAGTTTTGTAATTTCTCATGGTTTGTGTATTGTTTTTAATTTAGCAGGAGCAATGTCTTTTACACGTAACTTTCGCTCCCAAGGGGGCACTACTGGTGATGAATATTGGCCCTCATTCAGTAGAAACGACTTCAAAAACTTCAACAACTTCAAAAACTTCAACAACTTCAACCACTGCAACAACAACTGGAACAGGAGCAGGAGCAATAGTTTCTCTAGGAATTTTAACAACTTCCATAATTACATGGGCAATTATAGGGAGCATAGTGACTATTCTAATTATTCCAAGCCTGACAGTGCTCCGTCGTTTAAGAGGAGAAAATTTTCAGCTTCTACTTGGGGTGATGGTGCGAGACACTATCTTCCTGCCAACACATATGACTTTGCCCCGTCTATCTACAATAACTATGTTCCTCACACAAGGTCCAATGGTGATGCCTCTACATCTACTACCGGTAAACGTGACCGCTCAAAATTAGAGGAGGATGAACTGGCCTTTATGTCAAGGGATGAGATTGAGAGACACTCCCCATCTAGAAAAGATGGTATAGATGCAGTGCGTGAAGCACATTTGCGATACTCATATTGTTCTTACCTTCAGAATCTTGGATTGCGGCTTGATTTGTAAGCTTCTTCTCACAAAGTGTCTCTTCGTTTTTAATAAAAAAACTAGTGGCTGCGGTATTATAAAGATTTTGCTAGTTGACATTAAGTTTCAAGGTTTTATTCTCTTTTTGTAAGACTATGTAATTGACAAACTTTATCATATATATTCCAGGCCACAAACTACTATCGCTACTGCAATGGTTCTCTGCCATCGGTTTTTTGCTCGGCGATCACATGCTTGCCATGATAGATTTGTAAGTATTCAAGTTCTTTTGAAATTCATTGCATCTATAGAAATTAAAAAGGTTTCCATGTGTGAATTTGGAAAAATAGTTGTATTCCTTTCTTTTAGATAATCATCATTTTTATTGTTGTCGTACAATCAGCACTATAGCATTTCAGAAATTCAATAATTTATTTTGTTCAAAGTCTTTTCGTTTTTACTTTTCATTTCCTTTTTCTTTTTCTTAATAACTCATCTCTCTTTATGTGCTATTTAGTAATTTCCTACGGTGTAATGTACTAAGTATGTTATTGACTTACTTGTTCACTCCCTCTGGAAATTATAGGTTATGACTGTGCTTCTTTTTGCAGTTGATTGCTACCGCTGCTCTTTTTCTTTCTGCGAAGTATGAGGAGACACCACGCCCTTTGAATAATGTGTTGAGAGCGTCTTGTGAGATTTTCCATAAGCAGGATTTCAGTTTCTTGTCCTATATGCTCCCTGTTGTGAGTATCTTCAGATTTCTTTTGATCCTCTATACTCTTATCTCTCCTCTTGAAAAACCAAACATGAAAGCTGAGACTAGAATTGTACTTCAAGCATTCTGATATCTGTTGTATGTTAAGCAGGACTGGTTTGAGCAGTATCGGGAACGGGTGACTGATGCCGAGCAAATGATACTGACCACTCTAAATTTTGAACTCGGTGTGCAGCATCCATATGATCCTCTTACGTCTATTCTTAACAAATTAGGCCTTTCACAAACTGTTTTGGTGAATCTGTCCTTAAGCTTGGTTAGTGAAGGGTAAGTTCATACAATCTGAGGTTTCAGCCTTACATTTTGTTGAATGTCTCTACTTGGTCATTATTTTACCCCCAGCAAAATGTTTGTGTTTGGTGACCTTAGTTGAAGAGGTAAAACCAGCTAGCTCATGTTCAACTTAACATGATGCTACTTTCTACTTAGTCAGTTTACCTTGCATGTCTTCCTCAAAATTGTGTTAGTTTTAGGATATTCACTGTGGTTTGGGCGTTCCTATGGCTGTGGAGGAGGATAAACACTGGTTTTCTTCCTTTTCTCTATAACTTTGATGCTTGTCTCAATAATTTCCTTGTTTAGAGCAACTTCTCTTGTAGCTATTTTGGAATATTAATTCTTTTGGCATGCATATAATTGCAGGATGTACACAAGATTAGCGTTGATCACCTGTATGATATTCTTAGCTGGCGGATTGATATGCTGTTCATGGAAACTTTTTGATTTACTTCTGAAGTTGAACTGCCGATATGTTGTGGATGAATTTTCATAATATGCCCCCATCAACTTGGTCATTGGCTATTGAATATAGCCACAGAACCTCCATAGCCATTTTCACTATTTTCTTTTAACGTTCTGGTGGAGTTTATTCAGAAAGAGTCCTCTAAAGTCCTGCTTACAAACATACAGTTTGTGAGACAGGGCTTTTTGTGTTCTAGGTTTTGGAGGAAGACCATTCACTAGGCAAGGATTTATTTTGTTGTGCTTGGTAGCCCTTCCTGTCCTTGAGGCATTTTTACGAACACCTCCAATGACTTTGCCTACTAACAACAAGCGGTTGACCAGATATCTAGGGGTTGCTTTAGGTTTAATGGAGGCTATGATAAGTGTTTTCTTTCTGCATCAGTTTTGAAAGTTTTGAATTTTTTTGTCCTTATAACCTATTGCACTGGGTTTTCCCTCTGAGTGTTCTAATTTTTCTTCCTTCTTGAGTATCAGGGCTTCAATCTGATTTCAGTTTCGACCAAACTCTTTCTGATGGAAGTTTAAACCTTGGCCCAAGAATTGCAAATTGTTGTAGAAATGTTGCTAGTGATGCATGCGTCTCAGGAGCTTGTGTGGGTTCTGTCTGACTTAGATGTTTTGTTGTTTTTAGTGCTGGGTTCTTTTTCCCAGTACAGAATGGAATGGGAGGCCTTAAAATATTGCCATTCATCTACCCTCTCCCCCAAAGGAAGAAAAGAAAATAGAAAAAAAATAAAATAATGCAACTTGTGAAGTGAAAATGAGAAAGAAATTGGCGAAATGTGCGGACAGCTCTCTCCATTAGTGAAGCTTTGAGATGTAACTTGTTTTCCAAGATGGGGAATAGGAGGCCAGGAATTGCAACTCAATTTTGATATAGTTGCCTGGTGTCATATCATGTCTATTTGGTTTAACTTATATTTCTCAGGTAATGGTTTGTCTGGATCTAGACCCTGCCCAATTATTTATCAGGGCCAAGATCTTGACCGGGAACTGTTTGGTTCCATTTACTTGTTATCAGTTATTACTCAATTGCCTAGTCCCAACTCCCATGTAAGTTCTTTTTCACAATTTTGAATAAATTTTGAGGCCAGTTCAAGTTAGTGGGCAATCTTTATTATTATTATTTTTTTGGCTTTGACAATATTATAATATCTTATTTAAGTTTTCCTATAATAAAACTTTATTTGAAACATTCTTTTAAGTGATGAATTTGTTTCTAGATATTTTTTGTGAAAAAAAAGATAACAGTTTTCTTGAAATGGATTTTAATTTATTCAGTGTCTAAATTTATTATTTTTGTTAACTACGTTTTATATCGTATTCCTATCTTCATTTATTTGTGATAATGAGTTTGATCTTAATGCTACTATTGGTGTTATTTATGATTATTAATTTTACTACTGTCACTATGGACTGGCTATTCCTTCTGTTAGATGACTCCTTGTTTTACACAGAAGTACACAGCCATATGTATTTGAAATTTGAAAATTTCACATTCATTTATGACAGTTTGTAAAATCTCATACAAGAATTAAATGTTTATCTTTTATAGCATATATCCTTATCAGAAAAAAAAAAGAAAAAAGAAAAAATCATAGCGGTTGAGATATAGGCGTATACTTTTGTATCCTACTTGGTTTCATCCAGGGATGTTTTTGGTGAGGTGGAAAGGCTACCCAGATCATTTGTACAAGTGTTGTAAGATTATGTGTACTGACTGCAGCTGGTATGAAAAGCTTTTGTGAAGACTAAAATCACAATGAGTATAGATTCCAGAGGAAAGATTTTACCACTTTTTCTTTTTGGTCTGAGATTTTACTAAACTATGTTACAACTTTTAGCCAATTTTCTTTAGTGAGAATTAACCACCCTACCCCAGTTGAATATCTAGCATTCATCCTTGTAGTTGTCTGCAAATTCCAACCATTGTTAAAATCCTTCTTCTAGGGCGCAGTCATCATTTTGGTGTTCTAAGAAGTTCTCAGCAAGCCTTGCTTTACCCAGTGCTCCTTAGTATGTTATATAGAATAGATTAGTTGATGGTATAAGAAAAGGATATACGTGTTGTACACACTCAGATATACACATACTGACCAGCTGGAACAAACTATAAATGACATTTCAGCTTTATCTCATGCCAGCAACATGTGTATAGTCGATGATTCTCATTGGGAAGTCAATAGTTGGGGTAATGTGTATGTTCAATGAGCATCGATGCATGTGTTTGACAAGTCTGTCCAGATCCAGCCATTGAGCAGAAGATTGTGGATTAGCTTTCAGAAGTTTGATTGTTTGCAATGCGCTTCTGCTTCCTGTTTGCTTTCTCATATGAATTGTGTACATGAGTAAAATAGCCGTGCAGCAGTTTTGGGCCTGGGAGTTTTGATGTGTTCTCTAGATGGTTATAACATGTTTGCTATAGATTTGGTACTCTTATCAGCAATCCTGCAGAGATTCTGGAAAATATTCTACCTGACTTGCTGCTTTTGTAGTTGGTAAGAAGAAAATGACCTGTTATTTCCTCATGATCAATGCTTGATTTGATGTCATTTTGCTATTAACCTTTTATGCTATATGTTTATCTCTTGTTGCTGATGTACTGTCTATCAATGTGAAAATTATGCTAAGTTGCACTGGACATTGCCTGGTCTTTCTAGTGTTGCCCCAGATGGTTTGGTTTGGATATGTTGTCTTTCTGCCTCTCCTTGCCAATGTTGGTGTTTTTCTCATAACCTTGTAAAACTGATTTCCTACTTTTTATTTATTTTATTTATGTTTTGATTTTTCAGGCTCCGGAGTTCTCTGTGGCTCCAGTTCAAACCACATCATATTGCTGCTGGAGCAGCGTACCTTGCTGCGAAGTTTCTAAATTTGGATCTTGATTCTTATCAAAATGTCTGGCAGGAGTTCCAGGCTACACCAGATATTCTTGAAGGTATGCATACATGCTTTGTTATCACTTTTTATCACAGGTAGAGAGGAAAATGAATTGTACTATTCCATATCCACGGTGAGAAAATGAATGCTTTAATCGAAAGCCGAGCCATAGCTGCTTTATCGTATTTCTTGTAGGTATTAATTTGTATTGATTGTTGATGCAGATGTGGCCCAGCAGTTGATGGAACTGTTCTAGAAGAATGGAACATGGTTGTGGTGGTAGGCTTTAGCTACTTTTTTGTGGATAAAATTAGGATATGCATGTCATGATCAAGTGGGGAAGACATATACACGACTTTGCTGAGGTCTGGGAGTGAGGAGGCAGATATTCCCACCAAGATATTTTATATACGTGCCCGTCTTTTGTCTCACAACTGCCCCTTCCTCTTGAAGGCTTAAAAAGTATAGTTTATTTTTGAAGGTTTTTGTAACAACTTCTACCAGCCATACTCTTTTCTCGGGGTGGTAAGTTAATACAATGACAAAATCGCTATAAAGTTCTAATTTCATGTGCTTGATGTTCTTGTTTCTACTTTTATCTCCCTTTTGACTAACTTATTTTCATTTCTTTCGACAGAAAAAAAAAAAAAAAAAAACTTATTTTTATTTCATGTGCTCGATGATCTTGTTTCTATTTTAAAACTTGATTATTATACTGATGAGGGAAAATGTTCTTTCAGACTTTATTCCTTATAGTTTAGACTATCGTTTGTATTTTAAAAAAAAAAAAAAAGGTAAAATGCCCTTGAAGCAAAAGTAGGCTATATCGGCAGTTGTTTAGCCATTTGTGAGGCTGACCAAAAAAGACATTTTTTTTGTGGGTTAGTAATATAAGGATCATGCAGAAATAGGCTATATCGGCAGTTGTTTAACCATTTGATTGCATACATTTTTGTTTTCGTTTTTGTTCTAATGAAATGGATTTTTTGTTGTTGCATATTTTAGATGAGTGACCTGAAATATGAAGGGTTTAAATTGTTGATTTTCATTGTGGAGTAACTCTCAAAATTCTACAAGTCCTTCCTTTTTGCGTATGGCATCGGTACTCCGTTGGCAGCATCATTCTTCTTAAAATTTAGGGCATCTTTAACATTTGTCCCCAAAAAAGACATCTTTAATGTATGAAAAAAATAAGAATCTATTGGCTAAAACATTTTCCCATCCATTTCTTGGGAGGGGTCTTGCTCAAACTCGATGCTTGTTCCTTGCCTCCAAAGTTATGATGGGAACTCAGTAGAGTCTTGGGTTTGCAACCACACCGATCATTATTGTCAACACGTGCCCCCATCCCACAGAGAAACTCTCAGGCAACTGGGATATCACTTTGTGCTATCTCCGGCTAATGACGCAATGACAAGTAGAATAAATTTTCTACGTGTCATTGTGTTATTGGCTGGGGATAGCAAAACAATGTTATCCCTGCTATAGGTAAGTTTTTTTGCCCATTCCATAGCAAGATTGTTGGAGCATCTTCAATAGTATTAGAAAACCAAACTCTTCAAATTGAAGTTTGTTGACTGATGTGGCAATTTGAAAAGCTTTGTTTTCTACTTTAATATTTTGTGCCCCACGAGACTCTTCAATTCAATTAATGCAATGTTATGGAAAAGAATGAAAAATATGGAAACATGTGAAAAATGTCTATGTATTTATTGTTTGAAAATAAAAAAATGCATGTTTGTAATATTTTCAAGGTAGGTTTAATTTTTTCAAAGTAAAATTAAATGTTTTGAAGAGTCAAGGTCAACTTACCAGTCTTGAAGAGAGCCAAAAATGTTGCAACTTTGATGACTAAATTTGACATGGCTATTGGAGAGAGTTTTGATGATGTGACTTACCTATTTTAGCATTCCAAAGATGTTGAAGAAGCTGTTGGAGATGCTCTTACATACTCAATAGCTTATTAATGCTTTGATTATCTTTCATCAACATTTTCTTTTTGTCAAATTTCAAAACAAATTTTATAAACAAACACGATAATCTGCCATTTTGTTGCCTCATAAATTATACAATAATTGTCAATCTACCCTTAAACTCTTTTTCGGTAAATTAAGGACTTAAACTATATGAAATAGGCAGATTTGGTACTTGTTGTCAAGTTTTTGGATCTTCATCCATTTTTATGTCACGCCCTGAATTTTCAACAATAAATAACCGTTGAGTTGTTACAAAATAAACCAATTCTGGACACGAAGCTCGAAACCTTCAACAAAAGTACTAGGAAAATTTTCTTTTCCTTAATACAATACAACCCGCTTGTAACCACAATGTCAATACAGACTCAAATCTTCTCAGTCAAATATTACATTTCAACATTATATAATAAATTGAGTTTCAACTTATTACATCTTGCTTCTCAGATTTTAATACACATAGCTGAAGTCTTCACACCTTGTATATCAACAGAACCTTTTGCTCCTAACCTCGGTTACACTGCTCCCAGTCTCTACTACCTGCATGATTAGCCCTTACACCATTGAATAGTGTATTAGGTTCATCACCAACAAACCCGGTAAGCTTTCTATAGCTCGTATGAGTAAAGCACAATCAACAGTATAAATATGTCATTTTACACAGAATATACATCAACATGCACTTTCAAAAGCATCACACAATCCATGTATAACCATGGCACTCATAATCAATTACATCATCACAATCACAATTCTTTATTTTCAAGAACAATTTAAGTCACCGTCTATGACGACAACAAAACTCTTTTATATTAAAAGCAGTTCTCATACATCAATTGTTTGACAAATTGAAGAGAGAATACTTTTGACCTTCTAATCTATAACACTATGGCCCGTCTGCCTAGCCTATCTTATAACACTGTGGCCCGTCTGGCTTAGTATTTTCTAATTTATAACACTAAGGCTCGTCTTCCTAGCCCGTTTGGCTTAGCGTTTTCTAATTTATAACACTGAGGCTCATCTGCCTAGCCCGTTTGGCTTAGTGCTTTCTAATTTATAACACTGAGGCCCTTTTGCCTAACCTGTCTTGCTTAGTGTTTCACTAAATGACACGGAATAGATCTCTAATTGTTTTTGCGTCTCGTCTGACCTAGGGTATTTTATCCCTTGTTGCCATGAGAATGTCCCATCTAACAAACTCTTGAGAATGCCCCGTCTGGCAAACTCAGAAAAGGGATTCAAGATATTCTCACCTAAATCCATCAACACCAAAATCACCTAGACCAAAACAATATAAAATGTCATTTCACATTAAACATTGTTTTATCGTCAAATACACTAATCACATCCAAACATATATAATACGTTATCTTCCCCACATTAATACCATAATACAAAATGATGTACTCACAAATAGACAGTGTTACTCAATAATACAGAAGGTTGTACTCACAATACAAAATGTTTACTCCCAATCCAAAAATGTGCACTCACCTCTCGTCCAAGCTACGTCTTCAACAACTCAACGAATCCAAGATCTTCCACAATCCTTAACGAGCAACTATGGCTCCAACAATACCTAAGCAAAGCATGTAACTTGACTTAGAACAAAACTCCAATAATGATTAAGCTCCCAGCTCATCATAACTAATTATGCACTGGCACGTAAATCACACGTCACTCGAGATGCACTTGCCTATGACTCAACAAAGTCATTGACAACTCCAAGAATGTCACAACTAACCACAACATCAACATTATCTTCAACCTCGAGCAAATCCAAAATTCCGTGCCCAAATAACTAAAATGCCCTTCGGACTAACACGGGGTCCAAAGCAATCAAATCTCGTCCACACAAATCCAAGTATGTGACATATGCATTGTTGACGTCAAAACATGACAAATGACACCCATTCTCCAAAAAGTCACTATTTGGGTCCCGTGGGTCCCACATGTCCAACCGACACTACGAAAATGCGCATTGGGCCCATGACCTTAGATTTCACATCCAGTAGCACCAATGGTCTCTAAATTGTATCGACATCACCTTGCATCAATTTGGGCATGATCCAATAGTCGGATCATTCTAGATTGGGATATCCGATCTCTGATCAGTTTGAACCTACAAACTCGCAACAAAACCAGCTACAACATATTGAACAACGAACATGATCCAATTGTTCGATCATCTTTGATCCAACAATCCAGATGAGGCTCTGATCGTCAATCAAAAGATGGAATCTCGATAATCTGAGCACACCACAGTGCTCAGCATCTCCAGGACTACAAATTGTCCCAAAATCCAAGTCAAAGACTACACGAGTGGTGGTTCAGGGTACTATTATAGCTACAGAAAAATCTCAGAATCGCCAATCTAAAGCTACACTGACTTACAGATCTCGATGAGATAAACAATTTTAAAACTTGGATTTGTACCTAAATTGACCTCTAAGGTAGTAAACTTGCCATCCAAAGTTATGGGTTTCACTAGTCATTAAGGAGGTTCACGGCGTTGCCACGTCTATTGTAACATCTTACATCGACCAACGGAGATGGGGTGATGTGCCTTATATGTACATGTCCACCTCTATCTAGCACGAGGCCTTTTGGGAGCTCATTTACTTTAGAGTCATGGGAACTCAGAAGTTAAGCGAGTTTGGGCTAGAGCCATCCCAAGATAGGTGACCAACTGGGAAGTTGCTCATGAGTTTTCAGAAACAAAACCTTGAGGGCAGAAATGGGGACTCAAAGCGGATAATATCGTGCTACGGTGGAGCCAATCTAGGGATGTGACAATTTGGTATCAAAGCCACTCTGTTGTATGGTGCAAGTGTGCTGACGAGGACGTCGGGCCCCTAAAGGGGGTGGATTGTAACATCCCACATCGACCAACGGAGAAGGGGTGATGTGCCTTATATGTACATGCCCACCTCTATCTAGCATGAGGTCTTTTGGGAGCTCACTGGTTTCAAAGTCATGGGAACTCAGAAGTTAAGTAAGTTTGGGCTAGAACAATCTTAGGATGGGTGACCCATTGGAAGGTGCTCGTGAGTTCCTAAAAACAAAACTGTGAGGGCAGAAAGGAGGGTCCAAAGCGGATAATATCGTGCTACAGTGGAGCCGATCCCGGGATGTGACATCTATGCTGCTGCTCGAATCGCCGTGATTCCAGTTGGGTTATTCTCATGCGATCGACATAGGTGGTGTCAATCACCTCCGCCGGAAGCGGTTAGAAATCGCCTCTCCGGCTAAAGTCCAACCTAGCGGACGAAAATGAAAATTTTGGAAATTGCACAGTGACCCATGAATTTATAGAAAATCCAATTATGACACTATTCACTATTCACTGTTTACCCCTCAAATTAATTACCAAAACTTCAAAATTGAATTTCTCCTTCGTTATAACTTCGATTGACGAGTTGTATGTGCTACTCATTTGTGAGATTGAGCTTCATTTTTCCATTCAAGAATTACATGTTTTATGACATCAATTTTTTCTACTTCCTTTGAAAAATCATAAAATTAAGGGCATTTTAGTCCCAAATTGAGATTAAACTAACTTAACTCCATTATTACCACACCAAGCCAACTTCATAAAATACCCATACATATTATTTACTTTGTATGATTTTTCAGAATATTAATGACAACAAAATTCCCAATTTTTAGGTTATCACATTTTATAAGCTGTCCCTGATAACCATTTTATTTTAAATTTTTAGTTTTCATTGTCACTATTTTTCTTTTAATTGAAAAATGAAAAGAAAAATTCATGTTAACTCCAAAAAGTCATCGAAAAGTACTACGAATTCTTTGTAATATGCAATTTCATTCTATAACTTGAAATTCACAAATTGACCAAAAAAAGAAAAAGAAATGTAAGTTCCTAGTTCTACGTAACACTAAAAATTGAAAATAGCTATTAAACAACTTTTATGTTTTTGATTTTGTTGAAAACTAAAATTGGTTAGCAAAGAAGTTTTCATGTTTTCAGGTTTTTAATAAGGAAAACAGAAAACTAGAAATTGAAAATTGAAAACTAAAAACTAGAAACCGACCTTAAAATTACCCACTGCAATAAGAGCTATTCCAACGGTTCGGGCTGGGGGGGGGGGGGGGGGGGGGGGTGGGAAGGGGGAAGCCCAAAAATCGTTTCCAGTAGCAAGGGTTGGTCTCGGCAGGTTGTGGGTCCCACGAGACTAGGTTGGCCCCAAGGCAAGGAGAGCCTGAGCTCCAGCCCTCGTTTTCGGTGACGTTAATGCGCTAAAGGTAAAAAAAATTTGAACGCGCATGTCTGAGTTTCCACCAACGGTTAGTAGCCACTTGGCGTCCTCTGAGCTCTCCGATCGCTTTTTGTCCTCCAATCCAATGATAGCCAAATTTTTTGCATTAAATTTATGAAAAAAATACCCAAAAATTAAATATATATTTTTTCTATAAATACCAACCAATACTCTTCACTTTTAACACCAAAAATCTTATTCGAAAATTTTATTCGATTATGAGATATGAATTTTATAATAAATATCGACACGTACGAACCTAAAAATCTTATCCGAAAATATTATCAAAATTAATTGTTTAGGTAAAAAAATTTGTGAAAAAAACAAAAAAAATGAATAATATTTGCTCTTTGCCATGAGAGTGTGTGGCAATAGGTGGAAATACACATTGCTTTTTGTAAAGGCAGTCATTATTCATGTGAATAGTAGCTGTCCTAACACCCCTGCCATGACAAATGGCAAATGTGTGGAGTTGTTCTAAATAATGTCAAACTCAACGCCATCGTGTTTACCAAACCAACGAAAGTAAAAAAAATAAAAAATAAAAAACCCATGAAAATAGCAAACCAGAAAAAATAGAAAAGAAAAGAATTGAAATTGAACTCTACCTGTGATGTGGTCCGTATTTGACCACAATTCGGAAACTATCTGCCAAAATGGATAAATATAAAACTTAAGGAAAATGCTAGGCTTACCACATTTTTCATACCATATTCATACCACATCTCTAATAGAGGTGGGCCCGATTGTATTGGTGGGCGGGCCCCATTGTATTGGTGGGCTCCACCTCTATTAGAGTGTGGTATGAATGTGGTATGAAAAATGTGGTATGCCTAGCATTACCCAAAACTTAAAGTACAAAAGATGTTCGACGGCCGGCATAAAAAAAAGAAGAACAAAGAAGCAGATTTGACTATTTCTTATACAAAAAATCGACATTATTTCCTCGCCAAAACGAAACGAGGCAAATTATTGAGACCAGATACAGAAAGCATAAAAAAGCACCAAATTATTACATATTTATCTTTTTTTCCTTCCTCAGCTGCCGTTATTCTGATTTCTGTCCGTATCCATCTCCTACATGATCTCAATCTCTTGATCGCCATCGTTGGAAGGCGTGCCCGCATTTTCTATCTCGGATATTCCCGAGAAACAAACAGAAAACAAAAAGAGCTTACGGAGCCCGCCTCACTAGATAAAAATCACGCCAACTACTCCCAATCCAACACACAAAAGCAACACTCACGAGACCAATCGAGTTTCAACTAAGACATACCAAAAGCTCCTCCTATGGATTCAACGCCATCTCAACGTCGCCTTCAAGCCATTCACGGCCACCTCACCACCGCCGCTGCCGACTCTGAGTCTCCTCTCCGGCCAAACCTCACCGCCGGCGAGTTCGTTTCCGGTGTGCCATCTCTCTCTCTCTCACACACACTCTGTTTTCAGCTGAATTTCGGTTCTTTTTTGATCGCGTAGTATGCAGGAGAAGCTCAAAGCTTCTTTTTGGTCCAAGTGAGGGGCTTTAATGGTGTGGTACAAAAAAGCTAGGGCTCGTTTTAGGTGGTGGACCTGGGTTTCTCAGTTAATTAAGTATTGCTCGTAGATTTTTGTCGTGTCTTAATCTTGAGCGCCTTGAGAATCAGAACAATTGTGATTCGCTGCTTTTCGTTGGCTTTTGTAGATGCGTGAGCTTTTCGATTATTGATCATCTGTTTTAACTTTTTGATTAATCTTTCAGCAAAGGGTGGTGTGTTCCGTTTGATTTCATGTTTGAAACTTTTTTATGTGGCCCACTTGAGCCCAGTTTATGAGGATGCTTTCTGAATATAAGAACCTGCTAGAGCGTTATGAGGTGCGTTTGGATTTTAAATTTTAAATTTTGGGTTTTTTAGAGACTTGGAAATTTTTTTTTTCTAAATAGATGTTTTCTGAAAAGTTTATGATATGAAATTTACTCTTTAATTCTTTTAGTATAAAGTTTTTCCCCCTCATCCACAATAAAAAGCGTAAACTTTTTGTTTTAGTTTTTTTAGAACATTTTATGCAAACAGAACTGAAGCTAAATAGTCAAATCAAAATCCCTCGTTTCAAATTACAAGTCCAAATGCCAGTGTGCTTCTGGATTTCATCTGATATTTCTATTTTTTACGCTGGTGGAGCATAGGTGCTTCTGCCATTACATTACCTTGTTGTATGGGATATTTCACTGTGTGAATCCTGTATTGGGGATAAAAATTAGTTGTGAAAGTGCTACTGGATAAGTTTATTGCTCTAAAGATGCTTTAGGAAACGGATTTTTGAGCGGGAATTTAGGGCTTTCAAGTGGGATAGGAAATTAAATGCGATCGTTTGAAAGGTTTAAGTTTCTTTCTTATTTGGTGGATTACAGAATGAACACAGACAGCCTGACAAAGGTGATCTGCAATTGGATCTAAGAACATGTCTAAAATGTTCAACTTATTGGCTTAAATACATATATTAATCAGGCAATGTTACAAATAATTTCTTAACAGAGCAAGGGTACAGTGTTGTGCTTCCAGAGAAATTACAGACAGGAAAGTGGAATGTATACAGGTGGGCAAATTCCCTTCTTCTTGTATGTGTTGCCCCTACAAAGTCCTCTGGCTAATATTGTAAGAATGTGGTGGCAGATCTGCACGCTCCCCATTGAAGCTTGTTGGTAGATTCCCTGATCATCCTGAAATTGGTACACTGCATGATAATTTTGTGTGAGCCACCTACTTTTTGCTAAATTACACATGTTTCCCTACAAATATCAAAATGTCTAACCACTCTGTATTTAGTTCCCTTGAATTTTTCTAAATGATTCCATCTAATTTTGTGAATTAGGCATGCAGTTGATACTTTCCGAGATTACAAATATTTGGGAACACGAATTCGGGTTGATGGAACAGTTGGAGAGTGAGTGTCTTTTTATATAAATAAAGTTCTCAAATTCCTCGGGAAGCCTCACCCATTTGCATTCATTTTTTTTCCCCTTCAAGATACAAATGGATGACATATGGAGAAGCAAGTACTGCACGGTCAGCAATAGGTTCTGGCCTAATTTATCATGGGATACCAAAGGTATTTTCACTAATAATTCTACGGTTCCAATATATATACTGTTATTGAACTTTATCTTTGTAATCAGTTCTTTGAGAATTGTCAAGTAATCTGAAAATACCCGAGTGGAAGTTTCCACGCTGTTTAATGTCAAATCCTATCTTTCTTTTATTTCTATAAATGCAGGGTGCTGGCATTGGGTTGTATTTTATCAACAGACCTGAGTGGCTCATTGTTGATCATGCTTGCTCTGCATATTCGTACATATCAGTTCCTTTATATGACACTCTAGGTTTGTATTACTCTTCTCGAATTTTGCCAATCTTGGTCTAGTATTCAGATGTTACATTTTTTTTTTTTTTTTTGTCAAAATGTTACAGTTAAATATGGTATTTTTTGCAGGTCCAGATGCTGTCAAGTACATTGTAAATCATGCTGTTGTACAAGTTATATTTTGTGTGCCTGAAACGTTGAATAGTGTGAGTTTAAGTTATTCTTTATTCAGGGTGCTCTATAACTTAATGATATCTTTTTGGTTGCTACTTTCTTTCGTCCTCAGTTTTGTATATGCAGAGTATTCAATGACAACTGATAATTATTTTAAATTTTTGGAGATGCATTTAGGATCAGCAATGTAAACCTGATGTTATGATAAACCTCATGGAATATAAACCTGATGTTAATGTAGATATTAAACCATTATAATAATGACAGGAAAATATGCTTTACTTCCTACCCTTAAGTTATGCAAAATATAAAAGGAAGAGATAAGAAGGGAAGAACAAATTTATAAGAGAACATTAAAAATTTATTGCTACAATATAAACAATCACAGTATCCACCTAAATTAGAGAAATGTTTGTTTCTCAACCATGTGGTGTTGACTTCTTTAACCTTGGCGTTTGGCTCATGTTTGGCCACGATTAGTGTCAAGGTATAGTTTAGTTTAGTGTATCATTTCTCACTGTTTCAGTGACATCGTTTAAGGCCTTTTTGCCTTCTTCATGATTGGAATTGCTCTTCTTGTTAGTAGATCATCAAAGAGGACTGCATATTTGTAGTCATACTAAGGATTAAATTCGACATTGTTATATTATATGGCTCTGAATTTACTTCGTTGATTCTTGTCATTTGGAATTGCAGTTGTTGAGCTTCTTGGCGGATATTCCAACTGTACGCTTGATTGTGGTATGAGAATATGCCTCATAGTATAAATGAATCTTTATACTATTGAAGGTGATAATGATCTTGACTTTGCAACTTTTTTATTATATATCTTTTAAAGTAATGCTTTCTTTTTCATTCATTATTATACAGGTGGTTGGCGGTATAGATGATCAAATACCATCACTTCCACCATCAACTGGAGTGAAGGTTGTAACATATTCAAAATTGCTTAGTCAGGTAATTCTTTTCTTTCTTATGAATCAACCAAATCCTTGAAAAGTCTTGGGAGATCTTATAAATGATCTTCTTAAGAATGGGGTATGTATCCAAGTTTCATATGGAAGTTTTTCTGTACTAAGACTAACATAATGATAATCCACTCAGGCATGCTAAATGAACTCATAGACACACACCCACAGCATAAGCAATCTACATTTTTTCATAGGTACATAATGGATAGTTTTTCTATTTTACACCTTGTCTTCACAATGAAACTTACCCCTTACATGTAGTTGGTAAGGCTTTCTTCTCACGTATTCCAATGCAGAGTCTGTTCACACACGCACATGAGCTGTTTTTATATGCACATATTGCTACATGGATATTATGACTGTTGTCATAGTTGGATTCCATAAGTATGTGATGGTATAATTTTTCAAAAACGTTTGAGTGATGTGCTTCATATTCGCCATATCCTTTTAGGGCAATAGTAGTCTTCAGCCTTTTTTCCCACCAGAACCGGAAGATGTTGCAACAATATGCTACACAAGTGGTACAACTGGCACCCCAAAGGTACAACTTAAACTGCTATGAACTTTTCGCTTTCTGATGAAGTTAGTGGGTTTCCATTAAATGATTTGACTTGTATATGTCCATATATAGTTTGGATTTCTCTTTTTATGTTGGATATTATGGAAGAAAGGAAGAGAAATTGAGGGAGAAGAGGAAAGGAAAAAAAAACAGCACCTAAGAATTCTAGGGCTGGCTGGCTCCTCCTTATACAAGATTATGTTAAATACTTTCCACATCTACAATATCATCCCAAATATTCTAACAATTGCACTATTCCAAATACTATTGTTTGGCTAGGGAGCTGTATTGACACATGGAAACTTGATTGCAAATGTTGCTGGGGCCACTATGGCTATCAAATTCTACCCGTCTGACGTGTGAGTATCATTGGCTGTCTGGTGCTTAGTATACAATAGTTCGTTTGAGGTTTTGTTCTGATCTTTATACACCCAGTTTTTTCTCTGCTAAACTTACCTTATATTTTTCCAGCTACATATCATATCTTCCTTTGGCGCATATTTATGAACGTGCTAACCAGGTCATGACAGTATATTTTGGGGTTGCTGTTGGATTCTACCAAGGGGTATGAGACTTGATTTAAGCATTTTTATTTTTTAAATATTTCCTCCTGTGGCCTATTAGTACTTTTAAAACTGCAGATCTACCTGTTGTAATTTGTGCTGGTATGTCGAGTAGCTGAGGCATTAATATCTTCAGATACAAGCCTTACAGGGTTTATTTAACTGTTATACAGGATAGTTTGAAGCTAATGGACGATATGGCTGCTCTAAGACCTACCATCTTCTGCAGTGTTCCTAGGCTGTATAACAGAATATATGCTGGGTAAAATGATTTTCAAAATTATGTGATGAGTCTTTGAGTCATCACATAATTATATGCTGGGTAAAATGATTTTCATCTAAGAGAAACAAATATAGTTAATCGGTCATTGATTCAGATGTCCTGGTTATTCAGAATTATAAATGCAGTAAAGACATCTGGTGTGCTGAGGGAGAGGCTATTTAATGCTGCTTACAATGCCAAGAAGCAAGCATTATTAAGTGGTAAAGTATATTATCGACGAGATCCTTTTTTTGGATTATAACATGAGATTATGTCTATGACTTTCTCAACAGATTATGCTTAAACTGCAAAACTTCTTTAGCCTACTCAACGCTGATATATTAAATAAGTTCCTCTGATCTTATATTAATGGTTTTAAGGTGTAAAGCCATATTCCTTTACTTTCTAATTGTTTTGATGTAATACAAAATTAGAACTGTGGAAAATAAGAACAAAACCACAAGTGAATAGGTGATATTCTATATTTGATGTAGAAATATAGCAGCTTGAAACATGAGATGTACTGAAATGTTTGCTTGGTACTGCCTCATGATCTCCTGGGACTTTCTGTTTGCCACAGCTGACAGGATGAGTCTCAACTGTTTGATTGTTAATTATAAAATTATCTTATGTTATGTGATTTCACTATTTCTGATTGTATCATTACTGAATCTTCTAGGCAAAAATCCATCTCCCATGTGGGACAGATTGGTATTCAATAAGATAAAGGCTAAGCTAGGAGGACGGGTTCGTTTTATGGCATCAGGTGCTTCACCCTTGTCTCCTGATGTCATGGAATTTTTAAAGATGTAAGTCGTTTGAATGCCTAGGAGTCACATATGGTTGTTTATTTTATGTTATTCTTTTGTTCTTTCTTTTATTTTATTAATTTTTTCCCCAATTGGGCTTATAACTATTGATGATTTATTTCCAGATGCTTTGGTGGTGAAATAAGTGAAGGATATGGAATGACAGAGACTTCTTGTGTTATTAGTTCTGTGGATGCGGGTGACAACCTATATGGCCATGTTGGCTCTCCTAATCCAGCTTGTGGTGAGTTATTGCTCATTGATTCCGCGAGTTTAACACACCTAGTTATTGGCATCAGTTAGGTTTATTGCATATAATGCTCACCACAAATTTTAGCTTCTTATTTTTCTTTAACATTTCTATTCATGGAATCAAAGATTGTAGAAAAGAAGGTTTTCTTCATATAGGATTTATTTCACCTTATACATTCTGCTCTTACCTTGGGCTAATATTTGATTTCCTATTTTTGATTTCAGAAATAAAACTTGTTGATGTACCAGAGATGAATACACTTCTGAGGATCAACCCTATCCTCGTGGTGAAATCTGTGTCAGGGGTCCTATTATTTTCAAGGCTACACAAAGATGAAGTGCAGACGTATTTAACTTACTCGTTAAATCTTGTTTTAAATTGATATTCCTTTAGTCAGATATTAAATTAGTTGGATAATATATTCCTAATGAACAGGAGAGAAGTGGTCGATGAAGATGGATGGCTTCATACTGGAGATATCGGGCTGTGGTCACCAGGAGGTCGTCTGAAAATCATTGATAGGTGAGATCATACCATCCTAAATGGTAGTCTCAGATTTATTGATACTGCATCTGCTTTATATTTTCAAACTGTGATATGTTCCACATATGGGGGTTGCCCATGTATAACTTTACTTTGCAAAGGGATAGTCAACCTGATAACTCTGAGGTGATTTGCTTTGCACCTTCCCAGGGCTTGTTTGGGAGTGATTATGCGCGGGCCATAATCACTTGTGGGGAGAAACACCTACTATGCTTCTCCATATAATCACTTTAAGTGATTTTAAACAATTTTGGGGAGAAGCACATGGGAGGTGCTTCTCCATAAAATCACTTAAAACCACTTAAAGTGTGCTTCTCCTCAAAATCGCTTAAAATCACTTAAAGTGATTATATGGAGTAGTGATTCTCCATAGAAGTGATTTTTGGCCTATCCAGAATCACTCCCAGATGAGCCCTTAGTGTGAAAATTTCAACTTGGTAACTCTGAAGTTCAATATATATATATCTGCTACAATAGTGGCTTCTTTATCATCTTATATAAGGCTGCTAAAACTGTTTGAATTGGTGATAGCACTTAATGAGGTACACTATATTTTTGGACAATTAGGATCAGACATGTGCTGTAGCATGGGTTTATATTGTATGGTTTTACCAAGGGTCAAACGTACTGTGAGGTTTATTGAGAGAAAGGAACTATTCAGAAAAAAAGAAGATTTACCCCACATATAGAGAGAGATTTATCAAACTTACAGGATTTGTCATGATTAGAGCATATTAGTGTCTGTTTAGCATGTGGCCTTAAGCCTATAACTGAAGGTTTTGTATGCCCATAGGAAGAAGAACATTTTCAAGTTGGCACAAGGAGAGTATATAGCTCCAGAGAAAATTGAGAATGTTTATGCCAAGTGCAAGTTTGTTGCCCAGTGCTTTGTCCATGGTAAGAAATAAGAAGTTACAGTCTCTCTCTCTCTCTCCTCTCTCTCTCTCTCTCACACACACACACACACACACACACACACACACATACACACACATACTTATGGGTTGCTGACTTCTTATTTGCTGCTACTGGTAGGTGACAGCCTAAATTCTTCTTTGGTAGCAATTGTCTCAGTTGACCCAGATGTCTTGAAAGCGTGGGCTGATTCTCAAGGCATTAAGGTCAGATATGACATTTCAGTCGCACAAAATGAAAATGATAACTTCTATGCTCGAGGACTTGAGTAAAGTTTGGTTTACATTTTTGCACATGCACATAGAAAAGTATTTGGCCTTCCATTTACCTACAACTATTGATATCTTCATGCATTAACTTGTCAAAATTTATACAAATTAGAAGCAGTTTAAGTGGTATAGATCTTTTCTCCCCTGCATATATGGAAATAGTGGTATGTAGACGAGTAAACATACAGTCTCTTCACATATATGTCTGATCATATAGAATTACTGCTTCCAGGTTTACAGTGATTGACTCATCTAGATCACTGGACTAATTTTGTCTTAAATGTCCTGCATATTCTGTCCAACTATCATGGCCAATTTTAATTTTAGAACTTCCATATGAAAAAAAGAAGCAAGTCTGCAAAAATCTTAGTTACAAAGTCTAGATTTGGTGTCTTTCTATTATTTGGAGAGAAAAGGGAAAACATGCACATTTGAAAGTTTACCTTTCTAAGGATCAAGGTGTTGGAGGTTGGTGCTATAAACAAAATAAGAATATTATAATATTACATCTACATACATAAAGGGCCCTTCTAAGGGATCCTTAATTTAAGTAAAGTAAGGTGCACATTGACGGAATTGTGTTTACTCCCTCATTTCTTTCTACGTCTAAGGACATGGGCATTAGCTGCAGAAATTTGATATTTTATTCATGGTTCTCTGGTGGTGTGGGTGCAGTATCAAGATTTAGGGCAACTGTGCAATGACCCTAGAGCAAGGGCAGCTGTATTGGCTGATATGGATGCTGTTGGCAGGGAAGCTCAGGCAAGTGTTCTAATAGCTCACTCAGGGCTACCTTGCACTTTGTTCAGATTTACGCTTGAACTTTTTTCTTAATAAATAATTCTATATATTTCACTTCAGTTGAGAGGTTTTGAATTTGTGAAAGCTGTGACACTGGTGCTTGAACCATTCACGATAGAGAATGGTCTGCTCACTCCAACATTTAAGGCAAGTGTTTAGTTTCAAAAGATTGATAGCAAATGCACGGATGAATTAACATCACATTCTCACTTTCTTCTCGACTTCTTCAGATCAAGAGACCTCAAGCAAAGGAATACTTTGCAAAAGAGATATCAACTATGTATTCGGAGCTCTCGACTTCTGATCCCGTCCCTTCAAAACTTTAAGTGATAGTATGAGGATCAGCTAAACTGATGCTCTCAGCCAGCCGCAAAAGAATTCAAAGAAAAATATGGAAAAATGAAAAAGGAGAGACAAGTACAGGATGGAAAAGTAGAAATAACAAAAGCAACTGAGTAGAGAAAGGATGCCAAGCCAAGCCACGCCAAGCATCAGAGATGCTCTGGAGGTGACATAATGGAAGACACAGGTCAAAGCGTCTCATACCTTGCTTCGGTTTTTTATTTTTTCTAAAAGAAAATCATATAATAATATCAATTTACTCATTACAATACAATGTACCAAAATTATATTATTTTAATAACATACATTATTTTTCAGAACATAATTTTGATAGGCGAGGAGGTAGATGGGAAAGTCTTGTTATATTATATGTTAAAGGAAAACTGAAACCTTGTGACAGAGTTTTGACTGATAAGTGTTCTGTTTGGTGGTGTTCATCACATGTTATGACAGCTTATTTCTATAATAATACTTTGCATCTTTTGGCTGCTTTGAAGTTTGAAGCAACAAACCTTCTTTATAGGACATTGAAATTCTATATTTTTTCGTTTTCTAAGTCAATTTTTTATTCTTCGAGGAAGTGGTAGAATCACTCTTTTATATTGGCGGTACTATTAGTCGTGACCTCAGACTTGGAATGCATTTGCCAATTGCCAATTGCCGATCGTTTGCGTGCTTAATTTCCTCATGTATGACTTTCGGCTCACTAAGTAGAATGAATGGAGTTTCATAATGGACCACTAAAAGGGCCATTTTTTATTTTGGAAAGTAACCACACAGGGATAACATACCCACCAAAATCTAGCCTAGCTAAGTTTTTAGGTGACAATTTCAACCCCTAAAAGAGATAAGATAGTCATTGTCCTCATTTTTATGGTCTTAAATCCGACTATAAATACGGCAAAATCACTACTTTTTTACTTATATTTTTGTACAAACGAGAAAAGGAAAAATTCAAAAACATGACCGATGCATGAATATTTGTTCGTAATTACCTGAGCTATGACAACAACTGCTATAATCACTTAATATTATTTTGAGTAATGTCAGCTACCTTCCTCCCTTGCCTTTCTCTTCTTTCCTTTCTCATTCATTTTTTGCCAACTTATACATAAATCTATTTATTTAATGTATTTAAAAACTAAATGAAAAATGACATTGATTTACAAATCAATGATCTCAAATTTAAGCCCAAGTAACACCTTAGCGTGTCAAAAACCCGCAACAAAATCCCGCAACAAAATGCACTTTTAGCTAGCACTGCTCATATATTTTTATTTTCTAGAATGGTACTCAACATCTTAATATACCCGAAACAAAAATATACTTGTTACTGATGTTCAATTCTATGTTATTTCAGATTATTACCAAAAATAGAGATGACATTGATATAGCGGCATCCATCCATGGACTAAACAATGATTATAAACCATCCGCCTTTGCCCGCCTCGGTTGGACACGTCCCCACCAACGCACCAAGTCACCACGTCACCAACCACCATACTATAATATTTATATATAAAAACATTTTATTTTCCTCAACCGTAAGTCCAAAATTCCGTTCAACCGACCCCACGGGCTACCCTCCCCTACACTACTACCCTCAACCTTACTGTGCACTTGTATCCCAGGCCACTCACGCTAACAGCACAACAGTCCAAAATTCCAAAATTCGCCTTGTCTTATATAACCCCCGATCTTAAGAATTCTTAGGTCACCATCCAGCCGTCCATTCACTAGACCCCCAAAATCTCACACAACCGCTGCCGCAGAAGATCCTATCCCAGAGCGCGTAACACCTGCTTCGTTGCAAAGCGATCGGTTTTCAGAGCCACAGTCAAACGCACGCAAAGAAAATAGTAAAAGGACAGAACAAAGCCACACACAGCGAAGGAGAGAGAGAGAGAGAGAGAGAGAGTCAGTCACGGTTCTAACTTTTACCGCCAAAGTCAGCCAACACCTCACCTCTCTCACTTCTCTTCTTCAAAAGTACTTTCTCGGATTCCGAATAAGATTTGGTTAATTCAATTCACTTCTCTGTAATCTCCGATCTGTTATGCTGTACCGGCTCCGATTTCGAATTCGGAATTTCTAGGGTTTGATCCGAAATCCGAGTTTGGAGCAATCATGCTGTCGAATCATTTGCATAACGGGATCGAGGCGCCGAAGCTCGCCTGGTCTCGTCTTCCGAACTCGGAGGACGGCGAGCCTGACACCGTCGGCCTCATCAAGAAGAGCGACGAGAGCAGCATCGAGAGCCTCGACTATGAAGTCATTGAGAATTACGCTTATTGGGAAGAACAGGTCACACTTCTGAGCTTAATTGAGCGTCAATTTTGTAGAAATGTTCGTTTTTTTTTGGGAGTTAATTTTGTGTGTTTTGATATCTACAGGCGCAGAGAGGGAAGCTTTATGTTGGATATTATGTGATGGTGAAGTGGTTCTTTGCTTTGCTCATCGGTATCGGTAAGCATTTGTTAGCTATGGCACCAATTGTTTAGCTTTTGTGTAGTAGTGTCACTTCAAGGGAACCAAATTGGAGTAGAATTCAGTATTAAAATTTGTTTGGTGGTCTGTTTACTTTGGTTTTAACTCCTCAGACTTTCTATTCATTTTATGAATTCTTTTTCATTGCTTTCAGGCACTGGATTAGCTGCTGTTTTCATCAATCTTTCCGTTGAGAACTTTGCAGGCTGGAAGTTTGCATTGACATTTGCTATAATACAAAAATCATATGTGGCTGGTTTTTTGGTATACGTATTAATCAACTTAGTTTTGGTTTTTTCCTCTGTATATATCGTTACACAATTTGCACCCGCAGCAGCTGGTTCCGGTATTCCAGAAATCAAGGGATATTTGAATGGTAAGTTGGACTTATAATGTATTTCTATTGAGTATTGCTAATTTTATCAGCCAAGCGTCCTTCTGATTGTTAATCAAATGTACAGGGGTTGATATGCCTGGTATACTTCTTTTCAGAACCTTGATTGGAAAGGTGTGATTTCCTGTTTTGGCTTTCTATTATTTGTTGAGATTTAAATAATGTACTTTGAGTTATAGTCTTCTGGAAATTGCGCAGATATTTGGGAGCATTGGGTCGTGGGAGGTGGTCTAGCTTTAGGCAAAGAGGGTCCTCTTGTTCATACTGGTGCTTGTATTGCTTCTTTGCTTGGACAAGTAAGCACATACATACTGTTCTTTTTGAAGGCCTCTAATTAGTTCTTCGTTCAACTTCTGGAGTATGTTGGCAATTGTTTGCACATTTTTGTTTTTATTTATTTTTATATATTTATAATATTAATTGTCATGCATAAGTTCTTAAAAACCATGTTTTTGATGTCACATATTATAATATCTTTCTAGTGTCAGAGTTACATATATAAAAATTATTGTGGTCATATCTGAATACAGGGTGGATCTTCAAAATACCATCTAAGATCCAGGTGGCTACAAATTTTTAATAGCGACAGAGATCGTCGGGATCTGGTGAGTGATTTATGACTTTCAAGTTTATTGTCTGAACTCTAAAAATTTCACCTGCCTGGAACTAGATTTTTGTCAAATTCCATTGCGAATTAATCATAGGCATGGTAATCTCCTTTGACTAGTTTCTATTCACGACTTCCATACTTGCTAGTCGTCAAGTTCATGAGCTTTGTAGTTGTAGCTGTTGTTCTTTGTCCTCCCTGATGGTATCCAGAATCTAGTTCATATATGGCGTTCTGTTTTGTTGAAAGAAAAACGTAGGCACCCTATAACAGTCCTGAACCATTTATTTATTGTATGTTTGTCTGTTATGTTAAAAATATCCAAGTACTGTTCTTACCATCTTCCTTGGTATTCTTAGATATGTCTAACTCTGTTGATAGAAGTCATGCACCTCAAAATTGTGCTCATTTTGCATTTTTGTGATTTTTTGAAAAGGTAACCTGTGGGTGTGCAGCCGGAGTTTCTGCTGCTTTTAGAGCTCCTGTTGGCGGCGTACTATTTGCATTGGAGGAAGTTACATCTTGGTAATGCAGTTCCATTCTTGATCATGCAGTTAATGTCTGATTTTTATTATAGTTATTTATTGCCGGTGTGTGGGTCTTTATGTTTCGTTGTGTTTCGATCTTTTAGTGTCTTGTCTCTTAGGAGTGTGGTTTAAGTCTGTCTGTAGTTCGCTTGAGGATTGCCTTTCCTCTTGTTTATCAATATAATTGTTTCTAAAAAAAAAAGTTATTTCTTCAAATATGCAGTGTGCGTTTCTTGTGGATTCATGCAGATAATTATATTTATATACGCTAGTATTGTGGAATTAAAATTAAAAAATATTTCAAACTCATTTTCTTGTAAGCATTTTTCTTTTGTATTTCATCAACTTTTATGTTTTTGTTATAAGGTGGAAGAGCCAACTTATGTGGCGGGTCTTTTTTACTTCTGCTATTGTGGCTGTTGTGGTGCGTACTGCAATGAGATGGTGTAAGAGTGGAAAGTGTGGACATTTTGGGTCAGGTGGCTTCATAATATGGGACATATCAGAGTTAAGATCTAAACTTTCTTCATTTTTCTAAAAAGATCTAAAACTTTCTTTAGTTCTGTATTTTTTCTCACTTTTTAGCCTTTTCTAACATCCTAATTAATTTCATTTAGTGGTCGAGGACTACTCTTTTGAGGAGTTCTTGCCGATGGCAGTTATTGGAGTTATTGGAGGTCTACTGGGTATGTGTTCGTTGCCTGAGCTATGAAAGTGTCCATGCTCTTTTCTGTTTTATGTTTCTCATGAAATTAAACTTTATTTTCAAATTGTTCTCTTCTTCAGGAGCCTTATTTAACCAGCTTACATTTTATATTGCTTACTGGCGCCGGAATTATTTGCACAAAAATGGGAATCGAGTCAAGGTGGGTTTTTGATGTAGTCAATGAAATTTATGTTTTTCAAATAGTGCCATGTTGCTCACGGTTGACTTCAACTCTCTTCTTGTCCCTTCCTGCTGAACCCCAAAATGCAGATAATTGAAGCGTGCCTCATCTCTCTGATAACATCAATTATTTCCTTTGGTTTACCCCTTTTAAGAAAATGCAGTCCATGCCCTGAAGCAGATCCAGATTCTGGTATTGAATGCCCAAGGCCTCCAGGAATGTATGGGAATTATGTAAATGTAAGATGTTGACTGATAATTATTTGCTCTCAACTATTTTGAGATGATTTTTTCTTTCTTTCTTGTATTTATCATGAATTTAAAAAACCTTACTATTATTTTCATCATAGTCATATGACAATGCGGAATTTGCATAGCCAACTTAAACCTGAAGGTGCATGTGTCTACTCTTTTAATAAAAAAGAAAGATAATAACTAGGTTACGAAGTACATCTCTAAGATAATTGTTAGATTAAATTGTGAATTATTTGGAGTTGCTCAGTGCATGTGGAAGCCTCCTGTGTTTCATGGTTTTAAAAGATATCAGAAATACTTCTTGTTAATTTTCTTGGGAGAGCTCAGCAGGTGTTTTTAAGACTTCATGTGAACCTAAGTTACTCTTACAGATTAAAAACACATCTTGCTTTATTTGTAAGCTTCATCTGCAAGTGTTGAGTAGCTTTGGGTTTGTGTTTGAATTCTGAGAATTCTGAGGCTGCTTTAGAATATCCATTCCTAATTCTAGGCTATTTCCAGTTTTATTGCAGCAAGGACAAGGAATACAATGATCTGGCGACTATTTTCTTCAATACTCAGGTTTTGAGAATTTTTGGAATAATTTATCTTCTTTACATATAAGTTTGCATGTCTCGTCGTTCGTTTTGTTACAGATTTGTTTTTTGTTGTTGCAGGATGATGCAATCAGGAACTTGTTTAGTGCAAAAACAATTCATGAGTACAGTGCCCAAAGTTTATTGACCTTCTTGGTATTGCTTTTATTTACTTAGCTATTGCCTTTTGTGCATATATACTGCTCACACACAACATTTTTTGTCTTTAGATGATGAATTGACCAGGCTCCTCTACTTTGCGTGTTGGTTTTTGTCATTTGGGTACTGTTGGTCTTTGTATTGGCCATGGTGACAAAATCTCACTCCTTGAGAGGGGTAGCTGTTCCATATCCGATCTAGTTGGGAAAAGAATTGAATGAAAAAGGAAATTTTTAAGACTTAGAAACAAATGAAGGTACATGAATGAGTACTTGCACATGGACATCCCTGGAAGTATGAAAATAATATATAGAAGGTAGGAAGATTGGAACCTGCCTAAGGGGCTTGGAGTTTCTAAGATACGAAAGTATATTTACCCTAGGAAAATGAATTTTAACTCTAAAACTAATGGGCCTTCTAGGATACTGTTCTAAGGTCTTGTCTGTCCTTTTTACTGGGCAGCCTGATGGTGAACTTTTTCAATAAAAATGTAATTTGACTATTTAAGTTCCAGAGAATTTCTCTCATTGCTCCCTTGAGTTTTATTTTTGCGTGACTTTGTTTTCCTAATGCCATTCAGGTTATGTTTATTCATTAGCAGTTGTGACTTTGGTAGAGTACCGCGGTCATTTGTTCTGGGATAATGATAGGATCAACATATGGGCGTCTAGTTGGCATGTTTGTTGTTAAAGTTTACAAGAAGCTTAACATTGAAGAGGGAACGTGAGTCTTTCGATCTTTGATACTCAGATTTAATCTGCTACATTTTATACTACTAACAGAGCTTTAGAACTAAATGCACTTTTATGCTTGCTGGTTCTGCAGATATGCACTACTCGGTGCGGCTTCTTTTCTTGGAGGTTCAATGCGGATGACAGTGTCTCTATGTGTCATTATGGTTGAAATCACCAATAATTTGAAACTTTTGCCTCTTATCATGCTCGTTCTTCTTATTTCAAAGGTACACTTTCTGAAACTATGTATTATATTAATAGACTCTGTGGAGAGATACTTAAATCTTTTAGCTTTGCAGGCTGTTGGTGATGCTTTCAATGAAGGCCTGTATGAAGAACAGGCACGATTAAGGAGCATTCCACTACTGGAATCAAGACCCAAGTACCAAATGCGGAAGATGACTGCAAAGGAGGCCTCTGGAAAAAGGGTGAATGTCACTTTAATTTAGCATATTTAGCATGACTGACCCCTCATATGTATACATTAGTACAGAGCCCATGTATAAATGTGCCTAGAGATTTTCACGTGTCCTGAACTTCCCTACTCTGATCCATTCAACTTTAAAGATGCCTATCCCAAGTATGAGCCACCTTAAACTCCAAGGATTATGGCCAAATTGATTTGAATCCTTTGAAAATGGGTTCTGCTGGTGATATCATTGTGATAGATAACTGACAATTGGAAGCTAGGGAGCCTTTTGTTTAGTTCTCACTCAACAGGGAAAACATTGAAATGAAGGCAGAGAAGAAAGTTGAAAGTGTTATCATACGAAAGTGGATGCCCATACCTTAATAACCTCACAAGGCGGTCTTTCTGATTTCAAGTTCAACACCGTGTTCTTTATTTTGTTTGATGCATTTTTCATTTTGAACCTATTGTACATGGGTCTCTGTGCTCTGGCAATCCACAGTGCATTGATTTATTTACTCTTTCCTTTTATTCATTGTAATAGTAAGCTGACCGTGCTCAATTTTTTTTCTGTGTAGGTTATTTCCTTCCCTCGTGTTGTTAAGGTTGCAGATGTGGTTTCCATTTTGCGGAGCAACAACCATAATGGCTTCCCTGTATGTTACGCTTTTGTTTTTTCTTCTCTCTCTCTCTCTCTACCCCTCTCTTTCTATTGTTGGATATATAAGTTTGTGTTTCATGTTATATTCATTTCAGGTGATTGATCATGAAAGAAATGGAGAAACACTTGTCATTGGACTAATGCTGCGTAGGTATGGTGTTTATATATTTCACATTTATGTTTGATTTCATGTATGAAGAATGTAAATGTTCTAAAAATTAACATTAGTATGTGGTTTGTGATGCAGTCACTTGTTGGTACTTCTGCAGTCGAAGGTGGATTTCCAGCATAGTCCCTTGCCCTGTGATCCAAGAGGATCCAGGTCTATCAGGCAAGTGGAGCCTTGAAGTTGGTTTGTAGTCTGGCCCTTCCCTTTTACTATGAGATTTTTGACAGATCCCTTGTACTGCAGGCACACTATAAGTGAATTTGTGAAACCTGCTTCCAGTAAAGGATTATCTATACATGATATACGTCTTAGTTCAGATGACTTGGAAATGTACATAGATCTTGCCCCCTTTTTGAACCCATCTCCTTTCATTGTCCCTGAGGATATGTCTTTGACAAAGGCGAGAATTTCGTTGCAATTTAAGACTTCCTAGTTTCTTACCATGTCACATAGTTCTAGTCTTATTAGATTTATGTTGCACTTGATGATGCAGGTGTATAATCTTTTCCGCCAACTGGGTCTGAGACATATATTTGTTGTACCCCGGCCATCTCGTGTGATTGGCTTGATTACCAGGAAGGATTTATTGATCGAGGTATTGCCATCCGTCCCCCTACTACATTCTACCACACTGGTATCCAAGTAATGACTTTTGAAAGTTTGTGTGGCAGGAAAACGAGGATTCGGCTTCAATGGAGCTCCAATCGACTAGTGTAAGGTCTCTATGATGCTTTACTTATGTCAAATATCTCAAAATAGCTAGATGTGCATGGGATAATCCGAATTTGATAGGAAAAGCTTGTGGCATCGTATATGGCCTTCAAGTACAAATTTGGATTCAATGTGTATGCCAAAGTCTTTTCGCTTTCTTTTTCTTTTTTGGTATGTGGGGTGAGTAGTAAACTTTTTTCGAAAGAAGTCAAGTACCACACGAGGGGCAAGCTTTATACAAGTGATCAAGTCTGAGATTCGAATTTCTCACACATCTATCATGCTATCATGAAAGTAATCTACTGATTGAGCTATGCATTAGTTTGGATTTCAAGTCCTAGCTTTTTGTTTAGCACCTAGAATACAAAGATACCTAGATGAATATGTCTGAGAAAAAATGTGTTTGCAGACCAGAAAATTAAAGAAGCTTTTATTCTTTTATATAATTCATAATTTTGATATGAGACTACATGGCACATTACATTGTTTGATCCTGAGTATACTGGCATTAGGAGGGTGTCTTTCTAGTTTAGCTTTTAGGCCATGAATCTTTCATTACCTTCTTGAGATATTTAGTCATATACCTATTTTGAGCACTAATAATATAGATAAACCCTACACCATTTAATTTATGTAAACACCCAAAAAACACAAAATGACAGCTGGCCCTATTGAATTTAATTTTGATTATTAAATTACTTTGATACCCTATTGAGTGTTTTGGGCTTTTTTATGAGGTTTTGGGGTTGTGTTTGTTTTAAGAAATAAATGGTAGTTTTGTAATTTAAAAGAAGTTAAAAGCCTTTTTGTTATGTTGTAAATGGGTTTTGGGTGTGTTTCTAAAGTCCATTTCATATAGGGTTTTTTTTATAAATAATTTGGGCTCCTATATTGGGTATAATAGTGAATCTCCCTATTTTCTTCCACTTCAATTGGGATTATCCTTTTTCTCCTTAAGGCTTATAGTAGTGAGATGATTCAATTTTCTACATGTTGATGGCATAATGCACGTCTTATAAGCTTTCCTAATATAATATACTGAAGCATTTGCATACACAATTTTCAATTTTCTTTCTGCCTCTTTCGCTAGAGGTTTTGACCGTGTGGCACTTCCTTTTGCACATACTGGATAAAAAGTAAGCCAATGAACACCTGTAATATCAAGAACACACAAGCTGAATCCACAGTTGCTTATCAACGGGTGGAGTGTGCTTAATGCACTTACTAGCTGAATACTTGTTGCTCAGGTGTTCTTAAGCCATCTAAAAGTATGGTTATTTGTTTCTCTGTCAGTTTTAATCCTGTATTGGGTCATATTAATGGTGATTTAGTTTGATAGTTCCGTCCAATTCTAGGATGCAGTTGGCAAGTGATGGGGACTTGTGAACTTACTGGTGAGTTCGGATGTTCATTAAACTACATCGAGGAGAATTGTTTTTTAGTTTACAGAGTAACTGTTAAATATGGTTTCCTGAATGACATATTTGATTGGCAGCGAGGCTGTCAGTCATTTTATCTTTTTATTTGGAGGATTTCTGAGCTTTACATATCAAAGCATGTTGTTCTTGCTTGTTTCAATGGACTGCTCAGATAGATCCTTTCTCCAGTGGAACTTATTATTTGGAGGTCTGCAACTTGACAGTGCAATCTGTTTGCCAAATTTAGTATGCTGTCAAAAATGCATGTTGCCCAAAATGCATGTTATCTTGTTTAATTTCAATTTGTTAATCCTCTTCCTAATTCTCTGATGGCAGAGCTTGGCATCGAGATAAAAGAAAGGTCGGAAGGAATGGAGATGTGGAGCGCCCACTTCTCACTAGTCTTCTGGTATAACATATCGTGTCTGGCAGATAATAGGAGGTCCAGCTATTGTAGAAGACTTGATTCTTTACCACCTTCTCCATTCTTTACACCTAAATCATATTCTTTCCAGCTTTCTGTCAGTTCACCATAGTTTCTAGGACTTAGTTCACTAATTATTTCCCCTCGCGGGATAAATGGACCACACCCATCTGAATTTTGTAACATATGTAACTGGAAGAGTAATGTTAACACAGCAGATTAACATGACATAGAAACGTAGAAAGATATGATGGGTTACAGAATTCACAACTGGGAAGGATGTGATCCATTGTATTCAGGCAGTTCTAGTGTTACCGAAATGTAGAAAGATAAATTTATCAGAGTAGTTTTGTTACAGATGATTTTTAGTGAAGGGAATTTCAGCTTTCCGTCTTCTGATGCATCTTTCTAGATGAATATATTATATTTACCGAATAGGAGAATGCAATTTCGTACTTATTCACAAGCTTTTAAATAAATCTTGAGCTAAACGAGCTTTTTAAATGAATCTTGAACTAAACGAGCTTTAAATTCAAAACCCGTAGCTTGAACTTAGGATCTTTAACTGAGAATCGGGACCAATAATTAAGGTCTTTTACCCCAGGTTTGTGGTATGATTTTTACTTTCCAGGATTGGGTTTGAAATATACATCCCTAGTGTAACAGCATTTTTTCTTTTCAGGAATATTGTTTAGAATTTTTATCTTTATGTTGAAAGCGAACATTGTTTAGAATTTAGTTTATAAATTGTCTTACCCGCTTTTCTTTTGGGGGGTGAGGGGACCGCCCTTGATTTAAAAGTAAAACAAAGAGCTTCCTCCATTGTTGTTCTGAAAAAGTGAGAGATTTTCCCCATTTTGTTATAAACCAAATTGAAATCTGTCTTAACCAAAACCCATAAGAACCAAAGGAATTTTTTGTGTAGCGAAAAAAAAAAGAAAAGAAAAGAAAAGAAAAGAAAAATTCTAGAAATGAATGGTGGAAAATATTTCCTACGTTGAGCATTTAACTAAAGTACACTGTATATGATAAATCCCCCTGTTAATTTTGCATAAAGTAATGATGAAAGGAAAAAGGCTTCCTTTTCGTTAGCACAACAAAGAAGCACTCCTGCTAAGCTTGCAACGGGACGATTTCTATTGAAATTGAAAGTACATTTAAATCCTGAAAAATCTGACATTCACTAACAACATATGCCAGTGCAAATGTAATGAATACTCTTGCAATTCTTCAACATTATGACAAAAATTTTAAGCAATGGAATTTATTAAAAAGTTCTGTAATCTGTATATTTAAGTATAAAAATCACTACCCACCTTAAAAATAGCCTTAAGAAGAGACTCAAATTACTGTCCATATAAACCAATAAACTTGAGGGACATTCCCTCGTTATCATCACTAAGCAAGACCAGAAACAAGAACAGCAAGTGTTGCAATTGCCAACCCTAGCACAACAAACTGCCCCTTCACAGATTTTAATGGAGCAGCCATGTTGGGACCTGATGCTGCCGGTGCATGGGCAACAGGAACAGCAGGAGAGGCTAATGCAGGAGTTGGAGCTGCCGCCGAAGGATGGCGGAGCACGTTTATGTCGACCTTCTGGCCGGCTTGGCAGTGACCTGGGATTCCACAGATGAAGAAGTGGTGGCCTTTGGTGGTGATTGTGATGGTGTCGTTTCCAGTGGCATAGGAGTCCAAGGGGACACTGGCATTACATGACTGGTACATGGGGTGTGTAACGTGCATTACGTTGTGAAATTGAGAATTGTACTCGAACTCTGATCATTGATATCCCACACAAAAGAAGGAAAAGAAAGAAGAAAAACACAAAAAAAAGACTAATGAGATATATTTCTAGAAATATAGAACAGCGCCCAAGAAGCAAAACCTTGCTTTGGACCATTTCATTAGATTGCCAGGTAAATTAGCTGCCTAATATTACCAGTTACTGACACAATTAAGCTTGAGCTATATAGCTAACACCCTAACATATATCCGCACCCTTTTCCTTTAAATTTGGTTGATTTTTACTTTTAGGAAAAAAAAAGAAGAAGGTTTGCTTAATTCTTTATACTAGCTATTCTTATTTTCTTCACCTTGTATGATATAAAATCATAGACATACTTGGGTTAGACCAGTTGGCGAAGACAGTGATTCTTATTTTCTTCACCTTGTATGATATAAAATCATAGACATACTTGGGTTAGACCAGTTGGCGAAGACAGTGAATCTACCCTTTGCACCCAAGTTTAAAACTAGAATAGTTTACACTATTGCTCGTATCAATAGAATGTAAGATGTATAATGGTGCTGCTGCACCCTTTTCGAACGTGAATGTAAAGCTATAATATTGCATCAAAGCACGCGTGCATAATGGGTCAGAAAGGGTGGGATTTAGAAAGAGATGTTTAGCCTTTTGTCTGGGCAAGCATGTCCAACATATATCAATCATGGAGACACCCCAACAAAAGGTTGCATTTATAAATATGAATTATATTATATATGCGCTCATAATTATATGCTACTACGCACTGTTTTATGGAGCAATAAGAGATGCAGAAAAATTAAAATATATCGTAAATGAACTGAGAAAATTTATGGAGAAAATTGAGAGAGAAACTCACTGATAACATCACCAACATGAAAAGTCTTAGAGGCAGCCCACTTCTTGTAGTCAACACCGCCAATGGTGGTCCACCCGGCGGAGTCTCCCACCTTGTGAACAGCTGCATGGGATACCTTCAGAGCAGCCATCACCACCAGCACCACAGCCAAGAAAATTCTCACCACCAAAGCCATGTCAGCTGCTAGAAGCTTTGAGACTGAGATCTAGCTAGTAGATAACTTGATTAGTTGGATTTTTTTGATTGGTAGCAGTGGGATGCTCAAAGGGAGCTTTCCTTCGTTGGCATTTATAAAGCTTTTGGATGGGGTGGCTGGTTGGAGAAGTTGCAACTTGGAAGCCTAAAAAGGTGAATTTTAATTGTCTGGTTGTAAAACTTTTGGGGTGGTGCTTTGGTTTAGTTGTCCCTTGTGGTTTAATTCAAGTAAGAAAAGTGAGGCGAATCCAACGATTGTGACTTAACAAAGTATAGTACTTGGTTGCGGTTGAATAACGCCAATGTAAACTGCTAGAGAAGAAATTTACAAGGATCCCCTTTTTGTTTATTTATTGTATAATTTTGGTGGTGATATTGCTGACATTCGAAGGATGGAGAGGGGAATTATAAGCAGCAAATCAGAATTTCTTTTTCTAACATTTGTGTTCATTTTTGGAGAAAATACTTTTGGAATTGGGAGAGTTATTTATATTTCTTTGGCTTTTGGATACTGGTAATTTGGTAGTGGGCTTTTGGGTATTCGTTTGGGAAGGAATCTGATGGGATGAAAGTCAGAACAAAACTATGGCCATATTATTCAGATGAGTGGCTCTGATTTGTTGGAAAAGGGCATTGTCGTCGGGCTTGTAAATTTTGGTTTGGTAGAATACAATGACCTTTCAATCCAAAGAACAGGAGATAATTTTCAATCTTCTATATTTTATTCCATGTAGACGAATTCATTTTTCTTGTAATATAATAATGTTACCATCTAAGTCATCAACTTCTTGTAAAAAATAATACATACATCATTCAGTTCAAGTGTTATCCTCTATGTTGACGGATACGGACCAACGGCCAACACTGATATATTCAAGTGTTATCCTCTATGTTGACGTGACCAGAGTTACAAAACTCATCAATAGGTGTGTGGCTTGGTATTATTAGCAGTGGAACCGTCCATTATATATTGTATTTATTTTGTTGAATTTTCAATATAGAATTTTATATTCTTCAATATAATGACCAAATAATTTTCGATTATCGAAGAGGAATATATATATGGAATTATTACAATAACCTGGAAGAGCACATGATGCTCACACTTTCTCTTTTTCTTTTCAATTGACTAACCCATGTAAACAGATTGCCGCATCATCTTCTTGTTTGGGACTACCGACTAATATAAGATTGAAGGACTTGAAAGGAAAGGATGTTGGGTTATGTTGGTTAGAAAGAGCGAATGTTTGTGCCATGAGTAGAGTTTTTGTTTATGTAAATTTGTACAAAAAGTTTTGTTGTTATTGGTCGGTGAGTTGCATGATGACGATCGCCTACCATTATAATTCTTTGCAGTTGAGAATGTTGCTTTGTACATGGGAGAAGAACAGCCTTGCTTTGTACAATTCCTTATAAGATGCTACATGCACGTGTTTAATATATTCTTTTACCTTTTAATCCAGCATATAATCAAGATTTGAAATGCAAAGGAAAGCCAAAAAACAGAGGGTTCAAAGTGTGCTCTCGGCACTAGACTTTTCTTAATAATATTCAATATGAAAAGAGAACCATGTATTCTCTCTCTAAGTTTGTTCCATATTTGTTCTCCTACCAAGGGTGTCTCACACGTTTCTACAAATAAGTGCAACTTTTTTTTTAACAGAAACTTGTCCCGGTATCGAATATAATTTAGTATTTTGAATTTTATTTTATTTATTTTGCAACTATTATTGAAATACTTGAGAAAATTTACATTTTTCAACAATATCTAGCGTAAATGTGATGACATTTTTTTTTAGTTCTTCAACATTTTCACAAAATTTGAGAAATAGCTCTACCCCAAACTATGGGCAGTTGGGGGGGGGGATATAATGGGGTGTATGTTAAATAAACACCCTTTGTGATCGGAATCACTCGCAATGGGGAGGTGTAAACAAGTGTAAATTTGCATCACCATCATGAGATGCAAATTTAGATGTAGATATACATCTTTTTTTTACATCCTTTGCAAGTGGGACTCAACTGAAAAAAAAAAAAGGTGAGATAAAGTGGAGAAAAGTCAGCAAAAAAAAGTTGCTGGACCAAAATTCATATGTGGGCCCATTTTTTTGTTGTCATCTCTCCCCCCTCTCCAATGGCTACATTGTTGGACCAACAGCTTTAATTTTAAAAAACAGCCAACTTTAATTTTTTTTGGATGAAATCATATCTTCTTCGAATTTAAATTTTTTTAGGTCTATTTGTTTGAAAAAATAAAATTAACCTAATACACATAAATTTAATTTTATAAAGTTAACACAGAACAAAAATTTAACACAAAAACGAATTAAGACAAAAAAAAAATCAATTATACATCTTTAGATTTACATATTTCCCATTAGAGCAAAAACTACATTTACAACCCCCGGAGGTGTAAATGAGATTTAAAAGTGGCTTTACACCCCTGAAAATATACCCCCCCCCTACTATGGATGCTATGAGAATGAGTCAAGTTAATACACAATGTATAAATGGAGTTTATTAAAGAGTTCTGCAATATGTACCCAAAAAAAAAAGGTGTTACTATTTGGACCACATTTATTGACCATATTAATCAACATGAAAAAATATATATACACAAGCACAAGAGATTGATATAATATACTTGGTCAAGAAGCCCATGAGTTCCGTCTTCAGGAATGGGGTCCCTCGTACCAAATGTCAAAAAAATTGTTCTTATGATGAGAGTCCACTTCCTCATCAAGAAGAACACGGCCCAAATTATTCACCTGATACCGGCGTATTTCGTCATTCAAACCAGCCGAGGCCGGTAGGGAAGGAGAAGAAGCTGTTGAAGAATGACCATATAAGTATGTGAAAAAAATAGGGGCAAGAAGCAAAACCTTGCTTTGCACCATCATATTAATTTTTGAGTTAATTTGACCTAATACTAAACAAATTATTTGTGTTATAGAAGGTAATAACACCAAAATAATGTAGTTACTAATCAAGAGGAACAATCTTTTACAAGATATCTAGCATGTCATCATACTCTGAATTGGGAATACACAGTCTGCAAGTTAATGCCCTTTTTCACTAGACTAGATCTCGTTTTGGCTTGTTTGATTGCTTCTTTAAAGAATAGTTAAGAAGAGTATAAATTTATAGTGTTATTATAATCTGTGTCTCATCTTCAGATCCCTATATTGATAACAATCTAATTTTTCTTCACTAAAATATGGATATTAAGAGAAAATTGTGATGTGATAAAACTCGGTGATATCTCACCAACATGGAAGTTCTTAGTAGCAGCCCGAGTGGTCCATCCAGAGAAGTCTCCAAACCGGCAAACAGCTGCATGGGATACCTGCGGCACAACCATTATCACTAACTCTAGAGCCAAGACTCTCACTCCCAAAGCCATGGCAGCTGCTAGAAACTATGACGGAGGGAAAGAGTAGTAAATTAATTTCTTCTGATCGATTTATGGAAATTTATGAAGTGTTTTTAGGTCCAAAGGGGCATCATCAGTAGCAAACCAGAATTTTCTTCTTTCATATTCTTTCATCTTTGTTTTTGGGATGTCATGTTGCTATTGAGTGAAAGATCTTTTTGAGATTAAACAGATTTTTTAAGTTGTTTTGGCTTTTGGCTACTAGTTTGGGGGCAAGTTATATATTCGTTGGGGGTATGATATGAAGTTGTTTCTTTGCGAGGGTGAAGGCCAAAACAAACCAATCGCCATCTGTTGGCGTTGCTTTACCAGCCATTCTTCCCTTTTGTGAATGATTCACATCATAGGCAAAACTAATTCCAAGGGAAATGACCCTTCATACTAGCGAGTGCCTTGAAAGAGAACCGAAAAACGAAAAAAAAAAATGAAAACAGAGATTTTTCATGTAAATTAGTTTTGTATACTAAAAGCTACTATCAATGAGTATCGATTCTGAGCAAAACAATGTTATGTTGTAATAAATTCCACACACGCATAAGATGAACAAATGAACCGCATAAAGCTTTTCAATACATGACCTTCCCCTTGAAACAGAGGAAGGTTAATTAATGACATTGGAAATAATATATATAATATTGTTTAGATATATCTAAGCGATGTATTTACTATTTCGTGTAGACAAAACCCTGATACTTTCCCCAAATTTATAGCTGAGAAACAGGATCAAATCCATTAGCATGCCCGTTTTTCTTTAAGTCATCTCCAGCAATCTGATTTCCTTCAATGTAGTAGTCATCCATGAACCTCTTCCAAAGCCAATGCTGCTTCCATACCCTCTCTGTCATTTCTTCAATTGGGATGTTTTTCGTCTCCGGGAGCAGGAACAGCACAAAGAATGACATAATTAAGACCCAGCCGGAGAAGAAGAGGAAGATGCCAAACTTGAAGTGGCAAAGCATTGAGAGGAAGCCCTGTGCTATGACAAAAGTGAAGAGCAAGTTGGTGCAGACGGTCACACTTTGCCCGGCTGAGCGGGTCTCTAGCGGGAATGTCTCACTAGGTATCAGCCAACCTAGAGGTCCCCAAGACCAAGCAAATGCAGCTACATAAGTGCAAACCAGAACCACCACAAAGATTGCAAAGCCTTTGTGAAGGTCATCAGAGTGGTCCTTGACCTTGATTCCTAATATTACGGCTATAACCACTTGAGACAGGAACATTTGAACTCCGGCTTGCAGTAACAGCATGCGACGGCCTACTTTATCAACTGAGTAGATGGATACAACAGTGGCGAGGACATTGACGGCCCCTGTTATAACAGCTGAGTAGAGGGAAGCGTCGCTTCCAAATCCTAATGTGTTGAATAGGACTGGCGCGTAAAACATAATTGCGTTGATGCCAGTAAATTGTTGAAAGATCTGCAGAGAAGTTTCAGTTAAGAAAGAAAACACAATCAGCATACTAGTACTAATTGAAATTTTTTTTTAAAATTCGGTTTAGTGCAAAAAGGCATTCTGTTAATTACTAACCTGCATGGCTACTGCAATGATAAGTTGGGGGCGATTCCTACGCTTTAAGAGATTTCTGAAGGGGTGCTTCACTTCTTTAGCGATGCGACTAGCCTCAACAAGTTCCAAGAACTCTGGTTCCACATTATCAGTGCCCCGGATCCTCCTAAGTACAGCTTTTCCTTCTTCTAAGAGACCGCGCTCTACAAGACTGTTGGGAGTTTCCACCACCAAAAGGGCTCCCAAGGTTAGGAGACCAGCAGGAATACCAGCCAATCCCAATGACACCCTCCAGCCCCATCCTCCTGTGATTCTGTTAATCAAAGAAGTTCATCAACAGTATGCAAAATAGTCAGCATTTACAAAATACATGTGCTATAGGAAATTTTTCATGGAAAATTGTTTAGTAGACAAAGTAAACTATTAAGTAGACAAAAAGTGTAGTTAATGTGACTAAAAAGTCACATTAACTACACTTTTTTAGTCACATTAACTACACTTTTTGTGACCCAAAAAGTAAAGGAGACAGTGGTAATTTCACATGCAATGAAATAAATATAAATATAAATATATATTTTCTATGGACTTTCCCTGAATTTCTTTCTTATGATATTCCTAGGGACAATTAGGCATCCCAAATGCCCAAATGAATGACCTATACAAAATGAATAGCTTCGAATCTTTGATAATGTTTGATTTCCTCAAATTGACTTGGAGACATGATAAGATTGAAATTTTTGGGCCATTCGAACATGAATAAGATAATAGAAAAGGAGGTCAAACAATTTGTAAGCTGAAAAGAATATCTTGCACGTCTTTGTTAACTAACACCTACCTTTTTTTGTCCCACGGTACCAACCATGAGACACTTCTTGATTAGAAAACCTTGTAAATCCCACAAATCAAGATCCTATCTATTATTCAAATGCATATTTTAATAGAACAATCCCTCCCTCCCTCAGACAGATACTCATCTACCGTTAGTGTTACCAATCTATATGATTATATAGTTTATTTGATGAGCCAAATTGTTGACTTTGAGTGCTGAACTGAATGCTAAAATCCCAATAGTCCAACAGAGGCAGCATTATACTAACATATAAAATTTGACAGAACGTTCAACATCTTGCATGTAATTTATGGGCACGTGTAATGTTTTCTCTTGGTATCAACAACACGTGTACTGTTACTCCCACACAGCTACTCTGTCTTCCAATTTACAATATATACTATATTGTTTTATCTTATTAAATTCTTTTTTAGGATATTTTCCTATTTGAGAGAGTAATAACTTATTAAATTCACACACATTATATGGATACTAGAAGTCGTACACATGACCTTTGCTAGAGGAGCATTTGCTTCAAACGACTACATTAATGGGTCTTTTGCTTTATCTTATTAATTTTAGACCAATAATTCTTTCATTCTGAGCAGTACGATGATGTCAAAGAAACCAGTTCCTATACATTCAGCAAATACACAAAACATGAACAAGTTAGGGAGAAGCTGACTTACTTATTGGTGCCGTAATTAACGAGGTTTGCAAATAGAATGCCAATGGTGATATTGAGCTGGAACAGTATGTTTAGCCCTCCACGTATTCTTGTAGGTGCAATCTCCGAAAGGAACAGTGGCACAGCCTGTAAGTAACATGAAAATTGAATGATTATTGAACAAGAAAAGCAGATGGCCAATTTCAATAGTTTATCTGGATATCAATTATTTATTTTTTTTCCAACTGAAACATATATATCAACTTGTCGTAGTTGTAACAGGATTAGTTTAGTCTTTTTGGTTAAATAAGTTCAAAAATACATATTAAACAAGTAATTAAGTTGTTAAACAGAGAGAGAAAATCCCCCCCAACAGAATCAACTTGGGTTCATATGCATTGTGCCTTAAGGATGCCCTTTTTTTTAAATAATCATCCAGCGCCAACCCTTGGTACATAAGTGGTTGAATTTAAGGTCATAATAATTACAAAAGGATAAGATAAACAATTTGGACATGTAGATCACATAGTCATGGACCCGCTAGAAAACATTGGAACAAGAAAGGTCCACATTTTCACGTTATTTCACAAAGAAATTCGCGACTTTTTGGTTAAAAAAAATGAATCGAAAAAGATGCAAAGAAATTGGGTGCGGGCGGCCTCTCTGGATAACTCTAAGTCCCCTTATCGTTATCTGTTATGTCTTCTTAAAGAAATTAAGCCACAAAATAGCAAAGAAGTCTCATGGTGACCACATGTACAAACGTCAAAACACGAGAATATATTTAAAATAAACAGAGTTGGAAAACCGTGTGGATGATTGTGACTTGCAAAGAAAATGACTTTAAAAGCACAGAAATAAATATGCCCATGGGCCATGGCTTCTGATTTGATCATGTTCATGGGCATACATCTCTTCCAATCTAAGCGTTAACAGCCAACAAACATTTTATAAGCCACAAAAGAATATTTTGCTAGAATATTTTGAGAAAATTTTATTAACTGAACCACCCCTTTCTTTGATTCTTAATTATAACAAGGTGAGGTGTCTAAGTCACTGGTCAATTTACACCTACGAAATGTTATAATCAAATTAGACTTATTACAGAAGTAGGAATGGACCCAATACTTATAGGGTGTCGGTATGGCAAGAGACAAGGCTAAAGAACGCTTTTCAGGTTACACCACACTCGTCCCCACAGAGATTACGTACCCATAAAATTAAATTTGGTATTATGGTATTGCAAGAGGGGTGGGTAGGTCGGTTGGTCAGGATAGTGAGCCAACCTCTCTCACACATAAGTTCAAGTTTCCTTTTCTCGTAAATTAGATTAACTTAGAGTAGTTAGACTATCTCAAGTTTAAAAAATACCTAATTATGAACAAAATTGAAAATTGAACTGACCTGATTGGCAAACCCAACTCCACAACCAAGTGAGATCCTGCCAATGATGAGCATGGGAAGGTCTTGAGCTGCACCATTGAGAATTGTCCCGATTATAAAGAACACGCCAGCGATGAGCATAGACGGCCTTCGCCCAAACTTTCTGGTTGTGTAGGAAGCCGCGAACGTCGCCGTTAAACCAGCAAGGTAAAGCGACGACGTGAATAACTGCAGGCCCTGGTTATCGTATTTGCAGTAATTGCTGTCGATCCCCTGCTCCTGCGTCCTCCTGTACACAACAGGGAAGAACTTTTTCAGGAACGGGGACATGGATGTAACTCCACCTGCAACAAAAGGGTATATAGGTCATTTTACAAAACTCAGAAATCAAAGCAGCAGCACATGGTGATGGTAGTCAACGGGTGTGATGATGGCTAAGGCCCGACTCGACTCATGATTTAGTCATGTCTGCTGGGATTTCCAATTTGGCGGGAGCAACAAAAGGCGAAAAAAGAAGAAGGTGGGAAATAAAAAACTCCTTAAATCTCATTGGCCCAAAAATGGATCAAATTTGGTAAAACTTTAATTTAGCCCAAAACTCAACCAGAAAACACTCACAAGTTTCTCATGAATTTGGAAAATTTCAGAAAACATACATGATATGCAATTTTTTGTTTTAGGTTTTTATAAATAAGTCCATATTACATGATATTATACAAAAACTCACATAGAGTGTATTTCGTGCGAAAAATCCAAAATTAACCACTTATTATTTGTGAAAAGCGATTTTATTTTTCGTAATTGAACAGCAGAAAACATAAAAATAGAAACTTTTTGCTTCATTAAAATAATAATTTGAACAAAAAAATTCTCCCTTTTCCATTATAAAAATAGAAACTTTCTTTTGCTGCTTTCACCGGAATTGACTAAAAGTGAAGAAATACATTATTTAATCAAGCACAATATTAACGTATTGAACCCTAACCAAACAATGCCCTCAAAGTCCATCTACCAGAGTAGCTGAACCAGCAAGATCTAAGCACACCAAGCCCAAATGATTCGTCAGGCGAAGTTAATTTTTACCTGAAACGCCGACGTCGTAGCCAAACATGAGCCCTCCGGTGGCCGCCATTATACACGAGATGATGACGATGGGCGTGATCTTCGCCTCGAACTCTTGCCCGGCCGAACTGGCCGCTAACCCTCCACCAGCCATTGCCGACGAACCAAGACCAAAACTTAACTTTAGTTTCTGTTAATTTCTGAAACCAAGAGGAGGAGAAAGAAGAAGAGAGAGAGAGATGAGTGGTAGTGCGAATGAGATTTTATGGAGACGAGGGGGGTTTATATAGAGGACGAGGCATGAAAGAAAGCACGAGGTACGAATTGGATAGTGCAGTGGGCACCACCGTTGAGATTTGTCCACGTGTATTGACGCGGACGGATGGCGTTCTCTGTTCACTCATTGACGTCTTGGTCCCTGGCTTGCTGGTCCGTAGTCAACAAAAGCAATATCTCCTGTAATAAGTATTCTAAAGTTCTCCTGGCATTTGGTTTAGGACTGCTAATTCGTTTGTGCACCCACCAATCCCAATGTTAATGGGTTTTGACCAAAATAAAAACTTGAATGCTAATGGGGATTTTTTTTTTTTTTTCTAAACAATTTATTATCATGTTCATACTAAATCCAATTTAGAATTACGACATCAAGATTTCTTAAAGTTGTTCTTGGAGTAGTGGTTTGCCTTTGACTTTACTCCAACCATATCAAAGTTCGAGTCCTAAAAAATGTAGCCATTCAAACAAGATGAAGTGAATTTTTTGTAAGGCATGGATATCTTTTTATGGTTGTAAGGTCTTCTTTTGGGTATTGCCCCGAGCCTCCACTTACGTTTCATTAAAGTATTAAGATCATTTGATTTTTTGGTATAAATTTGTTTTTTTTTGGGGCAAGCAAGTTCCCAATTGACTTCTTTTTCTGTTTTTCAAATGCTTCTTTGGGTCAACTTAATAAGAGAATGTCATAAACTAGGTTATCCATGAAGGAGGATTAACACAGAAACCTAAAATTCCAGAGGTAGACGTGCCCCCATAATCCACATGCGCAATGATGCAAGTTCGTGGAAATCATGGATGTTTCCTATATTATTTATGCTCAATTTAAATATGCCTTTCGAATTCAAAATTGCACATGTAATTTTCTGATCAGTCCGTCGACATCATCAACAGATTGCCAATAAGACAGGCGTTCAGACACTAAAAACGAATATAAAGCTTTACGTACATGACACATTTCGTTTTTATTTTATTTTTTCTGATACATGACATAGACGACGACAAACAAATTGATGGCTTTCATTTCCCACCGTTGAACCTTACACAGTGCTATACGTAACGCCTTACCTCCCTAACAAAGTTCAAGTCATTTTAATAAGACCAAATATCACAAGATTAATTAGCCACCTATTTTGCTACTGGGTCGAATATTATTTCAGAATCAAGGCAACTTCAAACTTTCAAGGTATGCTAGATTTAGGGTTCATTATAATTTCGATATTACTGATTACATGCACGTGTAATAATTTGGGTGAACTTATACACTATATCATTTCGATACGAGCTATTTTAGTAGTAGAGTTTTGATCAAGTAGTCATTGTAAGCCGTAATATCAAAAGATTGAACTTAATAAGGAGCAATAAAAACGCACTGAAACAAAACTAGACTAGCAAAAAACTATAATCATCCAAAATAGGACTATTTGTTTATTAGGTCAATATACAATATTGGAATTCCCACAAAATTAATGCTTTTACTGTAGGACCCAAAAGGAAATTAAAAACCATGATTTAACTCCATTAAAACCAAATAATTTCTCTACAATAATAATTTTAATTGGTAATCTAGTCATTAGAGACGGAGCCACATACGAGCCTTCATGGCCGGGCCCCTACAAATTAGCTTCAAACTCCGCCACTACTAGTCATCTTTAAATGTCATATAGTTTTCTATTTTTAATATTGTTGGTGATATCTCATGTGGGTGATAAAATATAGTTTTGTTTTAATAAATTCAGCAACCTCAATAGAACCGTTGAAATAAAACAAGTCAGGCTGATCTTGCGGTGACTCAACCATGGACCCAAGATTTAAAATGCGCAAACTCCACAATATTATAGAATAAATGTGGAGTACTTTTCTTCAATCCCCAATACAAGACTTTTATTATTATCCATTTCCTTTTTTTATTTATTAAAAGAGTAGAAATTGGCAAATCCAGCATCCAAATCTCACTGCTTGGCGTGTTCTTAGGATGTTATTGTATTCCTCCAATTCACATGGCAAATCAGATGATTATTTTGCTGTTATCTTCCCCTATTTTTGTGTGTGTTCACATGTATCACCTGAAACATGTGACTTTGTAGTTTTGGGAAAATAGAGTTTACAAAGGAAGAATGTCTCTGGCCAAAAGAAACAACCCCACCCCCCCTCCCTCCAAAAAAAACAAATATTGGGAAAGAGGAATTCGTAAATAGGACCGTAAGTGCAGAGGTAAATGCTCTTAACCACTTGAGCTGTAAGTCTCTTCCACAACAACCATATCATTTAGCCGGCACTTTATTTTGATCACCTCGACAAACCCCTGCGTTTGCCTTTAAGTTAATAAAAAGGTTCAAAAAGAAATGTAAACAAAAAATAAAAAAAATAGAAAAGAAATGACGTTAAACGATGACCTCAGGGAGAGTTGAGAGGGACAGTGGGCTGCCAAGAATGCGTGAGGGTTGATGTATACTTTTGGGAGGCACCAAAGTTGACCGTTTTAATTTTAATTAGATGCTCAAAAACCATGCAAATCGCAAGGCGTTTGGGTTTCGGATTTGGAAGTCTAGTTGTTGGTTTTGGATAAGGATAAAAACAAAGATATGACTTTGTTCACGGGAAAATTCGTGAAAGTAAAGAAGGAAACGTACGGATGCTCATGTCCGCGGCCGAAAGGTTGGGAGGTACAAGATGCATGACTTTTTTTCTACTTTTTCACAAAGCTCGAACTTTCAACTGTTCATAAATAAATAGACTTATTTTAGAAGTCTTGAGGTTGAACCAATATTAAGCAGCCTTTGTGGTGCAGCCACTATTAGTGCAACTGTTGCTTGTCTTCCCATTATAAGCCGGCAATTATGACTTCACTAATTGGGCCTTTCTTTTTCTGGTCTGGCTATGAACTGTACGTTGATTATTTCAAAAGCACTTATACTCTTGTCACTGCACCAATAGCTCCAAGTTCACATCCTCTCTCTTTTTTTTTTCTTTCTACAGAAGTCTCAAGCATCTACTGATTACAAAAGCAAATTGTCTTGTAAGTTATAATTATCTTGGAGAAGTTAGTTGGACATCAGTTGGTGGAATCGCTCCACTATTTTGAAGGGAGCAAATTATGAATTCAGAAAGTTGCAGCTCAAACGAAGTGTTGGCGGGAGATCGTTGGAAAAATAATATGCCGAATATTTTTAGGCCGATCGAAAAAGCGAAAAAGGAGCAAAAGAAAAAGTAAAAAGAGGAAGAAGATTCTTTTTTATTTTATTTTATTGCAGCATCAATTCGAGGGTGCTGGCACTAGTCCCTTGTGCTCCAGTGCACAGTCGTGATTCCAATTTATTACTTCATTGTTTTGAATCTATTCCAAGGTTCATGCTTCTGTGAGATTTCTCTATCGAGAATATAACTTTATATCACACTTATCAGATTATTTGCAACGTATCTGATAACATGTGATTTATCTATACAAGTAGATCTCACTTTAAAGAAATGTGGTTCGTAAATAAAATAAAATAAATTACAGTTATACGTATATAGTTCAATGCATCATTTTTTTACATCGTTAAAACAAAACAAACTTGTTTATAAATAGAAGTCTTAAAATATAAATCATAAAATTAGTAAAATAGAGTGTTTAGAAATATTTGAGCCGATAATTAATTTGAGGTGGATGAGGATCTAATTTTGGGGTGTGTAAATAATCTTGGTCAAGACGACTAAGACTAAGCGAAGCAACAAGAATGAAGAGTACGTACATCAACAGTTGACCATCCAATGTGGAAAGGTCCTGTCCATGGAACTTACTAAGTCACGACAGTCATCCATTTTCTACGTGGTTCACTCTCTATCGCCTTTAGGCCTTCAGGTCGTCCGGTATATATAAGCCCCTGAAGAACACACACCTCATTTCACCGAGCAAAGTCTCTTTCTTCCTTTTCTTCTTCAGTTTGATAGAGGTCATCTAGTAGATATATATACATAAATAAATGCAAAATACTTATGTGTAATTAGATACTATAAGAAATAAAGTTTAGCGAAGTAAGTTCGAGTTCTAAATTGATTAAGAAGCAGAAACCATGGCGGGTGGTGGATTTGGGACCGGGACGGGAGGAGGAGACTTTGAGGCAAGGATCACGCCTCTTGTGATCATTTCTTGCATATTGGCCTCCAGCGGAGGCCTCATGTTTGGTTATGACGTTGGTATTTCCGGTACGTACGTATGTAGCAAAGAGCTAGCTAGCTATGTTCTCATGCATGCAAATGGTTATATATTGGTCTTACTTAAAACACAATTAATTAAAAATTATTTGATACAAAGTATATATGTAAACATAATTAATTTATATTGTAGTCTAATGATCAAATTATAATTGATCATGCAGGGGGTGTTACATCCATGCCGGAGTTCCTGAGGGAATTCTTCCCAACAGTGTATAAGAAGAACAACCAGCCTGGACTTGAAAGCAATTACTGTAAATACGATAATCAAGGCTTGCAGTTGTTCACGTCTTCATTGTACCTCGCTGCTTTGGTAGCTACCTTCGTTGCGTCCTACACAACCAAATCGCTAGGCCGAAAGCTAACCATGTTGATGGCTGGGATTTTCTTCCTGGTCGGATCAGCTTTGAATGCTGCAGCTGTTAACCTTGCCATGCTTATCATTGGGAGGATCTTACTTGGTTGTGGAGTTGGTTTTGCTAACCAGGTTCAATCAACTCCTAATCTGATCTTAATTGTTTTCTTTCCTATATACTGGATTAATAATTTGAACACATTGATATATTAATTTGCTATATATATATAAATAATGGATATCTATATGATTGATTACAGGCGGTGCCACTTTTCCTTTCGGAGGTTGCACCCACAAGAATTCGTGGATCACTTAATATACTCTTCCAGCTCATGTGCACCATTGGCATTCTTGTAGCAAACATGATCAACTATGGAACTTCCAAGTAATTAAGCCAATATAATTAATTATTAGCTAGTTATAAATATTAATCACATATAAGGTGTAATGAAGTTGTGCTATGTACCACCTGCATGCAGAATGTCAGGGGCAAATGGATGGAGGATATCACTGGGTTTAGCTGCCATTCCAGCACTCTTATTAACCATGGGCTCTCTCATTGTAACAGACACTCCTAACAGTTTGATTGCTCGCGGTAAGATGGAGGAAGGGAAAGCGATTCTTAAAAAGATTCGTGGTGTTGACAACGTCGAACCGGAGTTCTTAGAAATTGTTGAGGCCAGTCGTGCGGCTGAAGAAGTGAAGCATCCCTTCAGAAATCTCCTTAAGCGCAGAAACAGGCCTCAACTGGTCATTGCAATTTGGATGCAGGTGCTGCGACTATAGCCTATTGCTGTGTTAACTTGTTTTCACAATCACATATTATTAGATAGTCTGACATGTTATATTTGTACGTGCATACAGATTTTCCAGCAATTGACTGGTATTAATGCAATTATGTTCTACGCTCCCGTTTTGTTCAAGACCTTGGGATTTAAGAGCGACGCTTCCCTTTACTCATCCGCCATAACAGGAGCTGTCAATGTCCTCTCAACTATTGTATCAATCTACTTTGCGGACAGGGCTGGTCGCCGCGTGCTCCTGCTAGAAGCGGGTGTTCAAATGTTCCTTTCTCAAATTGTGATTACAGTAGTGCTCGGAATCAAACTTAAGGACGACGTGAACAACCTCGGCCATGGCTTGGGAATTCTTGTGCTGGTTTTCGTGTGCAGTTTCGTTGCCTCCTTTGCATGGTCTTGGGGACCTCTTGGGTGGTTGATTCCTAGTGAGATTTTCGCACTAGATGCTCGCTCAGCCGGCCAAAGTGTGGCTGTCTTTTTCAACATGCTCTTCACCTTTATTATAGCCCAGGCCTTCCTCTCAATGCTTTGCCACATGAAGTTTGCCATTTTCTTGTTTTTCGCAATTTGGGTCTTCGCCATGACTCTCTTCACTCTCTTCTTAATTCCCGAGACGAAAGGTGTCCCTATTGAAGAGATGACTGAGAGAGTATGGAAGAAGCACTGGTTCTGGAAGCGATATATGGATGAAGTCGAAGATAATCCCAAGTCCCAGGCAAATGCTTAAACCACTCATCCTTGCCTGCAGGGTTCTTAGATTTTACAATTTCCACGAATTTAAGTTTTAGGAGCTGTTGTTTAGTTCTAGTAGACCTTCATCTCGCACCTCCATGCCATTTGATTTTTTTTTCTTCCTTTGAACGTAGCTTCAATTTCATTCCAAGCAAAGTACTTGTCAGCAGTGTATAGACTACACTCTGCATGTCAATTGCTTTAATAATTGTTATTTTCACCGATTAATGTAAGGCTTATCTTTTATTGTTATGTCACGCATGATCTGGTTTATCTTAAAATATTTTATTCAAAACAAATTAAAAATATTCGTAGGTTAGTACATCTGGTTTACCTTGTGGCAACATCCATTTTAAGACATGCAAGATGTACTAGTTGACGAATTAACTACCACATGATAAGGTTAGGAAATGTGTGGCCCTTCTAGTTTTACTCTAGACAGACTCGATCAGCTTTAGTTCAACGAATTTCGCGTTAATGCCTGACCAAGCAATCAAAACCAACCATAGATCATGCCACGGGGAAGGATCCTGACCATGGCACAGACTAAATCATGCCTTTTCCTACGAAAGTTCACTCGCTGTTGCCCTGAGGTCACCTAGTATATAAACCCCTCAAGCACACATTTCATTTCAGCGAGCTAGTTTTTCAAAACAGTGTCATTGAGGTTGGCTAGTATATACAAGTATCCGCATTCATCAAATTAAATACGCAGAATCAAAGTGTAGCAAAATAAGTTTGAGTACTTAATTAGGAAGCAGAAACAATGGCAGGAGGTGGCTTTGGGGCCGCATCGGGAGGCGGAGACTTTGAAGCAAAGATCACGCCTCTAGTGATCATGTCTTGCATAATGGCCGCTAGCGGAGGCCTCATGTTCGGTTATGATGTTGGTATTTCAGGTAGGCATTGTAGAGCTTTTCATATCATTCACGTAAAATTAATTAATTAATTAATTTTTTTTGGGGGTTAAAAAGTTAATTGGAATTCTTTCTTAATTTAATTAATTTGACACGTTTGATCATTGTGATGGATGCAGGGGGTGTTACATCCATGCCTCCTTTCCTGAAACAATTCTTCCCGGTTGTTTATAAGAAGACTCAAGAGACTGGACTTGAGAGCAACTACTGCAAATACGACAATCAAGGCTTGCAGTTGTTCACATCTTCCTTGTACCTCGCTGCTTTAATTTCAACCTTCTTCGCGTCGTACACAACCCGATCCCTGGGACGAAAGCTCACCATGTTCATTGCTGGGGTTTTCTTTGTAGCCGGAACAGTTTTTAATGCTGCAGCTGTTAACCTTGCCATGCTTATCATTGGGAGGATCTTGCTTGGTTGTGGAGTTGGTTTTGCTAACCAGGTACATAATTATTTCCTAATCTTAGCTTTTTCTATCACATGCTAGGTTTTACTAATTAATGAATATAATTACAGGCAGTGCCACTTTTTCTTTCGGAGATTGCACCCACAAGAATTCGCGGGGCACTTAACATACTCTTCCAGCTAAATATCACCATTGGCATTCTTTTCGCAAATCTTATCAATTATGGAACTGCCAAGTAAGCCACCATCCTCCCTAATATTCCATTAATCATCACCGGTAATTAGACACAAGTGATTAATCAATGTACTTTTTCTGGCACAGAATTGAAGGGGGATATGGATGGAGAGTGTCACTAGGTTTGGCTGGCATTCCAGCAGGTATGCTGACTATTGGGTCTCTCATTGTGGTAGACACACCTAACAGTTTGATCGAACGAGGTAAGTTGGAGGAAGGAAAAGCAGTTCTTAAAAGGATTAGGGGTGTTGACAATGTGGATCCAGAATTCTTAGAGATTGTGGAGGCAAGTCGTGTGGCAAAAGAAGTGAAGCATCCTTTCAGAAACCTCCTTAAGCGTAGGAACAGGCCTCAATTGGTCATTGCAATTTGGATGCAGGTGCCGCAACTATACTAGAACTTGTGCTAACTAAGGCAATTCAAAATCTTATTAGTTACATTTAACACGTATCAGATAGTCTCACATGTTATGTTTTTCATGCCTACAGATTTTCCAGCAATTCACTGGCATCAACGCAATCATGTTCTACGCTCCAGTTTTGTTCCAGACCTTGGGATTTAAGAGTGATGCTTCCCTCTACTCAGCTGTTATCACAGGAGCTGTCAATGTCCTCTCAACCGTTGTATCAATATACTTTGTCGACAGAGCTGGTCGGCGTGTGCTATTGTTAGAAGCCGGTTTCCAAATGTTCCTTTCTCAATTGGTGGTTGCAATAATAATGGGACTCAAAGTGAAGGATCACTCTAACAACCTTGGCCATGGCTTGGCAATTCTTGTGGTGCTTATGGTTTGCAGTTTTGTTTCATCCTTCGCGTGGTCTTGGGGACCTCTCGGATGGTTGATCCCTAGCGAAACGTTCCCATTAGAGGCCCGCTCAGCAGGCCAGAGTGTGGCTGTCTGTACCAACATGCTCTTCACCTTTATCATAGCACAGGCCTTCCTCTCAATGCTTTGCAACATGAAGTTTGGCATTTTCCTCTTCTTCACATTTTGGGTCTTTGTCATGACAATTTTCGTTGTGGTCTTAATTCCTGAGACCAAGGGTGTCCCTATTGAAGAGATGACAGAAAGAGTTTGGAAGCAACACTGGTTCTGGAAGCGATTCATGGATGACGTAGAAGATGATCCTAAGGGCAAGTTGCATGCTTGAACTATCTTTCCTCCTCCTATCTCGATCCGCACGTACGAGATAATACACCCAAATTGAACCCAAATTACACAGTTGACATATCAATGTTTTTCAAGAACACACATAAGAGGAGCCAAATAATCATTCTTGTCGAATTGCATCCAAATTGAAAAAAATCTTGTAGCCACTTGATTATTATCATGAATATTTCGTTCTTTATCAAACATATTGTGATCGTCTATTTTGGCAATAGTTATATAACTAAACACCTTTCGATTTGAATGCACAGGGATGATAATTCAATTAACGAACTGAAAAATAAACAGTTCAGATCATGAGATAGATTTTGGAGTAGATCAAGGCGAGTGGTTAGTGTCTTATTAACTTACTAACTGTTTAGCACTTAAATGCAACCGTATGTGTCTATTATATACAAAGAAACAAGTCTACGCTGAAAAAAATTTCTCTATAATTAAGGATAAAAGAATAAGTAAATAGGAGAAAGAAGGCTATTTACACATGCGGGTCGAGACGCTAATATATAATATATATCCCATTCCATTGAGGGATTTCTAAAATAAATTTGTTTGATGGATCACTTGTGGGACCCGCTTCGAATTGTGTTTCAATTATTCAAATGGTCATTCATAATCATCTTTGCAAAAAAATTAGCCAACATGTAAACCATTTAGATATCTAAGTGTGGTCAAATAAATTGATGAACGTGATGGTTTTCAAAGACAAACTAAAATGACTACCACTTAATCAAATGGTTAAATTATTCCATTTTGGTGATTTTTTGTGTAGAGATTATCTTTGAGAGAACACCTAAAAAATTGAAGGTTTTGATTATGAAACTAGAACACATAGTGGGCCCAAAGATCATCAATTCAAGCTAATATAAACATATCGTACAAAAACACTCAAGTGCTAACCAGTTAGTAACTTAATATGGCGATAACCACTCGTTTTTGGACCTACTCCACAATGTAACTTCATGATTCCAACTGTTTATTTTTAAAATTTCATTCAAGGATCATTCCTCCAAAGTTCCACCTAAATCGGAAATTAATCATTTAGGCATTTGTATATGACTGAGAACATTTTATTGTTATCTAATATTAATGTGCTCATCTATTTATTTAGTCACTCTTGAAAAATAATTAGTTCAAATCATGAGAAGCATTATGCATTGGGTCTAAATGCGTGGTTAGTTTCGTATTAAGTTACAAATTGTTAGCTCTTGAGCGCTACTATAAACATATATGTTTTGTAAAGAATTAGTTAAGACTAATACAAGCTACAAAGCTTAGAATCTCATTTGTATCTCTTAACAGATTGAAGAAAATCAGAAAAGCTTTGTGCAATTCTTTCTTTTCATTTTCGTCTTCTTCCATTGAACCTTCCTTTCTGGTTATCATGGTATCAGAGCATGGACTTGGTTCTGCGTGTAATCTTCTTCGTCTTTGAGTTTTCTTGTTTTTCAATTGTAATTTTTTGTGGCAGGAAGCCGTCCTTCTGTGTATATTGTTTTCTGATGCCATTTGTTTCTTGTTCATCATGTTGTCGCATGATTTTGATTCGAGTATGTAATTACGGTTAAATGAGGGGGCACCAATGAAATTACTGTGGCTCTTATAAAGATTGGATGGCACACAGATAAAGCTTTGCTCACTTTGCATCTTGCCACTCTTTCTGACGAAGCTATTAAGCATGTGGTTGGTAGTAGAATTCTCATGAGGCTTGGTCTATTCTCAAAGATCGCTATGCTACAGTTTCTCCTACTTAATCATCTTAAGACAGAGTTATTAAATACCATCCGGAAAGGTGCAGATTCCATTAATAGATATTTGTAATGGAAGCAAACTCAGGATCAACTCACGACGATGTACCACTAGATATGTGGTTTTCTTAGGCAATAATCTCATCTCATGGCAGTCTAAGAAACAAAGTTCAGTATCTTGAAGCTCTACTGAAGCTGAATACGAAGCTTTTGCTAATGCATCTGCAGACATTGCTTGGATCAGACAACTGCTCTGTGATCTTCATGTTGTTCTTCCAGATCCACCAAATCTTCATTGTGCCAATTTGCCAGCACTTGTTTTAAGCGATCAGATCCTGTTTATCACTCTCACATTAAACATTTAGACATTGACTTTCATTGTGCTAATCATAAGCTGGGTGCCCCAGCTACAATTGAGGGACAACTATAGAAGTTGTTACGTTTGTTAGAGATGGTTGGATTTGTTACTAATTCTGTTTAAGAATTAGTTAAGACCAAGCTATAAAGCTAAAGAGTCTCACTTGTATCTCTAACAGATTGAAGAAAATCATGAGAAAAGCTTTGTGCAAATCTTTCTTTTCAATTTCCTTTTCCTCTTCGTTTGTCTTCTTCCACTGAATCTTCCTCTCTGGTTGTCATCGTGAACCCCTACAAAGTTAAACTACATACAATTAAGGACAGCTTTGACAATTGAATTGATAGACGAGATTGAAAAAGAATAAAATGCATGAGAGGTAGCAGGAATATTTTTCATTGGAAATAATGCAATCCAAGAGAGGAGTGCAGGACTGCATTTGGTAAGTGCCCTCTCAAAAATTAAAGAAGAAATCCTAAGCTTCAGATCGAGATAGGAGGAGGTAAGATAGTTCAAGGCATGCAACTTGCCCTTAGGATTATCTTCAAAGTATCGCTTCCAGAACCAGTGTTGCTTCCAAACTCTTTCTGTCATCTCTTCAATAGGGACACCCTTGGTCTCAGGAATTAAGACCACAACGAAAATTGTCATGACAAAGACCCAAAATGTGAAGAAGAGGAAAATGCCAAACTTCATGTTGCAAAGCATTGAGAGGAAGGCCTGTGCTATGATAAAGGTGAAGAGCATGTTGGTACAGACAGCCACACTCTGGCCTGCTGAGCGGGCCTCTAATGGGAACGTTTCGCTAGGGATCAACCATCCGAGAGGTCCCCAAGACCACGTGAAGGATGAAACAAAACTGCAAACCATAAACACCACAAGAATTGCCAAGCCATGGTCGAGGTTGTTAGAGTGATCCTTCAAGTTGCGTCCCATTATTATTGCAACCACCAATTGCCACAGGAACATTTGGGCACTAGCTTCTAACAATAGAACACGACGACCAGCTCTATCGACAAAATATATTGATACAATGGTTGAGAGGACATTGACAGCTCCTGTGATAACAACTGAGTAGAGGGAAGCATCACTCTTTAATCCCAATAAGGTCTGGAACAAAACTGGAGCGTAGAACATGATTGCGTTAATACCAGTGAATTGCTGGAAAATCTGTAGGCATGTAAAACATAACATGTGAGACTATCTGATACGCGTTAAACGTAACTAGGATTTTGAATTGCCTCAGTTAGCACAAGTACTAGTATAGTAGCGGCACCTGCATCCAAATTGCAATGACCAATTGAGGCCTGTTCCTACGCTTAAGGAGGTTTCTGAAAGGATGCTTCATTTCTTTTGCCACACGACTTGCCTCGACAATCTCTAAGAATTCTGGATCCACATTGTCAACACCCCTAATCGTTTTAAGAACTGCTTTTCCTTCCTCCAACTTACGTGGTTCGATCAAACTGTTTGGAGTGTCAACCACAATGAGAGACCCAACAGTTAGCAAACCTGCTGGAATGGCAGCCAAACCTAGTGACACCCTCCATCCATATCCCTCTGTAATTCTGTGCATACACGATGAAAGTACATTAATTAATCACTGGTATATAATTACGGGTGATTAATGGAAACGATTGCTTATTCTGTGAAGCCATATATCTAACTCGTTCAATTGTTACCTAAGAAGTAGAGAGAACTACCACTAAAATGATAGATGCCGGTTCATTTATCTTCTTTTTCAAATTGGGGAGGATGGCTTACTTGTTAGTTCTATAATTTATAAGATTTGCAAAAAGAATGCCAATAGCGATATTTAGCCGGAAGAGTGCGTAAAGTGCCCCTCGAATTCTTGTGGGTGCAATCTCCGAATGGAAAAGCAGCACCACCTGTAATTATATTCATTAAGTAGTAAAAGCTAGCAAGCATAAGCAATTGATAGTAGGCAGTAGTTTATAAATTAACATAAGATTAAGAAAGTATTATAATTTATATGTACCTGGTTAGCAAAACCAACTCCACAACCAAGCAAGATCCTCCCAATGATAAGCATGGCAAGGTTAACAGCTGCAGCATTAAAAACTGTTCCGACCATGGATAAAATACCGGCAACGAACATGGTTAGCTTTCGGCCCAGCGCTCGTGTCGTGTAGGATGCAAAGAAGGTTGAGATTAAAGCAGCGAGGTACAAGGAAGATGTGAACAATTGCAAGCCTTGATTATTGTATTTGCAGTAGTTGCTCTCAAGTCCAGGCTCTTGAGTCTTCTTATACACAACCGGAAATAATTCCTTCAGGAAATGAGGCATCGATGTAACACCCCCTGCATCCATCAAAATGATCACATGTATCAAATTAATTAAATTATGAAAGAATTCCACTAAGTTTTTAATTAACAAAAAGAATTAGTTGATTATCAATTCTAAGTGGATGATACGAAAAGCTCCACGATGCCTACCGGAAATACCAACATCATAACCGATCATGAGGCCTCCGCTAGCGGTCATTATGAAAGAAATGATCACTGGAGGCGTGATCTTTGCTTCAACGTCTCCGCCTCCTGATGCGGCGCCAAATCCACCACCTGCCATGGTTTCAGGTTCAAAGTGTACACCTTATTTCTCAGTATGTAGACTGTGGAGATTTGCATGTACTAAACGACCTCAAGCAAACCCATTTTTTGAATAGCAAGGTGAAAATGAATTATGTGTGCTTGAGGGGTTTATATAGTAGAGTAACTCCCGGCAATAGAGAGTGAACTGCGTAAAAAATGGATGATCTAGTCTGTGCCATGGTCAGGATCCTTCCCCAAGGCATGATCGGTGGTTGGTTTTCTTTCTTGATTTGCTTGGTTAGGCTTTAACGAGAAGTTCGTTGCACTAAAGTTGATCCAGTCTTTTTAGAGTAAAGCTAGGAGGACCACGTTTAACGGTATCATGTGGCCCCTAACATTATTCATTTCAGAAACTCACGAATTGTGCTACGTTTGCTAAGGACCAGATCACCCTTACCAAACAGAACATCCTTACCAAACATCTCCAAGCTAACAAATCTGACTGAAAATTCGTGACTAAATTTGAGTATAAATTATAAAACCTTAAGGATACCAACTCTTCATTTCGTTAGAAGATATCACAAATTCGAATTCCCTTTCTCCCAAGTTAAAGAGAACGAAGAAAAAAGAACTAAAGGTCAACATTAAATTTCATGATAGGATTATTGTTCGGATACAAGAAAGATCAGGTTGTTGTCCAATCAATTAGGATATGTGTACTGTGTCACAAGAGAAGGAAATTAAATGGAGACCGGAAAACTCAAACATAACTGCAAACAAGACAATGCTAGAAAGGAACTGTAACAATATAGAAATAAGGCATGAACAATTGTAATGTATCTACAATTGAGGAAATTAAGCACCAAAATTAAATAGAGCCACAGGCACACAGAGATTGCGTGCTTCGAGGCTAGCTAACACAGATGAAAGAAAACTTCCTACAAAAAGAAAATTTGGTCGAGGGAGTCGCCATCAGAGGCTATGTAAGGCCAGTGCTTCAAGCATACCCCTTTTCCTTCGGTTCATCTTCGGAGTCATCCATATATCTCTTCCAAAACCAGTGCTGCCTCCAGACTACGTCGCTCATCTCTTCAATAGGGACACCCTTGGTCTCAGGAAGTAAGAAGTAGACAAAGACAGTCATGATCAAGCACCAAGCTGCGAAGAACAAGAATATGCCAAACCTGAAGTGACAAAGCATTGAAAGAAAGGCTTGTGCTATAACAAATGTGAAAAGCATGTTGATACACACAGTCACACTCTGCCCAGCCGAACGGGCCTCTAGTGGGAATATCTCACTAGCAACCAACCAGCAAAGAGGTCCCCAAGACCAGCCAAATGAGCCCACAAAAGAGCAAATAATCACAACCACAAGAATTCCCATGCCCTTGTCGAGGTCGTTCGATTGATCCTTCAGTTTCCATCCCAGTATGACTGCAATGATCACATGAGAAATGAACATTTGGATGCCACCTTCTAGCAAGAGCATGCGACGACCAGCTCTGTCCACGAGGAAGATTGACACAATGGCTCCTAGGACCATGATACCTCCTGTTATAACTGATGAGTAAAGGGAAGCATCGTGCTTGAATCCCAAGGTTTGGAACAAAACTGGAGCGTAAAAATTGACTGAGTTAATTCCTGTGAATTGCTGGAAGAACTGCAGCAAACAACATGACCACATACAAATTAAGACAGTCAAAATTTGGGAAAGTTTTCTTGCCAGACATGCTATCAAACTGTGATGATCAGTTGCGACTATACGTAAAAAACTGTAAAAAAAAAAACTGTGAAATAATTAATGACCTGTAAAAAAATTGTAATGATCAGTTGAGGTCTATTCCTACGCTTAAAGAGATTTCTGAAGGGATGCTGCACTTCTTTAGCCGCACGACTTGCCTCAAGAATCTCTAGGAATTCTGGATCGACATTGTCAATACCCCGAATCCTTTTAAGAACTTTTTTTCCTTCCTCTAACTTACCTCGTTGGATCAAACTGTTTGGAGTGTCTGTTACAATGAGAGCCCCGAAGGTTAGCAAGAGTGATGGAATGCCAGCCAAACCCAGTGAAATCCTCCATCCATATCCCCCTTCAATTCTGCATGTGGTGGCCCAAAACATTATAGATGGGAGTGAATATTTATGGTACAAAAACAAATCGAAATACAGAAGCTCACTAAAATATTATTGTGTGAAAAACTTATGTTAGTAAGCTAACTTTTTAATTAATAATTATTATATAATTAGTGAGACTCCTCTTTAGCCTTCGACATGCATAATGTTATCAATTCATGTCGCAATATATGTATATTTACTAGCAATACCTAAAGTATAAACTTTGTAGTTCATCTATGTTATAACACGTGGACTAGTAACACCGGGTACTTTCACAAACAAAAATTGATCGTTAATTAGGAAGAAGTGGGCTGGCTTACTTTGCAGTTCCATAATTGATAAGATTTGCTACAAGAATACCAATGGTGCACATGAGCTGGAAGAGTAAGTTAAGTGCCCCACGAATTCTTGTGGGTGCAACCTCCGAAAGGAAAAGTGGCACCGCCTGTTATAGATGACCAAATTATTTACCGAATAATTAATTAACTAATATTAACTAACACCATTAAGAGTAGGTTAAATAAGATTTGATATAAGTATAGTAACATATATATATATATATATATGTGTACCTGGTTAGCAAAACCAACTCCACAACCAAGTAAGAGCCTCCCAACAATAAGCATGATAAGGTTCTGGGCTGCAGCATTAAGAATCGTTCCGACTATAAAGAAAATCCCAGCAATGAGCATGCTCATCTTTCGACCTAAGACCCTGGTTGTGTATGATGCAAAGAAGGTTGCTATCAAGGCAGCGATGTACAAAGAAGATGTGAACAATTGCAGGCCTTGATTGTCGTATTTACAGTAATTGCTCTCAAGCCCTGGAATCTGTTGCCTCTTGTATACAACCGGGAAGAATTCCCGTAGGAACTCCGGCATCGATGTAACACCCCCTGCATTGGTATATATCGAATTAAATAAAAATGTAGTGCGTATGTATGAGATCGTTAGCTAGAAAGTCACGTATATATGTACCCGAAATGCCGATATCATAACCGAACATGAGGCCACCGCTAGCGGCCAATATGCAAGAAATGACCACAATAGGTGTGATCTTTGCTTCAAATTCTTCGCCATCCGTCGGCCCGCCAAATCCCCCTGCCATGATTCTGATTTATTTATTTTTCTTATGGTTTCAAACTTACTTAGCTACACTTGATCAGTTTTTAGAACCTAATTATATATATACAATAAGACGTGACGCAGGTCAACAAAGAAGGAGAGAGTAGCTCGGTGAAATGAGGTGTGTGCATGAGGGGCTTATATATTCGAGGCAACAGAGAGTGAAAGACGTACGTAGGAGATGGATGATTTAGTACGTGCCATGGTCAACATCTCTTTTCCCATGGCATGGCCTGCGGCTGTTGTTCGTTCTTGTTGCTTGGTTAGTCATGAAGGTACGAGAAGTTAGTTGCACCACAGTTGATAAAGTCTTTCAGAGTAATGTTAGAAGAACCACGTTTTCTAACCAGATTCTTTAGCTGACCATGCGGCTGAAATTAGCAGCTTGTACATAATAAATTAAAATGACAAATGCACATCAAGACATTATGCAACTGTACGTAGTCAGAAAAATGCATATGCTTCCTGGTTTAACCTTTTTTTTTTTTGGGCTCTCAATGATACGTTTTACTTCATAAAAAGATAGAAAAGTTGATACATATTCAAATTCTTATTGAGGAGTTGGGTTTAATCCTTGGATTTGATGGCTTTGATCCAAGTCCTTTGACTTTTGTGCTACATAGAATTATATTCATTTTTAAATATTTTATGATGTAATCTTTTTATTATTTTATTTTTAATTTTTTTTTCCAATGTTGCCCCTTATGACTTGAATCAAGTAATAGTCATTTAAATGCAAATCTGACATTTAAATGCAGTCTACGAGGGAAAGTGAAGGTAATTAATAAAATGGTAATTATTTATGGGAGAGAAAGGGAAGGTAATTAATAAAATGATAATTATTTATGGGAGAGAAAGGGAAAAGCCGCAGGAGAAATGGGTAAGTGATCAGGTGCAACGGGTGATTTTTAGTCTAATACAATTATACTAATGTGGACTCATTAAAATTGATTAGATTAATTAATCTAGTGGTTGATATTCTTGTAAATGCGTGTAAATGCACTGATGCTAAATGAAGAGGCTCGAGATCTGTAAAAAAGAGTGCTATGTAAGGTAAGAAAATAAATTCCTAAATTACAAATATACAGAACCCTAAAGTAAGGTGTTAACTATCTAAACAAGGTAACCAAATGAACTTTATTGCTATGAATCTTTCCATATCTTCAATATTCCCCTTCAAGCTAGAGTATGGAGATCAAGAATACCCAGCTTGTTTTTCAGTTGTTGGAATTGATCTTTACCTAAAGACTTGGTAAAGACATCTACGAGTTGCTCCTTTGAAGGAATATAGGCGGTATGTAAAGAACCATTTTGAATATTCTCTCGAACAACATGACAATCGAGCTCAATATATATGCTTGGTACGCTCGTGATATATTGGATTAGTTGCTATGTATAAAGCAGCTTGGTTGTCACAATAAAGTAAGCTTGGTGTGGTGTGTGACATAAGTACCAAGATCATGAAGCAAATATGGTAACCATTGGAGTTCACAAGTTGCCATAGCCATCACTTTATATCCTGCTTCCGCTGATAAGCGTGATACAATATCTTGCTTCTTTGTTTTCCATGAGATAGGACTTTCTCCAAGAAGTACAAAATAACCTATAGTTGACCTTCTTGTCATTAGATAGCTAGCCCAATTAGAATCACAATAAGCTCTCAATTGAAAATTATTAGAAGTTGATAACAAAATCCCTTGGCCCGGAGTCCCTTCCAAATAATGTAATAATCGATATGCAACCTTTTTATGAGTTGCACGGGGACTTTGCATGAACTGGCTCAAAATATGAACTAGCTCAAAATATGAACTATATGAACAATGTCTGGCCTAGTGATGGTGAGATGTATCAAGCGACCCACCAATCTTCTATAGGTTTCTGGATTATGTAATAGTTCTCATTTTCATTGCTTAACTTTAGATTTTGTTCCATGGGGAAGAAAGTAGGACGTGCACCCATAAGACCCGAGTCTTCAAAATGTCGAGTGCATACTTTCGTTGGCTCAGATACGATCCCTTTGAAGAATGAGACACTTATATCCCAAGGAAGTATTTTAAATCACCAAGGTCTTTTAAATGAAAATGTTGGTGTATCAAATTTTTTTTATAATTGGTATAATAGCAGCATCAGTACTTGTAATAATAATATCATCAACGTATACAAGCAAGAAAATTGGTGACTTACCTTTGTGATGATAGAAAAGGGAGTAATCTGCTTTAGATTGAGAAAACCCGGCATAAAGTAAAGCTTGGAAAATTTTGCAAACCAACACCAAGAAGCTTGCTTTAATCCATGAAGTGATGTTAAGACGGCACACCTATTTCCCCCTTGCCATGATAACCTTGAGGGAGCTGCATGTAGACCTCTTCCTGTAAATCACCATTGTTTACACCATAATCAACCGAGCATATCCAGCCTCAAAACGACTAGCACCAAGGTAGACGCGCCTTCTCCACTGCCGAAGGAAGACACTCTTCCAAGGTGCCAGACACCTGCCGAAGCTCTCGACTGCCAAACCTAATCTCCAAGACACGTGTCACCACCACAACAACTTGCACAAAGTCCCACATCGAAACTTTGTGCAAACCTCCCACTTTCACCTCCCTATAAATAGGGAACACACAGTACCCAAGTAAAAGAGGTAACTTCTCTATCACTCTTACTGTTACTCTGCCAATTTTACCACCCATAGCTGACTTAAGCATCGGAGAGCCTTCGGTCGGCACCACACTGGTGTCCGAAGCTTACCGACTGCTTCTCCTACTTTGTCTTCTGCAGGCTCTTTTCTTGCTGAAGGTCCTCACCTTCTCCTTTACTAAAGAGCATCCACATCTCTCTAAGTTGACCTCCCAAAAAGAGCATCAACAACCATGAAAAAGGCGTTGTTGACATCTAATTGTTGAAGACACCAACCCTTGGCAGCGGCCAAGGATAATAAAACACGAACAAAATGGTAAGTTTGGGAATAGGCAGAAAAAGTTTCATGATAATCAATCCCTTTTATTTGTGTATATCCCTTGGAAACGAGGCGAGCTTTGCATTGTTCAATAGTGCCATTAGAATGCCGTTTGATTTTATGGGACCTACTTGTAGCCAATGGCTTTTTTATAAGTAGGCAAGGCCATGAGAGTGCATGTATGATTACCTTCTAAGGCAGCAAGTTCACTTTGCATAACTTTACACCATTCAAGATATTTAGTGGCTTCATCAAAAGTGTTAGGCTCAACAATGGTAGTAATAGAAGCAAGAAAACTTTGATGTTTAATTGAGAATTTGTCATAAGATAAATAATGGGATAAAGGGTACCTGGTGCCATGTTGAACCGGAGTGGAAAAGGGAAGATCAACTTGAGATTGGTTGCAGTGTAGTCACTAAGATAACATGGTGGCTTTCAATGGTGAGGAGGAAGAGGAGTACAGTGAGATGGTGTTGGTAAAGATGGAGGAGAGGATGATGGAATATGAGGGAGAGAAGAAGTATATGTTATTGGGAGGAAGGGTGGTAATTTGATATGGAAAAGGTGTGGTTTCTATAATGGGGTTCAGAGATTGTGTAGGTGCGAAATCTGTAATAAGGTCAGAAGGCTCAAATTTACGGATAGGAAGAGGTAAGACGTTGGGCATGGTATTTGTGTGGGATAAATGGTAAGGAAATACAATTTCATAGAAAGTGACATCACGTGAAGTATAAACCTTCTTAGTGTGAAGATCATAAATTTTGTAAGCCTTTTGAGAAGGTGGATAACCAATAAATATGCATGGTTTGGCTCGTTTATCAAACTTTGAGTGAGGAGAGTATAAGGACCTCACACATCACAATGAATCAAATTAAAACAAGCATTCGTTGAAATAGTACTTGAGGGAAAAGAAAGTCTACAATGTTTAGCCAAAGGGTAAATGGTGCAAACATGATTATTAGCAATAGAAATTTTAGAATGAAAATTTTGTTGGTGGGAAGAATAAATTTAGATGGATGACCTAAATGTGAGTGCCATAGATTGAAACTTGGGGAAACAACAGTGGAATTAGCAACGGAAAGTACGTCAGGAGCCAAATAATAAAGACCACTACGTTCCAATCCCTTACCAATCTCCCTCTTCGAACTCAAGTCCTGCAAAACACAATGATCAGAATAAAAGGAAATGAAACAACTAATCAGCTTGGCGAGTTTGCTAACAAATAGAAGATTGAAATGAAAATCAGGTTGTAAATGCAATTATTATATCCTCATTGTGACAAGGCTAAAAGAAATGAATAACCGAGCTTAAGCCCAAACATATGAAGTTGGGGAGGTAGGTGAGTTGCGAATTGAATACCTTGAAAATTCCTCCAAAAAATACACTTCAATCCAGGTAAGAATCTGATCATTGCTTATCAATTGTTTTAGAAACCCATTTGAATTATATTTTTAGCATCCTAAAGCCAAATCCAAATTCAGTTGTATTGGGGCTTTCGGTTGTGTTATGTTCATATGCTGGGCTAGCCCTAACTTCATATGTTTGGACTTAAGCTCGATTATTCATTTCTTTTAGCCTTGTCACCTGTAAAGATGGTAAGGGTTTGGAAGAGCCAATATGAGTAATATTAGATGTTTGTTGAGTAGATAATTTAATAGGAGCAGTATTAAGAGTGGTCATGTTGTCTAACATATTAGAACTAGAGACCATGTGGTCAGTGGCAACGGAATCAATGATCCAAGAACTAAGATTGAATGAAGAATGAAAATATAATGGGTTACCTGCGACATTAGCCATTGAATTATTTTTACTGGATGACAACATGGCAATCAGTTGATTGTATTGTTCATGAGTTAGAATTGGTGCAGCTGGAGTGTTGGTGATTGTCGTGACAAAAGAAATAGTAGATGCATTACAGGAGGAAGAAGAATTGGTCTTGGCAGTACCATTCTTCTTTTTGCAATGAGAATCTGTATGCCCTGCTGTATCACAAAATGTGCAAAACATATCATTTTTGCTTGCAGGTTTTTTTCAACATCGGGATTTTGAGTGACCTTCAATATCACAACATTTGTAGTGATAAAATGGCTTCTGAGACTACGGTCAATTGGTTGCCTTGGCAAATTGATCAAGAGATATTGTGATTACAGGTTAAATAGAATGTTGGTATTCATCTTGTAAGAGTAAGGAATAGGCGCGATTGACAATTGGTAAAGGATCCTGAAGATGCATATTACTACGAACCCTAAAATAGGACTCGTTTAGCCCAGCAAAAAAATTGCATAAGATGCTCTTCTTAAATGTGATTCAAGCTAGTTTGAGAAGCTCCACAAGTGCAAGAGGTTAACAAAACATATTAAGATAACTTATCCCAATAACCGTTCAAAACAGTATAATAAAAGGCTTGAGTTACCCTGTGTATGATTGGCAATGGTGTGATGAATCTCAAAAATCCCAGGAGGATTCTTTTGAGAAAAAACATCTACAGAGATCCTCCCAAACTTTGCGTGCTATAGCAGTATAGATAACACTATTTGATATCTCGGGAGAGAGAGTGTTAACAATCCAAGACAGAACCATACTATTACACGTGGTCCATTGATGAAATTTGGTTGAACAATCCTCAGGTTCGGTGATTTTGCCGTCAGTGAACCCAAGTTTCTTTTTGGCATCAAGAGCCATACCTATGGCACGAGACCATGTATGATAATTGTCACCAAGTAGTGTCTATGTAACGATAATCACTGATGGGTGCATAATTACATATCTTTTTATACCCTTCTAACTTATGATTTGGTTATGTTTTTGAGTTAAACTTGTGCTTTTAATAAAGTTTGTGTATGTTTCAGTGTAATAAGGTTGATACTCATTACATGCATTTTGAAGACAAGTTAGCTCAAAACAGTGTCTGCAGATCATTCAATTTCATGGATTAACCTGTACTTGCTCAAGAAGAACCAGATAATTGGCCATACATCATTGGAAAGATACGGAAGTCTAGTTTCCGTAGCATTTTACGGTTCATGATTCTGAGTCTTCTAGAGGAAGTTATACATAATTTAGTAGCTCAAGATCAAAATTTGGCAGCATCTGCGTTACTGGGCCACAAATGACATTTGAAGGTCTTTCCAATTTTTCCTTGAGTTGGGCTGCATATGCTTGGAAAGATAAGACAAAGGGCTTGAAGATCCATATTTTTCCAGATTTTTTCGGAGCAAATACCAAGCCCAAAACCTGCCCACAATCTGACTGCAATGCAATGTCATGCATGATGTATTGTTGATTGTGGGAAGGTTAGGTGAAACATATTCAAGTCTTATAATTGAAGTGGGAGTTGCAACACTAAGTTTAAAGAAAGAAAAATTGTTTTCAAATGTAATGGTGTGTTAGGTGAAGTTGATGAAGTGAGTGGAAAGCAATATTTAATTTAGATTTTCAACTTCCTTAGGCCTATAAATAGTGAGGTTTCCCAAGCTTGTAAACACACCCCAAGGGGGGGAGCTCTCAAACATTTCTCTAGAGCTCCCCTCCCTTCTCTCCCTCAAATTCTCTTAGTTTTCCTTTCTAGTTCTCAATTGTTGTAATAAAATTCTTTTGCTAATGTTTCTTTGAGTTTTTCTAAGTTCTTCTTAATTTTCCATTGCTATGTAAATTCTTTTCTTTAAGTATTCAAGTTTGAGTAGTTTCCAAGTTTCAATTATGGTTTTTGTGTGTTTATTCATTATGCTTATAAGTTAATATGCTAGTTTGAATGATTGATCACCATTAAGGCTTGCATGTTAGCTATCTTGGTTTGAATTAAGAGTAGACATCATGCTTTAATTCGAATTGAACTATGAATAGGAAGAGTATGTATGGACATTCGACAACAGGGATTAGATACATGCTTGGTTGTTTAAAATGTTCTTCTATGCTTAATGGGTTCCTAATGCTTAATTAAGGTTAGACAACAAATGATCAAGTTAGGGAATTAGGAACACAAGGTTTGGACCAGACACCATGGCTTAATCATACTTTAGCTAGAATCAATTCGTTAATCTAAATTGAACTTGGGAACTTATTCGCTTGAGTTATTTTCTTTTCCTTCTTTCTTGTCTTATTCATTTCCTTTCTTTTTCATTTATGTTTTGTACAGGGAATTGAATTAAATCAATCTATCATCAATCCTCGTGGGATCGACCTCGCACTTACATACGCTAAACTACCAACGGCTCGTGCACTTGCGAGTATCACAAGTTGAGGATGCAGCTGAATCTATTTTGGTGCAGCTGAATCGACGCAACAATCACACCAAGGTTATTAGAATGAGATAAATAAATGGGAGAAGTGTTGTACAATTGAAGTCACTCCACTAATGATCTTGTTGTTGATGGACTTTAGACAAACACAATGATGGATGAATCAAACACTCAAACACCCACAGAAAATAACCAAGCTCAAAATGACACAAGAATTTATAGAGGTTCAGCAATTGCCTACATCCTCTTTGGTGATCCCCGTGAGAAATTCACTAATGAATGAATAAGTTACAAGCTTTGGTTTTCAAAGAAAAACCCCTTGAACTTTATTCTCTCCCTAAGCTCTCTTTTCTCTCTCACCCCTTGCTCAACACTTTGATGCACTTGTGAACACTCTTTCACACTTGGTATTTCTCTTCCTTGGTTTCTAAACTTAAAAGACTCCAACCTTTAAGCTCTCACCTTTTGGCTATCTTGGCTTACTTTCAAGCCTTTAGCCCCTTGAACTCCTTAAGCTTCTTGCTTGTAGTCTTTACACTTCCTACTTAAGTAGACAAGTGGGAAACCTTTTTTCAACATCAGCCGCTCCAGTGGCGGTTCCAGGATTCGAAAGTCGACCGGGAAAAATTTATGTAATAAACTCGACGGTATGAGTGAATTTCATTAATAAACATAAAAAGATACACCTAGTCAGGGGGGACGTAATGAGCCTTACCCTCAAATGCATCTAGATCTACAAATACAAAAACTAAAATAAAAACAAAAGTTAAATGCAATGCAATGCAATACAAAACAACATTATTTAAATCTAAAATCTAACCCTACGAGGCTTAGAACTCTTAAATTCCTCAATTATGGATGCGTTGTCAATAACATTGGCAAACTCTCTTTCAATGTGGAGGATCATACAATCACCAAGAAATTCATCACTTATGGTGCTTCGAAGTCAATTCTTAATAATTCTCATACATGAGAAAGCTCGTTCCGTTGTTGCTGTAGAAACAGGAAGAGTCAACACCAACCGAACCAACCTGTCAATCAAATAGTAGTTTTCCCCCAAAGTTGTTTCCACCAATTGTTGACATAACTGAGGAAGAGTAGTGATTTCCTTAAAGCATGGAAGGCGTTTTATATCATTCTGAAAATACTTGAGCTCTACTTCTAAAGCTCTCAACTCATGAGGAAGGAAATCAGCAGGATAGAATTTCTCAGCAAGTTTACATATATGCTCAATATTGAATGACATGAAAGAATTACGCGGATCCAATGCTGAGCTAAGAGTAAGAAGTTCAACTGTTTGCTCAGGAAATCTATCATTTAACTCCCTCATCATGCAATCTATAACATCATTAAATACATCAATATGATAGGCATGCTCAATTGTAATAAAATCTTTTTGTTGGCAAGAACGACGTGTGCACGTCATATAACGACCACCCATATCAGGAACATCAACACAATGTAGTTCACAAAATGATACCACACTCATGAAAAAATCATCCCAACCATTTTCCCTCATATCTTCAAGTTGCATTTTTGTGTTCTCAACAAAATTTAAAGCACTTACAAAATTTAAAGCACTTAAAGCAAAGAAGTTGAAAGTTGAGTTGGTGGCTGAAGGTTGAGTTGAGCTTGAGACGGAGAGGCTGTTGATATTTTTAACAGAGCTTGAAGTTTCTGTTTGGTGGCTGACTCTGAGCACGAGGGAGGGATCAGGTTTTAATTTTGGCTCTGTTGCATTTGCAAGTTGCACAACATATATTCTTTTTTTAAAGTTGGCTTGTTTAAGTGTGGTCTAGTTGGCTTTCAATTATTGGCTGGGCAAGTTTCATACTAATTTTTTTATTGTCAAAATTTTGGGCTGGCCTCTTTTGGCTTTGTTGCACTTGCAAGTTGCACAACACATATTCTTTTTTTAAGTTGGCTTGTTTAAGTGTTGTATAGTTGTCTTTCAATTATTGGCTGGGCGAGTTACATACTAAATATTTTATTGTCAAAATTTTGGGTAGTTGGATCCGCCCCTGAGCCGCTCTATGTTGACCCATGATTTAAGGAAACCACAGAGTAGGTGCTATGAAACTAGCCAACCAACAACCTTAAATGATGTTCTAGCTTTTCCAACATCTTGCTCAACTTCTTAGAACCAATAAAAGTCTTTTGGAGGCGTTTGGAGTTAGGTAGAGAACCAAAACACATGTGAAAAGAACCTGAAAAACGTGTGGAAAAATCAACCTAGTACGATGACGACTGGTCGCATTGAGGAAAACTCATCGGTGTGCACTCTGCCTGAAAACGACCGGTCGCAATTACTTGGTGACCAGTCGCTTTTTGCATTTTTCAAGAATTTCAACTCTGCTTCAAAACGACCCGTCGCCCCCTACTTGGCAACCGGTCGCCTCCTGCGGCACTTGCAACTTAATGTGAGCTAATTTTTTCAACAATCACCATCTTGGCGAACTATTAATTAGGGGTGACATTTTAGACTGAAAAACCGCAAAAACCAACCAACATTATACCGCATTGGAACCGCAATAGCTAAAAACCGACCAAAAATACGATTTTAGAAACCGAACCGCAATTGCGGTTGTGGTTGCAGTATGTGATTTTGGCAACTTGCGGTTACCACAAACCGCAAATATATTTTTTTTAAAATTGCATTTTAGTAGTTAGATGTTGTGTTTTTAATTTGGTTGAGTTTAATCTATTATTAATATGCTTTTATTTTGTTGCTTTTGTATTGTGTTGTATTATACAAAATGCATCTAATCCCCCAAACACAAATCGATACACCCGAAACACAACCTCCACTCCAATCCACTCACCACCACCTACACTTGAGTTCTCCTTTTGGTTTGTAACTTTAATTAACTTTGAATTGGATTTTTCTTAAGGTTGTGAATGCTTGAGAAGTTGAGGTTGAGGTTGTGTGGAAGAATGAATTTTTATGACACAAAAAGACCACATTTAAAGATCTAAAATTGTCTAATTTAGGCCTAAAATATTCAAATCGGTTTAATCGTTAATTCACGATAACCGACCAATTTTTGCGGTTTACCGCAAAAGTAGTTGGTTTGCGGTTTCAAAAATCACCTTACCGCAAATAGTCGGTCGGTTTGTAGTTCAGGGAAAAATTCGCGGTTACCGAACCATAACCACCCCTACCATTAATCACCCGTGAACTATTATTGACAACCTCTTCAACATTTTAGAAATCGTTCTAGTAATTGACAAGAGCTCCTCCATAGCAATAAACCTCTTGCCTCAATAAACCTCCACCCAATGCTAAACTTGGGCCACCTGGATCTCTTGTGTAGAAGAGAGATCCCCCATGCCAAACTCCTTGCTCCTTGCCTTCTTAGAACCTTGAATTCTTGACATACCTTCATATAAGAAACCTCATACTTAACCCTTGTTCAATAAATCCACTGTTAGTCAACCTTGCTATGAGATTTAAGAACATATTCCTTTATATCAATACACCTTTCTAACTTTCCGGTTTCATGCTCCCTACAACACTCCGAAACATGGGTGAAACTTCCTGGTCCATCCATCCAAAACCTAAGGACAGTTTGATGGATTCATTGGACCCACACCTTGTAATTGACGATGGCTCTGATCAGTGCATAATTACATATCTTTTTGTACCCTTCTAACTTATGATTTGGTTATGTTTTTGACTTAAACTTGTACTTTTAATAAAGTTTGTGTATGTTTCAGTGTAATAAGGATGAGACTCATTACATGCATTTTGAAGACAAGTTAGTTCAAAACAGTGTCTGCAGATCAGTCACATTCACGGATTAACCTGTACTTGCTCAAGAAGAACCAGATAATGATCCATATATCATTGGAAAGATACGGAAGTCTAGTTTCCGTAGCATTTTACGGTTCATGATTTGGAGTATTCTAGAGGAAGTTATCCATGATTTAGCAGCTCAAGGTCAAAATTCGGCAGCATCTGCGTTACTGGGCCAAAAATGACATTTGAAGGTCTTTCCTATTTTTCCTTGAGTTGGGCTGCATATGCTTGGAAAGATAAGACAAAAGGCTTGAAGATCCATATTTTTCCAGGATTTTTTTGGAGTGAATAACAAGCCCAAAATCGGCCCACAAGCTGACTGCAATGCAATGTCATGCATGACTATCTAGTGGGATTTGTTGGTGAAGTGCACTAGCCAAAAGAATGAGTTTCTAATTACAAGTACTATCTAGTGGGAGTTGTTGGTGAAGTGCACTGGGAGTTGTTGGTGAAGTGCACTAGCCAAAAGAATGAGTTTCTAATTACAAGTGCTATCTAGTGGGAGTTGTTGGTGAAGAGCACTAGCCAAAAGAATGAGTTTCTAATTACAAGTGCTATTGGCATAAACCATATTCAATTCAAATATTCCCCTTCCATTCTCCCTATAAATAGCACTCCAATTCTAAACACAACATCATTCAACAATCCATCAATTCACTTCATCCATTACTCATACACATTCAGATAGAGAGAGAGAGAGCTAGTTGCAAAGGAGCAAAGCTTGGAGCTGTCTTGGGAATTCCTTACTGCCATCATCTAGTTCTTTTCTTTTCTTTATCCTATCCTATGTATTTCTTATTCTATATTGCTTTTCAATTATTAAATATGTGTAACTGAATTTCTTCTTAGTTAGAGGTGAATTCGAAGCCATAGACATATGTTTTATATGAATTGATCACTCCTAGTTATGGTTTCGTAAAGTATGGTTGTGATTTACTTTTCTGTTTTATTCAGGACTTATTCTTGCATGTTTATTAAGGATGCATACTTAGTTTGCATGCAGGGATTTGATGCTAGGATATAAGGGAATTTCACCTAATCGTTATGAACTTATATTCACAAGTAGTAAAAGTCACTAGTCATGATTGTGTTAAGTAAATTTCTGGCATGAGTATCATGCTTTTCATAGTTACAAATGCCTTGTCAAAGCTTATGATTTTCATAGAACTTAATGATCTTTGATATGTATCTCTATCATGCTGTTCATATAGGGAACTTGATAAGAATAATTTGATTGAGTCGCTGAGTCCAATTCAATGAACTTAGGAAAATCTGAGAGTTAATTAGTGCATTCACAATTAATTTGGGGCTTTGACATTCATACTTTATTGAAAGAGTAACTGGAGATCGATTTGTATGCATATGTTCCATGTGTGGAGAAGAATCCTCTAGCTATCCCTTAATCCATATTTCATTCACATCTTAGTTATTTGCTGCTGTCAATTTTACTTTGGTCTAAATCATCCAACTCCCCCCCCCCCCCCCCCCCCCAATCATTGTTCCCTTAACTTAGTTCTAGTTTAATAAATTTAATTTGTGTTGATTAGCATCCCTCCTAATCCCCGGAATAGAACGATCCCTACTTACTCGTACTACGATTGCATGATTTATAGGGTTTAATTTGTGCGTTAGTTTCTCACGCCAGGCTCCGCCTCAAGTAGAACCCCTTTGTGAGTTTGTTGTTGCCCTCCTTCTTTAACCCTTATGTCAAGCTCCACCTCAAATGGAGTTCCTTCCATGACCACCTTGGCAAAAAGCTTATCTTCAACAACATTCTTCATATCATCCCTTGTCTTGATTTCACTTTTGTGGACCTTGTCCTTCGACTTCACAACTTCCGCATTATTGAAATCAAGTACCTCTGATGATGAAATGTTAATTAAGGAATCTTGACTAACCTTCCTTGCCCAACTTGTCTTGAGCAAACATGCAACTGCGCATTACGTTAAACCGGCTCCTTGACATTTAGATATGTTGTCTGCTCTTCCTTGGTACAAGACACACCCAACTCGGTCTTCCTTTTATCTGAGTATACCTTGGTAGACTTCTTTGCTCGACCAGTAGTTGTACTACACAAAAGCTGGTAAGTGTTGTTTGGTTAAATCTCCCCCCTCATAACCACAACGGAACCTTGTGTGACTACGAACTTCCCTCATTTGGCCTTGTAAGAGTACCATTCTCCATCTAAAAAGTGAAGAGATAGTAGATTTATACTTAGTGAATGAGCCAGTCCCTATGTCCAAAACTTTACCTTACTAAGACTCCAAACATCACCATCTTGCAACTTGATTTTCAGGGTCCCTATGTCCAAAACTTCACATGTAGTTTTGTCTCCCAATATAATCTTGCATGCCTTCTTAGCCTCATATGTGTCAAACATCAACTTATTTGAACAAATATGATAAGAACACCTGAAATCTAAAATCCAACTGGAAGTAGAATTCTTACCTAAAGAACCTGCCATGACTTCCCCGATACTCTCCTCCGTAACCATCAAAAGTTCATCATTTGTGTCTCCAATAGACACGTGAGCTGAGTTTGACTCCACTCGATCATATGTTTAATTCATATCCACATTCATTCCTAACTTATAGGTTTTGGTGGACTTCATCCTAGATGTAGTGAGTAAAGACAAATGCACTATGAGCAAGTGATATAATTTGTGGCATGAAAGATTTTAACCGGTTGGCCATTACCTTTTATATGAGTCTCCAAGTTTGGGACTTTGGGAATGAGCATGATGTTGATTTGTTGAGGGATATTGGGCTGTGGTTTTGAGTTAAGAAGGCTTTCATAATACCATGTATCTCCCTGTGTATTATGTTCCAAAGAATATTTATGGAAGCTAACACCTGATAGCCATCCAATCTAGGCACCTTTAGCCCCCCCATTTGGATGACCGCCTCCTTAATTATCTTAGATTGAGATTGCAGACAATAGAATATCATTAGTATTTTGGTTTATGTGAAGACCAGTATTTTAAATGGATAAAGGAAGATATTTATCTTTTGGATAAATTTGGACGATATTATCTTTTTAAGATATTTATCTTTTGGATAAACTTGGATGGTCTTATCTTGTTAGGATATTTATCTTTTAGATAAACTTGGATATTCTTATCCTTTTAATATTGAAGTTTATCCTATCCCTATAAACACTATAAATAAGAGCCTAACCTTATAGTTTCAACACATGAGAAATTAGAAAGAAGGAGAGAGTAGTGATGAAACTCTTGGAGCTTGGTTTGGGTGATAGTACATGAAGATAGGTAGATGGGTTATCTTGCCAATTTATTTTAAGGGCTCTCATTATCGAGGTGAGTGGTTTATGTAATGTGTTCTAAAAGTTCTTATTTTGTGATAAAATATGAAAATCATGAATTGTCGTGGATTTGTTCTATTTACAAATATCTCTCTATTTCAAGTCAAGCATGTCTAATTTGGAGCAATCTTTCACACTACATATATATATTGATTGGAATATTTGTGAAGTATGTATTATTCATGGAACATGAGAACTTCAATGTTGGGGTATCCGAGAGATAGATGTACCACTCAGGGACATAGGGCAATAAGGCCAATAGGGGTCACGTGGTTGGTTACATGCTATAAACGATAACCGAGATATGAAAGGATGATGTGATGATTTGGATTGGTGTATCTTTTCATGATATTTTCTAGAGTGTGTAAAACGGCATTGCTTGATTGGCATATTACATAATATACTCACTGAGCGGTGGTTGCTCATCCCTTACCCTGTTTAATTTTTCAGATGAATTAGTGGGCAAGACAATGACTAAATCGGTTGAGGTTGAATTAGATGAGAGTGATAGAGCTTTATTTATTTATTGTAAAGTTGTAAGATTTTGGATCTATTTTTATAAGAGAAGTTTATTTTAAACTCATGTTTCGGCTTCTTTTTATTTTATTTTACTTTCTCACGCACCGGGCGCGGAGTTTCCACTGACCCCAGGGTCCGGGGTGTGACAGTTTAGCACATAATCCATCCAATTAAAAATATTATCTCTTGGGGAAGATGCCAAGCAAAATTAGGGAAGCCAAAGAGATCAATCAAGCCTCCTAATTACCTCAAATATTATTGTTCGAAATAAATTAGAAGACCTTTCGTACTACTGGTTTACTTCCTTTTCTATTTTCCTTATATTTTGGTTTTCCTGATTTTACTAGAATTATATTTTCCTTATATTCCTTGGGTGTAGTTGTTATTTAAACTTTTTCTTGTAGACCAATTGGTCACGTTGAATTTGAAAATATATTTAGAAATCGTAGCTAAATTTAACCGCAAATTGTGTGTGTTTGTTGTATATTTCTAGTGTTGGTGTAGTTTTGTTGGAGGTTCGTGTTTGAGATACCATCTCCCCATCAATTTGGTATCAGAGTCAGGTTCTTATGGGTGGAGAGAGGCCTCCATGGCTCATAAAAAGCGTGGTCAAGGTGGTGTCTGAATAAAGGGCTGTAACACTACAGACGACATGGATAAAATTAAAAGAATGATTCAACAACTCACTTATCGTGTCGCTCTCATCGACACTCAAAGCCATGGTGGTGAGAGTTCCGATGATGAGGGAGATGAAAACCCCTTTTAAAACAACATGCCGCTGGAAGGTGTGCAAAGGGGATGAGATCATTACGGTCAAAATCTTAACATGAAAGTAGACTTACCTGAGTTTGAAGGAAAGATGCAACCTGATGACTTTGTTGAAAGGGGATCAAGTGTTTCAAATGTTCCGGCATAGGACATATTGCTTATGAATGTCCTAACAGAAAAATTGTATGTTTGGTTGAGGAATTGGGCGAAACGAGCGGTGTATCAAAAGAGATGCTCCCTATATTTGATGATTATAGGGACAATGAAGAAGAAGAGATCACATGGAGTGACCATGGAGAGTCCTTGGTGATTTGAAGGGTCATGAATTCTACCAAGGTGGAGGAGAACCTGGATTGGCTTATGGATAATATATTCCATACCAAGTGCACCAATCTTAGAAAGTTATGTAGAGTTATTATTGATAGTGGTAGTTGTGAAAACATTATTTTACAGGAGATGGTTGATAAATTGAATTTGAAGATTGAAAAGAAGCCAATCCCTTATAAGTTGTCTTGGGTCAAGAAAGGGAACGAAGTCGTGGTGAATCAATGTTGCCTAGTGACATTCTCCATCAGGCAAAAGTATCAAGACTCTCAATGGTGTGGTTTAATTCCAATGGATGCTTGCCACATACTATTTTGAGACCTTGGCAATTTGATCGCAAGGCCACACATGATGGATACAAAAATACGTATACCTTCATCAAAGATGGTACGAAGGTTATTTTAGGCCCCTCCCAATATGAATTTAATTCCAAATCCACAAAAATTGGTGCTAGAAGCTTTTTAACCAAAGGAAAATTCCTAAAAGGGGTGGAGGAGAGTGGTGATATGTACATGTTGATGGTAAAAGAGGCAAATCTAGAAATTCTTAATTTTCCTGAGGAATTAACATCTATTTTGCAGGAAGTTAATGATGTTATTCCTGAAGAACAACCCGTTGGATTACCTTCTATGCCAGACATCCAACATTGTATAGATTTGATTCCAGGTTCAACTCTCCCAAATAAACCTCATTATCGGATGAGCCCATTAGAGTACGAGGAGCTGAACAGGCAAGTGACAGAATTGTTGACGAAGAAGTGATCTGAGAGAGCATGAGCCCGTGTGTAGTACCTATATTGCTTGCTCACAAAAAAAATGAAAAAAAGAAGGGACTTGGCGTATTTGTGTAGACAATCGGGCAATAAACAAGTACATATTTCCAATCCCTTGTCTAGATGATATGCTAGACCACTTGTTGGGAGCAAAAATATTTTCCAAAATAGACTTGAGTAGTGGATACCACCAAATACGAATGAGGCTTGGTGATGCATGGAAGACATCCTTTAAAACTTGGGATGGTTTATTTGAATGGTTGGTGATGCCATTCAGATTGACCAATGCTCCTAACACATTTATGAGATTCATGAACCAAGTATCCCATCCTTTTATTGGGAAGTTTGTAGTTGTTTACTTAGATGATATTCTGGTTTATAGTCTTGATGTTGTTCAACACCTAGAGCACTTGAGACAATTTTTTGAAGTTTTACGGGAGCAGCAACTCTTCGCCAATTTGAAGAAGTGTGAATTTTTGACAGAAAGTTTAATTTTTCTTGGCTATGTGATATGAGTAGACGGTATTATAATGGAAAAAAAAAAAAAAATTTGAAGCAATACAAGGGTGGCCTATACCACAATTTGTCCATGATGTGCGAAGTTTCATGGCTTAGCTTCATTCTACCGAAGATTTATCAGAAATTTTAGTTCTATTATGATACCCTTGACTGATTGTATGAAGCTTAATCATTTCAAGTGGACTGAGACTACATAAAAGAGCTTTCAAGCCATAAAAAAAGCTATGACTAAAGGACCATTATTGATTCTGCCTGATTACCAAAAGGTTTTTGAGTAGATTGTGATGCATCCAAAGTTGGAATTGGAGCAGTTCTTAGCCAGGAGGGGAGACCATTTGCCTTCTTTAGATAAAAACTTAATGAAAATAGACAACGCTACTCCACTTATGATGTTGAGTTTTATGCCATTATGCAATCTCTTGACAATGTAGGTAATATCTGATTCACAAGGAATTTATCCTTTACTCTGATCATGAAGCCTTGAGATTTATCAATGGGCAACACAAACTGAATTAGAGACGTGCCAGATGGGTGGAAGAATTGCAGGGTTACAATTTTGTGATTAAACACAAGGCACGAATCCACGATAAAGTAGCGGATGGTTTAAGGTGCAAGGTGTCCTTATTATCTGTCATGCAGGTTAGAGTGGAGGGCTTTAAGCAATTGCAGGAGTTATATAAAAGAGACAATGAATTTGGTGAAATCTGGTTCGAATGTGTGTGCACAATAATTCGGTACAAGACTACCATATTCACGATGGATATTTGTTCAAGGGGAGCAAATTATGCATTCTTGATTGCTCTTTACAGTTGTGGATAATTGAGGAGCGACATGGGGGAGGCCTTGGAGGACACTTTGGACGTGACAAAACAATTGATCTAGTTGAGAACAAATTTCATTGGCCAAAGTTGCGAAAGGATGTGGAGAGGAATGTACAACGGTGCATGACTTGCCACTTGGCCAAGAGTCATAGTCAGAACACGGGGCGTTACACTCCTTTGCTAGAACCACAAGCATTGTGTGAAGACATTAGCATGGATTTCATTGTTGGCCTTCTTAAGAAAAAACAAGGATTTGATTCAGTCATGGTAGTTGTTGATCACTTTTTGAAGATGACCCATTTCATTCCTTGTAAAACAACCATGAACGCTAGCAATATTGCTCATATTTATTTTCGGGAGATTGTCAAATTGCATGGGATTCATACTACAATTACATCTGATAAAGAATCATTTTAGTTGGGATGCCAATGACAGGGTTGATATCAAGAAGGTCCATGAACGTGTTAGCCTTTGACTTAAAGAGAGCAACACAAAGTACAAGGAAAGTGCTGATAAATATAGGCGTTACAATCAGTTTTAAGAAAGGGGATTTAGTATGGATCAACTTAAGAAATGAGAGATTTCCTCGTGGAAAATATGGTAAATTGCATGATAGAGGTGGTGGACTATACAAAATATTGAAAAGGGCTGGTCAAAATGCTTATGTACTTGAATTGCCAAATGACATTGGTGTCTCACCTACATTAAACTTCACTAACTTACAAGCTTGCTATGGTGAGAGCGAAGCCCCAGATTTTGATTCGAGGTTGAGTCCTTTCCAACCCGAGGAGTCTGATGCAAGAGCATCCTAAGCCAAATTAGGGAAGCCCAAGAGATCAGTCAAGCCTCCTAATTACTTCAAAGATTATTGCCCAAAATAAATTAGGAGACATTTTCTACTGCTGATTTACTTCCTTTTCTATTTTCCTCCTGTTTTGGTTTTCCTGATTGTACTAGAATCATGTTTTCCTTATATTCCTCGGGTGTAATTGTTATTTAAACCTTTTCTTGTAGACCAATTGGTCACGTTGAATTTGAGAATATATTCAGAAAACGCAGCTAAGTTTAGCCGCACATTGTGAGTGTTCCTTCTATATTTTTAGTGTTGGTGTAGTTTCGTTGGAGGTTGTGTTTAAGATACCATCTCCCCATCAATCTCCCACATTTTGGGTCTTCGCCGTGAACAACGCTTTGAAGTGCTCTTCTATCACCCTTCTTGTAGCATATTGGCCCACATGCCACTGCCTATTGCTTCCTTCTATTATGAGGATTATGTTCTGCCTTCTCCTAGCAATGGTCGAGCTGTTTGATGAAAGAAAGCGGTGTTCGCTGTCCTTGAGCCATTTTATCCTTGGCCTTTGAAGCCAATATTTTTCCTCTCCCTTGCCCATGCTTTGTTTATCAATTAGATAAAGAAAGGAGCTGAAGTTTCAGATAGAAGATGGCAAGGGCAGAGGTACATGTTATCTGCCGTGGACTATATAACCCAATGCAATTATGCAACCTTGGTCCAAAATGTATTTTACGGTATAATATTTTAGGATTTTGCCATATAGAGCCCATCCATCTAGCTTTCAAATAAGTAGTTTCTTACAGCTAGCTAGTGACGGAGAAGTCATATTTTCCTAACTTAATTCATTGTTAATTGCATCTTTGAAGGACAAAATTTCAAATTAGTTGTTCTTGGGGTGTGACTAATTTTTGTTTTCGCAGTTAACAAAATATTACCATCAATTTATATCGGAGGAGTTGCTTGCAGGGAGAGAGGGGTAACAACAACGTTACCAATTTATTAAAAGAAAAATTAGGTATTAAACATAACTATCTTTACTAATTAGTATTTGAGACAAATAGTATTTCTGTACCTATATGTGGTAAAATCCAAAATCATGGGAATTCTTCAATATACCGGATTTTTTATAATGCACAAAAATATATTCTTTTTAATGTAGAGTTTCGGAATCCATAGAGACAGATATCCACATGTATTTTGTATGCATTTTATTTTTTCAACGGAATCTAATCTTTGAGTTTGTATCATTTCGTTATAAAATAATTGGGCCTTTATTAAATTTCCTCTTTTTAATTTTGAATTGAATTGGGCAAATTATTATTATTATTTTTACAATACTTGGGCCTAACATAATATTTACTAGTATTATTTATATAATACAATTTTTTTTAATAAAAAAATAACATAGGTATGTATATACAAATTGATGGCCCTCCAAACATGAGGGCCTAGGCGGCCACTTTGCCTGCTTATGCCCAAAGCCTTCCCTATCTCTCTCCACTCATCCATGGCTGCTCAAAAGTTCAGTAGCAATTATAACCAAAAATCAGAAGAATGGCTATTGGTTCTTAATATATATAAAATCTAAGGTCCACAATTCAGCAGTACGTAAATAGCCAAAACTTAAAGCTATAAAAGGAACCAAAGCACCCATGACGAAGCCATTTCTGAAAATTTTCAGAGATGAAAATTTTGAGAAATCAAAAGAACGGCTATTTATATATGGTTCTTTCCCCTTCATCGCCAGAAAAAAAAAAAAAAAAAAAAAATTTGTGGTTCATTCAAAAACTCGATGAAGTTTGTGGACAATTTAGATTTTTGTGTATAATATAAAAATTGGTATAAGATTTTTTTCCACACACATGGATATAGAAAGAAATGTATTAAGAAAACCACACACAAAACGTAAAAAGAAATATCTTAATGTCAATGTATTATTTCCACATTAACTTGTGATGACTTGTTCAATCTTCACGAACGGTGAGGCATAGAAACTTAGGCAAGTTTAGGAGAGAAGCCGGACCAATCCTTGATACAAATACACTTTCAGGCACATGAATGATGTAACAGTTGACGGATTAACCACATGTTATCGTTACGAAATGTGGTCCTTCTAAGATTACTCGTAAGAGACTTGATCAACTCTAGTGCAACTAACTCCTCGTTAATGCCTAACCAAGCATCAAGAAAGAAAAACAACCGAAGATCAATGCCATGAGGAGAGATCCTGACCGTGTCACTAACTAAATGATCCATTTTTTACGTACGTAATTCACTCCTTGTTGCCATGAAGTCATCTAGTATATATAAATCCCTCAAACACACACTTCATTTCACCGAGCTACTCTTTTCTTAAGAACAGTTGCCTTGAGTCGTGGACCATATACAAACTACAACATTCCTCAAATTAGATACTAAGAATTAAGGTACAGTTAAAGCAGGACAACCATGGCGGGTGGTGGCTTTGGGGCCGCATCGGGAGGCGGAGACTTTGAAGCAAAGATCACGCCTCTAGTGATCATGTCTTGCATAATGGCCGCTAGCGGAGGCCTCATGTTCGGTTATGATGTTGGTATTTCAGGTAGGCATTGTGGAGCTTTTCATATCATTCACGTAAAATTAATTAACCATTTTTTTTTGGGGTTAAAAAGTTATTTAGAATTCTTTCTTGATTTAATTAATTTGACACGTGTGATCATTGTGATGGATGCAGGGGGTGTTACATCCATGCCTCCTTTCCTGAAACAGTTCTTCCCGGTTGTTTATAAGAAGACTCAAGAGACTGGACTTGAGAGCAACTACTGCAAATACGATAATCAAGGCTTGCAGTTGTTCACATCTTCCTTGTACCTCGCTGCTTTAATTTCAACCTTCTTCGCGTCGTACACAACCCGATCCCTGGGACGAAAGCTCACCATGTTCATTGCTGGGGTTTTCTTTGTAGCCGGAACAGTTTTTAATGCTGCAGCTGTTAACCTTGCCATGCTTATCATTGGGAGGATCTTGCTTGGTTGTGGAGTTGGTTTTGCTAACCAGGTACATAATTATTTCCTAATATTAGCTTTTTCTATCACATGCTAGGTTTTACTAATTAATGAATATAATTACAGGCAGTGCCGCTTTTTCTTTCGGAGATTGCACCCACAAGAATTCGCGGGGCACTTAACATACTCTTCCAGCTAAATATCACCATTGGCATTCTTTTCGCCAATCTTATCAATTATGGAACTGCCAAGTAAGCCACCATCCTCCCTAATATTCCATTAATCATCACCGGTAATTAGACACAAGTGATTAATCAATGTACTTTTTCTGGCACAGAATTGAAGGGGGATATGGATGGAGAGTGTCACTAGGTTTGGCTGGCATTCCAGCAGGTATGCTGACTATTGGGTCTCTCATTGTGGTAGACACACCTAACAGTTTGATCGAACGAGGTAAGTTGGAGGAAGGAAAAGCAGTTCTTAAAAGGATTAGGGGTGTTGACAATGTGGATCCAGAATTCTTAGAGATTGTGGAGGCAAGTCGTGTGGCAAAAGAAGTGAAGCATCCTTTCAGAAACCTCCTTAAGCGTAGGAACAGGCCTCAATTGGTCATTGCAATTTGGATGCAGGTGCCGCAACTACACTAGAACTTGTGCTAACTAAGGCAATTCAAAATCTTATTAGTTACATTTAACACGTATCAGATAGTCTCACATGTTATGTTTTTCATGCCTACAGATTTTCCAGCAATTCACTGGCATCAACGCAATCATGTTCTACGCTCCAGTTTTGTTCCAGACCTTGGGATTTAAGAGTGATGCTTCCCTCTACTCAGCTGTTATCACAGGAGCTGTCAATGTCCTCTCAACCGTTGTATCAATATACTTTGTTGACAGAGCTGGTCGGCGAGTGCTATTGTTAGAAGCCGGTTTCCAAATGTTCCTTTCTCAATTGGTGGTTGCAATAATAATGGGACTCAAAGTGAAGGATCACTCTAACAACCTTGGCCATGGCTTGGCAATTGTTGTGGTGCTTATGGTTTGCAGTTTTGTTTCATCCTTCGCGTGGTCTTGGGGACCTCTCGGATGGTTGATCCCTAGCGAAACGTTCCCATTAGAGGCCCGCTCAGCAGGCCAGAGTGTGGCTGTCTGTACCAACATGCTCTTCACCTTTATCATAGCACAGGCCTTCCTCTCAATGCTTTGCAACATGAAGTTTGGCATTTTCCTCTTCTTCACATTTTGGGTCTTTGTCATGACAATTTTCGTTGTGGTCTTAATTCCTGAGACCAAGGGTGTCCCTATTGAAGAGATGACAGAAAGAGTTTGGAAGCAACACTGGTTCTGGAAGCGATTCATGGATGACGTAGAAGATGATCCTAAGGGCAAGTTGCATGCTTGAACTATCTGAATTCAGATAGTTTACTATCTGCTTGGTGGTTTATTAGATTTTACGAGTTTCCTGAATTTGAGGCTTAAGAGTTCTTCTTTGGTTCTAGTAGCCTCACAACACGCCCTCTCTGCTTGCCAAATAATCTGCTAATTTATTTTCTGAGAGGCACTATTTGAACAAAATGTATTCCTGCATGCCCCTCTTGGATTACATTTCATTCTTTTGATTTCGTTTATCAATTCAATTGTCGGAACTGCCCTCTATCTATCTGCATGTATTTTGATGAATTGTGTTTTTCTTAAAGTAAACTTGTCAAAATGAAGATGATAATAAGAAAGAATGTTTATCCCGAGAGAGATGTTGGTGATGGGCAATAATAGAGAGAGGAGGGCTAAAAAATGAAAGCATAAGAGAAAGGAGAGCTCAAAAATGCTAGAATCTTTAATATTGTGGAAATATGAAAATGTACAATTGTAATAATATTAATATGTACAATTGTAGTGATATACAATTGTAAAAATATGTACAATTGTGATGAACAAAATTGAAAGAAAATTTCTAAAGACATAATAAACCAAACAAAATTAACAACCGCCATGTGTACGCGGTAAGATGGTTTAAGCATTTGCCTGGGCCTTGCGATTATCTTCGATTTCATCCATATATCCCTTCCAGAACCAGTGCTTCTTCCATACCAGTCATCTCTTCAATAGGGACGCCTTTCGTTTCGGGAATTAAGAAGAGCGTGCAGACTGAAGAGAGTCATGGCGAACAGCGAGTGAACTTACGTAGAAAAAGGCATGATTTAGTCTGTGCCATGGTCAGGATCCTTCCCCATGGCATGATCTATGGTTGGTTTTCTTTCTTGATTGCTTGGTTATGCATTAATGCGAAATTCGTTGAACTAAAGTTGATTGAGTTTGTCTAGAGTAAAACTAGAAGGACCACATTTCCTAACCTCATCCTGTGGTAGTTAATTCGTCAACCAGTACATCTTGCATATGTCTTAAAATGGTGTATCAATGCACACAAATAGTTTCTCCTAATATACTAACCTACGAATATTTTTAATTTGTTTTGAATAAAATATTTAAGACGCACTGTTAACAATAAAAGATTAACATTAATCGGTGAAAATAACAATTATTAAAGCAATTGACAGGCAGAGTGTAGTCTATACGCTGCTGACAAGTACTTTGCTTGGAATGAAATTGAAGCTACGTTCAAAGGAAGAAAAACAAATCAAATGGCATGGAGGTGCGAGATGAAGGTCTACTAGAACTAAACAACAGCTCCTAAAACTTAAATTCGTGGAAATTGTAAAATCTAAGAACCCTGCAGGCAAGGATGAGTGGTTTAAGCATTTGCCTGGGACTTGGGATTATTTTCGACTTCATCCATATATCGCTTCCAGAACCAGTGCTTCTTCCATACTCTCTCAGTCATCTCTTCAATAGGGACACCTTTCGTCTCGGGAATTAAGAAGAGAGCGAAGAGAGTCATGGCGAAGACCCAAATTGCGAAAAACAAGAAAATGGCAAACTTCATGTGGCAAAGCATTGAGAGGAAGGCCTGGGCTATAATAAAGGTGAAGAGCATGTTGAAAAAGACAGCCACACTTTGGCCGGCTGAGCGAGCATCTAGTGCGAAAATCTCACTAGGAATCAACCACCCAAGAGGTCCCCAAGACCATGCAAAGGAGGCAACGAAACTGCACACGAAAACCAGCACAAGAATTCCCAAGCCATGGCCGAGGTTGTTCACGTCGTCCTTAAGTTTGATTCCGAGCACTACTGTAATCACAATTTGAGAAAGGAACATTTGAACACCCGCTTCTAGCAGGAGCACGCGGCGACCAGCCCTGTCCACAAAGTAGATTGATACAATAGTTGAGAGGACATTGACAGCTCCTGTTATGGCGGATGAGTAAAGGGAAGCGTCGCTCTTAAATCCCAAGGTCTTGAACAGAACGGGAGCGTAGAACATAATTGCGTTAATACCAGTCAATTGCTGGAAAATCTGTATGCACGTACAAATATAACATGTCAGGCTATCTAATAATATGTGATTGTGAAAACAAGTTAACACAGCAATAGGCTATAGTCGCAGCACCTGCATCCAAATTGCAATGACCAGTTGAGGCCTGTTTCTGCGCTTAAGGAGATTTCTGAAGGGATGCTTCACTTCTTCAGCCGCACGACTGGCCTCAACAATTTCTAAGAACTCTGGTTCGACGTTGTCAACACCACGAATCTTTTTAAGAATCGCTTTCCCTTCCTCCATCTTACCGCGAGCAATCAAACTGTTAGGAGTGTCTGTTACAATGAGAGACCCCATGGTTAACAAGAGTGCTGGAATGGCAGCTAAACCCAGTGATATCCTCCATCCATTTGCCCCTGACATTCTGCATGCAGGTGGTACATAGCACAACTTCATTACACCTTATATGTGATTAATATTTATAACTAGCTAATAATTAATTATATTGGCTTAATTACTTGGAAGTTCCATAGTTGATCATGTTTGCTACAAGAATGCCAATGGTGCACATGAGCTGGAAGAGTATATTAAGTGACCCACGAATTCTTGTGGGTGCAACCTCCGAAAGGAAAAGTGGCACCGCCTGTAATCAATCATATAGATATCCATTATTTATATAGCAAATTAATATATCAATGTGTTCAAATTATCAATCCAGTATATAGGAAAGAAAACAATTAAGATCAGATTAGGAGTTGATTGAACCTGGTTAGCAAAACCAACTCCACAACCAAGTAAGATCCTCCCAATGATAAGCATGGCAAGGTTAACAGCTGCAGCATTCAAAGCTGATCCGACCAGGAAGAAAATCCCAGCCATCAACATGGTTAGCTTTCGGCCTAGCGATTTGGTTGTGTACGACGCAACGAAGGTAGCTACCAAAGCAGCGAGGTACAATGAAGACGTGAACAACTGCAAGCCTTGATTATCGTATTTACAGTAATTGCTTTCAAGTCCAGGCTGGTTGTTCTTCTTATACACTGTTGGGAAGAATTCCCTCAGGAACTCCGGCATGGATGTAACACCCCCTGCATGATCAATTATAATTTGATCATTAGACTACAATATAAAATTCACATGAGAACATAGCTAGCTAGCTATCTTAACTAGGGAATGCATGGACGGTTGATATCACACATATGTATTTACTTACCAGAAATACCGACATCATAACCAAACATGAGGCCTCCGCTGGAAGCTAATATGCAAGAAATGATCACAAGGGGCGTGATCCTTGCCTCAAAATCTCCGCCACCTGTCCCCGTCCCAAATCCACCACCCGCCATGGTTTTTGCTTCTTAATCTATTTAGTACTCAAACTTATTAGTTAGCTACACTTTAATTCTTAGTATTTAATTACACAAGTATTTTGCATGTATCTATAGACGACCTCTTGTACAACTAAAGAAGAAGAAGAAGAAGAGACTTTGCTCGGTGAAATGAGGTGTGTGCTCTTGAGGGGTTTATATACCAGATGACCTGAAGACCTCAAGGCGACGGAGAGTGAACCACGTTGAAAATGGATGACTGTCGTGACTTAGTAAGTTCCATGGACAGGACCTTTCCACATGGCATGGTCAACTGTTGTTCTATACTCTTCATTCTTCTTGCTTTGCTTAGTCTTAGTCATGTCCAAGATATATTTAGACAACCCAAAATTATCCAGCTAAAATTGTCATATCGAGTCATTGAAATTATCTGATCCGCATAGTAAATCATATGTATATTTTGAGACTTCTATTTATAAGCCAAATCTGTTATGTTTTAACGATATTACTTAAAGGAATATTTTTGCTCATCACCTCAACCTAAGTGCACCATTATCTCCACTTTAAATGTATACCTAATTGATCTCTAATATTTTTGTGTTGCAAGCTATAACTTCTCCTTTGGGAGCTCGAGGAACTGGTTAAATCATGAACTCATCGATTAAAAGTACAAGAAAGAACTGTGCGCAGTTGAACTCTTATTATAAATAGAAAATTAGATATTAACCCAAAAATGCAAGCATTCATAGGGAAAAACCCATGGGTTTTTTTAAGGATCAATGTAGGCCTATTTTTGGGGGTTTTTATCAAAATTTTCATTAATGATCATACTTTGACTTTTCTCAATGTCCATATTACCCCTAATAATATCCATTTTTATTTATTATTTACCAAAATAAAACTTTCTTTATTTGCTTTGAAATTATGACATAATAGCCATTTATAAATTATAACACACACATACACCATACATTTCTCTCCCTAAACTCTCTCATTCAAATCCAAATCTTTTTCTCCTGCAACACTAGACCTCAACAATGGTGATTCTCTTTATGCTTTTCTTAATTTTGTTTTTATTGTTTAAAAAAAAATTCCTTTTATACTGTTTACCTTGTATGTAGGAGCAGTTTATGTTTCTTCTCTTTTTTCCTATTGTGTACATAGGTAAAGAAGGTTTATGTTAACTAGCTACCAAATAGGTTTGAGTGTTGAGGTAGTCTACCTAACAAAAAGGGATACAATTTGTGATTTCTGTATATTATATAATTTTTACTTTCCTATAAATAAGGTAACACAATTTTATATTTATGCTCATGCGTGTTTTCGTCATGTAAACACATGTTCTTCATTTTGACCTTGTTTATGAAAGTCTATTATTTTTAATTGTGGAATTTAGTATTTTATAGAAATTATGTGTAAATAAATTTTGGTTTTTATTTGAATTACTTTTGGGTCTTTATGGAATATATGCTTGAGAGTTTATTTTCTATACTATGAATAGATATTTGGAAAAATTGAAGGAAGGGAATATTATTTGTATAATATTTATATAAGGATTACGAACTACATCATCATATGTACCTTCCTTGGTCACTATACCCACACGTGGCGTTGGATTTTTCGGCATGTGGGCTTCCTTGGTTATAGATTCTAGTATTGATGGATAGTTGGAGATTGTGGATATGGTTTGTGATAAGTGTATTATTTCCTATATTTTTATACCTTTTATATGTAGGTATTGTAGGGAAAGTTAATTAAAAAGAGTATGATTACTTTACTTTCCTTATTTTTCAGCTATTCTGCGCTCTTGGAAGGATTTCAACTGAAAATCGACTTTTCGAATGCATTTTAGTGCAAGGCCAATTGTAGAAGAAAGCTAAGACATTGAAGATCATTGTTATCAAAGTTTCATAATTTTCTACCAAGCCAAATGCTCCAGACCTGCAAGTCAAGACAGCCCAAGTTGAAATCCCGTCAGAACTGCACTGCTGTGGAAGATTGAAGATTTGAATAGCTTTCCCATTTTTCCTGGTGGCTTGTAATATATGCTTGGAAAGCTTAGAGATAAAGCTACGTTTCTCATATTTTTCCAGAATTTTCTAGGAAGTGGAACGACCCCAAAACGTACGTGCAATTTGGCTGACGTGTTTCCAAGTCAAAGAAGGATTCTTTCCTAGTTTGTTTCCTTAATTGTTTGAGATGTTGTTTTGCTTTAGGAGAGTTTTTCTAGACCTTTTTGAAATAGGGTTTAGTTGTTTTGTACTATATAAGGTCACCCTAGGATCATCTTTTAGAGGAGCTTCCAATACACAACTTTCATACACCCACAAATATATCAGAGAGAGAGCCAAGAATTCATTCTGTTGCTGTGGAGAATCCAGAGATCAAATCCATCGGCCAAATCGGTTTTATGACAACAATTCTCTTATTTATCTTTTCTTTTGTCATGAACTAATTTTCCTTGCTAGGGCTACGATGTAGCCTAACCATGAATACTTAATTTTTATAGTTATATTAATTTTTGATTACTAGTCCATGTTGAGTATTTGTTATTGTTCTTAATGCTTTGAATATCTGGCCAATATTTAATTGATTTGATGATCCAAGCAAAGACCGAGAGGAGATGTTTGGTGTTTGCTTCTTATAACAAATACCATGTCTTGAATGAGTGCCCGAGAGGGACTAACATGACTCATGCAGTTTTCTTGCAGGTTCTCATAGAACTTAATGGGTTCTTGATTTTCTAAATCCGTTGCTCGAGAGAGAATGGGTTGTTAATTAAGAATACTTTTGGTTGAGCCCGAGAGGGGATATCAAATGAATTAGGAGAAACCAACTGTCAACATGGGTAGTAATTAGGGTTAATTGGCTATAAGAATTAAGTGGAATTGGTTATGGTGAAATCGGATGCTCTAGTGTCTCATCATCTTGATTTTCTATCATTAATTAAATTGCTATTTTTCATAATTGTTTTAGTTTACTTAAATCAATCAATCTTCTTAATCATCTATTCAAATAAACTTCTGAATTAATCATAATTGGTAGTTAATAGGAAATTACAGTCTTCGTGGGAACGACACTCTACTTATTTCTATATTACTTGTACGGATTGTGCGCTTGCAATAATTTCACAACAAGTTTTTGGCGCTGTTGCCGGGGACTGTTTTATTTTCTATTAATATCACCATATTTTAATTCAGAGTTTAATTTGAATTTATTTTTATTTTATTTTCAGGTACGTTGAATTTTTCCGACACCTCCACCTATGGCGGGCGAAGCAGAAAGAGCAGTGGGGGAATTTGGCCCCCCAGTGGCAACTCCCTCAGCGATCCGACTTCCTGCTATTGCAGCCAACAATTTTGAGATCAAACCAGCCATGATCACCATGCTGCAGAATTCATCCGTATTTTGTGGTCTACCGAATGAAGATCCCAACATCCATCTTGCGATATTTTTGGAGATTTGTGATACGTCCAAGTTCAATGGGGTAACTGACGATGCGATCCGTTTAAGGCTATTCCCCTTCTCCTTGAAGGATAAAGCCAAGCTTTGGTTACTATCACAGCCACAAGACTCCATCCGTACTTGGGATGATTTATCTAAGAAATTCCTTGCTAAATTTTTCCCACCAACCAAAACTGCAAAATTCCGACAAGATATTATGTCATTCGCTCAATATGATAAGGAACCTCTATATGAAGCCTGGGAACGATTCAAAGATTTATTGCGCAAGTGTCCTCACCATGAGCTACCAACCTGGATTCAAGTTCAGACTTTCTACAATAGGTTGAGTCAAACAAGCAGGACACTAGTTGATGCAGCTACTGGAGGGGCTTTAATGGCAAAAACGGCTACCGAAGCATTTGAATTATTGGAGACCATGGCATCCAACAATTACCAATGGCCAAGTGAGAGAATGAATCTGAAGCCAGCTGGGGTCTTGGAAGTCGATGCTATGGCTTTGTTAACAGCACAAATTTCTAACCTTACTAAAAAAGTTGATTCTTTAAGTGTTAATGCTATAAACACTAGTACTAATTTTGGTTGTGAACTTTGTGCAGGCCCTCATCCAAGTTCAGAGTGTACCACCGGGAACCCATTCGCGTCCGTTGAACAAGTAAATCAAGTTGCAGAATTTAATCGACAAAGGAATAATCCTTATTCCAATACATACAACCCCGGTTGGCGAAACCATCCGAATTTTTCATGGAGCAATACTCAGAATGTGCAAAGACCACCACCTAGCTTTCCGGCTCAAGAGAAGAAAATAAATTTGGAAGATGCACTTGCCCAGTTGACTATGTCTACCACCCAATTTATGACGGAAACAAAAACCCAGTTTCAGAATCAGAGCGCCTCTATTCGGAATTTGGAAATGCAAGTAGGCCAACTAGCTAATGTATTGAGTGGAAGAAATCAAGGAGTATTGCCAAGCCAACCCGAAATTAATCCGAAAAATCAAGAACAAGTAATGACAATCACAATTCGGGAAAAGAAGCAAGTAAATATAGTGGTCGACTTGGAAAAAGAAAAATTAGAAAAAGAGAAAGAAGCTGAGAAATCCCAAGAAGAAGAAAATTATGCTGTTATGCCAATTCCTTCTCCTCAATTGAAGCCATATGTCCCACAAATCCCTTTTCCGCAGAGGTTGAGAAAACATAAAATTGATGAGCAATCTTCTAATTTCTTGGAGACATTCAAAAAGGTGCAAATCAACATTCCATTCGCAGCAGCTTTGGAACAAATGCCAAGTTATGAAAAATTCATGAAAGACATCCTCTCGAAGAAAAGGAAATTTGGAGAGCACGAGAAAATCCAACTAACAGAAGAGTGCAGTGCCATCCTACGAAGGAAGCTTCCACCAAAACAAAAAGATAGAGGGAGTTTTAAAATTCCGTGCACTATTGGAAATAATTTCTTTGAAAGAGCTTTATGTGATTTGGGTTCTAGCATTAACTTACTACCTTTATCTGTTGCTAAAAAGATTGGTATTGGTGAAATTAAACCCACTACTGTTTCTTTGCAGATGGCGGACAGGTCAATCACATACCCAGATGGAATTATAGAAGATGTTCTAGTAAAGGTTGATACACTCATATTTCTGGTGGATTTTCTGGTTTTGGATATGGAAGAAGATTCTGACATGCAGCTAATTTTGGGCCGCCCATTCCTGATTACTTCACGCACTCTGATTGACGTAGAAGAAGGGTTACTAACTTTGAGAGTTGGGAATGAAAAAACGACATTCAAAGTTTTTGAAGCAATTAAATTTCCAAGAGAAGCGAAGGATTGTTTTCACATGGAATTAATTGATGAAATTGCTTCAGACACATTTAAAAAGCAGAATTTGAGCCATCCATTGGTACACGCCTCCATCTCCAAAGTTGACAAACCAAGGGTTCCTGGATCTACCTTGTACTTGGATGAACTAAAACCATATGACCCTGGAAGGAATAAATTAGAGGAACTTCAAAATAAATCATACGAGAGTGCGAGACTTTTCAAGGACCATACAAAGAAGGGGCATGACAAGCATATTCAGAATGACTGGGACGGTACAACCTTCAAAGTCAAAGGCCATCGCTTAAAACCACATGTGGCAGCCGCATTTCTTAAGGATGTGACCAACATCTTTCTCAATAATCCCAAATAACGCATCTGAAAGTCGGGCTATTGACTCTAAACTAAGCGCTTGTTGGGAGGCAACCCAACTAGGTACCTTCGTTCCTTATCTTTTTAATTTTCGTTTGTGTGTTTCCCTCGTTCATTTCTTTTACTATTCTTTGTCCTTGCTCTTGTTTTCTATTTAAACATTGAGGACAATGTTTCGTTTAGGTTTGAGGTGGGTAACATTCGTTTTATTTTTTAATTTTTTAATTTTTAGTCTTTTTCGAGTCATGCAAAACATTGGTGTTATGTTTCGATAATACTGTTTTAATCTGTGATAGAATTGAAGATTTGGCCTGCGTGTCCTTCTTTGATTTCTCGTGCTGAATCCAGCCATATAAGGCTCGTAATTTTCTGACTTTTCGTTTGGAAGTTACAGCTGTTTTTCTGAACAGGGGTCTGGAACTGAAATTTTTCTGCGATTCTGTACTGTGTTCTGTTTTTAACGTCAGTTTTCATGAAGTTCTAGTCTGTTTTCTGGTATTTGGTCTGAGGAAAAGTTGTGCGTTTCTTTGTCTATTTTCTGAGCATATAAGGCTTGTCAAAATCCGTGCAATACTTTGTGAGATACTCCCTGAAAACTGATCTGAGGTCGAAATTGAAAAGAAGCAGTTTTTCCGAAATGTAAATTCTAGTTAAAGCTATTACTTTTTCTTGCTAATAAAGGTGTATATGCCATGTTTTGATCATGAATGCTTTACTAAAGTGTTGTCATAAAGGGTTATTGCATTATAATCTTTGCACTTCACAATACCATACTCGTAATGTTTTGGTGGACAAGGTTGCTATGCTCGAATGACTATGGAATATTAGTGGAGACTACCTTTGTGAGATAATTGAGCCAAAAGCCATTTTTTGAGAGGGGTTTTATTGTTTCTACTCTTAAACACTCTTTTTTATTCTTAATTAGATTGCTCTCATTAGGTTTGTATTGGATACTAAAGAATTTTCTTATTTTTGTAGGTATGTCGCTTCCAAGTGGATGGACCATAAGAGATGATGTTAGGCTATGCATGTTTTCACCCTCTAAAAGACTTTTCATCCTACCCCTTGTGTGCGTCATTAACCCTTTGTAACCAAACACTTAGCCCTTCTTCATCACCCCTACTATCTTTTAACTATATCCGTTTCTAAGCCATACCTTATAGCTTAGGATGTGCCAAAGTGATGAAAATAAGAAGGTTGAGCTCTACACCAAAGAATTGGCGTGTACCGAGGTGTTTGTGCAAAATTGCAAGAAAAGAAAAAAAAAGTATAAGAAAAGAAAATATTTTGCAAATCAAAAGAATAAAAGTTGAAAATCACTCCAAATGGAGTAGAAAATATGCACAATCCCTGGACGCTGAGTATTACAAAAAGTTCAAAAAGAGCTATCCATGTATGTGATCGTGAATAATACTTTGGTATGTTCTAAGTTTTTGTTATTCCTTTCCCTTCTTTCTTAACCTGAACCTATCCTTTCATTACAACCGAAGTAAAAGACCTAACTGATCTCTATTGGGAAATCTTGCTTGGAGGAGAGGTATGTACTCTAGTTCTTAGTATTCAATTCTTTTCATGAGACATTATTTTCAGAAATTGCCATTCTTCAAGCTAAGCATATGTGTTAATATTTGATTTCCATTACATATCTTCATACACATATGTGACATTTGAGTGTAAGCCTAGGATTCTGAGAGAAAAATTATAGAGTGATATCCGGTGAGGATTAGAGTCAAGGCGAAATAATTCCATGGTATATTCGAGTGTGGTTGTCTTTAAGCTTTGATGTTGTGAGTTTTGGTATTACATACATTACACTTTGATGCAATTTACTCAAAGTGGCATATCTTTAGTGATGCAAATGTGATTGGCATGCATTGGTTTTTATTAGCTTGTTTAAAGTGGTGTCTTTAGCTCCTTTGTTTTGTAGTAAAACGTTTGTGGGTATCGTAACTGGTAAACCCTCAGGAGACACAACTCCTCCTACTAGGGACACCTAGAGGTTTAACGGCTTGTGGCACATGCTAAGTGCCATCGAGTTTACCTGCGAAAGTGGTTTAGTTAGTTTTTGTTTTGTGTTTGTTTTAATTTCTAATTTTGCTCGAGGACTAGCAAAAGATAGGTTTGAGGTAGTTTGATAAGTGTATTATTTCCTATATTTTTATACCTTTTATATGTAGGTTTTGTAGGGAAAGTTAATTAAAAAGAGTATGATTACTTTACTTTCCTTATTTTTCAGCTATTCTGCGCTCTTGGAAGGATTTCAACTGAAAATCGACTTTTCGAATGCATTTTAGTGCAAGGCCAATTGTAGAAGAAAGCAAAGACATTGAAGATCATTGTATCAAAGTTTCATAATTTTCTACCAAGCCAAATGCTCCAGACCTGCAAGTCAAGACAGCCTAAGTTGAAATCCCGTCAGAACTGCACTGCTGTGGAAGATTGAAGATTTGAATAGCTTTCCCATTTTTCCTGGTGGCTTGTAATATATGCTTGGAAAGCTTAGAGATAAAGCTACGTTTCTCATATTTTTCCAGAATTTTCTAGGAAGTGGAACGACCCCAAAACGTACGTGCAATTTGGCTGACGTGTTTCCAAGTCAAAGAAGGATTCTTTCCTAGTTTGTTTCCTTAATTGTTTGAGATGTTGTTTTGCTTTAGGAGAGTTTTTCTAGACCTTTTTGAAATAGGGTTTAGTTGTTTTGTACTATATAAGGTCACCCTAGGATCATCTTTTAGAGGAGCTTCCAATACACAACTTTCATACACCCACAAATATATCAGAGAGAGAGCCAAGAATTCATTCTGTTGCTGTGGAGAATCCAGAGATCAAATCCACACTACAAGAAAAACACCCTTTAGAGACGGCTAAAAAGCGTCAAGAAACGTAATACTTGACGCTGTAGAAACCGTCAAGAATACCACTGTCAGGGAAAGGGGTACCCCATTTATTGACGCTTTTTAAGTGTCAAGTAATCCTTACGCTTGACGGCTTTGAGCCGTCAAGTAACTGTTATGTTTGACGCCTTTTAACCGTCAAGTAATCGTTGTGGTTGACGCTTTGTAACCGTCAACTAATCATTCCGCTTGACGCCTTTTAACCGTCAACTAAAATGCATCACATGATGTTTATTGTATGTGTCTTTTTTTTTTTTCCCCCAAACAGGGGAGGGAAAGGAGCCAATTTTTTTTATAATCCCGCTGGGCCCCCCAGCACCCCTCCTACTCCTTTTTATTTTATTTTATAAATCCAATTTGCCTATGCAATATATTATTTTACAAATATGAAAACTAATCATTATTAAGTGCTTATCACTTAATCAAAACTAAATCTGGGAAAACCAAAAGAGCCAACTATATCACAATAAAAAAATAATTCAAAGCACAGAATACTTCTAAAAGTAATTTGCATGTATTGAAACTAATGAACTGAAAATACATCATACTAGTGCATTTGTCCAATTAGTTTCAACTAAACTATACAAGCCATGCATTGCCAAATATACACACTAAAATCCATAAATAAACTGAGTTTTTCCAGTAGAAACCTCGTGTTCTAGTACAATATTCCCCATTTTACATCCAGAGAGTTCTTACTCCGATAGGACCTGAAATGCACATTAAAAGAAAGATAGTAGGATCAAATAATCAAGTAGTACAACTACTAGAGTCTAACTGCACAAATAACTTTGTAAGTGACAAAACTAGAATATAAGCACACACAAGACCTTCAAAACAGATGACCAGCAGCCTTACAACAAAACTACGAAGCTGCGTATGATACTTAATTTTGCAGTACTGGGCAAACAATTTCGCAGTTCCTTATGATGTTCAAAACTGCCAAAGATGAAAAGTAACATGCATGTAATCAGTTAGAATTTTCGAACAAGTTTAAACTATGAACAAATTTACCTTATTTTATGAAGATTCTAAGACCACGACAGGCATACAAACAATCAATGGCTTTCACTTTCTTTCCAAAAAAAAAAAAGACACCTTACTAGCAAAAGTGTATCCCTCTGCATATAACGAATTGCAAAAACATGGAACCCCAACATAAGCTAGCAACCTGAAACATATTATACAATAGTTTCAAACCACTTGACATAAAGAAAGATGATCAATTATATATTAATATTTACACTTATATAATTATATAAAATGAAGAATCTAGACATATAGAGGGAAAATAAAGTTTATCCATACCAGTTTTTGGTTTTTTTGATGATTTTTTACTAATCCAAATTCCTTCACAATCTGATCTTGCATAATCTTCATTATCCTCATTTTCTGCATCAAATTGCTCATCATATGGCAGTACAAGGATCATAAGCAGCATTAACCATTTGTAAAGTTTCTTGGACCTCCTTGTATTTAGGTGACTGATCGAAATTTACTTCTCTACTTGTTGTTCCTCCAATCTCAGCCACCTCCCCATGCCAACTCCATATCTTATAACTTCGATCAACACCTCTTATAAACATATGATCTCTTATCCCTTTTGGAGTCTCAAACATCAAATTTCCACATACTTGGCATGGACATTTCATGAGTTTGGGGTTACTTGCATGACTTACAGCAAACGCAATAAATTGCTCAACACCGTCTTCATACTCTTTTGACATTCGATCTTTTGACATCCAAGTTTTATCCATTTCAAACTAAAAAAACATTCCCTGCAATATAGGCCACTTCATTCTCTTCACCAATGGTCATAGACTTTACCAAGATAAGAATTAATCTTGCAATGCAATATATAAATAGAAATGTATATAAATTTGTAAATCATACTTCCTTTTCATACAAAAAATAATAATAATACTAGGCTGCAATTACTGAACTAATACCAGAAAAGTAGGATTAAGATTGGTAATCAATTTCTTCCAGATCTATAGGTTTTTTTTAAAATAGAATCATCCTAATTAAAGTAAAATAGTATATTACTATTGTCAATAAGCACATATATATTCCTTTCTAGAACAAAAAAGCTACTTATCTCAATTTATATAGTTATAATTTATATTAAAACAACCAGCCATACATTACCAAAGACATCATATCACCAATTAACAAAAACTAAAATAAAAAAGCATTAAAAAGCACACGAAAAGACCTATAAATATTAGCATAAGAACCTTTCCTAATCAATTTAATCATCCAACAAATATGAAATTGCATGTTCTGTTTTTTTTTTTTAATAGTGCCACAAGATAGTGATATCTTGAATTTTTTATTATAAAGAAAATGATATTGATATGTTGATTAAATATAAAGAGGTGTAATAAATTCATTCAGGGAAAATGTCGAGTAGGTGGTGGGCACTCCTTGCCGCCACTAACTAAAAAGAAGAGGAAACTATCCTAATTTCCTAATAAGACCAAGAATACAATTCAAATCCAGGGGAAAGATAAGAAGAAAAGAATCTAACTCCACTACTCAACTAAACTTGACTGGAGAGTGATAATTTATATTACTTAAAAATTATGCTAATTTTTTGTTTTGAATTCGATTACTTGTAGTTCAGATATGTAGAGATATTGAATGCCCACCTATAAAGCTTGAAAAAATTAGGAATATTGGACAATAAAGAACACAAACCCAGTTCTTTGTCGGCAGTAAACTCTTCAATATTCTTGACTGTTTGTTAAAAATCCTCACTTTTCTCCCATTTCAATATTCTCCCTGGTTCAACTCCCCGAAGCATCTTGAGATTGAGTGAGATTCATGTAAGGTACCTAAGGAATGGAGACATAACACAAAACTTTCTGAGCGATATACATAGAAAGAAAATACTGTAGAGAATGAAAGATGAACAGAGTCGGGCAAAAATACATTCATATGAACTAAAAACTTTGGATAGATAAGAAATGCACCTGAATTGTTGCCACCCCAACTAGCAGAGCATGAGCCCACTAAGATTTGATATTCACTCTCTTCAAATTTCTGAATCCAATTTAAGAAATGAAGAGTGGATAACCACGACTCTGATATTTTTGGTTTTGGAATGAATGGTTTTGTGAACAAGAGGAAGAGGAGTTGAATATAGGGCAAAACACTTAGACAAATTTTGAGCGAAATGAAGACCCGCGAACTAGCGCGCTTGTTTTCCTGAGGATATTTTAGAAAGTGTCAGGCATAAAAGGTTTTAATTGACATTCTTTGTAAAATGTCAGGCAAAAGTATTATATATAGTTGACGTTCTTTATAAAATGTCAAGGTAAAGTGATATAGAGTTGATGTTTTTTATAAAGTGTCAAGGAAAGTGACATATAGTTGACGTTTTTTGTAAAACGTCAAGTAAACTCGAGAAGTAGTTGACGCTTTTAAAAAAGCGTCAAAGTTTCGTACAATAGTTGACGGTTTAGCAAAAAACGTCAACTATTAAGTGTCAACTAAGGCCTATTTTCTTGTAGTGCCATCGGCCAAATCGGTTTTATGACAACAATTCTCTTATTTATCTTTTCTTTGGTCATGAACTAATTTTCCTTGCTAGGGCTACGATGTAGCCTAACCATGAATACTTAATTTTTATAGTTATATTAATTTTTGATTACTAGTCCATGTTGAGTATTTGTTATTGTTCTTAATGCTTTGAATATCTGGCCAATATTTAATTGATTTGATGATCCAAGCAGAGACCGAGAGGAGATGTTTGGTGTTTGCTTCTTATAACAAATACCATGTCTTGAATGAGTGCCCGAGAGGGACTAACATGACTCATGCAGTTTTCTTGCAGGTTCTCATAGAACTTAATGGGTTCTTGATTTTCTAAATCCGTTGCTCGAGAGAGAATGGGTTGTTAATTAAGAATACTTTTGGTTGAGCCCGAGAGGGAATATCAAATGAATTAGGAGAAACCAACTGTCAACATGGGTAGTAATTAGGGTTAATTGGCTATAAGAATTAAGTGGAATTGGTTATGGTGAAATCGGATGCTCTAGTGTCTCATCATCTTGATTTTCTATCATTAATTAAATTGCTATTTTTCATAATTGTTTTAGTTTACTTAAATCAATCAATCTTCTTAATCATCTATTCAAATAAACTTCTGAATTAATCATAATTGGTAGTTAATAGGAAATTACAGTCTTCGTGGGAACGACACTCTACTTATTTCTATATTACTTGTACGGATTGTGCGCTTGCAATAATTTCACAACAGTTTGGATATGTCGGAACCCGGGCACCTTTGATGGGGTGTTACCGTAGACCCTTGGCGGGGTAGTCTGCACCCGTAGGACTTGTCATAGGCGTACAAGTATTGAGGATTCTACTGTGCCTGCTGGTGAGCTCAGTCCCCCGGTTGGACGGCTCGTCCCTGGCCACATGGTTCTTAAGGATTCCTCCATGTGGTTAAACCAAATGACCCCCGTGTTGGATTTCTTTCCCCAGTACATGATGTGCAATATCATATGTACCTCCCCTTGGATACTGATACTTGGAAACAGTGGATATGGATACTTGGATACATGGATATGGATACTTGGATATGATAGAAACCCTGGCATCCTTGAAGGGGTGTTACCGTAGACCCTTGGCGGGGTAGTTTGCGTGTGTGTTGGTTAGCCCAATCCCCCATATGGACGGCTCATCCCTGGCCACATAGTTGTTGAGGATTCCTCCATGTGGTCTAATCAAACGATCCCCAGATTGGATTGTTTTCCCCTGGTACATGATGATGGTGTGAGGTGGGTGTATTTATGTGTGTGTGTGTGTGTGTGTGTGTGTGTGTGTGTGTGTGTGTGTGTGTGTGTGTTTGTGGATTCGTTTCTGAGTTGAGATTCTTACCTGCACAGGTATGAATGTTTAAGTCATGGATTGGTACGCCTTGGATAGGGTATGGTTGCGGGGAAAGAACTGATAAAGGGAAAGAAACTCATAAAGTGTGCAGGGGTTGCCTTGTCGAATTTGATGTTGTAATGAATCCAAATTCAACTGTTTGTATTATTTTAAATAATCGTATATTATCTGAATTGTGACTGTTGATCAAAGAACTACAGTGGCTTGATCCCTCAGTAAGGGTACGTAGATAGCCTGAGATCTCACTCGGGTGCAGCTCCAAGATAAAACGTATTTTTGTGGACTTTCATTTGGTCATTGGGATCGAATCCTATTTATTAGAGTTGTTAAGTTTGGTTTTGAATTTGTTAGCAACTTGAAGCCTGAGCTTGTGTAGGGCAATCTTTATATATTTCTACTTATGTTGAACTCCGTTTCGTTTGTAAAATGAATTTTTTTAGTTATTCTCTGCTATCGCTCATGTTAGGGTTGATTGTAAGGCCAAATGCCTATTATGTAAATTGCATGTTATTAACTTGTGCATGCTGCCGGTTGAGTTATAACTGTCTCAACAGGTTTAAAATTTTTGGGAAATGTCCATTTTTCAGAGGAGACTACTGAAATTTCAACAGAAAGTCTCGTGCCCCTTTTTCCTTAATTTGGAAAAGATGCTATAGTATTAGTAAGTGGGCCTGGCATCAGAGTGCTATCTGAAATTCCACAGGATTCATCCCGGGTTCCAAGGAATTCGGGGTGGGTCCTGTCACAATTCCAATCAAATAGAAATTAAGTCATACTGCACTTGTTATAAAAATCGATACTATGTGTAATACAATCCTTGTGTAATAAAAATTAAATACAAAACTTCGAGTGCAAAAATAAATATTATGCTATATCGCATGTTCTACAAGTCCCAGCACAAGGTTTGTCAAATTTGTTTACCCTTACGACTTGATGTATTTACAATGTTACAGATGTGAATATACTCATTAGATCAAGCAATTCCAATCAAACAAATAGAAATTAAGTCTTACTGCACTTGTCATAAAAATCGATACCATGTGTTATACAAGCCTTGTATAAGAATAAATATAATGTTCTTAACCACATGTGCTACAACTTACAAGCTTGCTTAAGGTTGCGAAAGGTTGCAAATGTTTTTAATTCGGAAGCTTGTGTGAGCTATATAACAGATGATAATATACTCATTATATCAAGAAATGCCAATCAACAAACAAACCAGCAGTATAAAAAAAGGACACACACACACGCATATAATGTATAAGCAACTTATCTCATTATTTAAAATACTTGACTAGAATCACATCCATTTAAATATTGGAAACATTAACCACATTAGAACGTAGTTTTACAAACTTAAACATAACACAAATGATATGGGACTATTAGTTAACAATTTTATTTAACTCCATCACCCTCATAGTGGTCATCCATATATCTCTTCCAAAACCAATGTTTCTTCCACACTCTCTCTGTCATTTCTTCAATAGGCACATTTTTGGTCTCGGGAATTAGAAATAGCACAAAGAGTGACATGACCAAGACCCAAGCAGAGAAGAACAAGAAGATGGCATACTTCAAGCTGCAAAGCATTAAGAGGAAGACTTGTCCTATAACAAAACAGCAGAGCATGTTGACACAAACTGTCACACTTTGCCCTGCTGACCGAGCCTCCAATGGAAATGTCTCACTAGGGATCAACCATCCGATGGGTCCCCAAGACCATGCGAAGGCGGAGACGAAAGTACACACCATGACCACCACCAGAATTGACAAAGCATAAGATAAATTATTAGAGTGGTCCTTTACCTTCAAGGCTAGCACAATTGCAACGACTATTTGAGAAAGGAACATTTGGATGCCAGCTTCCAGTAAGAGCATTCGACGCCCAACTTTGTCAACCAAGAAGACAGATACAATTGTGGCAAGCACATTGACAGCTCCTGTTATAACGGCGGCGTAAAGGGAGGCATTGTTGCCAAAACCCATGCTCGCGAACAAAATGGGAGCGTAGAAAAAAATTGCATTGATGCCTGTGAATTGCTGGAAGATCTGCAAAGCAAACATTGACAATCAAACGATGTTAACAAAATAAGACTCTTATATTTCAAGTAACTGATTAACCAATGTATATATACTGACCTGCATTGCTATTGCAATGATCAGTGGGGGGCGATTTTTACGCTTAAGGAGATTCCTAAAGGGGTGCTTTATCTCTTCTGCTGCACGACTTGCCTCTACTATCTCCGCAAACTCTGTTTCAATATTTTCTGTTCCCCTGATCCTTTTAAGCACTGATCTTCCTTCATCCAACTTACCGCGTTGTATCAAACTGTTAGGAGTGTCTACCACAATGAGGGACCCCAAGGTTAGCATAAGTGCAGGAACACCTGCCAGACCCAGTGATAGCCTCCAACCCCATCCCCCTTTAATTCTGTGTCCACAGAACACATGGTTATTAGAGGTTAATTAGTGGATGAAGGTTAAGCATAAGGGTAGCCATAATTATTTTCAGTCATTCCCATCAGTCTGGCATAGAAAGTTTATCTTCATGTGCCTAATTGATTAAGAAACTAGTTTCATTTTCTTGGTATTTTTCATGTATATTGCTATTTCAACCAAGGAGAAAGGGACATACTTAGCAGCACCATAATTGACAAGGGTTGCCAAAAGAATTCCAATGGTTGCATTAAGCTGGAAAAGTATGTTGAGTCCTCCGCGTATTCTTGTTGGGGCTATCTCCGAAAGGAAAAGTGGGACAACCTACAAAACATGAAAATAATGCTTGATGAGCACGTTAGGGGGACGAGGCATAATGCATATGCCTCAAGAAAATGGAGGCTGAAGCTCCTATTGAAATGGTAGGAAGAGAAACATAGTTGGTTCATATTATGTCTCTGAACGCGTACCTCCAATATTATAACTAATGTCATAAGGTGTTATCAGTCACATCGTGTTATTTTTGAGACGCAATAACTTTCCCTATATGGGCATGTGCAATTTTTCACCGTTCGAAACATCAACACTAAAAAGATCAACAGAGAATAACATTTCCTCTAAATCTACGTGTGGTCACAATTAGATTAAAGGCTTAATTACTGTTTTACCTCTTGAAACGGATGCTCAGTCTCACTTTACCCCCTAAAATTGAAATTTTTTCATTTAACTCCCAAAATCTCTAAACATTGCTGAAATTTTCTCACTTTACCATTTTAGTCCATTTTCATCCACAAAACCGTTAAGTGTGCTGACATGGGATAGCCATTTTAGTAATTTTAGCTAATTAAAAAAACTTTAAAATCCAAATTATAAATAAATAAAACGAATTTTAAACATTTAAAAAAAAGAAATTTAGGGTTAACAAACCCCTTTCTTCCCCTCCCCATCAGCTAAGTAGCACTCACCTCTATCTTTTCTTTCTTTACTAAGAGAAGAGAGAAGAGAGAGAGGGGGTGGGGTGGGGTGTGATGGGGGTTGGGTCGGGGGAGGGGGGGGAGGGGGGTGAGGTTGAGAGAGAGAGAGAGAGAGAGAGAGAGAGAGAGAGAGAGAGAGAGAGAGAGAGAGGCATACATGAGCTAAAATTACAAAAATGCCCATGCCACGTCATCACATTTAACAGTTTTGTGGATGGAAATGGTAAAGTAAGAAAATTTCAGCAAATTTTAGAGATTTTGGGGGTTAAGTGTGAAAATTTCAACAAATTTTGGAGATTCTGGGGTTAAGTGAGAAAATTTCAGTTTCAAGGGGTAAAGTGAGACCGAGTGTCCGTTTCTGGGATAAAACAGTAATTAAGCCTAGATTAAATTGTGTTAGAATTGTACTGTTTGTGCCTAGCTCTTCGAAAAAGAAAATAATAATATTTTGCTAGAAATTGATAACAGTAATACAACATTCCCTGCTCTCAAACCAAAGTAGAACACCAACAAGCAAAATTAAAAAAATTAAAAATTAAAGATAGGAAACCTGATTGCCGAAACCAATTCCACAGCCAAGCAAGATCCTCCCAATGATGACCAATGCAAGGTCATGAAACGCAGCGTTTAGGACTGTACCAACTATAAAGAAAACCCCAGCAATCAACATGGTTTTCTTTCGACCTAGCCTTTTGGTAGTGTATGATGCGAAGAAGGTTGCCACCAGAGCAGCAAGATACAGCAAAGATGTGAACAATTGCAAGCTTTGATTGTTGTATTTGCAATAATTGCTATTGGTATTCAGTTTCTGAGTGCTAGCGTAGACATCAGGGTAGAATTTTTTCAAGAAACCGGGCATGGCTGTCACACCTCCTGCATCAACAAGAACCCCAAAAAAAAATAAAAAAAATCATTGTCAATTTAAATTAAAACAGACGATAAATAATTTGCGGGTATTTGATTTTATATGTGAGAGAAAAACGTAGGGGCTGACCAGAAATGGCAACCTCATAACCAAACATGAGGCCTCCAGTAGAAGCCAGTACACATGAAAAGATGACAATTGGTGTAATCTTGGCTTCAACACGATCTTCTGCAGTACTGGCTAAGGCCAAGGAGCCCTGCTTCGCCATAATTACTGGCTATGATCTCAGTCTTGAAACAGTCTAAACAGCCTTATGAATTAGTATTTGCTGAAATTCCTTGATTATGAAAGAAAGAAAGAGAGAGAGTTTCTGCAGAACCAGTAAGCAGGTGTAACACTTTTGAGAGACTTACAGCTCTATAAATATCAGCTTCTTCACCAAACTGAAGCACATATATTTAATATGGTTTCTGTGCGTTTTTTGTCTGTTCCATTCCTTCTTCTTCTTTCTTTATGATTCTATGTAGAGAAATCCAGGTACATATCCTGTCTTGTCAAAATCAAGAGACCTACGAGCCACGGCGCAAGATTATTGTTGCACTTAATAATAGCACTGGATATGGTGATCTTATCACTTTATATGTATTTTTACTTCAATTGATTTAATCAAAGGTACATGTTTAAATGTCTATGTTTACTCCATCAATCTAACTTTGGTGCTTATATCTATTAGCCAATATGTTTCATTCGTGCCAATGGTTTCCATCACAGTGGTGGTGGTGGATTCCCCCTCCCCCATGGCACACAGGTTCGAAACTCAAATGAATTTCTTTCCTCCAATGTAACCAAAACAAATATGTTTCATTCGTCTAAATTCATTAAAATTTAAAAAACGAATATTAACAAAATTAATAGAAAAAATTGTATTAATTATAAAATATTCAAATTCAATCTAAAAATGAAATTTAAAAGACTTTCTCCTCCCCCAATTTCACACTCAGACCAAAACCACCTTCCAAACCTAAGCCACCCTCACCATCACATTTGCTAAACCACCTCCCAAAAATTAATTTTTATTTTATTTTATTTTATTTTTCCTAATGGATGATAAATTGTGAAAGAAATAATAATTTTAAAGTTGCAGTCTTATTTTCATGCGAGTTCGCCTATACATTAAGAGATGCTTTGTTTGTTTTAAAGTAGGCTTATCTGTTTCAGGGGGTGGGGGTGGGGTGTGATGGAGGTTGGGTCTAGGAGGGGAGAGAAGAGAGAGGCAGAGGGACAGAGGGAGAGAAGAGAGTAGATAAGGAGCTAAAATTACTAGAATGCCCTTGCCACGTCAACACACTTAACAATTTTATGAAAGGAAATGGATGAAAGTGGTAAAGTGAGAAAATTTCAGCAATTTTTAGAGATTCAAGGGGTTAAGTAAGAAAATTTCAGTTTAACGAGATAAAGTGAGACTGAATGTTCGTTTTAGGGGGTGAAACAGTAAATAAGCCTTTAAAGTATATGACTTGGGGGCTTCCATAAACAGCCGTACATCTCTAATTGTAAGGACACAGAGCATCTATATAATACTGCAATTCATTCCGTTTTTTATTTTTTTATTTATAGAAAAATGGTGTTATGATTTACAAAATATGCTAGATTGTCTCATGAGAATTATATGAAATAATTCAAGCATAAGTATGTATTAGTTGTTCTTGCTGTTTGGAGTGCTACTACATATCACAAGAAGGAGGTCGTTGTTTCCTAGGAGACATTTGCCATTGGAACCTTGAAGCACTAAAAAGGGGCAATTTCGTCTTAAGGTATAAAATCAAGTTTTAGACTCAACATATTCGGGTTTTCCTAAACTTCTCTCTATTCTTTTGTTTGATTAATTTTATGCATTTATTTTGGCCTTATTCACTTGAAATTATTTATTTATTTATTTCTAGAATTATAACAATTAAATGCCTATTTTTCCAACAATCTTAAGACGAAATTTTTTCCTTTGTAATTGTTTATTTGCTATATTAGACAGACATGTTCCAATAGAGTTCTTGATTATGTTATTTCAGAAGACATGTCAATTTCGTGGCTTTATGAGTTTTGTTTCAGTATATCTACGAAACTGGTTTTATTAAGGTGTAAGAGCTAGTTCGGGATTACTGTCACTTTTTTAAGAAGTTGCTTTTGTTGTGATTTGAAAAATATAGTAAATTTAGCGTACAAACCAATATATAAATAATTTTTAATTGGAAATGACACACTTTGAATTTGGAAAGATCTCCAAATGTATGTAGTCATTAATTTGGAAACTTTTTTAAAATTTAACAATATATTTAGATTTAACTACCCACGGGTTATTTAATTAAAAAAATTATTTATTTATGAAGTATACGAGATTAATTATCTATTAAATAGTGTACATACAATTTTATTTTGAAAAAGAAATGTACCTATTACTTCTTTTACGAAAAATAATGTACCTAGTATGAATTTACTTATTATTCAAATAATATACCCAACTTTTATAAACGTATTTTGGATATAATTTACCTAATAATATTCTATTATGCATATAACTTGTAATTTACCTATTAAGGGTATATTATAGGTATACTAAAGCCATCACATTTATAGGTATATTGTGAAAATAATTTACCTATTATATTTTATTGGATATATATATTGTGAAAATAATTTACCTTTTATATTCTATTGGATATATATATTGTGAAAATAATCTACCTATTATATTCTATTGGAGATATATATATTGTGAAAATAATTTACCTACCCGTATTAGATATATACAAGATAGGTAAATTTGTAGGTACATTATATTGTATTGACAATAATTTACCTATTACATTTTATTGGGATGAAATTTGAGGGATTTTTTTTTATGTAAAAGAATTATTATAAAATGGATATTTTTTATTGTTAGAGATGCTACAAAATGAGACATTGATATGCTACAAATGATGAAGTATTAATTAGAAATGAGGGACTTAATGACATGCTTGAAAACCTTCATATTGACTTATTTGAAGTTTGGTGGGAAACAATGTAAATATGTAGGAGTATTATGACCTTTTATATCTTACGAGGCATTTTAGTTTGAATTTGGGTTTTATACATTGATTTCAAAATTAATGGGTTGGTTGATGTCTAGGAAATAGAAATTGTAGGGGCCTCCAGCCCTTGAAAATAATATGATGTAAAGTGAAGCATTTCATGTTTGGTAAATAATATTTTTAAAGTTCATATAAAAAGTAGTGTCAAAACCATTCGGTAAATTTTAATATAAAACTATTGTAACTGTGAATAATGACTAAAATGGACATGATGTTGAAAATGTTATGTGCTAACTATGTGGTGGTGGGAAGGGGGGTATTAGTGGTGGTTGTGGTGGTTTAGGTGGTGGAGGTGAGGTGGAAGTGGAGGTGGTGGTGGTGAGGTGGAAGTGGAGGTGGTGGTGGTGGGTGGTGGTACATGTCATTTAAATTCAGAAAAGAAAAAAAAAAAGTATTATCATTTATGCATATAATCCGATTGCGTCATATGTAGAGTGAATTTAAAACAGCAAGATGTGCGTGTATACAAAAATCATCATATCATATTGCATGTGGCTGCAGATTGATGAAAATAAAACTGATGAAAAGAGTATCTGAAATACGTGAAAATGCTTGACATTTCACTTTATTTGCTTTGTCCTCTTTCTTTCTATTGGATAAATTGTTGTGTTTAAAAAAGAAAAAAAACAAATTTGCATGCTCGATGTGGCGTGCAGAAATTGGCCTAGAGCCTGTTTTGGTCTGGATCCAAAGGATGTGGTTGGAACTTGGGTCTGTTTTGAATTAGTTGAGACACCGTTCTCATACTGTGAGATGGTGGCTTAGTAGATGCAATGTTTGTGTCTTTGGTTTTTTTGTTTCTTGTTTTTTATGAGAATGTTTGTGTCTTTTTTGTTTTACTGCCTCTGTCTGTGTGCTTGCATAAGTCTGCCATATCAAAATACGTTTCATGAGAGAACGAAGCGAATTGATCTTTGCCTTCCTCTTGGAGTCAATGCCGTGTTCCAAATGGTTGTGTATTTAATTGGGTAGTTGCCGTTTTCATTTGTACTGTCATAGCCAGAGAAAATATAAAAGATATTTTCAATTTTTTAATTTATTTGTTGAGGACTTTTTTCATTAAAAAGGACGATAATATGCTAAATTTATGCACACTACACATATGTTAGGACTCGAACTTAAAATCTTGTCTGGGAGAGCACTTACTCTAAACCACTACACTGATGAATCATTTGCCTTAAATCAGTTTTTTTATTCTGAATTATGTCGTATTTTTATGAGAGGATCAAGTTAGCAATAGTTTCTTTATAATATGAAATTAATTTGAAAGCACAAAATGTAACGTTGATATTTGAATATATTTTAAACTCATTGTCACTGAGTTAAAACAAGTCTAAAATGATAAGCATTTTCAATCAAAGTTGAACTTATGAGTTGCGACAACCGAAAGTGATGTTCTCATTAGTCAAATTGTATAGCTTGAAATTCATTTTGGATGAATGACATGTTTATGTATGTATTTTAATCATTTAATGAGGGTATAGTAAATTAGAGTATGTTAATTATATATTAACATAGTTCTATTACTAGTGCGACATTAAAATGATTTAAATAATAAATATAAACTAACAGGTGGAGTTATTTCATTCTGTCAGGGAAAGTAAAAGTGCCCTACTTCTCAAGGCATATGATAGGGTGAATTATTGGCACCCACATTATGAGATAATTCTAGGGGTCGCCCACAACCGAAATTAAATTTTGGTACCGAAAGGGTGTACCTTCCTAATACGACGTTGAATGTGTGTGTATGACTAAGCATTAGAAGGTTACTTAGCGTGCACAATTAAGTCTTGACAATATAAATTAGAGACTTGACGTTGTAAACAATTACTCTCATCAAGTGAATATAAAGCTGAAATGTGTTTGCATACATTATAAATAGTCAACCTAATAGACCTAATTTTCAAAGGTTTCTCTAGAGAGTTAATTGAGGGAAATGGGTTATAAACATAAACATAAGTCGTCATAGTGGATACCCAATCTAGCTGATTGGAGATTCTAAAAGAGTGCTGATATTTCCACCCACCTGTCCTATTTCCCCACCCACCTTATCTTCCCACCCACCATGAAAATTTGAAAAACCACAATCCTATTTTTGCACTCACCATTATTCCTAAAACAATAACGCTACAGGCACCAACTTGTTTACCAACTTTTGGATACCAACACATGTGGCACATGACATGGCAACGCATGTCATCTGCCACCTCATCTGTTTTAATTACATAATTTATTATATAAATAAAAGAATTTAATTATTTCTTATATTTAACTATTTTTGTTTTCGGTGAGAAATTTTTTTATTTATATAATAAATTATGTAATTAAAATAGATGAGATGGCAGATGACATGGGTTGCCATGTCATATGCCACATGTGTTGGTATCCAAAAGTTGGTAAACAAGTTGGTGCCCATAGCATTATTGTTCCTAAAATACCCTTCCATTCACTTAACATTTTTAACCCTAACTTAATACTATTGATTGAGTCCGAAAAAATTAAAAAATATTTAAAAAAAGGTTTTAAGCAACCACCCACAGCACACTCCATCAAACCTTAACAAGAACCACCCATAACTTCCACGTCGGGCCAAGCCTCCCCTCCTCCGTCCTCCTCCTCATGTCTCTTTCACCATTATTTCAGTTGTATTGAACAACACCTTCAAACCCCAATATAACATTCTTCTCCTCTCTCCATTTCAATCAACCCATGAATAAACAAACCCACGAGAAATATTACATCAATTGGCCCAGATCTGAGACGACACTTCAACTGCATTGCCTGCCAAAGTCGCTCATCCTAGTCTTCATCAATATCAGCAACTTCATGGCCCTTTATTCCTCTAAGTTTCCAATTTGAGAGAGATAGAACATTCCAATTTTTATTCTTTCCTTCTTAACTATTTCCTAGACATGCCCAGTTTGAGGTTATAGGTGGCAATTGATGATGTGGCTGGTGGTAAGGTGAGGAGGGGAGGTTGGTTTGGTTGTCACGGGGTTGGGTGGGTAGTTTGAGGGTTGCTTGCTGGGCTCTTTTATTTATTTATTCTAATTTTCTGTTTTTATTTTTACTTTTATTTTATTGACTTAACAGTGTTAACTTAGAGTTAACTCCTTAATAGTCATTTTACAATAGGGTAAATTTGCTTTTAAAATTTTAAAGATAAGGTGGGTGGGAAAATAGGACAAGGGGGTGGGAATAACAGCACTCTTCTAAAATCTAGGTTCAAAAGGGACATCTAAACTATGGATAACCAAGTAGTAGAACTATGATGAAATAATGTTGCTTGTACGTAGCGTGTTTTAAGATAAACTTTGTTTTTAATGATTTCAATATAGCTTGGAAATCTAAGTATGATATAGCAAGATATTTTATTAGGAAGTCACCTATACGAGTGAAATGGGACCTTTAGCATGAGAATTTTTCAAGGCTAAATTCTCTAAACTACATGAATTCAAAAGTGTACAAGAGCGCAAGGACTTCTTAGAACCAGATATTACTATTGTTTGGATTTACAAAAACAGTTGAACAATTCGAGGTGTGTTCAAGGTTCAATGATTAGCCAAGTAAATATGATAGTATTTCACTAACATAGGAAAGGTTGAAGGCCAAAACCTACCTATATCGTGATATGTAATATCTTCGAATTCTTTCGAAGAGTTTGCACTGTTTTGTGTTTTTCTTTCGACCAATTTTACATCCATGTGGGGGGATTGTTGGAAAAATTCATTTTTATTTTATTTTATTTTTCCTAATGGGTGATAAATTGTGAAAGATATAATAATTTTAAAGTTCCTATACATGAAGAGATGATTTGTTTGTATTAAAGTATATGACTCCTTGTGCGCTTCAATAAACAGACACATCTCTACTTGTAAGGAGACAAAGCATCTCTACTTGCATGCATATTTAACTCATCTCGCTATTTAAAATGCTTGACTAAAATGAAATTTTCATCTCAAATATCCATTTAAATATTGGAACGTTATCCACTTGACATACTCAACGAAAATCAGGGCCCCATCATTAGAACCTATAGTCTTACAAACTTAAAACATAACACAAACGAGAATGGGACTATTAGTGGTCATCCATAAATCTCTTCCAAAACCAATGTTTCTTCCACACTCTCTGAGTCATTTCTTCAATGGGAACATTTTTGGTCTCGGGAATTAGAAGTAGCACAAAGAGTGACATGACCAAGACCCAAGCAGCGAAGAACAAGAAGATGGCATACTTCAAGCTGCAAAGCATTAAGAGGAAGACTTGTCCTATAACAAAACAGCAGAGCATGTTGACACAAACTGTCACGCTTTGCCCGGATGACCGAGCCTCCAGTGGAAATGTCTCACTAGGTATCAACCATCCAATGGGTCCCCAGGACCAAGCGAAGGCGGAGACGAAAATGCACACCATGACCACCACAATAATTGCCAAACCAAAAGATAAATTATTCGAATGATCCTTTACCTTCAAGGCTAACACTATTGCAACAACTATTTGAGAAAGGAACATTTGGATGCCAGCTTCCAATAAGAGCATTCGACGCCCAACTTTGTCAACCAAGAAGACAGATACAATTGTGGCAAGCACATTGACAGCTCCTGTTATAACTGCGGCGTAAAGGGAGGCATTGCTGCCAAAACCCATGCTTGCGAACAAAATGGGAGCATAGAAAAAAATTGCATTGATGCCTGTGAATTGCTGGAAGATCTGCAAAGCAACATTGAGAATCAAACAAAGTTAACAAAATGTGACATAATTTTTCAAGTTACTGATTAACCAAAGTATCTACTGACCTGCATTGCTATTGCAATGACCAGTGGGGGGCGATTTTTACGCTCAAGGAGATTCCTAAAGGGGTTCTTTATCTCTTCTGCTGCACGACTTGCCTCTACTATCTCCGCAAACTCTGTTTCAATATTTTCTGTTCCCCTGATCTTTTTAAGCACTGATCTTCCTTCATCCAACTTACCGCGTTGTATCAAACTGTTAGGAGTGTCTACCACAATGAGGGACCCCAAGGTTAGCATAAGTGCAGGAACACCTGCCAGACCCAGTGATAGCCTCCAACCCCATCCCCCTTTAATTCTGTGTCCACAGAACACATGGTTATTAGAGGTTAATTAGTGGATGAAGGTTAAGCATAAGGGTAGCCATAATTAATTTCAGTCATTCCCATCAATCTGGCATAGACAGTTTATCTTCATGTGCTTAATTGATTAAGAAACTAGTTTCATTTTCTTGGTATTTTTCATGTATATTGCTATTTCAACCAAGGAGAAAGGGACATACTTAGCAGCACCATAATTGACAAGGGTTGCCAAAAGAATTCCAATGGTTGCATTAAGCTGGAAAAGTATGTTGAGTCCTCCGCGTATTCTTGTTGGGGCTATCTCCGAAAGGAAAAGTGGGACAACCTGCAAGACATGAAAATAATGCTTGATGAGCATGTTAGGGGGCGAGGGATAATGCATATGCCTCAAGAAAATGGAGGCTGAAAGCTCCTATTCAAATGGTAGGAAGAAAAACAGAGCTGCGTCATATTATGTCTCTGATACGCGTACCTCCAATGCCCCTATTATAATGTCACGTGGTGTTATCAGTCACATTACCACATATCGTATTGCTTTTGAGACGCAATAATTTTCCCTATATGGGCATCTGCAATTTTAGAGTTGTACTGTGTTTTACTATCCTTTGCCCTGCCTAGCTCTTTGAAAAAGAAAACAATAATGTCTTGCTAGAAATTGATAACAGAGCAATACAACATTCTCAAACTCTCAAAACAAAGCAAGATCCTGATTGCCGAAATTAAAAATGAAAACCTGATTGCCGAAACCAACTCCACAACCAAGCAAGACCCTCCCCAGGATGACCACGGAAAGGTGATTAAAAGCAGCGTTTAGGACTGTACCAACTATAAAGAAAACCCCAGCAATTAACATGGTTTTCTTTCGACCTAGCCTTTTGGTAGTGTATGATGCGAAGAAGGTTGCCACCAGAGCAGCAAGATACAGCAAAGATGTGAACAATTGCAAGCTTTGATTGTTGTATTTGCAATAATTGCTATTGATATTCAGTTTCTGAGTGCTAGCGTAGACCTCAGGGTAGAACTTTTTCAAGAAATCTGGCATGGCTGTCACACCTCCTGCATCAATAAGAACAACCCAAAAATTAAAACAAAAACAAAAACAAAAATCATTGTCAATTTTAACTAAAACAGAAAGAAAAAAAATTTGTGGGTATTTTATTTTATATGTGAGAGAGAGAAACAGAGGGGCTGACCAGAAATGGCAACCTCATAACCAAACATGAGGCCTCCAGTAGCAGCCAGTACACATGAAAAGATGACAATTGGTGTGATCTTGGCTTCAACACGATCTTCTGCAGTACTTGCTATGGACAAGGAGCCCTGCTTCGCCATAGTTACTAGCTATGACCTCAATCTTAAACAGTTTAAGCAAACTTGTTAATTGGTAAAAATAATGCTTGAAGCTGCTTCTGCTGCTTATAAATATACATACAAGTTAAGAAGGAAGAAAAGGAGAGTTTATGTAAAACCAGCAAAGGGGTTGTTTTTAGGATAACTGGATTGTGTTTGTGTGTTTGAGAGAGAGAGAGAGAGAGAGAGAGAGAGAGAGAGAGAGAGAGAGAGAGAGAGAGAGAGAGATTGCATGAGAAACAGGTGTCTCAGTTCTAAGTCAGTTCCTTATCGGATTCCTTATCTAAAGCTAAAGCTAATATTATTTTTTTTTCTCTGTTTCTTTGTCTGTTCCATTTCTTCGTATTATTTGTCAATGGTTCTATGTATAGAAATCCAGAGACATTCCTTTTCTCTTGTCAAAACCAGAAGACCGTGACTCTGTGAGCCCACAGTGCAACATTATTGTTGCGTTTTATGATAGCACTGGACATGCAAGATAATCTGTATGTTTACGTTAATTCATTGAATGTAGTCATATATCTTGAAAGATAATTATGTTCTTAGTTTTCTTTTGCAAATTAAGTACCGAAGAAATCGATTGTTTTTATTAGGCGGCACACCGTTCAATTCAATCGTGGGGCGCAGTTCCATTGGTTTTTGCTTTTCATGTGGCACACTGTTCAACAAAATAATACTTATTTTGAGTGCTGTTATTTTCATCTATAGTCTTATTTTTTCACTTATCTTATCTTTCTACCCACTATGTAAATTTGAAAAAACACAATTCTATCTTTCCCCCATCATTATTCATAAAATACCTTTTATTTATTTATTCAAGCAAATTCAATCTCTCTCTGTCCAACAACAACTCAAAAAGAGGGAAGAACAAATTTGTTTACTAAAAAAATATTTATCTCTCTCTCTCCAACAACAACAACACATAAAGAGGGAAGAACATATTTATTTACCAATTGAAAAAAGTTGAAGGTTAAAGTTGCTCTAATATAGTAGTCAAATCGTACATGGATTTGAAGGTCAGAAGAGATATGTCAAAAATAACATATCAAAAAGCTTGATGTCAAATATTATTTTAATATTATTTTGATGTCAAATATTATTTTTAATTTATAATTGTGATGTGTCAACTCTCAAGCACTTAGATTGAATTTAAATGATGTGGCATGTTGAGAGGAAAAGGCAATAAAATCATGGAGATCCTTTTCATTAAAAAGAAAATCATGGAGATCCTTTTCATTAAGTCCTTAAAAGTCATTTTACAAAGTAAATTTGTCTCTAAAATTTTGATGATAAGGTGGGTGGAAAACTAGAACAAGGGGGTGGAAACAACAACACTCTTTATTTTTTTCATTTGCACTCTTTATTTGATTACAATTTAATTATTTTCTAGCTTGGAGTAATGCTGATAAGGTGTAGTTCAGCATAAAAGGCCTTAACTTGCAGAGTCATGCTTTTTGGTTTGAACCCTAATGCGCCTTAGATATATTAGCAGATTAACATATTAAACAAAGTATTTATGTTCAAAATTTTAAAACGTTTTTTGGTATCAAAATCAATTTTACAAACATTTTCATTGTTTTTGTTTTGGGCTTCGGCATGCTATACATAACAAAGGTGTGCGCAAAAGAAAGATTAGGAATATTAGGGCCCGTTTGATAACCATTTCAATTTTAGTTTTTAATTTTCATTTTTTGCGCTAGAGTATAGAATAAAATGAGAGTAATATTGGGGGAGAGGATGAGGATGAGATTGTGAGAATGCCGAGCCATAATGAGGTAATTAGGCCCAATGAGCTGGCCTGGCCTTTGGCCAATCATAGGCAACGCCAATTCAAAACCCAATGGGTTGGCCCATATAAAGTCCATTTATTAAATTATATTTCTTTTAGAGAAAAATATTACATGATATTATTATATTTATATCTTAAATTCAAGACTATTTCTTTTCTCTAATAATATATATTAAAATTTAATATTTTCTTTTTATATATAATAATCATTTTGTAAGTTCTAAAACCCAAACAATAATCTAGTAATTTTCTATTTAAATTTACTTTAAATAAAGTTATAGGTCTCTTTTTTCAACGAATAATAAATCTTGTTAGTATATACATAACTGTATAAAAAAAAATTAAATAAAGTTGTATAACAAATTACAAATATAGGAAAAGGGTTGCAACAAACCAAATAAGTGAGTTTGAAAGAAATTCATGCTTGGGTCCCACATTGGCAAACTATATAAAGTTTCTACTCTTGAAGGGGTTCCTAGTGGAGTGGAACTTGGGTCTCCCTCATCTTTGAATTTGGCTTGAAATATATTTTTAAATCATATTTAATATTAATATTTTGATTTTTTTATGTTGCAAGAATTTGTAAGCCTTTATCTCATACACAAGTCAGTCAATTTGATTTTATACTTTTGTTGATATTTGACTGTTGATTTAATTTTTTTTGGTTATATTAAATTCATAGTATATATTTAAATTTCTATGAAATATATTTTTGTTAAATTAGTCATTGGTTGATTGTTTTTCCAATACTGTTTATGGAAATTCCTTTAAGATCTTGTCGTTGATGGATTGAAGGACAAGAAAACTAGAATAACTTAGAATGAATCTAAACACACACACACACACACACACACAGAGAATATGAGCAAGAAACAAAGAACACAAGAATTTATAGAGGTTCGGTAATTTCCTATGACCTCTTTGGTGATCACCTTGAGAAAATTTCACTAGAAGAATGAAGAACAATTGTGGTTTATAGGATAAATTCTTTAGCTCCCTATTCTTTCTAACACTAGCTCTCTATTTCTCTCTCACCCTTGCTCACTCAATATGATGCCTATTGTGAACTCTTTCTAAAGTTGCCTATATCTTTCACTTGATAACTCTCCTTTTTATATAGACATGAGAGAGAGAAATCTGAAAGTATCAAACCCAGTTATCAAATAATAGATGCGACCAAGTGAAACCAAAATGATAACTCAATTCCAACTTGAATTGGTTGCCACCTCCTAGCTTTCATGATTGTAAATCATGAAGATGTCAAGACAGTTGGAGGTCTCGGCCTTACAATGGCCGGTCTCCCTAGTGGAAACGACCGATCACTTTCTCTAGGAAATCGACTTGTTGCTCTCTGCTTTGAAACGACCCATCACCCTTGTGGAACCAACTAGTCGTTTTCTTCCCGAGTCTTTCTTATTCTTTTCATCTTAGGTGAGCCATTTTCTTCAACATTTTTACCCAAAAAAGGTCCAAGCATCAACAACTTTGTATTCTTCTTAAGAAAAAAAAATTGTTTCTTTTGTTGAAAAATAATTCATATCTCTATATTATATTTATTAATGAATAGTAAACATAACAATACAAGATATAAATGTTGACCTGAGTTACCCTATTAAATCAAGGAGATTTATATTCTAAGTTAATTAGGTGATTTACTTCCTTGTTTTATATAGTTGACACATCCTTGTATAATTAGAAGATATTCTCCTAATTAATTACTATATCTATTTCCTTGTAAAGCATCCTTATAAACTCTTATATATACCTCCTTATGGAGAGAAATACAATTAACCTGAACTATTCAAACCAAGTATCATATTTTAGCATGGTATAAGAGCAACCGATCCTAGGTCGTCTCTAAGCCCTCAAATCATATCCTCAAATTCAAACTCAAACCCTAAATCAAATTCCTTAAAGACATACCTCTCAAATCAAAATCCTCAAATTCTCAAATCCACTACTCAACCACAAACACCCACTCATATCAAATCTTCCTTCTGCTACGATATCAAGCCCCCCTATGATTCTCTCCCTCATTGTAGACTCACAGAAGCATGCGGTCAATCATGCTGAACAGGCTACATGGGCTTGTGCTTCTATAGCCACCACCAAAGGTTCTGCTTTCCATACGTCATCTCCAAAGAACATATGGATTATTGACTCAGGTGCTACGGATGACATTACATTTCATCCTAACGAACTTATTACTCATAAACCATCCACTCAGTCGTTGGTGTCTAATGCTAATGGTACCCCTTCCCTTATGGTTAGGGAGGGCTCTCTATCTCTCTCTAACTTCATCAATCTTGAGTATGTATTGGTTGTTCCATCCTTGGACCATAACTTGTTGTTTGTTGCACAACTTACTACTTTGGGGTGTCTTGTAATATTTTTGCCGAATCATTGTGTTTTTTTACAACATCCTCACCTGGAAGACGATTGGTTGTGGTACTAGGTGGGGCAAATTTTACTACTTACACTAGGCACTGGATAGTGAGACCAAGGTTGGTCTAGATTTCATAACAAGTGAAGCTCATTCTGAGAGGCAGAGAGACAAAGTTCAGTTATGGCATAAACGTCTTGGGCATGCCTTGTTCAGTTATGTGAAGAGGTTGTTTCCATCATTATTTTCCAATTTTGATGTTTCCAGCGTCCAGTGTGATACGTGTGAATTGGCTAAGAGCCATCATGTTCCTTTCCCATTAAGTACAAAAATAAGTTTGGTTTCCTTCTCCCTTATTCATTCTAATGTTTGAAGGCTTGCTCAAATCACTGCTCCGGATGGACTTGACGGTTTGTCACTTTCATTGATGACTATACCCGAATGACTTGGGTTTCCTTCTCAAAACCAAAGGAGAAGTCAAATTAACGTTTCAACTGTTCCATAAAATGGGGGTGACTCAGTTTGATGCCCAAATCCAAGTTCTCCGTTCTGACAACAGCAGAGAATTTCTTAATCATTACCTCAACAAATTCTTACTGGATCATGGCATCATACATCAACGCTCATGTCCATATACTCCCCAAAATGGGATGACTAAGCGAAAAAACCAACATTAACTAGAAGTCGTAGTTGACTCTCTATTTGGTGCCAACATGCCTCGACCTTTTTGGGGCAAGGACGTCCTTTTTGCAGCTTAACTTATCAATAAAATTCTCTGGAGTATCTTGAATTTCCAAACTCATCTTCAAACACTTCACCACCATATCCAAATACTTTCCACCCCAAACCTTGAACCACAGATTTTAGGTTGTGTTGTATTCGTACACTTAAATGATTACCAACGAAACAAATTGGAGCCCCACGCAGAAAAGTGTTTTTCATTGGCTATGCCCCTTATCAGAAAGACTACCGATGTTATCACCCTTCAAGTCAAAAGGTATATACCTCCATGGATGCAGTGTTCTGGGAACACGACATATATTTTTCAGAAGCACATGAGGAGAATCTAAAGCCAAACACCCTAACTTTTCTGGATTTTTTCACAACTGCAGAGACTTAGCATCAAAGCGACCAGTCGCTTCCCTTTGTCCGTGCGCATAAAGAGTCTCTGCCTCTAAATGACCAGTAGTCCTCCCAAAACGATCGGTCAACTCTCTTGAGTTTTTCACACCATGTGCCTCTGCCACAACACGACTAGTTGCCAAAGCCACACGACCGATCACCTTTCTGCTGCCAAAATCAAGACGAGACAATTAATTCGTTTTTTGAGATTTTGCCCACTCCAGACCCGTCTTTAGCTTTAGAACCATACCAATTGCCTGTTGAGGATGTCATTCAGGTAACATCTCCCCCTGAAACTAATAATACTAATGAAATATATCATGATGATTTGATTTCAGAAAGCATAAAGGATACATATATCCCTATATACCAACTTCGAGAAAGGAAAAACCATTGGTAAACCTCGAGTACCAATACGAAGCACATCTTAAAGCCAAAGGAAAATACCTTATCAATAATTTTATATCTCTAAGCATATTATCATAGTCACATGTACACTTTGTGAATCAATTAGCCGATATATATGTCCCAAATAGTGTGAATGAAGCATTAGAAGTCTCAAAATGAAACAAAGCCATAAATGGAGAAATGCGGGCTCTCTAGAAGAATGCCACATGGGAGATTGTGCCTTTACCTCATGGAAATAAGACGGTGGAATGCAGGTGGATCTATACTGTGAAACTCAAAGCAGACAGATCTATTGAAAGATATAAACCAAATTGGTGGTGAAGGGGTATACACAGAGGTATGGGATGGAATATCAAGAGACCTTTGCCCTAGTAGCCAAGATCAACACTACTACTATCTTTAGCAACAAATCTATATTGGCCACTACATTAGTTCGATGTTAAAAATGCCTTTTTACATTGAAACTTGGAAAAAGAGGTATACATGGATTTACCACCAGGATGTAATTTAGCTCCTAACAAGAAAAATCAAGTTTGCAAGCTCAGAATGTCATTATATAGGTTAATACAATCTCCCAGGGCATGATTTGGAAGATTTACTAAGTCCATAAAGAATTTTAGATACACTCAAAGTAATTAAACCACACCTTTTTCTTGAAGTGTGATGAAGGAAAAATTACTGCATTAATTGTTTATGTGGATGACATAGTTGTAACTGGGAACGACGGATGAGAGCAACATAAGCTACAAAAATATTTGTCTTGGGAATTTGAGATGAAGGATTTAGTTGCTCTAATATACTTCCTCAGAATTGAAGTAGCAAGATAAAAAAAAATTGGTATTTTTATGTCTTAAAGGAAATATGTGATGGATAGTCACTGAAACATGAATGCTAGGATGTAAGCCTGTTGACACACTCATTGAGATGAATCACAAGTTGTGTAAAGATATGGACCATTTGCCAACCAATAAGGAACAATACCAGGGCTTTGTTGGAAGGTTGATATATTTGGCACACATAAGACCATATATTGCATATGTTGTGAGTGTGGTTAGTCAGTTTATGTCTTCACCAAGTGTTTCTCATAGGAATGCAGTTGATCGGATCTTAAGATACTTAAAGTCAGCCCGTGGAAAGGGATTAATGTTCTCAAAGAATGAAAATCTTGAAGTTGTTGGATATATAGATGCTAATTGGGCTACTTCCATTACAAATAGAGGCTCTACATTGGGGTACTTTACATTTGTTAGAGGTAACCTGGTCACTTGGCGGAGTAAAAAACAAAATGTGGTTGCTCAATCTAGTACAAAAGCAAAGTATCGAGGTATGGCTCAAGGAGTTCGTGAATTATTGTGGATCAGAGGACTCTTAGCAAAATTGAGTTTTAAAATAGAGAAGCCCATGCAGTTACATTGTGATAACAAGTTAGTAATTGATATTCCTCATAATCTAGTTCAACATGATCGAACAAAACATGTTAAGGTGGATAGTCATTGCATCAAAGAAAAAATTGAGAACAAGATCATCTGCCTACCCTTTGTTAAATCAGAATATTAGTTAACGGATGTCTTGATAAGAGCTGTCTATGGACGAGTGTTTTATGACTCACTTATCAAGTTGGGCATGGTGACGTATATGCACCAACTTGAGGAGGAGTGTTGACGTGAGTTAACCTACTAATTTAAGAAGATTTATTTCCTAAGTTAATTAGGTGATTTACTTCCTTGTTTCATATAGTTGACACATCCTTGTATAATTAGGAGATATTCTGCTAATTAATTACTGTATCTATTTCCTTGTAAAGCACCCTTATAAATTCTTATATATCTCTTTATGAACAAGATACAATTAACCTAAAATATTTAAACCAAGTATCATATTTTAGCAATAAAATGAAATGATATCCAGAACTCAATGATCCATACAATATGTAGCAATAGCAAAGAGAGTCTTTCTCTCTAAAAAAAGTACATGTTAATTATACTTTTACCAGATAAAAAAAACTAACATAAGCAAGTTGTATTTCAATAATATGAAAGGCATATGTATTTTTGATGGGAGTGTGAATTCATTCATGGAGAACAATTGTTGATAAAAATCTCTTAAAAAAAGGAGCATGAACCAATTAGAGATAAACCCAGAGAAAAAGAAATAGAGATAAACCCTGCCCGTTGGTTTCAATGAAGGGTGAGGATTAGATTTCTTAAACCAAACCAACAGGCCCATACAATTTTTTGATATTATAAACCGATTTATAAGGGTGGGAGAAACGTTTGAGTCTTGATAGGTGGTGTTCTTAGACTTGGAACCCTCGCGAGTCACGACCCAGGCAAGGCAAAAGAGGAAGACCCTCCAACTCTCGTGAATATTCGGCCCACTGTTGCTTCCTAGTCCTCCATTGTTGGAGGAGGAGGAGGCCTCCATTACCATTACCCAGGTATGGCCTAAAGTTATGGCCCTTTCATTTTCATTATAGAATTGACACTGCAAATTCTTGACATTTGGTGTGTTGGGATTTTATTGGGTGTGATTAGCAGAAGGGATAAACAGGGAGAAAAAAAAAAGAAACCTATGGCCTTTAGGTTTTTTTTATTGGGTGTGGTTAGCAGAAGGATAAACAGGGGAAAAGAAAGACTTTGTAGGTTTTAGTACAATTTGATACAATGAATAGGTAAAGAGCAAAGTTTGGGTATATATTTTCGTCGCCCTCTTTGATTTCCAACAAACCCAATTGTTCATCGTCCTGCTCTTAAAGAAGAAATTTGTATAATGGGGGGAACCTTTGTTTTGTATGAATTCCATTATTTGCTTGACATCTATCATTGTTGTACAGAAAATGTCAGTCGTTACTGATAAAAGGCTCAGGAGAGGAAGCCCGCCATGGTCTGATCTTCCATATGACATATTGTGTTGCATAATGGGGCACCTTTGTTTTGTGGACCAAATTCAATTTCGTGCTGTTTGCAAGAATTTTGGACTGGTTGCTGGTATTAGGCCTAAAGATAAACTGCCCTGGGTTCTAACATTAAACTTCAGTTTTAAAAATGATATGTACCCATCTAGCCTCTATGATCCATGTACCCTTGAAGCATATAAGCTTGATCATGAATTAACATCTTCTAGCTCGAGTGGGGTTGTCAAACTACAAGTTTGCGGTGCAAGAAACGGTTGGTTGCTTCTAGCTGAAATTACACCATTTTTTTTCTTTGGTCACACTGATTTTTACCTCTACAATCCTTTCACTGATGATGCGAGTATCAATTTGCCCCGTTTAAGAACCAAGGAATTTAAAGCCACGTTCACCTCCAATCTGACGTCCCAAGATTGTTTGTTTTTTGCCATACATGCTGATGAGGAAAGAGAAAAAGTAATGTGCATAAGCACCTGCAGCCATGGTGATAGAAAATGGACTGAGTCTCTAGCTGTTGAAGGTAATTTGAAGCAAGTAATTGGCGTGGTCTATATCAAGGGCATCTTTTATTGTATTTTCAAAACTGGAATGCTAGGTTCCTTCAACCCTGTTACCAAAAAGTGGAATTTGCTTATTTCAGAAAACACGAATTCATCGGAGTTACGAAGCCTTGCAGGCTCGTTTGAAGCTAGATTTGTTGAGTCCGATGGAGAGGTGTTGCTAGTATACTCTAAGCGGAGCTATAAGCCTTGGCACATTTTCAGGCTGGACTGGTTGCAAATGACATGGGTGAAGGAAGTTAGCTTGGGTAACAGAGTATTATTCCTTGGTGATATCTCATTCTTGATTTCTGCAGAAGGGGAAATAAAGGATTTGTCTGATCGTATCTATTATCATGGATTTAGGAGATCGTACTTCTATCCGATCAAGTCTGGGATTGGCCAAATCCGCAGCCATTCGTTAATACGCCAGTCCTGCAAACATTATGAGGACCGCAGCCCTCATATGCTCAGAGTTTGGATTGAACCACCAACTCTGTTATGATATGTGCTGCTACAGGTATCAATGAAGTGCAGCAGAATTTTAGAATTCAATCTTTGCTAGTAACATTAGCAAGTAGTACTAAAATTAGAATGAACCTTATCTTTTGAATTTTATGTTAAATCTTAAATGTTGGTTAGTGTGTGACAAATTCCTTTTGTGGTTTAATTATTGCTTGTTTATGTCGATGATCAATCTTGTTTTCGAGGTTTATATTTTTGGCATAGATTCATGCACAGGGTTGTGTTTACCACTTCCATTTCGATTTGGTATTCGAGGATTTGCTTCAAGAGTTTATTTGGGTTTTGATTCACAGTTACATGGAAGTGTAGAAATTTAACATCTTCTGAGGACAAAGCAAGGCCTTCTTCATACTGAAACCATTTCTGAAAAAAGTTGATCTGCTTATGTCTTTAGCGACAAGAAGATAGATACTATCATACAGACGACAAAATGAACGATATAATCTTTGATCTGAACTACAAGACTAGCTCCTTTCAGAAGCAGAGAGGAAAAAAAAAAAAAAAAAAAACTAATGGCACTTGTCAAGTCGCTTCCTAATTGAGCTGAGAACCGGGCATATGCCCAAAAGAATGAAGTTTGTGTGGCTTAACTTGTAAATAAATAAAAAGGAAGAGAGGCTACCTAATATTAAATATTAATTAAAATATAATTCTGTGTGGCTTAATTATAATTATGTGTTACAAAATATAATTCTGTTATATTAAAAATTCTATAAAAAAAACTATAATTAAAATTTTTTTTTTAAAAAAAAAAGCATAAACAAAAACTTTAAATTTGACTTTTTGGGCTTTAAGATCCATCGAGGATATTCTTATAATTTTCTTTGTACTTTCAAAGAACTCCGGGTGAGTATCGACTAGGGGCGATATTGTCTAGCCCAAGGTAGAACAGCCCAATACCCAAATTGGTCCAAGTCATGTGCGTAGCCCACTACTCACTCATTAAACAGGAGGTAAGCTCTCTCTCTCTCTCTATCACACTTCAACTCTCTTTCAAGAATAAAAAATTCGGCGACCATTCCTCTTCTCTCAGGTAGTTTGTTTAACAAATTGCTCATCAATTTTCGTTTTCAATTTTTGACCCTTTCTCTTCCATCAGTCCTTTGCGTGATTTCAAGTTAAAAATCTTCTCCTAACTTAATCGATTGCTTTACCTCGATGCTTGGTTGCAGATCAAACTCACTCGCATTTCAATCCAAGTTCGTTTTCTCTTTCTTGGAATTTTTCTGAGGCTGAGGGAATGATTATCGAGTACGTGTTAGGTTTTTGTGCAAAGAAGCTTTGTCTACTTTGCGCAAGAGCAAGAGCATTAATTTCACCGTTTTTGTCTTCTCTCTTTTCTCGGTGCCCCAGGCTTGGCCAGGTATGATTTTATATGATTAAATTTGTTGGATTTCTCATTTCACCCTGTTCTTAGAAGTTTACATTGATTACAGCATTGTGGGTTTTAGATTGCAAGCATGAATATGAATTTACTGAACCGAAAAAAGAAAAGAATCTTTAAAGAAAATTTTAATTAGAGGTTGGGAGTTGAGACTGGATTGGCTGTGTTGAATTTCCTTTTGCTGTCTTTGGTATGCGTTTTGGTTCTGTATTATAAAGTACATATTTATAAGGCCTATTTCTGGATTTCATTTCTTGTAGATTGATCAACCAAGATGGGATGACTTACCTATGGACTGTTTGGTGAATGTGTTGGAAAAAGTTGGTATGAGGTCCTTGCTCTTGGATGTCCCTTTTGTGTGCAAGTCATGGTACAGGGCTAGCCTCCACCCTTTATGCTGGCAACGTCTCATTTTTGTTGACACTGAAACTAAGATGGACCTTGAAACTCATCGACTTTGGCGTCATCACAGTGAAATTGAAGCTGAGATCGACATTCAATCTGATCGTCTCTGCTTCGAATCCTTGATGAGTAGATTTGTATCTCAATATCAAATTGATGATAGCTGTTTCTCTGATACCGCATTTATAACGTCAGTAGTCAATCGCAGCAGAGGACATGCAACTTTCCTGAGGCTACCTGGATTCTGTCCAGAAGCAGCATTGAAATATGTTGGGGATGTGTAAGTTTTCTCAAACTCATAGGTGGAGAGAAAAGAGTCACTCTTTGGTTAAGCTGTATTATCTATGACATGCACTTTGATATTAAAACCTTTGTATTGTCACCTGAAAAATGAGTCTTGGTAAACTTTTATTTGCAGGTGTCATGAACTTAAGGGTTTGTCTTTGCCCAGACGTTTACTGCTTTGTTCATCAAGCATTGTAAAAGAATTGATTGGAAAGTGCAAACATTTGGAGTTGTTGTCACTGGGAGGTAGTCATAATTTGGAGGAGATTCTGTTACAGTTCAGCATGGGATGCTGCAGGAATTTTCTAAACATAAATGTGCCAGCTGTTTTAATGAATAGACAAGGAGCAATGAAGATTCCCTATTTGATTCCTAATGTTAGCTTTCTAAGCAGCTATAATTTGGAGGAAATCCTTGCACAGATCCGCATTCACTGCAAGAACTTTTGTCATTTAAACATGTCGGGTGCTTTAATCAAAAGAGAAGACGTGATGGCAATTGTCAACTTGCTTCCTCGAATTAAGTACCTAATCCTGAGGAAGGCATACATTGATCGGGGTGATCTTCTCACATTACTGCGAGGCTGCACAGAACTTGTGCTTTTGGATGCAAGGGATTGCTCTGGTTTTGACGAAGGTGATGTTGAAATATCAGTGCTTGCTTCTCATATTGGTAAGTTCAGCTGTGAGGGCTCTAAGTGTGTTGATGACCCTCTTTTGTGGCTGCGTACTCACATAAGCATTTAGACATTAATGTGAGTGTTTGCTTTTCAAGCAAAGCAAAGCATAGTCTTAGCTTAGGTGTTTCTTGTCCACTTCTCTGTTAATGGAGTTCGATATTTTAAACCCCCTTTCCGTGACAACGAAGTGATTAACGGTTGAGAATTGTTTCCATCAGAAAGTGACAGTTGAGAATTCTAAATCTGGTGAGATTACATTCAGCTTGTTGGTATGTTTAGAGGGTTTATGTAATAGGATCCAGACTTTTACCTCTGGGTTGTGGAATTGTCTAATATAGTAGATATTTTTGTCTGATGGTCTCTTCTTTTATCTTAGTTTGATTAGTGTAGCTAAAATTGTATTAAAAGCATATGATTTTAGATATAATTCCAACTCTTTTAAAATTGAGAGTTCTTGTGTACAATGACTCCCCCACAAAAGGGGTTGGACTTCATTCCAACTCTTTTAAGCACGTTTATCAAACAGTCCATGTCTAACTCCTCCAGTGACCCATCTTTGTTCATCCTCATCATCGGTCTACAAGAAATGCAGACACTAGAAACAAAGTTATATCACATCGTCAACTTCGCTTTACTTCTTGTTATTTCGATTTTGACAATTATCTAGTTTTGGTAATTAAGTCCGATGATCTAACATTGTGAAGAAAAATAAACGGAATGTTCACGTTTTAAACCAGCTGCAAGCGTTTTTATTAGAGACAACTAAAGTCTCACGTTGCATATTGCCACGTCAAATTTCATTTATTAATTTGACATAAATTTCAACTTGTTTTTTCTGAGAGAATAGTGACAGAATTTTATTGATAGGAAACGTAACTAGTACAAAAAATCGGGTAATGTCGTGGGGGATTAGGTGAGTTTTTCTACACATACGAGGATTGAAAACTAAAGAAAACAGCATTACCTAAACTTACACAAATTAAAATGACATGGGTGAAAGTGGAAAGTTTATCTTAAGTTCATCAAAAATGAATATTTGTGTAAACTCTCAATCAAATTGTATGTTAGGGGACAGAATAGTATATCAATATAAAATCCAAATGGAAATGGAAATTCTTACTCTTTTACGATTGGACAGGTGGCACAACCTTATTGGAGTATAACTGGACAGGGATTTTCTGACCTGGCATCCCGGGAAAGTTTGATAAGGAGTCATATACTTGAAGTCGTACGCATTCAGGTGTCGAGTTCAGCCTCCCTTGGGTCCTTTCTCTGCTGTTCGTTGCAGATGAAACTCAAGCAAAAGGTTTGTTTACTCTTTTTTGGAAAGAATTTTCTTAATTGATGATTCTACTTGTCTTGCTCTAGGTCTGGTTCTGGGTCTTTTGATTTCCACCTAAAAACCCATTTCAATTTCAATCGCTTTCATTTCTTCTTGATTTTGTGATTTTGCTTTTCTGCTGCTGGGACTATAAGAGGAAGATTTTCGTTTTGTGTCCCCAAACCACTCCAATGGCGAATCCTGACCTGCCCCAACCGAAGAAGCTTCGTCAGGTATGAATTATATATTTCTTTTAACACTCTTCTTTGTTTCATGATTAAAGTAACTGGATTGCTGAAATTATTGGTTTCAGTTCGTGGTGGGTTTGAGATTTCAAGAATGAAAATGAATATAATGATTACTTTGAATCTAATTAGATTTTGGGATTTGATTGGATTTGTTGAATTTCGTTGTAGGTCTTTGTTATGCATTGTGTTTATGTGTTATATTTTAGCATATCTACAACTACAACTATATTTCTGGATTTTCGATTCTTGTAGACGGTTCAATTTCAACCAAGATGGGAAGACCTAAACGTGGACTGTTTGGCAAATGTGTTTGGAAGAGTTGGTATCACGGCATTGCTCTTGAGTGTACCTTTCGTGTGTAAGTCTTGGTACAGAGCAAGCCTCGACTCTGCATGTTGGCAACGTCTCATTTTGCCTGATGTTGATACTGAGATTGACCTTGGAAATGAGGGGTTTTGGAATTCTGACAATGAAATTGAAGCTGTGGTTGACAGAAGACTAGAGCTTTTCCGTTTCGATACCTTGATGCGCAGATTTGTATGGGGATATCAAATTGATCATAATTGCTTTTCTGAGACTCAATTCATAATGTTTGTAGTCAATCGTAGCAGAGGACAGGCTACTTTCCTCAGGCTGCCTCCACTCTGTCAAATTGCATTATTGAATCGTGTTGCAGATGTGTAAGTTTCCTCAATCCAAACTATCAGTGTGTTCCTATCATTATAGACTGAGAGAAGTACACTCTTTGGTTAAGCTTTATTTTCTCTGATATGTGTTTTAACATCTAAAAGTACAAAAGTTAATTTGTTGTATTTGTTGTGAGTTATGTGCATTAAATTTGTGGTTCAACTTTCTCTTTAAACAATTTATTATTTTTTTCTTCTTCTTCTCCAGGGTTCCTAGCTTATAAGTATTGTATTTATGTTTTAACATTGTTTATGCCTGAGTCATTTTCAGCTTTGTGTTTTAACCTTTTGGATCCATGTCTGCTCTCTTGTTCTTCTGTCTCATCACCTTCTTCTCTAAATCTCTCTAGATTTCTAAGTTCTCTAAACTGGTGCTACATCAAGTTTGTACTCACCCCAAAGACGAGTCATGGTAACTTTTGTTTGCAGGTGTCATGGATTGAAGGGTTTGTCTTTGCATCGCTGTTCACTGATCTATTCATCAAGCATTATCCCAGAGCTGATTGGAAAGTGTAAACATTTGGAGCTGTTGTCATTGAGGGGGGGCAGTAATAATTTGAAGGAACTCCTTTTACAGATCAGCATTCACTGTAAGAATTTCTGTCGTTTACTTGTGTTGAATGCTGTAATTGGTAGAGAAGATGCATTGGCAATTGTTAACTTGGTTCCTAATATTAAGTACTTGAGCTTGAGGAAGTCATACATACATCGGGATAATCTTGTCACATTATTCCGGTGCTGCAAAGAACTTGTGCTTTTGGATGCTAGGGATTGCTCTGGTTTTGATGGCGGTGATGTTGAAATATTAGCGCTTGCTTCTCAAATTGATAAGTTCAGCTGTGAGGGTTCTAGAAATGGTGACTGGAAATCATGACGCTCTTTCTTGGGAATGTGTTTGGAAGAGTTGGTATGGCGTCATTGCCGTTGAATGTTCCTTTCGTGTGCAAGTCTTGGTACAGTGCAGAGCAAGCCTAAACTCTGCATGCTGGCAACATCTCGTTTTCCCTGAGGTTGATACTGAGATTGACATTGACACTCAGGCACTTTGGGGTTCTGACGATGAATCTAAAGCTTAGATTGACAGGGGAACTGATCGTTGCTGTTTTTTTTTTGATGAAACAGGGGGGAAAGAACCCCAAAACCCAAAACAACTACACAACTCGAACCAAACGAGGGTGACCAACTCCTAAAGAGTCATCAATCAAAATGGAACCAAGACAACTAGGTGCCTCATCTAAAAACCAAACACCCAACCCCATATTATAGCTCAAATTAGCAAGGCAATCAGCAGCAAAATTCTTCTCCCGAAAAATATGATGCACCTCCACACAATCCAGTTGAGACAACATCTCTCTACAGCAATCCAGTAACCCAGCAAGGGGATGAGCCTCAAGACTTTCCTTGCACTGAATAAGCTTGATAGTAGTGGCTGAATCCATTTCAACCAAAAGATTCTTTACACCTTTCCCAATTGCTAGTTTAAGGCCAAAGAACAATCCCCAAAGCTCAGCTTCTAAGATCTGGCCCTGCCCCAGATTAACTACAAAACCACCATGCCAATTCCCAACCGAGTCTCGAATCAAACCCCCAGCCCCAATAGCACCTGACATACCCCTTCTAGAGCCATCAACATTCAATTTCAACCAGTTAGAGATAGGAGGTTCCCAAGACAGAACCTGTTGCTCCTTAATTTCCTGGTTTTTAGTCCCATCGAAAGCTTTAAACCACTCAGAAACTGCAGCAACAATAATTTGAATGGGCTGCAAAGGTAGACTATCATCCCCACTAAAAATGTGTTGATTTCTCCACTTCCATAAGTACCAGCAAGTAAAAACAAACACATCAATCCAAGGGAAGCATCCATACCATTTCACAGAAGAACATAGATTGCTCATAAGCCAAGGCTTAAAATCAGCCTCAAAAAACTTACTAAACTGACTAGGAAGGAGAAATTGACTCCAGAGTTCCTTAGCTTTCGAACAATCCCTCAGAATATGTAAAGCATCTTCCTTGTACCAACCACAATAACTACAAGAAGAATCAGAAGAAAGCCTCCTTTTAGCACGCTGAGCATTAGACATGATTTTCTCCTGATAGACCAACCATAAAAAAAACTGTAGTTTTGGAGGAATTTTAAGTTTCCAAAGAATCTTCCAAAAAGGATCCAACCACTGCTCACCCTGCACCAACAACTCATATGAAGGCTGAAAGAGCTCTTGAAGAAAATACTAGAAGTTGATTCGAAGACAACAAATGTCGGGGATCTTTCACGGCGGTGCTGCTCCAGGATTGGTATGGCGAATCAAGATATGAAGGCTGTGTTGGAGACTCTGAACAAGTCGGAAGAGGTTGATGTAAGGAGAAGCCCTCAGTCTGCTTTGGCAGCGGTTGTGTACATGATAGCCCAGCTCTCCAATGACAAGTCAACTCGAGATTTGACTCTTCAAGGTACGTAAGTCAAACTAATTAATTAATCTCTCGAATTTTAATTTCGTGCATGTTTTGTCTAATTTGATTTCAATTATTTATTTAATCTTCTTAATTAAGAAGCACATAATTAATTTAAAGCCAGTTTATTACTTAATTAATGTTGTGTCATGTTTTTTAATTTGGTAATCTTAAAGCATTCAAGAGGGGGCTTATTGATCATATATATTGCAACATTTTAATTTGCAATTTTGATGCTTGATTTGTATGCATGGAGCTGTGTGTGATATTGCAGATGTCTCACAAGCAGCTGATGTTGCGGTAGCGACAACTGAGAAGGCATACAAAGATCTATATCCCTATGCTTCAAGGATAATACCCAACTGGTTTGTCAAGTTGGAGGACCTCAAGAAACTTTGCGTCCCTTGAAGGTGTTAAAGCCAAACGATATAACATTGAAGCTAGCCGTTGACATTGAAAAGAGTTTCCTAATTGAATTGTAACAAGTAGTTTTTACGGATGTGAGTCTAAGGGGGGGGGGGCGTTGACATTGAAAAGAGTTTCCTAATTGAATTGTAACAAGTAGTTTTTACAGATGTGAGTCTAGGGGGGATTTTTAGGGGGGGGGGGGGGGGGGGGGGGGGGGGGGGGGGGGGGGGGGGGGGGGGGGGGGGGGGGGGGGGGGGGGGGGGGGGGGGGGGGGGGGGGGGCTACTTGGTTAGTCCGACGGTCGAACCTTATGTGTGATGAGGCTGAGGGCAGTGATTCTGGTGTTGATGAGGATTCATTGTCTCCTTCCGTTGCTGAAGAAGAGTGTCCAATTACGACTATGGATTTGTCTGAGGGACAAGAGAGTGATCCTAATGAGAAGTTGGTTAATAATGCCTTCGCTCCTAAGGGAGGCATGGCCGTTGATTTTTAAGGGTTTCGCCCTTAGGTGACTTTTTTCTTTAGTCTTTTTCTCATGAATATCCTTTGTTGGAATTCTAGAGGTGCAGCTTGCACTAAATTTCGATCTACGGTGATGGATTTGGTCCGTTCTCATCATATTGATGTTCTATTTGTGTGTGAGCCAAGAATAAGTGGTCCGAAAGCTTTGGCTGTAATAAAATCGTTGGGGTTTTCTTGTTTTGAAGTAATTGATCCAGAGAAATTTTCTGGGGGTCTCTGGCTTTTATGGAATGATGCTAAAGTCAAACTGGATATTATTGGTACTTCGGATCAATCTATCTCTGCTTGTCTTTCTTGGCAAGGTCAGAAGCCTTGGCTTTTTTCTGCTATTTATGCTAGACCTTGTAGTGTTAAGAAAGCGAAGCTATGGGAGTATTTGAATTTTGTTGCCAGTTGCCACCAAATGCCATGGCTATTGGCTGGTGATTTTAATGATATTCTCCAAGCTGAGGATAAAGTTGGAGGTGTTTCTTTATGTAGAGTGACTGGTATGAAAAAATGGTTTGATGCGAACAATATGATTGATCTTGGGTTCTCTGGGCCTAGGTTTACTTGGACTAATAGAAGGGTGTTTGAAAGGATTGATAGAGCGATTTGTAATGAAAAATGGCGAAGTTTGTTTGCTGATGCCAATGTTATTCATCTGCCTAGAACAAAGTCTGACCATTGTCCTATTAAAATTTGTCTGCACTCAAGATTTTCTTCTGCTCCTCATCTAAGGCCCTTTAGATTTGAAGCGATGTGGTTGAAGAGTGACAAGTTTAAGGATTTTGTTGCTCAGCAATGGGGGAATTTTGTGGGCTCTGCTTGGGAAAAATCTTTAGCCTTGGTTCAACCTTTGAAACATTGGAATATTCATGTTTTTGGTCATTTGAGACAGACAAAGGCTCGCTTGCTTGCTAGATTGGCTGGTATACAAAGGTCGTTAAGTAGAGGACCAAACAGGTTTCTCAGTAATTTGGAGGTTACTCTTGTGGAGGAGTTCAATCTACTTCTTGAGCAAGAGGCTTTATTTTGGCAGCAGAAATCTCGAGTGAAATGGCTTCAAGAGGGGGATAGGAACACTAAGTTCTTTCACCTCACCACTATTATTAGAAGGAGGAGAAATAAAATTGAAAGGTTAAAGGATGAGAATGATGTTTGGGTGGAAGAGTCTGAGGCTATTAAGAGTGTTGTTGTGAAGTATTTTTCTGATCTCTTTAAGTCGAGGCAGTGTTTGCAAGGTAATGTGGACATTCCTCAACTTTTTCCTTGTATTGACGATGCTGATGTGGCTGGGTTAGTTAAGTCTGTTGACTTACAGGAAGTTAAGGACAGCTTGTTTGGGATTGGTGGGATCAAAGCTCCAGGTGTTGATGGCTATCCTGCTTGTTTTTATCAAAATCAATGGAGTCTTTGTGCTGGGGATATCTTTGATTTGGTCAGTACTGTTTTCTCTACTTGCATTATTCCTGAGAAGCTTAATACTACTTTGATTACTTTGGTTCCTAAAGTGCCCAATCCTAGTTCTATGGTGCATTTTAGACCAATAAGTTTATGTTGTACTCTTTATAAAGTGATTTCGAAGATTCTTGTTGCTCGGTTGAGGGTTATTCTTCCTAATTTGATCAGTCCTAATCAAGTTAGTTTCGTCCCTGGTAGACAAATTGTTGATAATATCATTATAGCTCAAGAGTTAATGCACAAGTTTAAGATTTCTAAAGGGAAAAAAGGGTTCATGGCTTGGAAGATAGACTTGTCTAAAGCTTATGACAGACTTAATTGGCATTTCATTGAGTCTGTTCTTGTGGAATTAAAGCTGCCTAGAGCCTTCATTCAGCTGGTTATGAGTTGTATCTCTTCAGTTCAATACAAAATATGTGTTAATGGGGAGTTGACTGATGCTTTTCGCCCTCAGAGTGGTATTAGACAGGGAGATCCTCTTTCCCCTTACCTGTTTGTGCTATGCATTGAGAAGTTATCTCATATTATTTTTGATGAAGTGGGCAAAATGAGATGGAAAGGTGTTAAATCTTCTCAGTCTGGGCCTTGTGTTTCTCATTTATTTTTTGCTGATGATTTGGTGTTATTTGCTGAGGCTAGTACTAAACAAGCTCAGATTATGAGGGAGTGTTTAGAGAAGTTTTGCAGTGTCTCTGGGCAGGCTGTGAATTTTGACAAATCAGCTATTTTTTGTTCTCCTAATACTGGGAATGTACTAGCTCAGGATATTAGTCGTATATGTGGTTCCCCTTTGACGGCAAATCTTGGCAATTATTTGGGAATGCCAATTTTGCATAATAAAGTCTGTAAAGATACCTATGGTGGTTTGGTTAACAGAGTGCAAAATCGTCTTACTTCTTGGAAAAGCAAGCATTTGTCTTTAGCTGGTAGAGCTACCTTGATACAGTCAGTTACCTCTTCTATTCCTGTGTATACAATGCAAACTGCCAAGTTGCCAGTAAGTGTGTGTAATGCTTTGGATCGGATCAATTGTAATTTTTTCTGGGGAGGCACAGAGAATAATCGTAAGATTCACTTGTGTCAATGGGATTTAGCTTGCAGACCTAAATGTAGAGGAGGTTTGGGTTTCAAAAAAACTCAGCATATGAACCAAGCTCTTTTGGCTAAGATTGGATGGAGGATGCATGCCAAAGATAAGGGGTTATGGGTTAAAATTTTTGAAGATAAATATTTAAAAGGGCAGAGTATTGTGGATGTTGATTTGAAAACTAGGCAAGATTGTTCCTCAACCTGGAGAGGGGTTTTATATGGTTCTGAACTCCTAGCCAAGGGTTTAATTTGGAGAATTGGTAAAGGGGATGTTGTGAAGTTTTGGAAAGATAATTGGATTTTGGGCTCTCCTTTATCTCTTTATGAGAAAGTTGTCAATATGGCTGATCCTGACTGTACTGTGTCTCAGTTTTTCAAAGATGGCTGGTGGGATATAGAGAGGCTCAGAGAAGTTTTGTCTGAGGAAATGGTCCAACAAATTATTAATTTCCCTGCTGGTTCTGATCGTTGCTGTTTTGAAACCTTTATGAATAGATTTTTATGTGAATATCGAATCCATGATAGTTGTTTTTCTGGCACTCAATATATAAAGTTTGTAGTCAATCGTATCAGAGGACATGCCACTTTCTCAGGCTACCTGGAGTATGTACAGAAGAAGCATCAATGTTTGAGAGTAAGTGTCATGGTCACCAGGTGAAGTTATTTTTGGTATTGATAAGTCTTGATGAGTATTTTAATTAACTGCAGTTTCAAATCTGAGATGGAACTACAGAACTTTCCATGCCATGTCAAAATTTTCACTGATGAGAGATTACTACAGAACATAAGTCACACATGGTCAACATTCACGGCAAGATTTTTTATGGTTTACAATTGCCGATGCCTTGAATTATGAGGAGACAATTTTGCATGGTTTACAATTGCCGATGCAAAACACATGGTCAACATTCACGTGCAAAACACACCTCAAAATTCACGGCAACATTCACGGCAATTGTCTCCTACTTTTGTTTTGCAATCCGCATTAGTCTCATAAATTATTTGTGATACGATACTTCCCTCATTGCCCATAAGGAGAAACTCTTCATTGTTTGACTGTCAAAGGTAGATTTTCCCTTCACTTTTATTATTGTTAAAGGGTTTCAACAAGAATGATAAAAATAAATAAAATAAAGTTGACATAAAATTGCTAATAAATCTGGTGTAAGTTATAAGAGCATCCACAATGGGAGGGTGTATAAGGGGGTGTATGTTAAATATACACCCCTTGTCACCGGAATCATCTCCAATGGAGAGATGTAAAGGGTTGTAAACATACATCACCACCATGGAGATGTAAAATGAAATGCACATTTGCATCTATTTTTACATCTTTTGCAGGCGAGACCCACCCGAGAAAAGAGAGGAAAAATTATACATCTTAGATTTACATCGTTTCCCATTGGAGCAAAAAAACGTATTTATACTCCCTGGAGGTGTAAAGAGGATGTAAAAATAGCTTTACACCCCTAAAAATACACCCCCTCACTATGGATGCTCTAACAAAAGGCCTATCATCAATTTGGTGTAGTTATGTTGGGGAAAAAAAAATTGGTGCAGCTATGGATTTGCGAGCATTACCACTCAACCTTTATTATTGTTAATTGAACCCATTGCTTTTTATCAAAAAGCAAAAAACCCATAGCTTTCATCTCTTACGAAAGTCACATCTCTATAGCTTTCACTTTTATTTGCCTCAACTCACTTTTCTTTTTCTTTTCTTCTTTTTTAAATTTCTTTCCTCAGTCAAAATTTTGAGTCTTTGTGACCCTTTCCAACTTTAATCTAAATAATCCCCCTACAACCAAAGTTGTCAGAGACAACATTGATATGGAGGTTTTATTTATTTATTTTTTTTTGGGAAAAGCGATATAGGATCAAGTAAATTTTGAGTTGTCTACCAAGCATATCTTTTTGTTAGTCGAAGGAAAAATGCACTTTTGATAATTATAAAAAAAAGAAAAGAAAAAAAAGATGACATATGTCACTTTATAATTGAGGCTTGAGCCACAATAAGGCAATAAGTATTTCCTCCTTATGGGCAAGGAGAGAAGCATTCTCCATTTAAAATGAGTTTCGATTGAGGGATCTCTTAAATAAGTTTATGTGAGGGACACCCTTATAGGGTTCACCATACATTGTATTTCATTAATCCAAACATCTATTTTGTAGATATTTATTCTAAGATCATCTCTACAAAAAATTACTTGAATTTGATATCATTTGACCACTCAATTAAATTATTGAAATTTTGGTAATTTCTTTAAGCACCGTGTACTTAATTGATTTGGCACCCCATAAAACTCAATTTTTCCCTTTAGCAAGTGATTATTATTATTATTATTAGTATTTAGTGATAAAAACAACATTAGAAAGTACCAACTTTAGATTTCTCCAAGGGAAGAGGCAAAAGAGTACGCAAATCTCATTTGCCTTGCCACATCAGCATTTTCATGCTCCAAGAGAAGAGGCAATAATAGGTAGGCAAAATATACATTGCTTACTTCAAAGTGAATAGTTATATTAGGCCCCACATATTTTTATTATTATAAATACATTTTTATTTTGTCTTTTTGTGATAGGTGAAATGAGGTAAATGTAAAAGATGAAAATAAATAATATAATATTGCATTGCCCAGTTCATTGGAGTGAACAATTTTTTTTCCAAGAGGCAATTGAATAGGCAACATACCACACCAATCTATATAGTACACTTTTGCCTACTTCGTTTGCTTAGAGCATCCACAATGATGCTCTCTATTTCTTAGCTAAAATTTGGCTAAGAATATAAGAAAGCTATTTTATGAGCTCTCTAAAAAATTTCAACTTCAACCATACTCCCTAATTTGAAGAGTCATAAATGATATAACTCTTTTTTGATTGGTCCATCTCTATTAAAAAAAAAATAGTTAGCATTAAATAAAGGTTTGAAATATTCATTAAATAAAGCAGCATTAAATTATAGGGAGCCACTAGGAGTCCTTTCTCTCTCCTTAAATTTAAGAGCTCCTAGAGGACTCCCTATTTTAGGAGGTGGATAGGGAGCGTGGTTAGAGTTACATGTTTACGATTCTTCCCTAAAATTTGTCTAAGGAGGTGGTTTAGAGAGCTCATTGTGAATGCTCTTATACCCCTAGGGATCCTCTAATTGCTTAGGGGCAAAGCAACCTCTCCTTTTTTTCCGGACATTGCAAAAAGAAAAGGGCAAAGAAAAAGGAGAAAAAAGATTGGGTCTAGCTGTCTCTCATTAAGAAAAAGTTCATATCACTCTGCTTTTGAAAAAGTTATATAAAGAGGCGAGCATGTCTCTGCTTTATTGCCTCTTATAATCTGGGAGTTCCATTTACACTCCATTTGCATTGCAGGTATATATATCTCAACAGAAACTCTTAGATTTAAGGTCATTTTCTTTTCCCATTCTCTTTATTTTTTTTTTAGTTATTTAAAGCAGATTAGCAGTGGTTTGGTCTTTGCATCAATAGTTTTATTAAATTTTAATTTCATTTCTTTCAGATGGATGAAAGAAGATGGGAAGACTTAAACATAGACTGTATGGTGAATATTTTGGGAAGAGTTGGTATGGAGTCGCTGCTTTTGGATGTGCCTTTCGTATGCAAGTCGTGGTACAGAGCAAGCCTCAATCCTTCATGCTGGGAACGTCTCATTTTTCCAGACATTAAAAGTAGCTATTTGGTATTGGAGTATGATTTTATAGATGAAAACCCCTTTCTACAAAGATTTGTCCACCAATATCAAATTGATGAGAGTCATTTCTCGACCACTGCGTTTATTAAGTTCGTCGTCAATCGTAGCAAAGGACATGCTACTGCTCTCAGGCTACCTCCATATGCTTCAGAAACAGACTTGAAATATGTTTCAGATGTGTAAGTTTCTCCTCCAGTATTTCAGCATTTATGTTAATTTTCTTTTTGAATGTTCTATTGGGTTTTAATTTGCTCCCCCCGCATATAATTGGGTCATGGTAAAATGTTTGTTTTTGCAGGTGTGGTGACCTCAAGGATGTTGAATTGCCTGGGGAATTAGTTGATGACGAATCAGGTGTAATAACAGAGCTCATTGGTAAGTGGAAACGTTTGGAGTGGTTGACGTTGGGAAGCAGCGATGATTTGGTGGAAATCCTCTCACAGATCAGCATTCACTGCAAAGACTTTTGGGGCTTACGTGTGTCTAATGCTGATATTGTTAATGATGAGGAGGCTATTGCAATTGTCAACTTCCTGCCTAAGATTAAGCATTTGATCTTGAGGGATGCACATATTCATCGGGATGCTCTTATGAAGTTACTGCAAGGTTGCACGGAGCTTCAGGTTCTGGATGTCAGTGATTGTATTGGTTTTAGTGAGGACGATGGGGAAATTTTAAAGCTTGCTTCTCATATTACTAATTTCAGCTGCAAGGGCTCTAGCGAGTATGATGATGATTTCTATGGGGAAGACGAGAGTTCGGCACGTGATGCCATTGGATATTATTCTTCTGATTAGGCGTTCCGGACTGAATTTTCTTCGGAGAGTTTACTGTTGTTTACCTTGTGTTAGCCATGAGGCACCCCAATAGGAATATGAAAGAAGCCCTATGCATTACTAGTACATATTATCTTCCTGTGAAGTATAACAAGTCCCTTTGTCTGCAAGTCATGATTGAATTTTTTCATATAATTTTGTCTTTAATGTTGTCTTTGTGGTACCTAGCAAAACAATCGCCGAGTTCTTCTGTTAAACCAAAGCATGTCCAGAAACGAAGTTATATCACTCCAAGTCACATTTTTTGTTTGCGTAGTTCGACTCATTTTTCACTTTAGTTCTTGTTAAGTCCGAAAGTCTAACATTGTCAAGAAAAATAAATTAAATATTCACGTTATTAATTGATTTGACTACAAACATTTTAATTAGACACAATAAAAACCTCACACGTCATGATTTCATCCTGCCACGTTGGATTTTAATTCGATATTTTCGACCCCAAAAAAATAAATGAACCTTTACTTCGATTTCTTACCCTTTGGTCTTTTCTCCGCTGTTCCTTGCAGATCAAATTCAAGCACTCAATCAATAGGTTTGTTTACTCTTTCTTGGAAGGAATTTGCTTGATTGATGATTTGTTTCATGCGTCCATCTTCTTGATTTTGTGATTTTTTTTTTCTTCTGCTGGGACTATAAGATGCGGAAGAGGAAGAATTCTTCTGGGCTTTTGACTTTTGCTGTATTGCAGACTCTCGCCTTAGGTTTTGCTGGAGAAAACGCTTTGTATATTTTGCGCAAGAGCAGAAGAGCGAACTGGTTGTTGTCTTCTTTCCCGTCTCTCCTCTCTCACTTTCATTCTATGTCCCAAAACAACTCAAAGGGCGAATCCCGACCTGCCCAACTCAATGTTTAATGATTAAAGTTCCCAGCTTTCTATTCTTCCCTTGATTTTGGAGATTAGGCAATTGGCAGTAAATTTTGGTTCTTTGGAGTGGAATTGGATCCCTCGTTCAGCCAATAGAGCTGCTCATGAGGCAGCAAGGATTGGAAGTGGAGCGGTGGTGCAAGTTAAGTAAACAATTTCTTTGAAAAGTAAAACTTCAACATAGCTTAGTGAAGAAAAAAGGGTTTAGTATTGGATATAGTTTACATTTTTTAGTTAAAGATAAAGGATGAAGTGTTGGATATAATCAATATCACAACAAAAGGAGCGAAGACATCTCCAAGAAGCACTTGCAGCCTAAGCTCAAGCAGTAACAGTAGAAATCAACCCATAAACTAAGATCAGTGCAGGGTAAGCATAAAAATAAAATACAAAAGGAACCAAAGAAGGCTTACCTGCACGCCTTTTACTTGCATCTGCTGAATAAGTTCTGTAAACACCCCGGAAATGCAAAGTAGAACCTTCAAAATACTAGTACAGTCCATTTATACTATAGCTGTTTCTATTTTTCGAAAATAATATGTGTCATAAATTATCCAAATCCTATCCCAAATGTATCATCAAATCATAACTTCCATCATCCATCCAATCCCAAGTGTATTTTTTTTAAACAAAAATTATGGTCATCAAGCAAGTGTTGTCAACAATTTAGGCTTCCACTCATACATGTAAGGTTACAAGAGAAAAGCTTGTTTAGAAGTCAAATTGGAATTTCTCCAAGTTTCTTTGAACTCAATAAAGCATGGCAGGTCTGCCAGTGCAATTTCTATATCGAAACAATGAGTGAATACAGCATCATGTCAAGATTTACGCTCAAAAGAGGGACCGGCAAGCTGATATCAAGATATGAAAGGCATTTGATGTAGGAGCAACATCAGGAAGTATAACAGAACGTGATAAATATTTTACAATTGATCAGCGTGAATAGATGCTCACCTAAAATTTCACACACACACACAACAAATTTGTCTGAAATTTACCTGGGTCGGACTGAATTCAAACAAAGAGGGTTTTATTCCTCTATTTCGGTTCGAAACGGGGAGGTTAGCAAGTTCCCAGAGTAAGAACCAGCGGGAAACGAGGAAGAAGAGAAACTCACCAGAAATCAAAACGAACGACGTCGTTCCTTGTTTATTCCTTCCCCTTATTATTCTTTTCGGGTTCATCATCTCTTTTTTTTATGTCCCAGCTTTTTATTTTGAAGTAAAGCCCAGTCACAAACTCACCTCAAAGAAAGCCCAAAATCAAAATAAAATGACAAAGGCCCAGTACAATAAATCTTCTTGGCCCAGTCCATTGTTGCAGGGGCTGGGGTTTAGCTGCCCCGCGCCATAAAATGGGTATCTTAGCTGGACAGCGTTGCAGACTCTCACAGACGCTAAGGAGGTTCGTGGATGGTTTGAGTGACCGATTTTTCTAGTTTGGGTTTTGGGGTTGTATGAAATGATATTGTCTTTTGCTTCTAATGATGTTGTTTCTACAAAACTTTCGTTCTCCTGAGCTTGTCAGTGCTGAGAAACTGGAGACCTGAACTGAAGAGCATTCTAAGAAGATACATATTTTTTGTTCATCTTGATTTTGAATTTGGTTCTTTTGTTTAGTTTTTGTTAATAGTTGTTAGCTGTGGTTTTTCTGAGTAACTTTTCTGTGTTTATTAAAGAAAATCTTCTTTTGTTTCTAATCATGAAACATTCAATTCTCCTGAGCTTATTAATGCTGAAAATCTGGAGACCTGAACTGAAGAACATCACGAAATGATATTCTTTATATAAGTCGTTATGTATCAACATTTGCATTACGTTTGAATGTTCATCTGCAAAATTGAAAATACTAAAAACATTATAACCCACCTCTGTTTTTGGAGAGGAAAAGCACTTATGTGCAACGGATTATCAATCACTTCATGCCACGCATAATAACTGTTTCACTTGTCGGAATAGCAATGTTTTGCTTTTCAGTTTCATTTTTTTCTGCTGTTTTTGAATTGGTGATTTGCTATTTTGTTCCTTAATCGTTCATGCTTTTATCTTTGAGTCTATTTTTGTGATTGATGTACGGTAAATTAGCGCCTCCAAAACCTGATGCATTTTTCTGCCCAAACTTGTTGAGTACGTAGAGAACAGGTAAAATCCAGATTGGTGAATGAGCGTTTGGACTAATTAATAAAGGAAAATATGATTGGACCCAAAATTTTAAAAACGAAGCTGAAAGAGATCTTAAACCCCAAGAAGCAGCGTAACAAGGCTTTGGTCAAGGCAACCCAGGGCCCAAAAACATTTCAAGCCCATTCCCCAGAAACAAAGCCTTGAAGCCGTGCACAAGGAGGGGAGCTTTTATAATGAGGGATTTTGTGGTGACTAAAACCTAAATTTACTTAAAGGAAAAAGGTTGGAGATCAGATTCCTTGTTTTAACTGGTATACTTCCACGCAACATCCACAACTCCCACTAACTTACTATTAACGTCACTTGGTACCTACCTACAAGCCTACAATACAATGCCAAATTGCCAATGAGATGGGAAGAACAATTTTAAAGCAGAGCATTCATTTGATGCACTTTGTCCTTTTGCCTCACTTGTTTCAAGTCTTTACTTCCTTCCCGTTGGTTTTACTTTGTCCTTTCACTTTGGTTCAAAAAAAAGAAATCCATAACTATATAAAACCTGCTATCCATGAGATGCAAGGAAAGAAATTCATAACTATAGTTTTCATGGATATAGTCTTTTTTTTTATGCCATATGAAACACAAAAATTGATTTTATTTTGTCCCCTACAATTTGCAGTTTAATTGAAAATCAACGGAAACATGGAATTTTGGTAGGAAGGAAAAGATGATCGAGATCATAACAATATAGAAAAAGATTGAAATAATATGTTCTGTAATCCAAGAAACCCACATTAAATTTAGAGAACATGAGCAGCGTTAAGGAGCGGATTTTGGGAGTAGAATTTGATTGAGAACATAGACTAAAAGGGGTGATGGGGAACTTCAATCTAAGTGGATAATTATTGATAATATTCTCTAAATGGGGGGAAAATAAACTCTATCATCCATCCATATTACACTTGTACAAAATGTACAATATGGCCATACTACAACAATATTCTATAATCTCTCCTTCATGTTGCCATACTTTCATGTACCTCTTAAAGACATAAGCGATATTTTAGTTTTATAAAAATACAAATCCTCCTAGGGAAAGCCAGCTAGTGTATAATGGGTTTTTTTCTCCAATTACTATTATAGGGTTTCTTTATAATATTACAGCTAAAAAGGGGAGTCTTATAAAATACTGAAATTTGAAAGGCCTTCGTTGAAGTTGATATTGGCACTCCATAAAACTCAATTTGTCCCAATAAAAACAACATTAGAAAGTACCAACTTTAGATTTCTCCAAGGGAAGAGGCAAAAGAGTAGGCAAATCTCATTTGCCTTGCCACATCAGCATTTTCATGCTCCAAGAGAAGATGCAATAATAGGTAGGCAAAATATGCATAGGGCTCGTTTGGAACTGCTTCTCTAGGAATAACTTATGTTCATAAGCGCTTCTAGTAAAAACGCTTTTATTATAAAAGATGTTGAATCTTTCATAAGAAATCCAAGCTTCCTGGGAAAGCACTTGGGAGTGCTTCCTGAATAAGCACATAGCAGGTTCTTCTTCAAAAAAAAGCTTCCATGATCGAGAAGGACTTCTATTTTTTTTATTTTTTATCAAAGCAATCAGAAACGCTTTTAGCACTTCGAGAAGCACTCCCAAATAGGCCCATACTCTCCCAAATAAGGCATTGTTGCTTACTTCAAAGTGAATAGGTATATTGGACCCCATATATTTTTATTATTATAAAATAAATATATATATTTTTTTGGTTATAGGTGAAATGAGGTAAATATAAAAGATGAAAATAAATAATATAATATTGCATTGCCCGGTCCATTGGAGTGAGATTTTTTTAACACGTGGCAATTGAATAGACAACATGCCACATCAGTCTATATAGAACACTTTGGCCTACTTCGTCGTTTTGCTTATACCCCTGGAGATCCTCTAATTACTTAGGGGCAAAGCAACCTCTCGTTTTTTTTCCAGACATTGCAAAAAGAAAAGGGCAAAGAAAAAGGATAATAACGATTGGGTCTAGCTCTCTATCATTAAGAAAAAGTACATATCACTCTGCTTTTGAGTTATATAAAGGCGAGCATGGCTGTGCTTTCTTGCCACTTATAATCGGGGAATTCTATTTACACTCCATTTGCATTGCATGTATATATATCTCAACAGAAACTCTTAGATTTAAGGTCATTTTCTTTTCTCATTTTCTCTTTAATTCTTTTATTTTATTTAAAGCAGATTAGCAGTGGTTTGGTCTTTGCATCTATAGCTTTATTAAATTTTAATTTCATTTCTTTCAGATGGATGAAAGAAGATGGTAAGACTTAAACATAGACTGTATGGTGAATATTTTGGGAAGAGTTTGTATGGAGTCGCTGCTTTTGGATGTGCCTTTCGTATGCAAGTCGTGGTACAGAGCAAGCCTCAATCCTTCATGCTGGGAACGTCTCATTTTTCCAGACATTGAAATTTGCTATTTCGAATTGGATTATAATTTTGAAAAATCGGAAAATGACCCCTTGCTAAAAAGATTTCTCCACCAATATCAAATTGATGAGTGTCATTTCTCGATCACTGCGTTTATTAAGTTTGTCGTCAATCGTAGTAAAGGACATGCAACTGCTCTCAGGCTACCTCTGTGTGCTTCAGAAATAGACTTGAAATATGTTTCAGATCTGTAATTTTCTCCTCCTGTATTTCAGAATTTATGTTAATTTTCTTTTTGAATGTTCTATTGGGTTTTAATTTGCTCCCCCCACATATAATTGGGTCATCGTAAAATGTTTGTTTTTGCAGGTGTGGTGATCTCAAGGGTGTTGGATTGCCTTAGTATTTAGTTTGCGACAAATCAGGTGTAATAACAGAGCTGATTGGTAAGTGGAAACGTTTGGAGTGGTTGACGTTGGGAAGCAGTTATGATTTGGTGAAAATTCTCTCACAGATCAGCATTCACTGCAAAGATTTTTGGGGCTTACGTGTGTCTAATAATGCTAATATTGTTAATGATGAGGCTATTGCAATTAATGATAACACGCATCACTATCAGGTCAAGATTCTTTTCCACATAACAGGACAAGATTCATTTTCAAAAAATAAGTCCCTTTTCACTTACCGTACACATGTTGCGCTTCTCCTGCTTCTCGCCAAATGGGGATCGTCGTTGAGTTGTGTCACTTCTTCTTGCCTTTAAGAGTTTGAAACCAACTCACAGTGCTCTCTCTCTCTCTCTCGATCGTATGCTCAAAACCTAGATCTAAAATCCCCAAATCTCAATTTCCCCTCCCAAGTTGATTTCCTCTTTTCACTTTTGAGTTTTCAGAGTTTATAGTGGTTGTTCTGTTAGAGATGGGGTCCGCAAATCCACATCAACAGGCCCAATGATCGTTTTAGCTACATCAGTTATTAGAGGTGGGGTCCACAAGTACATGTCACAACCTCAGATTGGTGGGAAAAATCCTAGCTCAATTGAATTGGCCAATATACCCCTGCCAAGTCATCATTTTAACGGAACTTGGGATGGCGTTGACGGAAAGTGGTTAAGTGACACACGAAACCTTGGTCAAGGGGGCAAAGTGGGTCACTTTAACTTTGAAGGGGTTAATTGGGAATTGACCAATGTTTCAGGGGGCACTGTAGCAATTCAGCCTTATATATATATATATATATATATATATATATACAATGAGTTTCAGTTGAGGGACACCGTTGTAGGGTCCATCATACATTGTATTTCACTAATCCAAACCGTCTATTTTGTAGATTCACTTGAAGATCATCTCTACAAAAAAAAAAAAAAAAAAAAAAAAATCACTTGAATCCGATATCATTTGACCACTCAATTAAATTATTGAATTTTTAGTACATTTTTAAAGCACCGTGTTCATTGATTTTGTAGGACACCACTAGATGTCTAAATGGTTTCCGATTTATCTCATTTTTTGTAAGGATGATCTATGAATGAAGACTACGACAGTTCGATTGTTGGAAAAAAAAGAAAAAATTGAAGGGTATCTTGAAGGGTGTCCTAAAATAACCTTATTTGAGAGATCCCTCTATAAAATTTATACCATTATAGAATACTACGACAGGACGATCAAGTGGTACATTTTGTACACATTTTTTTTTTGGTGATCAAATAGAAACTTCATTAGATAAACTTCAATGGTATAATCGAAGACATCAACAAAACATAAAATACCAATCCCAATAGGGCAACAAACTAACATGCTAAAAGCAAAACTAAAGCGAACAAAAGCGGCACTAAAACAACTAGCACACATCACCACAATTAGCATAAGCTCAAACAAAGCCCACAAACCCAACATAACCAAAACCCTAAAATAACCCATGAGCCTAAATGAACCCTACCACCACCACTTGAAGAAGCACCGTCACGGACACAACCACCACCGCATCCACAACAAATATGCTGAAAATATGATTTCTAGCGATCTACCTGCGCATAAGAGAGAACAAATAAATTAAAACAACAACTTTGCCAAAGAACAATTGGGTGATTTGCAACAATCTCAATCAAAGACGATGTAGAATTACATTTAGAGAACATGAGAGTGCTAGGGAGCGGGTTTTGGGAGTAGGAATTGATTGAGAACATAGACTAAAAGGGGTGATGGGGAACTTCAATCTAAGTGGGTAATTATTGATAATATTCTCTGAAAGTGGGGGAAATAAACTCTATCATCCACCCATATTACACATGTACAAAATGTACAGTATAGCCATATTACCATAATATTCTATAATTTCTCCTTCACATTGCCATACTTTTGGGTTTTTTTATTACTAAAAGTCATGTACCTCTTAAAGGCATAAGCTGCATTTTAGTTTTATAAAAAATAAAAAATAAAAAATAAAAAATTCTCCAAGGGAATGCCAACTAGTGTATAATGGGTTCCTTTCTCCAATTACTATTGTAGGGCTTCTTTATAATATTAATGCTAAAATTTGGGAGTCTTATAAAATACTGAAATTTGAAAGGCCTTCTTTGAAGTTGATATTGGCACTCCATAAAACTCAATTTGTCCCTTTAGCAAGTTATTATTATTATTATTATTATTATTTAGTGATAAAAACAACATTAGAAAGTACTAACTTTAGATTTCTCCAAGGAAAGAGGCAAAAGAGTAGGCAAATCTCATTTGTCTTGCCACATCAGCATTTACATGCTCCAAGAGAAGAGACAATAATAGGTAGACAAAATATACATACGGCTCGTTTGTGGCTGATTCTCTAGGAATAACTTATGTTCATAAGCGCTTCTAGTAAAAGCGCTTTTATTATAAAGATGTTGAATCTTTCATAAGAAATCCAAGCTTCCTGGAAAAGCACTTAGGAATGCTTCCTGAATAAGCACATAACACGTGCTTCTTCAAAAAGCGCTTCAATGATCGAGAAGGACCTCTATTTTTATTTATTTATTTATTTATTTATCAAATGCAGTCAGAAGCGCTTTTAGCACTTCCCCCAAACAAGCCCATACTCTCCCAAACATTGCTTTGAGAGATCTTGAGTTTAGACCCCAAAAACCCAAGGATTTGTATTGTGATAATAAAGCCACAATTGTGCATAACCGTGTGCAACATGATCATACAAAGCACGTGGGGGTTGATCGACATTTTGTTAAAGAGAAGTTGGATGCTGGAATTATATCTTTTCCTTATATATATCATCCAAGTATCAACTGGCAGATGTTCTTACGAAAGCTGTGTCTACTACGGTCTTTCTCAACTCACTTGACAAGTTAGGCATGCATGACATCTTTACTCCAACTTGAGGGGGAGTGTTAGCGAGATCCTAGTTTAATTAGGAGATTTATTTCCTAGTTTACTATGACTATATTTCTTTCTTTTTGTACAGATATTATGCAATTCAGATTTTATTTTGTTTCCTAGTTTGACCCTACTGGGGTTACATCCTTATATTATAAATACATTCTTTTGGAGAATGAAATAAAACCTGAAAATATTCTACCCATATTGTTTTACTTTTTCTTCCCTTTCTTTTTTCTTGTTTCTTTCTTGAATTTAAAAAGAAAAAAAGGCAAGCTTTTTAATGTTTATTTTATTCATGGCAGTCTCCAAGGTTGTTGTTAGATCGAAGAAGAAGAAGATTCGTATCGAAACAAGGAGAAGAAGAAGAAGAAGGGAAAGAAGTGGGTGCAAGTTCTTTTGTGGGTTTTTCTTTTGTATGCACTGCGGAAGAGATGAAATCTCTTGAGAAGAATCAAACTTGGACACTAGAAATTTTACCAAGATGAAAAAAGATTGTCAGATGTAGATGGGTGTTTACCATAAAATACAACGTTGATAGATCTATCGAGCGATACAAGGCAAGACTTGTGGCAAAAGGGTACACACAGATTTATGGCATAAATTATGAAGAAACCTTTGCCCCAGTTTCAAAATTGAACACAGTCAGAGTCTTATTATCCCTCGTAGCTAATTTGGACTGGCCACAACACCAGTTTGATGTAAAGAATGTCTTCCTACATGAAGAACTCAAGGAGGAGGTGTATATGGACATTCCTCATGGATATAATACTACTCAGAGTGGAACAGTATGCAAATTATGAAAGGTATTGTATGGACTGAAACAGCCACCACTAGGCCTAGACACCACTTTTTGCTTTTTACTCCTCCAAGTAACAAGATTACCACCAACAAATGTGAAATACCCAGATGTGTATGAGCTAAACTAACTCACTACAGTCACTGCATATGCAATATCAGGATATGTATGAGCTAAATAAATCAATTTCCCCATAAGTGGTTGATAACGCTCTTTATCTATAGGGACTTGATCATGATACAGCCCCAATTTATGATTCTGTTCATTAGGGGTATCAATTGGTTTACAATCCAACATTCCAGCCTCTACAAGTAAATCCAAAATATACTTTCTATGAGACAGAAAGATATCATGTTTAGATTTGGCAACTTCAATCCCAAGAAAGTATTTCAAATCACCCAATGACTCCATCTCAAACTCAGAAGCCAGATACTTCGGAAGATTTTGCATTTATGCCTGATCATCTCCAGTCACAATCATAGCATCAACATAAAAAATTAAAGTTGTCAATTTATCTTTATGACGCTTTCGAAACAAAGTATGATTTGAGTTACTCTACACATACCCAAATTTCTTTATAGATGCTACAAATCTCCTAAATCATGCTCTTGGAGACTGCTTCAATCCATATAAGGACTTCCATAGCTTACACACCACACCCTCTTAGAGATTATAGGAATATCAGGAGTGAGATCCATGTAAATCTCCTCCTTGAGGTCACCATATAAAAACGCATTTTTGACATCAAATTGCAATAAGGACTAGTCATGGTTAGCAACCAGGGCCAATAGTACACACACAATATTGAGTTTTGCCACTGGAGCAAAGGTCTCCAAATAATCAACTCCATAAGTCTGAGCCTTATGCTTCAAGGTAAATACCCATATGCATCCAACGGCTTTCTTCCCTTCTAAAAAAGGAACTAAATCCCATGTTTTATTCTTGTTCAAGGCATCCATTTCAACATTCATGGTATCCATCCATTTAGGGTTAAATAAAGCATCCTGCAGTTTAGTTGGCACACATACACTAGATAACTGACACAAATATGATGCATATGACTTAGTCAAACGATGAGTTGACACATAATAACTAATGGGATATTTAGAATTGGCATGTATATTAGGAGCATATTGTACTTTAGGTTTCCCACGAGTGGTTCATGGGGGTAACTGATAAGTTGAATCAGATAGATCATTAGAAATTACCATACAAGAATCACTGTCACTATTTTCATATACAGGCAACTGGTCGCTTGCTTCAATGTGACCGGTCGTTTCAACATCGAGAGCACCTGCTTCATCCCCAGATATGGGCGACCGGTCAAGTTCCAAAGGGTGATCGGTCGTTTCTTCACAGAGACCACATGTTTCATTTTCATATATGGACGACTGATCGCTTGCTTCAGTGCTACCCGACATTTCCTTCTCAAGAGCAGTATCTTCAAACACATCATTCTCCAATTCAAGTATCCCCAATTCACTTCCCATCTCTCCCTGAATTGGAGAAGAATGAGAGACATAATAGGGCACTTCTTCAAGAAAATTCACGTCCAAAGTAACATGCATGTTCTGGGTAGGTGGATGATAGCACTTATAACCCTTCTGAGTAGTAGAGTAACCAATAAAGACACATCACAGAGCACAAGGATCAAGTTTACTCCATTGATAAAAGTAGACATGAGCATAGGTAACACACCCAAAAACTTTAGAAGGCAACTTAGAGACAGGGGAAACATGGTCACTAAACACGTCATGCGGAGTCTTGAAATCAAGAACCCTGTTAGGAGTACGATTAATCAAATAGGCAGCAGAAAGAACAGCATGCCCCCAAATATGATGGGGAACAGACATATCCAATATGAGTGAACGGGCAACTTCAAGCAATTGTTGGTTCTTTCTTTCAGACACACCATTTTGTTGAGGGGTAAAGGGGGTTGTCATTTGGTGAATAATATCTTGAGTATGGAAGAAAGAGTCCAAAGTATTATTCACATATTCACCTCCGTTATCAGTTTGGAATACTTTGACTCGAGCATGAAACTAAGTAGATACCATAGTACAAAACTCTGGAAGGATTGAAGCAACATCATGTTAATTTTTCAATAAGAAAACCAAAGTGAGTCGGGTACAATCATCAATAAATGTGACGAATTAGCGAAATTGGTTCTAACTAACGCAAGCCGGACCCCACACATCAGAATGCACTAAATCAAAAGGCTTGGCAACTTTACTGTCACTCAAAGGAAACACAGTGCGATGACTCTTGGCCAACATACATGTCTCACACTTAAAACTGAACTTATCACAAGAGCAGAATAAATATGGTAACAGACGTTTAAGGTAGCCAAATGACGGGTGTCCCAAGCGACGATGCCATAACGAAATTTTCTATTTGTATTTAACACTGGAACTTTAAAACAATATTAACGACATGATCATTGACTGGTGCAAAAGGCTGTCAAATAATATAACGCCTTATCTGTTTACCATGCCCAATTGTCTCGTGAGTCTTGAGATCCTAAAAAGAGGAATGTGTAAGATAGAAAGTAACAGACGCATTAAGTGTATCAAGTAATCGACCAACATATAACAAATTACAATGGATATTGGGAACTAATAACGCACGAGACAAAGATAGAGTATGAGTAAGAGAGATTGTGCCCTCGCCTGTAATTGGAGAGGGCAAGCAATTAGCACTAGTTATGTATGGGTCAAGGGTGTTACTAGACAACTCATAAAAAAATTTAGCATCATAAGTCATATGATCAGAAGCACTAGTGTCAATTATACAAGTATTGGTGCTAGAAATATGGAGCTAGAACACGGGTGGGCACAACACACAGAAACACAAAAATTTGTAGAAGAAGTAGCAACAGCACCAACAATAGAGTTATCACCCATGATTGTAGCAGAAACTCAACAGATCACGACAAAGTATACAATGGAACACAGCAGAGGCACAAATACGGTAGATGCGTGAAGATAGGAATCACACGAACAAAATAGAGGCACGAATACTACAACACAACACACAACCCTAAGAGGGCACATGTGGCACAAGTAGAAAACAATATGGAGCTAGAACAAGGGTGGGCACAACACATAAATCACTAGAAAATTTGGCTCTAATGCCAAGTCAAACAATATGGGTAGAATATTTTTTTCAAGTTTTATTTTATTCTCCAAAAGGACGTATTTATAATACAAGGATGTAACCATAGTAGTGTCAAATTAGGAAACAAGATAAAATCCTAATTACACAATATCTATACAAAAGAAAAAAAATATAGTCATAACAAACTAGGAACTAAATCTCCTAATTAAACTAGGATCTCGCTAATAGAAAATACATGACTAGTTTCCTCTCACGAGTTTGGCCTACACAGCATTGGATACGTGTATGAACCATAGCCTAGCAGCCACTAGCATGATGAAACTGGGAATATTACAAATCAGTCACATCGGAAGCCAAATGGAATATGGAAGTATGACAAGCAATTTGAGCCAATAGGATGTCCACAAGCAGAATAGAACTACCCAAGTGGTAGAAACGTATGGAAGATGATATGAAATAAGTGGAAGCCACCACCATGCAACCCACAACCATAAAGTAACACCCACCATTAATGCACACCTGACTTAAACATCACCAGAACACGGGTAGGGCTAGCATGATGATGACTAGTTGTTTAGCCTTGTCGTTCATGGTGAGGATGGAGGAGTGGAAGTAGACTAGGAAGAGGAGGGAAACTAATATAAGAAAAATAGAAAGAGGAATACAGTAGCTAGCTAGCTAGCTAGGAAAAACATAGAGGAATGAAGAGTAAACAAAATATGAGAAATCATCAACTGGAGGGCTCACTTTTATATAGAGTAAAGAGTTTTACCTAGTCGAGAGGCTAAGGGTAAATAATGCATGCTCGAAATCAAATTGGTGAGAATAAAAATGAGAAAAGTTGTCGTTGCTTTTTGAATATGATAGGAATCATGGTGAGACAACAACTTTGTTTTTACCTGGTGTTGCAGCAAAGATCTCATCCTCTGCATAGGTAGGCATGCGTTTTTGTGTGGGGAGAAAAAACAGTCAATACCATATCAGGTAACATCAATGGTAGCGAGATCCTAGACTAATTAGGATATTTATTTCCTAGTATATTAGGATTGTGTAATTAGGATTGTATCTTATTTCCTAGTTTGACCATGCTAGGGTTACATCCTTGTATTATAAATACCTCATTTTGGAGAATGAAATACAACCTGAAAATATTCTATCCATATTGTTTAGCTGGGTATCAGAGCCGATTTTCTAGTGACCTCTGTGTTGTGCTCACTCGTGTTCTACTGCATGCCATAATTTCTTTTAGAGTTTTCTCTTGTGTCTGTGCCTGTGCCATATTTGTCGTATATGTTTCGTGTTGTGTTTTCGCTGCTATCATGGATGATGCTTCCAAAGTTGTGACACGTTCTAGTGCTTCTAAAATGAAGTTGGAGTGGAAGTAGACTAAGAAAAGGAGAAAAACTAATATAAGCAAAATAAAAAGAGGAAGACAGTAGCTAGCTAGCTAGGAAAAATATAAAGGAAGAAAGAGTAAACAAAATATGAGAAATCATGAACATGAGCGCTTACTTTTATACAGGGTAAAAAGCTTTACCTAGCTGAGAGGCATGCATGCTTGAATTCAAATTGCTGAGGATAAGAATGAGAAAAGTTACCATTGTTTTTGGAATGTGATAGGAATCATGGTGAGACAGCAGCATTATTTTTATCTAGTGTTGCAGCAAAGATCTCATCCTCTGCATTAAAATCAAGCAAGAGGTGGGCATGCATTTTTGTGTGGAGAGAAAAAGTGGTCAATACTATATCATGTAACATTAATGCTAGCTAGATCTTAGACTAATTAGGATATTTATTTCCTAGTATATTAGGACTCTACTTCTTTCCTTTTGTACAAATATTGTGTAATAATGACTTTCTCTTGTTTCCTAGTTTGACCCTACTAGGGTTACATCCTTATATTATAAATACCTCATTTTGGAGAATGAAATACAATATGAAAATATTATACCCATATTGTTTAGCTCAGTATCAGAGCCGAATTTCTAGTGACCTCTGTGTTGTGCCCACTCGTGTTCTACTACATCCCTTAATTTCTTTGAGGATTTTCTCTTGTGTCTGTGTCTGTGCCATGTTTGTCGTATATGTTTCGTGTTATGTTTTATCTGCTATCATGGATGATGCTTCCAAAGTTGTGGCATGTTCTAGTGCTTCTGAAACAAAAGAGGAGTGGAAGTAGACTAGGAAGAGGAGGGAAACTAATATAAGCAAAATAGAAAGAGGAAGACAGTAGCTAGCTAGCTAGGGAAAATATAGAGGAATGAAGAGTAAACAAAATATGAGAAATCATGAACATGAACGCTTACTTTTATATAGAGTAAAGAGTTTTACCTAGCTGAGAGGCATGCATACTCGAATTCGAATTGCTGAGGATAAGAATGAGAAAAGTTACCGTTTCTTTTGGAATATGATAGGAATCATGATGAGATAGCAGCTTTGTTTTTATCTAATGCTGCAGCAAAGATCTCATCCTCTACATTAAAATCAAGTAAGAGGAAGACATAAGTTTTTGTGTGTGAAGAAAAAGTGGTCAATACTATATCAGGTAACATTAATGTTAACAAGATCCTAGATTAATTAGGATATTTATTTCCTTGTATATTAGGACTCTACTTCTTTCCTTTTAAACAAATATTGTGTAATTAGGATTTTATCTTGTTTCCTAGTTTGTCCCTACTAGAGTTACATCCTTGTACTATAAATACCTCCTTTTGGAGAATGAAATAGAACATGAAAATATTCTTTCCAATTGTTTGACTTGGTATCAGAGCTGACTTTTTGGTAACCTATGTGTTGTGCCCATTCGTATTCTACTGTCTGCCCTCATTTCTTTTAGGGTTTTCTCTTGTGCCCATGCATGTGCCATGTTTGTCATCTCTGCTTCGTGTTGTGTTTCTGCTGCTATCATGGGTGATGCTTTTAAAGTTGTGCCACGTTTTAGGTCTTCTGAAACGAAGGAGTGGAAGTAGATTAGGAAATAGGAGGGAAACTAATATAAGCGAAATAGAAAGAGGAAGACAATAGCTAGCTAGCTAGGAAAAACATAGAGGAAGGAAGAGTAAACAAAATATGAGAAATCATGAACATAATGGCTTACTTTTATATAGGGTAAAAAGTTTTACCTAGCTGAAAGGCATGCGTGCTCGAAGTCGAATTGCTGAGGATAAGAATGAGAAAAGTTATCGTTGTTTTTGGAATATGATAGGAATCATGATGAGACAACAGCTTTGTTTTTATCTAGTGTTGCAGTAAAGATCTCATCCTCTACATTAAAATGAAGCAAGGGGTAGGCATGAGTTTTTGTGTAGGGAGAAAAAACGGTCAATACTATATCAGGTAACATTAATGTTAGCGAGATCCTAGACTAATTAGGATATTTATTTTCTAGTATATTAGGACTCTACCTCTTTCCTTTTATACAGATATTGTGTAATTAGGATTTTCTCTTGCTTCCTAGCTTGACCCTACTAGGGTCACATCCTTATATTATAAATACCTCTTTTTGGAGAATAAAATACAACCTGAAAATATTATATCTATATTGTTTGACTTGGTATCAGAGCCGACTTTCTGTTGACCTGTGTGTTATGCCCACTCGTGTTCTACTGTGTGCCCTAATTTCGTTCAGGATTTTCTCTTGTGCCCGTGCCTGTGCCGTGTTTGTCGTCTCTGCTTCATGTTGTGTTTCCGCTTCTATCATGGGTGATGCTTCTAAAGTTGTGGTACGTTCTAGTGCTTTTGAAACGAATGAGGAACGTCCATCCCGTGATTACGCTACCCCTATTACTTCTGAAAATTTAGATGGCTCCAATTACGCCTCTTGGTCTCGTTGTGCATGCCTTACGTTTAATGGTTGTCATATGGCAAATTGGATTAATTGGAAGAAGCCTGCTTTGTGTCCAGACTCCGCTACTTATGCCAAATGGGAAGAAGATAATTGTTTGGTGTAGTAATGGCTTCTCAATTCCACAACTAAACCAGCTCGTGCCTTGTTTGAACATGGTGGTACTACTTTTGATCTATGGGGGCCCGCTCGGAAGACCTATACTGTGACTCATAATAGTTCTTGGTTGTTTCAACTCCAACAGAAGTTGTCAGAATGGTGAATCTGTAAAAGTGTTTTAAGAAAAACTCCATGCTATCTGGCAGGAGATTGATTGTCTGCATCCAAATGAATTTAGTTGTTCTGTTGATGTGGTTCGTCGTCAGAAAGAAATTGAAGTCAATATAGTTCATGATTTTCTTGGAGAACGATCCATCGTATAATGGTGTCTGTAGCCAAATCTTTGCTCTTAATCCTGTCTTGCCTCCTCTAGAAGCTTATGCCATGGTCATAGGGGAAGACACTCGTCAGTCTGCTATGCACGGAGGAGGTGTGATGGACCTAAAAGTGGATCTTGCCCGTAACGATCAGTCGCCTATTAGGATACGAACGGTCGTCTGTCGTATCACAAGCCCACATCTTCCAATGGTTCTCATCCTTTTGAATGTTCTCGTTAGCGTCATCATTGCAATGGTGATCATTACTCTAAGAAGTTGTTTTAAGGAGCATGGTTACTTGGATTGGTTTGCTGATTACAAAGCTCGTATGTATGGCCCCAAGGCCGCTTGTACTATGACCCAAGACGAGCCAATCTTCAAGCCCCGTCTGCAAATTTGTGTGCTTCTGAGACTATGCCAGGTATGGGCTCTAATACTTGGATAATTGACACTGGTGGTTCTAATCATATGACTTGTGATATTAATCTATTTTGATGAGTTGTCTCGTACCCCTCATGACCCCTATATTACTAGTGATAATGATTTACCTATTCCCCTTCGTTTGGTTATCTTAAGCATTTGTTTCCTTCGTTATTTAGTTCGTGTGATTAGTCTACCTTCAAATGTGAGACTTGTGTAGTTGCCAAGAGCCACTGTACTATTTTTCCCTTAAGTAATAATAAAGCTGCATTGCCTTTTGAGTTCGTACATTCGGATGTATGAGGCCTTGTTCATGTGACTTCTAATGGTTTCCGTTGGTTTGTTACATGATACTGCTTCTATTCTTCCTGAATTTTGTGTCATGTTGTCTACTTAGTTTCATGTTCGAGTCAAAGTGTTTCAGACTGATAACAGAGGTAAATATGTGAATAATACCTTGACATGTTTCTTCCGTGATCAAGGCATTATTCACCAAACTACCACTTCATTCACTCTTCAGCAGAATGGTGTGTCTGAACATAAGAATCATCAGTTACTTGAAGTTGCCCGCTCCCTTATGTTGGACATGTTTGTTCCCCATCACCTTTGGAACCATGGTGTTTTGGCCGCAACCAATTTGATTAACCGTACTCCTAGTCGGGTTCTTGATTTCAAGACTCCGATTGATGTGTTGTGTGCTCATACTTCTCCGGTTTCTGTCTCTAAGTTGCCTCCGAAGGTGTTTGGATGTGTTGCCTATGTTCATGTCTAATCCTATCAATGAAGTAAACTTTATCCATGTGCTCTACGATGTGTCTTCATTGGCTATTCTATTACTCATAAGGGTTATAAATGCTATCACCCTCCTACTCAGAAGGTGCATGTTACTTTGAACGTAACCTTCCATGAAGAAGTGTTGTATTATATTTATCCCTCATCTCCAATTCAGGGGGAGAAGGGAAGTGAATTGAAGAGTCTCGGATTAAAGGATCTTGGACTTAATGATGTAGGTGAAGATAGTACAAATGTTGCTCTCGGCTTCGAAATGCCAGTCGTGAAGATGGTCACGACCGGACGCTTGGCTCTGACCCTAAAGATGATGCTCTGGGCTTCAAATCGACTGGTTACCAAGATGGTCACAACAGGTCACCTAGCTCTGAAACGACCGATCGCCTTGAGTAGTGTGACCGGTCGCCTAGGACAACTGATGATGCTCCTTGTGATTCTTGCGAAGACAAGTTTGATACAAGACCCTTTTCTACCTTGTCATTGCTCTAGTCAAATTGTGATAATGAGCCAAGTTAGGTAATTTATGATGATCTGGCTATGTTTACTTGTCAATTACCTACACGAACTACTCATGGGAAACCCAAAGTACAATATTCTCCTGATATACATGTGAAATCTAAATATCTCGTTAGCCATTATGTGACAACTCATCACTTATCTAAGTGATATGCATCATATTTGTGTTAATTATCTAGTGTATGTGTGCTAACTAAGCTAAATGATGCTCTATCTAACATCAAATGGATGGATGTTAGGAATATGGAAATGGATTCCTTTAACAAGAATAAGACATGGGATTTAGTTCCTTTTCCACGAGGGAAGAAAGCAATTGGATGCATATGGATGTTTACTTTGAAATATAAGGCTAATGATTCTATTGATTGTTACAAGGCTAGATTTGTAGCAAATGGGTATACTCAGACCTATGGAGCTGATTATTTGGAGACCTTTGCTCTAGTGACAAAACTCAATACTGTGCGTGTGCTTTTATCCATTGCTACTAACTGTGATCGGCTCTTATTGCAATTTGATGTCAAAAATACGTTTCTACATGGTGACCTCAAGGAGGAGATTTACATGGATCTCCCTCCTAGTATTCCTGTGACCTCTAAGAAGGGTATTGTATGTAAGTTGCTGAAGTCCTTGTATAGATTGAAGTAATCTCCAAGAGCATGGTTTGGAAGATTTGCTACATTTATGAAGAAATTTGGGTATGTGCAAAGTAACTTAGACCATACTTTATTTCTAAAGCATCATAAAGGTAAATTGATGGCTTTAATTATTTATGTTGACGATATAATTGTGATTGGAGATGATAAGGCAGAAATGCAAAAACTTCAGAAGTATCTGGCTTCCAAGTTTGGGATGAAATCATTGGGTGATTAAAGTACTTTCTTGGTATTTAAGTTGTCAGGTCTAAACATGGTATCTTTATGTCCTAAAGAAAGTATATTTTGGATCTACTTGCAGAGACTAAAATGTTGGATTGTAAACCAATTGATATCTCTAGTGAACAGAATCATAAGTTGGGGCTGCATCCTGATCAAGTTCCTACACATAAAGAGCGTTATCAACGACTTGTGGTAAAATCTATTTATTTAGTTTATGCATTCTCCTAGTGAAGATCATATGGGTGTTGTGGTGCGTATTTTGAGGTATCTGAAAGTAAATCCTGGCAAGGGATTAATGTTTTGCAAGTATGGTCATACAGATGTGGGAGGGTATACAAATGCTGATTGGACTGGTTTAGTTACGGATAGATGTTATATGTTTGGGTATTTCACATTTATTAGTGGTAATCTTGTTACTTGGAGGAGTAAAAAATAAAACGTGGTATCTAGATCTAATGCTGAGGCAGAGTACCGTGGGATGACTCAAGGAGTGTGTGAGTTACTATGGTTGAGAAGGTTGTTGAGAGATCTTGTGTTTGGACCCCAGAAACGCATGGATTTGTATTGTGATAACAAAAAGGCAATTGCAATTGCACATAACACTATGCAACATGATTGTACAAAGCACGTGAAGGTTGATCGACATTTTGTTAAAGAAAAGTTGGATGCTGGAATTATTTCTTTTTTGTTTTATATCATCAGGGAATCAATTGGCAAATGTTCTTATGAAAGCTGTATCTACTATGGTCTTCCTCAACTCGCTTGACAAGTTGGGCATGCATGACATCTTTTCTCCAACTTGAGGGGGAGTGTTAGCGAGATTCTAGACTAATTATGATATTTATTTCCTAGTATATTAGGACACTATTTCTTTAATTTTGTACAAATTTTGTGTAATTAGGATTTTATCTTGTTTCCTATTTTGAACTTGCTAGGGTTACATCATTGTATTATAAATACCTCCTTTTGGAGAATGAAATACAATCTAAAAATATTCTACCCATATTGTTTGACTATTAATTCAGTCAACAGTGCTGCAGGCTAATGGCAGACTGTGCTGGGTAGGTTTTGTCATGGTCTCTCAAATACCAAAAAAAACAAATATCAAACTTCTTGTTGTAAATGCATGAGTTAGTGGATGACCACCATACCTCTTAGCATTCACCTTTTCTAATTAAGGTCTTACCAGGATGAGATATACAAGTTGATTGTCACAAATTCTATTGTCTTTCTCTACTTTCCAACTCTCTCTACAATTTTCCCTCAGTTATATAACACTTCTATTTTTTTGTCGAAATATCAAACATATATGAATACTGTTTTTGTTTTTCTTTTAAGAAGATGCATATGAATACATTTTTGTATATAAAAAAATGTTCTTCTCCATTACACAGAGAATGAATATATAAGACACTACTCCATATCCCATGTCTCTTCAACTTTCCTTTTCTATTAAAGATTTGTAATGCCAACAAAATAACCAGGAACGCTTTTGTTTGTCTCTCCTTTCTTTTTCCTTAGTCAAAGCTAGGGGCAGCCCTGGGGTGGCGCAACAAAAAAAATTTCTTTATATTATATTATATATATTAATATTATCTGATTTGTATATATAGTATAATGTGTTAAATATTTGCACAAGAGCGTATTTGTTGGAGTCAATTCTCGTTGAAGCCAATCTATTTGCCTTTTTTTATATTGTTTTTATAACAACAAACTTTACATAATTATTAAAAAAACACACACACACACACACAGAAAGCCTTTAAAAAAAAAAAAGGAAACATTAAAGCTAACCACAAAAGGATTATATATATATATATATATATATCCCCCAAACACTTTCTACTCCTCACCTAATCGTTAAAATAAAAAAATTTCCCCTCCAAGAAAAGTACTTATTGGAGGTACTTTATTTTTGTACCAAACATTTAACTTTATCAAATGGAAACATTTAAATTTTGAGAGATTCACTATTATACCCAATATAAGAGCCCAGATTATAAAAAAACCGTGTATGAAATGGACTTTAGAAACACATCCAAAGCTCATTTACAACATAACAAAAAGGCTTTTAAATTACAAAACTGCTATTGATTTCCTAAAACAAACCCAACCCAAAAACCTCATAAAAAAGCTCAAAACAATCAATAGGGCATTAAAGTAATTTAATAATCAAAATTAAATTCAATAGGTCCAGCTGTCCTTTTTTATGTTTTTTTTGGGTATGTTTATAAAAATTAAATGGTAGTTTTAGTGCTACGAATGGGTATATGACTAAATATCTCTTAAATTTTTATGAATTTGATTTCTGGTTGTCATTACATATTTCTTGATGGTGACTTTTAGTTATAAAAAAATTGTTTATGACATTAAGTCATGGCAAATTTTTATTAATAGTATTTACGTATTAGATTATGTGAGACCCCAATTTAAATTTCGCACAGGCCCTCAAAACCTCAGGGACAACCCTAGTCAAAGCTTGCTTTCTCTTAAACCCTTTTTATAAAACAATATTTCCCTTCTTATGTAAATTCTATCACTTCCATTGTCTGCCGTACATTTTCCTTTGTGTGTTTGGATATAGTTTTTCATGTCTGAGATATTACAGACTTCCTACATATATATATATATATATATATTCCTTTTGCTCTAACTCTTGGATAAATATATAAACAAAAGGAGCATATATTGCTCTAACTCTTGGATAAATATATAAACAAAAGGAGCATATACTGAGGCATGGTGGGCTGGACTGGACTGGACTTTTTCAATTAAAATGGATTATAATCCTGTCCGTCGTTTGGTGATCTTAAATGCACAATGGGACTGGTTTGGACTCATATTTTCTATGGGACAACAATCCAGCAAATGGGGGTATTATAAACCCAAGAGAAACCATGGGTTTGGAAGCCTCCGCCTCCGGCTTTGACTGTGTACGCAGAGCACCTCCTTCTCATCGTCTCTTTTTCTTCTTTTCGTTCTCCCTGTGACTTCAACACCTCTTTGTGCCATTTTGAAGGTAGATTTATTTCCTCAATGCATCTCTGAAGCTGTGATTCTTTTTTTGGATTCTCTCTCCTCTCCTCTCCTCTCAACTATCATCTCTCATCTCAGATTTCTTAGTAAATTTTTTATTTAAATGTTAAATATTGAGATGTTTTGATGATTGCCATCACTTTCTTCAGAAATTGCCATCACTTTCTTCATCCCAGATCTGTGTTTTATTATTTATAAATATTGGTTATATAATTCATTGTCCCTTTATGATGATGGGTTCTATATTTTATTTATTTTTTCTATCAAAGATGATGGGTTCTGTTTGCTTGTTCAGAAAATTTAGTAAATGAAATAAGCAATAGCAAAAAGTTTCTGAGTTGCAGTTCGTATTGTAGTTTTCTTCTATGTGTGTTCATGACCCAATCTCTTTTTCTTTTTCTTTTTCTTTTTTTTAAAAATAAATTTTTTTATTGAAGTCCCAATCTCGGTGAATGTATTTGGGTCTATAATTTTTTGTATATGAATATTAGTTATGTAATTTGAGGCGTTTTTAATTAATTAATTTTTAAAAAATTTATGATTCCAACTTGAAAAACAATTATTTTTTTTTATGATGTTAAATAATCTAATAAATAGTATATTAATTTTGAAATTTAAAAAAAATGAAGTCCAATGTTGTCCAATGCGGCCTTGTACCAAACAATGGATTGGACTTAAGTCCAGTCTAGTGCTCTACCAAACAACTCAATAGGGCTTGAAGTCTAGTCCAATACAAGCCAATCCAGTCTAACATTTCAAGTTCAATCCCATCCAGTCCAATCCGGCCCACCAAACAGGGCCTGAACATTTGTGTGTGTGAGATATATAGATATATATATATATATATATATATGTGTGTGTCACATATACACTGACCATACTGTATCAAATACATACATGAAATCATGAATACAAGAGCTTTTTTCTTCAGCTTACATTGAATATTGTGTGACGTACGTAATTCGATAGGGCTGCCCATTTGGCTGCAACTTTTACTTTCCAGGAATTTGAATCGGACATGATCTTTTATTTTCCAAAATATATGCACAGAACCCTAGCATTCTAGGTCTTGACCGTTGAGGAGGATTAGGACAAGAAGGACCGTCCTTTATTTTGTGCAAGCGTTGCTTGAGGTACACTGGAGGAGTGATGTTGAGGTGCATGGGTGTCTTGAGAGGTTTGAGAAACCACAATGTAGGTGTATATGCCATCGATGGCAACAAAATCAAGAAAAAGGATTGAGATCAACCAAAGGAGAGGACAACAAATAAAAACTTGAAACAAGTAATAAAGATACATGGGTGGGTGAAAAATTGAATTACCAAAAATGAGTGACAATAAACTATTTATTTATAGGTCTCATGGTACCAAAGTTATGTGTATACCACTTTCTGATACATTTAAATAAGCTCTCCTTAGTTTCGTTATGAACATCTGCAATGGTTAGGATCAATGCAAATTTTTTATATTATATATATTTAACATAACATGTGTTCTCCTTAGTTCCTTTGTGTGTTAGCCATGAAAGAGGCCCCTCCATTTGAATATATATGAAAGAAGTCCGATGTATTAGTGCATGTGCTTGTAATACCATCTGCCTGCGTTTTGATGTTTTGGAATTGTCTTCTCTTTGTTTTTTTCCCATCTCATTTCTACTTCATAATTCAATTCTTAGAATATCTCCAATCAAATATTAAACATTAAATTTGAATTTGATGACTTATGTGGAAATTTAACCTATAATAGAGTTTTACATTCCACCCGATATGTCAAATTAAAATACAATAGCCATAAGGTAGTTTTTTTTGGTTGGTACAATAAGTAGGTTTTTTGTTTTTTTCTTTTTGGCAGAATGAGAATTAAGCACTTCCATTTAGGGATTCCTTAGATAAATTTATTTGAGGGACACCATTTAGGGTACCATACGATTTTTTTTTTTCAACAATCCAAATCATCTATTTTTCAAGTTTTCATTCATAGATCATCCTTGAAAAAAAAAACATAAAAATTGAAAATCATTAAAGCATCTAATTGCTAGCAACAAAATAGATGAACACGATGCTTTAAGAAAAGACTAAAATAACAATAATCTAATTAAGTGGTCAAATGGTTTCAGATTCAAGTGATTTTTTGCATATATGATCTTTGAGAGAATATCTAAAAATTAGACAGTTCGAATCATTGAAAAACAATGTGTGATAGGCCCTACAATAGTGTCCCTCAAATATCCCCGCAATAGAATGTACGCAAAATAAGTTCAATAAGATCAAATTGGAGAAATCTAGGCCTATTCCGTTTTTAGTCGAGTTCCTTTATTCACAATATTGGTGAGCCCAACAAAAGCAACAAAAAAGACCAATGGCCCAACAACAACCAACCAAAGTCCAAACAATACATAAACCCTACCCCGGATTTCTGGAGTCTCAACCTAGGGTTTAAAAATGTATGAAATTGGAGTGTTTGGGGGAAAAGAGAATCGGGGAGAGAGTCGTGAGCCAAAGAGGAAAAGAATTGCTGAGGTAATTTCGGCTCTGTTTCTTTGGAATAATTAGTTTTTTTTTTTTTTTTTTTTGATTTTCGTTTGAAATCCCTACATATCTGAATCTTTTTTAAAATTTAATTTAATTTGTTTCAGATGGATCAAAGAAGATGGGAAGAGTTAAACACTGACTGTTTGACGAATATTTTTGGAAGAGTTGGTATGGAGTCACTGCTTTTCGATGTGCCTTTTGTATGCAAGTCGTGGTACAAAGCAAGCCTCGATCCTTGTTGCTGGCAACGTCTCATTTTTCCCAACGACTTCTTTTTGGGAAGATTTGTCAATGAATATCAAATTGATGCGTCGAAGTTTTCGACTAGTGGGTTTATTAAGTTTGTCGTCAGTCGTAGCAAAGGACATGCTACTGTTCTCAGCCTACCTCCATCTGCTTCAAAAGCAGAGTTGAAATATTTTTCGAATGTGTTAAGTTTCTTTCTGAGGATTTTGTTAATTTTCCTTTTCAAATGTATCCACCATATAACTGAGTCATTGTAAAATTTTGTTTGCAGGTGTGGTGATCTCAAGGTTCTGGCATTTCATGGGGACGAACCACATGTAATCCCAAAGCTGATTGGTAAGTGGAAACATTTGGAGTGGTTAATGTTGGAAAGCGGCGATGATTTCGAAGAAATCCTCTCACAGATCAGCATTCACTGCAAGGATTTTTGTGGCTTATGTGTGTCTAATGATGTTTTTTTTACTGGAGAGCGAATGGCAATCGTTAACTTCCTGCCTAAGATTAAACAGTTGATCTTTAGGAGGGTGGAAATTGGTCGGGATGATCTTATGGCGTTACTGCTGCGCTGCAAAAAGCTTCTGCTGCTGGAAGGCAGTGATTGTATAGGTTTTAGTCCGGATGATTTGGAGATTTCACATTGGTAATTTCTGCTTTAAGGGCTCTTGTTATTATGCTTTTGATGATGACTCGGGAAACAGTTGTGACGAAATGGTGAACGATGGATATAATTCTAATTAACTGAATTTTAATTAGTGAACGTGCTTGTAATATTATTTCCTGCATTTTGATTTTTGAAATTGCCGAAATGGTTACCGCTATATATACTTTATTTTGATATTACTTAATATAAATATTATTTTCTGTCAATTTGATAAGCCATGAATAATCCATCTTTGGTATCACCCACTTTTTCTATACAAATATATAAAAAAACCCAAAATGGGGCTTGAAATTATAAAAAAACCCAAGCACTATTTAAACTTAGAAACACACCCAAAGTCAACTTTTTGGGTGTGTTTATAAATGTGTTTTGAGTGTGTGTAATGATGAGTTTTGGGTGTGTTTCTAAGTTTAAATAGTGCTTGGGTTTTTTTATAATTTCAAGCCCCATTTTGGGTTTTTTTTTATAAAAGTCCCCTTTTTCTATCAATTGTAATTGATATAGAAATAGTGAGGACCAAAATTTCAATAAATAGAATAGAACTTAATTAAAACGAGAGGGACACACAAGAAAAAAGATTTGGTAATTTTTTTTAGAGCTTTTCTGTTTAAACCTCACACTTCTCTTGGTTTACCCCATGTTCTAAATTCATCCCAACTTTTAATTTAAATTTTCACAATTTCTAAGAAAACTCCACTATCTTCCCAAACTACCCTTAAATACACCCCAAGCTAAAAAAATAATTAAGAAATAAAAAAGATTTTCTATTTAAACCCCACAATTTTCTTTGTTCACCCCAATATTTAAATCATTAAACAATATTTGTAGTATACATGAGATTTTGTTTGGGGTGAAAGTTTGAAGCAAAAGTATGTGCTAGGCATCATTTTAAGGATAGTTTGAAGGCATCAGTTTGAAGCAAAAATACATGAAATTTTCTTCTTGTGCTAGGCATCAGTTTGAAGCAAAAGCATTTGTAGTATACATGAGATTTTGTCACGACAGATCTTTCTCTTCAAGCCTTGGAAAAAATCTTATACAATTGTGGAGCCTAATCGTCTAGCCGCACACGATGCTTCAATGCATCGGATCTCAAGGATATCAAGAGTGGTGAGGAATTTGTATTTTTCTAAAACTTAATATGAAGAGTGGTGGGGTGTGTGAATAGATGTACTAGAGTTAAGTATTAAGTTGGATGACATTTTTTGTCTTTTTACACTATAGTAAAACTTATAGCTTAATGATTTAAGTATTGGGATGAAAAAAAAAGAAGTGCGGGATTTAAATAGAAAATCTTTTATTTTTATTATTATTTTTTTTATGAAGAAACGAATGTGTATTATTAATTTTGAACATTACCAGTATTATTAATGGAAGTCAACCGGGAGGCACAAGAGCCATTATATAGCTTTTCTCCTACATTTGAATACAGCAACTCGGGAAGGGTAAAAGTTAATCAGGTATGTATTACAGTAAAAGAATTTCCCACAAAGGGTTGTCGCTATATTGTCTTGTACCATTCAGTGTGGTTCCTAATCATATAAGGATTGGGAACTTTCTTGCGGATTAAGGTTTCATTAATGTAATAAGGACAGCTAAAGAGTTTCCTGATGGGTAAGACTTTCTAGAGAGATGCATATAAATACAAGATGCTCAACCAAAATCACGCGACCTACGCTAAAGTATTCACCCCATCTAGAACTAGAGAGATCAGATTGAGAAGAAGAGCTCTTGTATATGTTCTTGATATTTCCACAACTTCTATGACAAGCCAAAAGGTAAGTGTTCAATTTATATGCAGTCAATATGGTTTACAGTCGCTTCTTATTTCATTGCTTTATCTGTGGTTTTGCAGTGATTCTTTTCTCAGTTCTTATAAATTATTAGTTTTTTCTACTGATGTTTAATACTTCTTCGTGTTTTTTGCATTTTGCTTATATATGTCTAGTTCTGTGTTGATATATTTTGATGTAGGATACGGGAGAATTGAGTATTTCGGTAATTTAGCGGAAGCAAAATAAATGGAAAATAGAAAATAGAACAAAAAGGATAGGTTTGGGATCACTCCGGGGCGTTTCGCTTCACCTAAGTAGTCTCCAATCTCTGGAAAATAAACTGCTCTTATATCTCAACAACTCAACTCCATAATGAATTACGTGAGAGCCTAGAGACAATAGGATAAAAATTCCATTGCTAAAACATAAATTCTAACCTAAATAAAATAGGAAACTCAGAAATCCTATTAAAATCCGGAATACTTAAAAATCTTACTAAAATGTGGAAAAATTAGAGAACAAGTTAGAAACTAATCGCAAGAATAAGAATTACCAGATTTAAAGACCAAATTAAATGACTTCCTCTTCCATCTCTTTCTTTTGTAAACCCTAATGGGTTTGACAAAGATGTCCTCATCATATTTATAGCTGGACTAATATTTATGTTTTGATTTGTTGTAGATGGATCAAAGAAGATGGGAAGACTTAGACGTGGACTGTTTGTTGATTGTGTTGGGAAGAGTTGGAATGGAGTCGCTGCTTTTGGGTGTCCCTTTTGTGTGCAAGTCATGGTACAAAGCAAGCCTCGATCCTTCATTCTGGCAATGTCTCATATTACCGGACTTTCATGATGGTTTTATGGTTGCTCGGTTTTCTTATTTCGCAAAAAATCAACCTTGGATCGCTACTCCCTTTTATAGAAAATTCATACGTCAGTATCGAATTAGTAAGTACCGTTTCTCCATGACTGGTTTTGTAAAGCTTGTTGTTAGTCGTAGCCATGGAAATGCTACTTCTCTGAGCCTACCTGAATGTTCAAACAGACTACTGAGATTAGTCGCAAATACGTAAGTTATTTTATTTTATTTTAATTATTGGCATTTCAACGGTTTGTTTTGCTGGATGTGTATTTTTATTTTTGTTTTCCCTTTGGCATTTACTTCAATTTATACTATTCAATATTTATGATGAACTGCTGTTTGCAGGTGTCCTAGCCTCAAGGCTTTGTCTTTGCCTAGAGATTTCGTGTTACGGGAATCAAGCATAATTATGGAACTGACTGAAAAGTTGAAACATTTGGAGTCATTGTCTTTGGGAGACAGCACAGATATTACTGAAATTCTTTCACAGATCAGCCTTCACTGCAAGAACTTTCGTAGGTTAGACGTCTTTCGTGCTTCATTATGTGAAGATGAGGTATTGTCGATTGTCAAGTTCGTACCTAATATTGAATACTTAAGCTTGAGGAGGGCAATCATTCGTCGGTGCGATCTCATCACATTACTGCAGGGATGTAGGGAGCTTGTGTTTTTGGATGTCAGTGGTACTGGTTTTGATGAGGGTGACCATGAAATATCAATGTTTGCTTCTCATATTTCTAATTTTAGGTGTAAGGGTTTGATGCATGACAAAATATGTGGGTCAATTACGATGTTAAAAATTAATTAGAATAAAATGGTTCAAAGTTGGAAGGAAATAGTGCAAGAGAGGAAAATTCCAACTAAATGTCAATTATGGCGCTACGAAAAGAAGGAAAGCATATCGTCAAGATTTTCTAATTGATTAAATTTGAAGCAATTATGATTCTGTCAAGATTTGTATTTTAATTTAATGTTTTATTTTATATTTTGAAGAATAAGTTATCTATTAGGATATTATTTTCCTAATATGACTTTTATTATTTTCTTGTTAGTTAAGTTTAGGAATATTTTGGAACCTAGGTTTCCTACAATTTTAGGGTTTCTTTGTTTTCTATTCATGGTTGTATTTGTTAGTTTATTCATCTTATTTTCAATCAATATATTTGAGGTTTACTCAATTTCTTTGGTGGATTCCAGTTTGTTGGTAGATTCCGACATTGTTACTTGTAGGGTTATTGTTCAATCTCCCTATCCCTTATATCTCGCTTCGTCAGGGTTCTAGCTAAGCCATTTGATTTTGATGATGATGTTGATTACGATACATATGACTTTGATTACTTTTTATGACATAGACGGAGATAGTTTTTATTATGACTCTGATTATTATAGGTTGTTTTCTTGTATTTGCTCTGTAAACTTTTTGATACAAAGAACACTCATCCCTGGGTCTTGATGAAGCTTTTATTTATTTCGCGGCGGCCCCTATATATATATATACACTCAATTGTTTTGTTGTTGGTTTTTTTTGGGTCAAGATTGTTTTGTTTTATATAATATTGATATTGTTTCTTCTTAAGTGTATGGGCTTTTTAGGGCTTGTTCAATATATGTTCTTACAATTTCTATTTCCTAAACATCCATCATTCTATAAATCTATGTGTAAAACTCAATTTCAAACTTAAATGACCAGTAGGATATATGCCATCAAACTTCATATTTTATTTATAATTTATTCCAAGCATTTCATTAACTGCCATAATTGTAATATATTAATAGCATATCAATCACCCCATTTCTTTTTGTTGCCATTCCCTCTAGCATATCGCCCCCTAAAATTACAAACAAACAAAAAATTGTAAATTACATATCCAATAATGTACATATGAAAAATATAAATATAAATATATACCTATAAAAATATAGGTATAAAAAAAATTTTAAAAAAACTAAGTCAGTTACTTTTTTAATTGAAATTTTCGTGAATTTTTCATAAATTTAAAATAGGTACATTGTATAATTGAATTTATGCACATTTTTTTTTATAAATTAAAAATAGGTACATTATTTAGAAGAAAAAAAATAAGTTCATTATACAAGGTAAATTGTTTTACTAGGTATACATTATTAGAGAAATAGGTACATTATTTAGAGAAAAAAATAATGTTTATTTATAAAAAAAAAAATTGTTTTCATAAAACTAACAATAAAAGAGTAATACTACACTTACCACATTTTTATCCCACATTTCTATACCACATGATGTGGTATGTCCATATTATATGCCATATTAATTAAATCAATGAAGTGTATTTTAATTAAGGCAATTAGAAAAACAAATACCAGAATAAATCATAAAAGAAAAGAAACTATTAAATAATTGTAATTGATGTGGTTGTCCACCTCAGCTGTCACATTGTATAAAGATGTGGTATACAAATGTGGTAAGAGTACGTAGCATTATTCACAATAAAAAGATGATCAAATTATTTTTCATAAAACAAGTAATAGGTGCTTTATTTAGAGAAAAAAAAATGTACATTATTTAGAGAAAAAAAATATTTACATTATTTAGAGAAAAAATAGGTTCATTAAAAAAAAATTCTTAAAAAAACAATAAATAGATTATCAAATTATTTTTCAACATAATTAGAATGTACACTATTATTCGTAAAAACTACAATAAAATAGATTACTAGTTGTATAATTCATAAAAGGATTACTAATACGTTAATGTTGAATTTAATATTTAATTTCAAATAAGTTTCTAAATTAATTCATATATCCATTAAAACTATTTGGAAATCTTTCCAAATTCAACATCTGTCATTAGTTACACCCCCCCCCCCCCCCCCCCCCTCCATAACACATTAACTTATAAATAGGGGTAGTTTTGGGATTCAAAAAATGTAATAAATCAGATATTAAGTTATATTAGGTAACTTGCTTAATTGGATTCTAATCATCGGATATTATTTGAAAAAATTGAGTATTTTAAATTAAAAAATAAAGAAAAGGGTTGTAGGTGATTTAAAATAAATTCTATGGTCTAAGCTTAATTTATTATTTAGTTTAATGTTTCTATTCGATGGTTGGCATTCCAACCGAGTTCCAACAATGCACTTTCCAGACCGAGAAAGCTGAACGTTGCATATTAGTATCCTCTCTCTTGGGAAATGAGGGAAGCACGAAGGTTTTATTAGTCTTTCTTGTTATTAATTATCTGGGAATTCCATTTGTATTATACTCATGTTGCCTTTCTCTCATCTCTTGGATATATTGCACGCATGCGTGGTTTGAGTCCTTGCATTTCCCCATATTGATTAACTTTTTATTAGTGCTTTTCCCCATATTGATTAACTTTTTAAATGCAATACTCACTCAATATAAAATTCAATCACAGCCATTGAAAGTGGCTCAATCTAATGGCTTAGGAATGTGTCTTAAAATATGTGTCAAAAATTGTGTTATCCTGACCGTATAAATGTGGTATATGGAGTCAAACTATTTCTCTGCATTTCATTACTTACTGCAAATGGAGAATCGTCTAGTAAGATGGGAGGAGTTAGACATGGACTGTTTGGCAAGTGTTTTTGAAAAGGTTGGTATGGAGTCACTGCTCCTGAATATCCCTTTTGTGTGCAAGTCATGGTACAAAGCGAGTCTCAGTCCTTGCTGCTGGCTAAGTCTCGACTTCACGGAAATTTTACCCAAGTACTACTGCACTTGGATTGGAAACGACGGTCGCTTTGTGAAAAGATTTGTAGATGAATATAGAATCGATAAGATGCGTTTCACTGTCACCGGATTTATGAAGCTCGTCATCCATCGTAGCAAAGGGCATGCTACTTTTCTCAGGCTACCTGGATGCTGTACCCTCGAAGCATTCAAATATGTTGCAGATGTGTAAGCTTTCTCAAAAAGTTTTACAATGTGTTTCAATATTAGTGCATATTTTTGGTTCTGTGGTTTATATTTTTCTTGATTTCAAACTACACAAGTTAATTTGGTACAAGAGTGATGTGCCTGAGTTTATTTTTATATTGTTGGCAGGTGTCCTGGCCTCAAGGCTTTGTCTTTGCCTAGTGAACTAGTGTTTCTGCAACGTAGCATGATTATAGAACTGATTGAAAAGTGGGAAAATTTGGAGTCATTGTCATTGAAAAGTCGCATAAATATTGCTGAACTCCTTTCACCAATCAGCCTTCACTGCAAGAACTTTCGTCGTTTAGATATACATGGTGCTTCAGTAGGTGAAGATGCGGCGTTGTCGATGGTCAAATTGGTGCCTAATATTGAGCACTTAAGCTTGAGACGGGCAAGAATTCCTCGGGGCAGTCTTATAACAATCTTACGGGGCTGTAAGAAGCTTGTGTGTTTGGATGTTAGCGGTTGTATAGGTTTTGATGAGGAAGACGAGGAAATATCAAAGCTTGCTTCTCATATTACTAGTTTCAGCTGTCTGGGTTCTAGACCTAGACTCTACTATGATTCTGATTCTGATTCCAATGGTTATTATGATTCTGATTCTGATTCCGATGATTATGAAGATTATGAGTATGCTGGCTCAGATGGGTATTATTACTCTGATGGGTACTACTATGGTGGAGGCAATTCTGATTGATCGTGGTGCAGAATTGTTCATTTAGAGGTTGTTTTGTTCTATTTGCTCTGAAAGTTGGTACTTGGGGCATTCGTTTCAACTTTTAATACAAAGAACACTGCTTGCTTCTGTATCAAACTTATATATATATATATATATTCGATGATTGTGGGGGTCCTATTGGGTGTTTTCATTGTAAGAAAATTTGCGAGAAACATTATGCTATGGTACCTTCTTGTGGCATGCGCCTAAATTTTCGAATAATAATGTGAAGCTTACCATAATCTGTGAACTCAATAACACATTATAAAGCCAACAATATACAACAGTTATAGAAAACCGACATTTCTTCATAGAAACAATCAAACAATGCAAACCCCTTGTCGAATCTAAAGAGCCGTACCCACATGTTTGGAAAGCTTGGGCTATAGCCGAGATTAGCCCATACCAAACAAATTTCAAATTGGGTTTTGGCCCATGAATCCTCTACAGTTAAGTACCGCCCCATTCTCTTCATTCTTCTGCCGTCAACTTTTCTTTCTTGTGAAATTAGTTTGGTTCAGCCACTCTCTCGGAGCAAGCAAGACCCAAGTAAGTTTCATCTCTCGTTACTTATTGCTGCTCCTTATCGTCGTTTAAATATGCTTTCTGTTTAGCCATCGTTCCTGTTCTGTTTCATTGAACAGTTCTGAGTTTTTTGCACCTTAATTTTGTCTTTTTTGTTTTTAAGAAAAGATGTATGTAGTTGTTTGTTTTCAGATAAAATGTTTTTCCCAGATGAAATTCCTTTTTGATTGATGAATCAGGACTTTAGATGGAGAAATTAAATTTTAAAAAATGGGGTGAAATTTTGTTGAGGGTGGTTTGGAAGTTCAATCTGCCCCAATCTTCAGGAAAGAAAAGAAGAAAAAATTGTTTTTGAATTGGCTCACTCAGTTAAGTCTGCTGCCGATCCCAAATATTATTGGACCAGTTATTTTGAATTGGGCGTTGATTGTTTCCCTACTTGATAGTTTACTCACTTTGACCAATGAAATTTATAGATTATCACCAGAAACATTTGCTAGATCAATCTTCCTTTTGGGAGGCAAAGGTCAGTTTTACCTTTGGTCCTATATATGTTAACTACAAAATACAAGTTATTGTACATTGATTGCACTTTTTCATTTCTAACAAACCCAAGTTTTTGTTATCCTGCTTGTTTTTGCGTTTCCTTTTGTTTTTGGTAAATATGGCTTGTCATTGCCGATCCTTTCGCTTTTCATTGCCTTTATCTTACATTCAAGGTGAGCTGATTCTCATTCCATCTTCGGTTCATTAGTTTTCTTAATAATTTGGGTGTTTTTATTTCCCATTAATGATTTGATATCATGTCCTTTCTTGTAGATGGAGAATGAACGAAGATGGGAGGACTTAAATGTGGACTGTTTGGTGAATGTTTTTGGAAGAGTAGAGATGCAGTCACTACTCTTGGACGTTCCCTTTGTGTGCAAGTCATGGTACACAGCATCCCTGAGTCCTTCATGCTGGGAATATCTCATTTTTCCTGGTGGTTTTGATGGCTTTGACCTTCCAACTCACGATCTTTGGAGTTCTGAGGGTGAACTTGGAACCTTTATGGATAGGTTTCGATGTATATATCGAATTGATGAGGATCGTTTCTCTGTCACTGCATTTCTAAAGGTGGTTGTCAATCGTAGCAGAGGGCAAGCTACTGTTGTCAGGCTACCTGGATTTTGTTCCTCGGAAGCAATGAAATATGTTGCAGATGTGTAAGCTTTTTCAAAAGTATTTGTATGTGTATCATTAGTGCATTTTTTTGGGTTTTAGCTTTATGTATTTTGACTTTTAAGAGTTTCTTCTGATGTAAGTATTTAATCATGTTCTTTATCTCTTTAATATCTTTTCAGTCACCCTAAAATGACAGGGTTAAACTACTGTTTGCAGGTGTCCTCGCCTGAAGGCTCTGTACATTGACAAAATGATTGCTGAACTAATTGGAAAGTGGAAAGATTTGGAGGAGTTGTTCTTGGGGAGCAGCATTGGTATTGAGAAAACCCTGTCAGAGATCGGCATTCACTGCAAGAAATTTTGGCGTTTACATGTGGGTAATGCCTATATATGTAATGATGAGGCATTGGCAATTGTCAAGTTGGTGCCTAATATTAAGCACTTGAGCTTGAGGCAGGCAGACATTGAACGGGATAATCTTGTCACAATACTACAGGGCTGCAAGGAGCTTGTGGCTTTGGATGTCAGTGATTGTAGAGGTTTTGACGAGGGCGATGATGAAATATATAAGCTTGCTTCTCATATCACTAATTTCAGGTGTGAGGGTTCCTCTTCTAAATATTCTTCTGATTCCGATGATTACCTTGATCGAAATCCTGTCTATTTTTTTGGATATGAATCTGATTAAAACAGAGTAGTAGTATGCTCTCGCAGTGTCTCATTTTTTGCGTCCATTGAAACTGATCGTTGTAATTTTACTTTGAAATCTAAATTTTCGAATTTTGACTGATTAATATAACGTCTACTTTAATTTCCCTCCATCCATGTGTGAATTTGATCACGTTGGAAAATTACTCCTAATTTGAAGTGTAGTTTAATTTCCCTCCATCCCTGTGGTTGCACTTTCTTTGTTAGGGTTTTAATCACAAATGTTTCCTTAGATTTGTCAAATTATCACATTTAGTTATTGGTCTTTTATGTTATACATCACACATCAAAATTGTCCTACGATCAGATTCAGTCAAAAAGTCTGCTAGTGCTAGATTGCTGATGTGGAATTTAAGTAAAACCTACATATCAAATGAAATAACGTAACATGGATTAACTAAATAATTATTATTTTTAAATAGTTTAAAATTCATAGAAAATTAGAAATTTAGAAATGAAAAAGAAAAATAATTAAAAGACAATCAGCAACAATCGTCCGCTCTCTCTCTCTCTCTCTCTCTCTCTCTCTCTCTCTCTCTCTCTCTCTCTCCCCGCCTTATGCCTGGGTACAGAGAACCCACCGCCATTGTTAGCATCCGATTGGGTTATAATGGCGGCTGATTATGTCTTTGGTACAGAGATCCATCTGCACCAGAGTGCTCACCAAGCTTTGCCCAAAAGTGGCGGTGATTATGTCCTTGGTCCTTTTCACCAAAACAAAGCAACCAAGAGCTCCAAATGATCCATACAACAAAGCAATGAAACTCACACACAAGGCCATTGAAGAAAACAGCCACACCAAGACCATATAAGAGAACAGAGGAGTCTCCAAAAGCACGTAGAAGCTAGCCTATTTTGCAGAAAAATTATTAGATCCTCCACCATCACAACCCCCATAGCCCCAACATCAACATCAGCCAAAATGCTAAGGGGCTAAATGGGTCAGCGTGGGAAATCCCAGTTGAAATAGAAAACAACCCCAAAGGTTCAAAGATTGGGATGAGAACTTGTGAGGTCTGGCTAGAAGTGGAGTGTCTTCTTTGTCAAACACCTCCTCGCCGCCATTATGACCCAATCGGATGCTAACAATGGCGGTGGGTTCTCTGTACCAAGCATAAGGCTGAGAGCAGAGAGAGAGGGAAGTGAGAGAGAGAGAGAGAGAGAGAGAGAGAGAGTAGAGGCGGAGGGAGGTGGAGGCGGAAGGTTGCAGTCTTTTAATTTTTTTTCTTTTTCATTTCTAAATTTTCTATGAATTTTAAACTATTTAAAAATAATCATTATTTAGTTAATCCACGTGGCACAATTTCATTGAATATGTGGACTATATTTAAATTCCACATCAACAATCTAACATAATTTTTTATTGAATCTGACTGCAAGACAATTTTGATATGTCATGTGTAACATAAAGGACCAATAATGTAAATAAAATAATTTTAAAAAAATACAGGACCAAAGGTGATAATTTGGTAAACATCAAGGACCATTTGTGATAAAAACACTTTTTTTAATTTATTTAAATACAAGCGATAGTCTAAACTATAAATGGATAGGGAGTTTCTTACACACTACCAAGATGCCATGAGAGTTCGAATATGAAACATTTGCAAGTTAAGACCCTTTTTAACTGGGCTAGACCTTGTTCGCATGTTGTTGCACATTTAAGTCATTGACAATTTTACAACGGACTGTCACGACTCCACAGTGAAGCCACAGTGGTGACCTCCGTTGTCGTTTTCAACAGTTGTGAGTTCTAATATTTCTTTTGTATTGTATGTGTCTTATAAATTCGCTCATCCCCTTTTCTCCACACATGGGCAAAAAAGTTTAATTTTTCAGTTTGAATGAGTTGTGATATGTTGAAATTCATAGTTTTTGTTATTATCTGCTGTGGGATCTGTCTGGTGAACTTGAATTTTGTTTAAAATTGACTGAATGCTCATAGAATGTAGTGCAATGTCCTTGATATTGGCCAAAATAACAGCAAACGGAGAAATCAGATGTTAACTTTTCTGGCCTAAAAATAGTTTTGTTAGGTTAGTTTTAGCCTCAATTTAGATGCTTTACTATGGAATTTAAGGTATTTGAATTGGAATTTATTGCCATTCTAAGTTTGTTTTGGTAAGAAATTTAGTTTTTGTGTTTTGGTTTCCAATTTGGTAATTGAGATTTATCTTATACTGCATAATACCTTTTGTATCACAACCTGATCCTTTGTTGAAGGTGTTTAAATTTGTTGAAAACCCTTATAGCTTAAATAAATCATATTGCTTACACGTTATGTTTATGTGAGTTTGTTAAGAACTTGGAACCCACAACAAACAATACTCACAAACATATATAGAAAATCACATAAAATAGAAAAAGTAATAAAATTACCTTGTTCAAGTAGCTACAATTTGTAGGATAAGATTTGTGGAATGATAAGATGATATGTGTAGTAGAATGATAGTTGTGTATGTTATTATTCTGTTTAATTTTTGTGGTTCAATGTTATTAATTTGTCTAGTAATTATTGATGTTATTTGCATAAATAGATATTATTGGAATATTGGTATGCTACAACGGAAGTTTGGTTCACAAGGATAACATTCAGAGTTATGAATGTGAGGAGGCTAAAGGTATAATAGTGACATGGGACATAACCTTTCTCGACTTTGTTGACCGCATTTATAAGATCATGAATGCATATCCCAACAAATACATTGTCACACTGAAGTATTCTGTTCCTATATCCTCCTCTATCTATAAGCATGTAAGGGTTGAAGACAATGTTGATATTCAGTATTTTCTAAAGTACAACACAGATGTTATGGCCTCTAAAGTAATCACTTTTTTAGCAACCCTGAAAAATATAGAAGGACATGGTATTGAAGGGTGCAATGGCATTGTAAGCATTGAGAGTAGTAATGCTTCCTCTGCATTTGTTATGGAACATACCAATGAGGTAATTGGAGACAACGAAATTGAAAATGGTGGAAATGGTTTTAATTGGATTGATTAAGTTGAAGATGTTAATTTTGAAAGTGTCGAAAACATAGTTGCTGATTTGTGTGGACCTAGCACCAAAGAGGAATCGTACTCTGCGCCAAATGTGCATCCTCATGGCGACAACAATTTCAAACCCTCCACTGTGCAAGTTAGACAAGCGCAATCTGAACCTCCCCGAAAATCAAGTTGGACCGAAATGCATAGAAGCCGGGTTCATTTGATGCTTGGTCAGAGTATGCAACATATTAATTATGGTGGATGCCTTTTTGCATAAATTGGGAATCAAATTTTAAGGTTGGTCGAGTTTTTCAAATAAGATTGCCCATTTAAAAATAATAAGTTTATCAGTAATTAGAGGCCACTTTTGATTGAGAACAATCCAATTTGGGAAACATCGGTTGTATGTTCGCTATTGGCAACTTCCTTACCCTTGGCAACTTCGGGCATATAAAGTTGGGTTACATCAGTTTAAGGTTGTTAAATACAATCCATTTCATGAATGTGATCTTAGGTATCTAAATAGTCACCATCCTTAAGTTACTACTGGATTGTTGTCTGACTCTGTGAATTGGAGATTGAAGGATTCGCGCACCATTTATACTCCAGGCGATATCAAGAAAGATGTGTAAAAAAAAAATTTGGTGTGACCATAAGCTACGCTATAGCTTGGAGAAGCCGAAAGTTAGCTTTCAAAACAATTAGAGGGTCTACAAAATAGTCATATTCCCTTCTCCCTTCCTATTGTTATGAATTGGAGTATACAAATCCTGGAACTTTGACATACATTGAGATTGATGTAGCCGACCGCTTCTTATATATATATTTTTTCATGTCAATTGGTGCATGCATAAAAGGATTTAAGTCCTCAATGCATCCCGTGATTACTATTGATGCTACGCATTTGAAGTGCAAGTACGAAGGTATTTTGTTTCTTGCGACCGCATTTGACGAAAATAGTAATATATATCCTATTGCCTTTAGGATTGGAGATTTGGAGACAAATGCAGCTTGGGAGTGGTTCTTCGCAAAACTACATTGTGCAATTGGTGATTGCTCAAACCTTGTTGTCATATTTGATCGAAATGTTGGCATAGAAAATGGGTTGAAAAGGGTTTTTCTTGAGGCAACACATGGTATTTGCTTATATCACTTGAAAGGCAATATGAAAGCCTCATTTCACTTGAAGCAGCAAGATTCGATATTAGGATTTTTTGTAAGGGTAACCAAGTCTTATTGTTTAGCGGAGTTCAATCGTCACTTCTCCATGATAAACAACGAGGGAGCACTATGCCAAAAAAGGGCTTTAGCAACGGATAAAATCCGTTGCCTATTACACATAAATTCCGTGGTATTCAAGCATGTTGCCTATTACTATGTAATAGGCATCGGATATTCTCCGTCGCTGTTTCTCACTTTCTACATCGTATCTTTCGTAACTCCGATGCCTAAATGATTTCTAGAAGCCAAAAAAGGGTTGACTTCTGACGCCTAAACCTGAAACAGCATCAGTATTTTTAAAAGGGATGAGGCTAAAGCGATCTAACAGCATCAGTGATATCAAATATGCTGATGCATATAATCAATTACAACATCGTAGAAACATATAATGGTGTTGTGAATTATGGTATACATCATCGCTTTTTTAATTTTGCGGACGTGAAAAGCCTCCAATAGTGCTGGTGGTTACATAAATGATGATGATACTTCTCGTTTTAGGCATCAGTGATAATAGATATCTGGTTGTTGTTTTTATCTTTCAACTTCAGTTATTTCTGGACAACTGAAGTTGTTATAAACAATAGGCATCATTTATGTAAGGAAAGGGTAGGTATCTTGCTTGTTTCACATCGCACTTTACTTAATTACTGTAATAGTATTTAAGAAAGGCCTCATTTCCAAATCATGTTGTGTTGCCATTGCTCATAAAAAAAAATATTATATAAACAATAATTTAAATATATCCATAATTGTCTATATATATATATATGTATAAGCAAAATACTTGAATGATCCATACTTGTCACATCCAAATCGCAAATTTACCAGCCCTACACCACAAATTATCCATACTTGTCTATGCATAAGCAAAAAACTAGCTAGAAAGACATGTAAAATGAAGGAACATTTAGGTTAATCAAAAAGCCATTCTAGGACATGACTTGCCAATTCTTCTCGCACCTCATCCAATTCCATTTGGGTGTACGTGTCCCTCCTTCTAGCTCTATACTGGAAAAAAAAAAACACATATATAGAATGTAAACACAAAATATGATCATAAGCTTAAAAAGTGCAAGGTACTAAATTTGCATAAGATATGTTGTCACTTCAAATGAACCAATATGCAAATTTACGAAATCATATTGGTGAACAAGAAAATCTAATTTGTCAATCAATCTAATTAGATGATCATGTGATGGGGTAGAGAGTTGGACAAGCATAGCTAGCATTTTTTCTCAATTGACACAGACCTAACTACCAAAAAAACAGAGGCACATTGCTGTGAAAAAAACAGAGGCACATAGGTAGCAACTTCTGTTTTTCTCAATTGACACAGACCTAACTACCAAAATTACACAAGGTTCATATTAAAACAGACCCAACTACCAAAAAAACAGAAGTTGCAAATTTCCAGAAGTACCTTATTTCGAAATTCAAGGGAGGAATCTTGACAAATGTCCTTCATGTATCTCATCACACAATACCCACATGACTTGCCATCGTTTTGTTTAGGAGCACCCTACATTTTTACACAACAATTCAGCATTTAGTTAGTTAGGTTCCTTAAAATTAATCTTGCAATGTTTGTGAAATACAAGCATACCGAAAGCATAATCCACGTTGGTAATTTACGAGGTCGTCTCCCAATTTGCGCATTGAAAGCTTTGATCCCACTTTAACAGATAAATAACACTTGTTATAGACCGTAAGCCAAATGCAAAAAATGTACATATTAAGGAAACAACTAAGAGAGAAGGACTTACTCATTTACAACAGTTTTCCATGCATCATGAGGGTGACGAGCCCCAAGAGGATCCATGACATACACATTATCTTTGTCCTCATCAATTATTGTTAGGATCCAATGTCCCCTAATGTTAATTCAAAACATATTAGTAATACTCAAACATTCCTTGCAAAAAAAATAAAAGAACCACTTGACTTACCCAAGATTATATGGAATCAAAAAGATGCTGTCAATGCTCGTTTGTTTCAAACATTTCGTAATGTATTCCGACCTCACATTCCCATCTCTTGGATCATGTGCTGTACGTGCTGGGTCCATAAATCCAATCACTTGATCCCTTTGTTGGTTTTTTACCAAGCAAAACAAATAGCTGCCAACCATTTTCCATAGTTACTAACTAAATGAGACACAAGATTAATAGCCAATATGAGAAACAGAAAATTATAAAACATCAAGTTACTATTACCTAATATAAGCAGTTATTATAGTTTGTCCTATTTCTCTCATTTCAGCAAACGCGATAACTTGTTCTTGAAAGATGTATACAATCTTTTTCACACCAAATAGGTCCTCATCAAGATTTGTGGAGATAGTCTGACCTTTGGACATCACTCGCTGTGCGTATGCATATAAAACCTTGCAAGACTTTGGCATTGTTGGTGATATAGACTTGAATAAAGTCTTTGCAAATTTTTCCTTTGTATAAGTTTCCCTCTTCTTCTACAATTATTGCATAAAGCAGAAGGTTATATATATAAATATATACAATTACATACATATTAGATAGAATAAAACATAACAAGCTTAAAAGAAAAGAAGTTTACCACTTTATCATCAAAGACAATAAGATCTTCAGGCCAAGCTACGTGCGACCCAATGGCATCCCCAACCGTTTCTAACACTCCTTTCACAGGGATTGGTAGTGGACAATCTCCCTTTAGTGCACAATTCACAGCTACTCTTATGTTCCCCTCTCCCAAAGGAACATTATGAACCAGCTGGTTTGGCACATTAATCTCAACTATTGTGCCACTTGCAACAAGGTTTGCCTTTTCGCCGAAAGCCAATTTGCATTCTTTCCCCTAATATGCATATAAAAGACAAGTCACAAATATAAAACAAGCTAAACATATCAATTTCAGCAAGCATTTATATCAATTAAGTAGAAGACGGAGTCAAAGAAAGAGATCGTAGAGGCCTAGGAAAAAACCAGAGGCCTACGAAGCTTCACAGTTAATATTCACGAGCTTGGCTTACAAATTAATTAAGTAAGAGATTGTGGGTGGTCTATTTAATTGTAGAATCTAATGTCATTGCCTTATTAGGTAAATGAGAATGAAGAAAACTAACAATATTAAGATCACGAACAAACAAACAAACAAATAACATTCAGTGTCAGCAAGCACACTAAACATTAAGATCACGAACAAACAAAAAAATGAAAAAGGAGAGCAATTATGAATCATTACACCAATCTGCACAAAACTAACAACCTTTATTTACAGTGAATTTGTCAAAAAGTTCAGATATTATGGCCATGAAATTCATATAAATCTTATCCTAATCAGTAATTTTGTGTGTAAATATTTAGAGCAAGTATATCAAAATAAATGAAAATCAGCATTACCTTCATAAACTCACTTTCAGTTTGCTCCACCACATCCTCACAGTCTTCGTCACCACAAATTTGTTTTTCACCCTCCTCAAGTTTTGTCTGTATGTTTGTTGATGCTTTCTCGGATAAGATGGGAGATGGATGTATATTTGGGGATTGGAGAGATGTGTTATTAGGAACTTGAGTGTTAATCACCATCTTTAGCATCTCGATTTGCTTTTCAAGAGCTTGTTGCGTAGCTTCATGCCTTTTTTGTTGCTCTTCCATCATCTGTCTTGTCTCCATTATCATAGAATCTCGTTGTTCCAACCTTACCTTCGAGACACACTCCCTCTTCTTCCTAGGAACTTTGAAATATGCATTTGGCTTCACATTACCTCCCACACCCCTCACCCTTCCAGCATGTTCAGGGGTCCCTAAAGCCATTGACAAAACATCATTACTCCCAGATATGGTTAAAGTGCCTTCTTCTTTCTCCTTCATCAAGTTATCCTGAAACCATTATATCAACAAAAAGAAGGTGATCACAATCAACATCATAGACATTTTTCTGTAATTTTTATTGTCAACAAAAGATACCATAAATTAACCAATGAATTAGTACTTACAATCTTTTCAGCCATTACAGCCACTTCCTCATCAACTATCTGCCCATTTTTATCTTTACGTGCATACTTCCATAAAAGAGCTCTGTCAATGTCCTATACACAAATAAGAGTCAAAAAAACAGTTTCTTCTCTTACACTTACCAAGTCTTCGGCCACTCCAAGATACCCTTTACGGCCTGTTTTGTGATGATATTTGCGTTTACTTTGCTTTTCCTTTTGGGCTTGGTGGATTTCCTACATTATAAGTATAGGACCAGAAGTTTATATGTCATATTTATCCAAAACAATCAATGCTTGAAATGAAAAACAACAAATTTGTATGTCAGCATACCTGCCATTCAGCACTTAATCTTGAGGTTACAAAAGTTTGCCAATCCGATAACTCAATGAAGTCATACATGCCCGGAGGCTGCTTTAATGCTTGTTGGTCATTTCTATATGGTAGTATGTGGTACCTCGTTAAGTTAGACTTGAACTGCCTCCACTTGTTACAAGCTGATTGCAATATCCCCGGTTTGCTTTCGGGTGGCAATTCAAATACTGCCTGCATAAAATAAATACAGATGTTCAGTATAGGCAAATTACAATAGAAAACTAAAAAACATCTGTACAAGCATGAAACTAAATGAGTGCCACATAATATCAATATGTAAAAGCATTAGTACAAGCTATTTCAGTCTATTGCATGCCAAAAACCTATGAGATAGCTTATAAATACACATAAATTAATTAGTATTACCGTAATTTCTGTCCACACTTTCTCTTTCAACTGGTCATCCACATCACTCCAAGCATTGATGGTAATGGGGATAAAGGTTCGAGCTACTACTCCTGTGTATGAAGCCAATTGTTTACCCGTCTGACCACTTGCTTCTCTTTTGGAGTTAAATAGAACTTGTATCGTTTTCCCTTTACGTTTCTTTATTTGAATTTGATTCATTTCTGTTGGACCACGCTTCCTTTTACCTTCACTATTTGATGTACTAGTTGTTTGTGATGCACTCCCTTCATTTGATTCAGCCATATCTGCATAAAAGAAGAACATTAGAATATGCATATATAACAAAATAAATTCTGTAAATTGACAATACACACAAAAGATAATACACATAATATAGTTAATGAAAATTCTCACATAAAAAACTATCTATGCTTGTTTTTTTCTATTAGTGACCCATATCCCCTCACAATCTGTTCGCATATACTTCGCCTCACCCTCACCAATATCATATTTAAATTGTTCTACAACTGGCAGTCCATTAGTAAAGGATTCGTGCTCAAGTACGGCATCCTCTAACTCATCACCATGAACATAAACTCTATTCGGCATTGGAAGTGCAATTGACCAACCATCAGTTTCAGGGTCATCAACGTAAAATACTTGCCTCACTTGAGTGGCCATAACAAATTCATCCTTTCGATAACCTCTCCGATTAAGGTTCACCATAGTCAACCCACTATCCTCGGCATATTTGACACCTTTCTCATTCTCTACCCATGCACACTTAAATAAAGGAACTTGAAACTGATTATAATTAAGCTCCCATATCTCTTCGATAACCCCATAGAATATCATGTTTGAGACAACTGGATTTTTATCCTTTGCACTTGAAACTTGCATACTACTTGCCACCAAGCAAACCCCACTATTTTGGACAGCACGTTCATTGTCACGAGCCTTAGTGTGGTAACGGTACCCATCTATGGCATAACCGTTATATTTCAAAACTCCCTTACGTGGTCCATGTGCTAGCCACTTAACAATGTTTGTCACTCCATTCAAATTCATAGTTAATTGACCACCAACCTGAAAATATAAAAGATAATTAAAATCTGTTTGAGGTACCAAACCCTCGTCACTTTAGTAAAATGAACACTACTAACCCGATTATGAAACCAGTCAATAAACCTTCGGTTGTGCATGTCTTGTATCCATTTTTCGTCTTTTGCTTTCCTTGGATTACTCTCCTTCAAATGGTCTTTATGGTCACTGTAAAAATTACAGTCCACATAGAAGCATCTAATGTTAAAGTTTGACTTATCCATAAAATAAACCTAAGAAAACAGAATAATTGGATTAGGATAACTTACTTAATGTAAGGATCAACTTCAGCTGTATTATCCAAGACAGTTAGATGTGCTTGGTCCAATTGTTCGCGGGGCACAGATTCTATACATGGACATGATAAAGATGTACTAGTATTTGCTAAATGCAAGCGTGATGTAGGAACCCCAATTTCACTTAAATCAGCCATGAACTCTGAGCAAAACTCCACAGATTCTTCCATAAGAATGCGTTCAACGATACAACCTTCCGGATACACACGACTATGTACATAACCCTTTAATACCTTCATGTACCTTTCAAAAGGGTACATCCATCTATAAAAAACTGGTCCACACAAACGAACCTCTCTAATAAGATGCACCGTTAGATGGACCATAACATCAAAGAACGATGGAGGAAAAAATTGTTCCAGCAAGCACAATGTAGCCACAAGGTCGGATTGTATCTTATCTAGCTTAGGTACATCCACCACTTTCTTACATAAATCATTGAAGAAGAAGCAAAACCTCGTTATTGCATATCTAACATGCTTGGGCAGCACACCACGTATTACAACCGGTAGCAATTGTTGCATCAATACGTGGCAGTCATGTGAGTTAAGACCAACTAGTTTCAACTCTTTCATGCATACAAGGTTTCTTATGTTCGAAGAGTAACCTTCAGGCACTTTTATACTCATCAATGCCTTGCACATAGATATTTTCTCATTTTTATTCAATGTACACATTGCTGGAGGCAAAAAAGTTCTCTTCTCGCCAACTTGTGGTGCCAAACTAGTTCTTACCCCCAATTTAACGAGATCTTTACGAGCTGCCACCCCATCTTTTGTTTTCCCGGGAATGTTCAACAATGTACCGAAAATACTCTCGCATACATTCTTCTCGATGTGCATAACATCGAGGCAATGTCGAACATACAACGATTTCCAATAAGGAAGGTCAAAGAAAATTGATCTCTTCTTATAACACTTAGTACAACCATCATCTTTCCGCTTCCCAATTCTCTTCCCCCACTCATAGTTTATGGCTTCAACTTCTTTCAATACTTGTTCCCCGATTAAAGGTTTTGGTGCCGGGTCAAGTTCTTCCTTACCATTAAAATCTTCACTTAATGTTCTATAAGGATGATAACGAGATAAGAATCTTCGGTGTCCGGTGAATGCCATTTTATTTCCATGTTCCAACCTTTCCGCATATGTCTTCTCACCACAAATTGGACATGCATAATATCCTTTCGTAGTGCACCCGGACAAATTACCATAAGCTGGAAAATCATTGATTGTCCACAAAAGTACAGATCTTAAGGTGAAGGACTGTTGTCGGAAAACATCATAGACTCCCTCCACTCCATCCCACAATGTTCTTAAATCCTCAACCAATGGTTCCAAGTACACATCTATATCATTGCCAGGTTGTCTAGGGCCAGAAATTAATAACGTTAAGATCATAAACTTCCTCTTCATGCACAGCTCCGGATGAAGGTTATATGTGACCAAAATTACTGGCCAGCAGGTATATCTACTACTAAGAGAACTATGTGGGTTTATCCCATCCGATGAAAGGGCTAACCTAAGGTTTCTAGGCTCACTTGCAAAATCTGGCCACAAATGATCAATCATCTTCCACGATGGTGAATCAGCTGGATGACGCAATCGACCATCTTTTATTCGACTTTCATCATGCCAAGTTAAACTTTTTGAAGTTTCAAATGACTTAAACATTCTTTTGAACCTTGGGATAGGAGGAAAGTACCATAAAACCTTCGCTGGGACCCCTTTCTTCTCCACATTCTTCTTTGTCACCTTCCATCATGATAGGCCACATTTAGGGCAGGTTATCAAATCATGATACTTATTCCTATATAAAATGCAATCATTGTAGCATGCATGTATCTTCTCATACTTCAATCCCAAGGCATTCAATGTCTTTTTTGCCTCATACATACATGATGGTAGCTCATGACCAATTGGAAGCAAATCTCCAACTTCAATAAGCATATCGGAGAAACAATTGTCGGTCATGCCATGCCTTGCTTTAAGATTGTACAACTTAACCAATCCCGACAACTTGGTGTGCTTATGACACCCGGGATAAAGAGGTTTTTCTGCTTCTTCCACAAACTTCCTAAATTCATCCGGGTTTTCACTAAAGTGTTCATGTGCACCTTCGCACATATCAATTGTCTCATCCACTACATCACGTTCAAGATATGGTTCTTGATTTACACTTTCACTTCCATTTGATTCAATAGGTTGCCCATGCCATATCCAATCCTTATAGGTTTGGTCAACCCCATTGAAATACAAATGCTCCCTTATTACTCTAATAGTAAACTTTCTTGTATTCCCACATCTCTCGCATGGACAATGAATGCGCCTATGATCAATAGCATTTGCTAATGCTATCCTTAGAAATTCTTCAACCCCATCTTCATACTCTTTGCTTCTTCTATCTTCATGCATCCAAGATTTATCCATATCCCTTTAACCAGTCCATTTCATAAACACAAAAAATATTATAGACAACTTCAGTTCACATTTCAAATAATGAGGGAAGCTGCCTATTATATGAGAGCATCTCAAGTTGCTTGAGATAGGAGTAGCAAGGTATACTCTGTCATTTCTTTAATATTGCAAATAAAAAACAAATATGGCCAAACAATATATAAATTGAACCCTAACGAAATGAGTGTTTTAATTATGCATATCCAGTTTATCCTATAGCTAGCATTTAGAGTACTTCACAAACAAAACAAAAAAAAGAAACCCAAATTTAAGCATGGCATGAAAAAGTGCAAGAACTTGTAATTTTTTATGAAATACAAGTGTACTTATAGCAGTCAGAAGATCAGCAGTTGCAGAAACAGATCTAATCCCTCTTTGACAACCCTGCAAATTAAGGGTAATACAAATGAGCATATATGTAATGGGCAGCCTAACAAACTTTCAAGGGTCTCCTGGAATGTTAGTTTGAAAGTAAAAGAAGCAAAGCAAGGCAGAGTCAACTTGGACTAGAAAACTGTACAATATTATTTACAAAGTAAACACAGAAATTGAAACCTAGTAAAAATAAAAATAAAAAGCTAATCTACTAATAGAAGTTACAGCCACTTTCAGGTGTATTGAACATGTAAGGAATGTTTAAAAACCCACCTTAAATTTGCAACTTCCAAGAAACTACCCAAACTGATAAATGTTCCATCTTAGATAAAAGAACAATTCAAAACCTAATAAATGTTCTATCTTAGGTAAAAGAACAATTCAAAGCCTAAACTAACAAATTCTACTTAGAAAATAGCAAAACCACTTGTCAAACTAATTACATAACAAACTAAACACATGGACTCTGAAACTGATGGTGGCAATTTGTGATGTCAATTCAGTTCCCATGGCATAGTCAATGAGCTTTGCAATGGTTCACCTGTCTTTCTCATATGAGAGTTGCAGGAATTTTGTTTGATGAATTACATAAATGGTCAATACCAAGCCAAGCTCTACGTATTTTACTAACTTGACGAATGTGAAAAAAACCCAATTATGTTTATAGCATAGACTGAAAGCAAACACCTATAAAAAACTAAAATTCCCAAAACTCAATTCTACATGAAAATACAAAAGCCACAAAATCAAATTATCAAATAAACCAAGCCACCGAATCAGATTAAACCATCAAGCAGGTTCCAAGATAATCAATCACAAATTTAGCAACATAACACAACAAAAAGCTATAAAGGAGGTGTGGGGTGTGGTAAAAACCCTAACTTGAAGATTTTCCTAGTATTGGGAGAAAGAATGTTTAACCTTAAATTTTAGTTGTGAAGTGAGAAGAAAAGCTTACCAGAAAAGGAGGTGTGGGGTGTGGTAAAAACCCTAACTTTTGGGGGAAAGGGAAATGTGCTTCGAACTAGTAGATGAAATCACACAATTGTCAACTTAAACTTCCGTCTGAGTGTCTGGGCTAGTGAAATTGTGTGAGCTGGCTTGAGAATCGTCCAATGGAAGAATGATTCTCACTGTGAATATGAGGGTTTTAGCAAGAATGAGGCAGTGATGGAGGAGAGAGCAGAAACAGAGAGTTTCAGAGTGACAGAAGGAGAGTTTTGTTCAGGAGAGTTTGCGAGGGAGTTAGGGTACCGTGAGTGAGTGAAAAAATTGGGAGGGAGTTAGAAGAATGGGGGCTACAGTTTGAGAGGGAGCTGTGAAGTTTCAGAGAGTTTGCGAGGGAGAGTGAAAATTTTGGGTTAGGGCGTTGACTTAGACTTTAGGCATCAGAGGTACAGTACCAAAAACTGACCCTCTTAAAAATAAAATTAAAACTAATCACTTTAGGCATCTATATTTTTGTAGGTGATGCTAAAATGGAATAAAGGCATCGTCATAAATAATCAAAAATGCGCGCGGATGTCTTTATACCTGTTTAGTGTCGTTATATTTCAAATTCATGCCTAATCTACTAATAGCATCGATTTACCTTTTTACCGATGCCTATCTACTGTTGCTGTAAGTGAAATTTGACATAGTGGAGTGCAAACTTATCTACTATGTGTAGGCCTCCATAAGTGGTCTCGAGCCCATTGTGACGGACGACAATATAATGTTGATTGACTAATATTGTGGAGCCGATTAATTCAGTTCTTCGTTTTACAAGGATGCTTCTGGTGGTACACTTGATTGACAAAATTACAAATTTGCTTCTCAATTTGTTTAGTCAACGTCGAGATTTAGTAATGAAATGTAAATCTATATTGTGCCTTGATTTAGACGAAAAGAAGTTATGGAAGAGGTTAAAAGCTGCTTCAAGGATGAATGTGGTCAAAACCAATAATGTGGAGTATAATGTTCTATATGGTGATATAAACGATTTGATGCACTTGCAAAATCATAGTTGTACATGTAGGAAGTTTGACTTAGAGCAACTCTCGTGCAGGCATGCTATTGCGGTATGTCGGCACTTGAAATTGGACCCTTACTCGTTTGCCTCTTCGTATTACACACGAGATACATGGGCAGTTGCATATGCTAAATCCATTTATCCTATACCACCTCAAGGGACATGGGTTATTCTCAAAAATTTTAACAATGTAAAAATCCTCCCTCCTATTTCAAAGGTTATGTCGGGGCGTCGTAAAACGCAAAGAATAGCTTCTAAAAGAAAGGAGTCACGTGAAAAGAAAAAAAAAAGAAACTCAAGGTTCGGTGTGAAGGGCCACTACCAAAATACATGCAAAGAAGTATCCCCTTCACCAACAAATGTTGCATAAATGTTAGAGTTGTTTACTTTGTATGTCTCATTTCATAAACTGGGAAGTTGATGAATAGGTTGGGTGATGCTGCAAGGATGAAAGTCAGTAAACTCAAAGGTCATGGCAGGCATATGGAAGAAGCTAAGAAGTCCCTTGTAATGAGAGGCCATCATTAATAAAGTGTGGTGTCGTGGGCCACAATGATACCAACTGTAAAAACAATGTTCTACTGGCCAATGTATCATTAATTTGGTTTCTTAGAGATTATGATTTCTGTTGATTTGTTATGTACCGTTAATTTGAATTTCATTTGTATTAGATTTGGTAAAATTTGGATTTTTACCTCATATATAGGCCTCCCCCTGAAAATTTCGATTGCAAGCTTGAATTGGTAATAGGCAAACTTTGATGGGTCAGTGGTATAAAAAAGAATGTCGGCATTTAGATACTCAATCAATTTCACTGTCTTCATGCTGCATGAGGTACTGTCTACCCTAGAAGTAGACAAATTAGAAGTGCACGTATTTACCACATCCAAAATGTCCATAAAATTAACACAGCTTACCTGTCACTTTGTTGAGGAACATATGGAATGCTGCAAATTGTGAATAGGTTAAACTTAGACATCTCAATCCCTTTTTTTTTCACCTTGTCAACCTCAGAACTCTCATAAAACCGCATATCGTAAAGCACCTGTCAAGTGTATGGCTAATAGGCTCCATAAATCTAACAAGCTTAATGGCTAATAGGCTCCATACACAGTGACAGGATGTCTGACAAAGTCGATTTCTACTGCCACCCAATGACACCCTTGAACATTATACAGGACATACCTTGTGCACTTTTGTCCACGCTTGCTCATACCCGTGTTACCATGAACCGTGGACAAAGTGATGTATATTTTTGAGGTAGTTAGGTGGAGGATCAACGGTACTTGAAGCAGTTTGTTTCCTCATAACTCGTTTCGTTGGAGGCATTGTTAACGGTTGTAAAAATTGCTGCAAACAATTGTGAAACCACGTTACATAAATCGGAACCAATGCACCAAACACAGGCAACCACATTACTCCCAATAATGCAACAAATGCAATTAATTGAATATGTACACATTCTTACCTGCAAACAAAAATAAGCACTTGTCCACTCCATTCCAAACAGTAAAGGATGACACAGTTGTCTTTTGCATATTAGAAATGTGGCCATATCAAGGTGCTAATTTTTCATAACACAAAAATCAGCTCAATATAAGAACAAATGACACATATTGAAAATCAGAAAAATAATATAATCATCTAAAAGTTTGTAAAAAAATATATGTCCTAATTAAAAATGGTTCAAGCTCCAACTCCGCACTACAAAAGCAAAACTTGCAAAGGTAAATTTTTTAATCATTTAACAATTGGAACAGCTTGTATAATATGAGAAGGGCACAGACATGTATATTATAGCTACCTATATATTGTTATTTTAGATGATTGCATAGTACAAAAACATGTATATTAGTTTTCCCAAGTTAAAAATCCTAACCTAATATTAGTTTTCCAAGCCGTGCAAACCTCTATTACTGCCTTCAATCGTCCACGAGCATAGGTTTTGTTGGATCAAAACGTGCATGGGCTTTTAGTGCATCTAAAATAGTAAGTGTCCTCTTTTTCTTGGAGGGATTGGTGAATGGACTCAACAATATTGTTGCAAGCCACTTAAGTCTGCATCATTTGCCTTTCACATCTTCTTTTTGAACCATGGCAGTAGCTTCCTTGTCCCTTCATCACCAACCATAGTTAAATTGGTTTTCATGGGAGGCCTCAGCTTGCCTCCCACCTCCTTAATGTCAGTCTTCTTTCAATCCTCTAATAAAAATAATCGTTTTTTGGAAATTACGCCGCACTCATCCCCATCTTCTAGAATAGGAAGGTTCGTATCTTCCGAAGTATGAAGGGTCACATCTTCTAGAATAGGAAGCTTCTCAGCTTGTTGGTGCACTTGTTTGTCCCCATCTACAATTTCAGCCCCTTCGACCTCTATGGCACATAAGGCTTCCGCTCCAACACCAGGGACTTATGCTTTCATTTCAGCCTTTTCGACTTCCATGGTTGGGAAGGCTTCCATTCCATCACCAGGGACTTGTGCTTCCATTTCAGCCCATTCTGTAGGCAGAATAATAGGTTCATTTAAGGGCAGCATCTCATTTTGCCTTTCTTCATTCATCTGAGGAGTAGACGCTTCCTCATGCCCTTCTTCATCATATTGTTTTTTGAACTCCTCCATCTCCACCTTAAAATAGTGTTCGACTGAAGCAATTGTGTGGGCGAAATTCTGAATAGCCTTTTTATTTTTTTCACACTCCTTCTGATGCTTCAAGTAATTCTTCTATACAATCCCTTCTAAGTTGCACACTCTGTTCCTAAGCCCTCGATTTGAATTAGCTAGCTTTGCCAACTCATCATTTCTGGTTTGTAAGTGATGCTTCAAACTGCGTACCTTAGAAGATGAGGGAAGGGTAGCTGTTTCCTCAACTTCCTCATCTTTTGCTTCAATGGAAGTTATGGTATTTTCTTAGGCCTCATCCCCAAATAATTAAACAATTTCTTCATTGTTGTCATGATCACCCCAACTCTAGTAAGGTTGTTGCTTCTCAATATCAGTGGGGTGAAGAATATGCACATCAACCTCTAATTTAAAAAATAAAAATAAAAAATTCAATCAACTTATTAATTTTTCTTGTGCATAACATAATCATTACAAACTTAACTAACCTCAAAGTTTTCAAAAACTCGACTCATAACCTCGTGAAAACGGGCCGCCATGTTGCTCCTCCAATGTAATAATCAGGGGATGTGGGTGTTAGAAATATGCCATTTAAGCCAACTAATTATGTAATAGTTAGAGTTAAGGACATCTTTGATAAAAGACATATTATGTTATCAATGGGTAAGAAGTGTTGTTTTATCCATTGAATCATCTTATATTATATTTCAATATTTAGAACAACATAGTCCAAGGAATATACAAGTGGATATGAGAGCTATGTAATGAGATTACCTAAATGGAGACTTCTCATCATCCCTAAATCCTGAATATGTTCCTGGTCATAGGAATATTAATTGAGTGTCAATATTCCGCAAAGACAAGAACACACAGTATTATCTCTATATGTAAATAATGGTAAGGTCTCAAGTCATTAAGTGTGAAGACACATCGATATGTGTGTAGGTACTTGTAGAAGAACAAGTACACTGAATGCAATCCAACACATGAGTTACAACATGGAAGTATTTACTCATATGTCAAGCTGAAACTCATAAATTGCAATGGTGCAAACTAATCCTTAGACCTAAGGCATCATATATGTTTTGTGGTCATGTTGTTAATCTGTGAGGGCACTATACGGTCATGCTGAATTAGGCATAGCTTAAAAGTGCTCATCAAGATTCTCAATAGAGTCATGAAATCAAATGAATGTACAATAAGAAATTTCTACTCTCAATAAAGAAAATAGAATACTCAAAGATATGATTGGTCAAATCTCTGCTCAGGGTAGTGGATAAGACTTGAAAGAAGAAGTTTTCAAATCTTACCATGATAATCGTATAAAAGGAATTATTCACATTAGGATATTGACAATTGGATTCCATGATCTAATAATGCGAATAAGGAGTATTGACATGAGAGAAGGATTCAATTGCACGGTCATTCCAATTTGAATAGGTTCTTTCACAACATCTTATTTAGCTCGGACAACCATGACTTGCTGCTAGGCAACAACCATGGTTTGTGGATGTCCTAAAAGGTTTCAATTAACCTTTATTAATATGAAGAATTAAATTGTGGAATTTAATTCATATATCATCTCTGAGGAGTTGAGTCAACCCATTACCTTGCTAAAGGGAACCTACAAATATGCACACCTAAAGAATTTGATTAAAGGTAAAAATGAGGAGAGACAGAAGTCAATGGTTGATAATCAAATGTCAAAGTCAACGGTAAAAAGTCAACATATTGACTGGAGCAATTGACGAAAGTCAAATAGTTCGACTAGGTCAATTAAGTAAAACTATAATTATAATTTAATAGTTAAATTATAATTAAAAGATAAATTATGGAATTAGTATTGACATATAGAAATATTGAATTGGACTTTTAAACATTATTTAAAAAGGAAAGAGCCGAAAGGCTATTGGGCCCAAGAGATAAGTGACATAAGATGACATGACTCATGGACCAAATGGAGCCCCAAATACCCACCCAATTGCTTTTTGTGTTGGAGGAAACCTAGCTAGGGTTTTTGGTTTCCTACTTTGGTTGATGAGTGATCATCTTTGTATCTCATCTTCCAAAAACCAAAAATTGGTCCAATCAAGAAGTAGACTAGCATCCATACTTCTTGATTGCCTTCTCTTTATCTTTAGGAGCATTTGGTGTGGTGAGGTAAAGGACTCCAATCTTGGAGCCTTAAGGTGAAGGAGTCAAAATCAAGAGAAAGAAAAGGCATTTCCAACAAAGGTGTTCATTCTTGACAAATCAAGAAAAGGTCATCAAGGGTAAAGATCTATTCCCTTTTCTTTTTTCTATTTGTATTCAAAGAGACTAGGCTAAGATATTTGGTTTAAAATGAAAAAGGTTTAGCTCAACTAGTATAAACGAAATGAATCCGCCATTTAGAATGTTTTTGTTGTACATGTTATGGCTAAAGTTCATTTCTTAAGCATTAGATGCATGTTTCCTTCAGTGGGCATTGTCTTCATGCATCATGAAATGCAATGCAGCCAAAGCCAGGAAGACTTCAAATGCCTAAATATGTTTAGAACAATCAAACATCAATCCCTATAAATGTATTTAAATGAACTAAAACATTTTTGGATATTTGTTCACCTGAAGAGCGAAGCCAAACGCCCTTATGTGGTACTCTCTTGGTCTACCACTTGCCATTCTTGGTTGAGTTTTCTTTCCACTATCTTTGGTATTTTTTTTAAGGCAGTTTAACTCATTGGTAATCCGCAGAAACTGCCCTAAAAAGTGAAGCATTTGTCATGGCATATGTCATAGCGCCCCATAAACACTTGTCAAACTCTTCTAGGTCTTCAGCCAACTTCAACTAGCACATGTCAATGTTCACATGCTTTTAGTACCCAAGAGCACAAAAACGGCAAAATAGAGTAGTCCAAGCTTTACTACATCCTCATCATCTATGTAGTCGGTGAAGGTCCGAAAGAGTGGCAGCTTTATTGTTGCTAAAGTATTTTTGCTTAAAGGAGCAGTTTTCATTTGTCGCATTTGGAATGAAAGGGAGCTTTCCGAACCTTAGCCCCATAATGAGGCAAAAGTGTTGGGCAGTGAATTGTATCAACTTGGTACCCACAATGAATTTTATCCCATTGACCCGTGTAATAGTCTTAGGATCAGCCTTCCTCATCAACAACCCGTTGACAATTTGTGAAGTCCACTTTAGGTCCTCTATCAGTAATAGATGATCAAAACAACTGCCCTCAAACCTTTGTAACTGCTGCCTACTGAACTTCACCTTTATTGATGTAATGGAAGTCCTTGAGTGTGAAAGGGATAAAGGCTTTGAAACTACTTATCCTCACGAATCATGAGTTTTGATATACAAACCTTTCTTGATTTCCCTACACAACAACATCATATATATGGATCATTAGTTACCCATATTACATACCTATGTTACTCAAACGAATACTTTTAAGCATTTTAAATATATGTATACAGATGACAAAACCAAATTTTAGTTTATTTTATACTATCCAACTCCCATCACACTCCACTGTTATCTACATTCCATTCTTCCAAATGTACATTACATTCCATCCAGAAACCAAAGACCACCCAAGTGTGAAAAGGATTTCATGCCCCAGGGATCCACTTGATACATGGTTTAGGAGAAATGGCTAAAACAACTACCCCAACTACATCAATGCCTCCTTAAATCTACTCATCACCATAGTCATATACATGTATAGTCATATGAAATATAATAGGACAAATGGAACATCAATATTGACAGTTATGGACTATGTGTACAAACTAGACACATCAAAATGCTACTGCAACTGCAAAATCAAGATGGATGACCATGAAATTTCATAGCAAATAACGATGACCAATAAAATACCAATTTCAGAGAAAACCCATAAAGATTAACAAAATCACCATCAACGCTAAATGAAAGAAACCAAACCAATCAAAACAAAACAAATTTTATAGAAACCCACACACATGTACAAAAGTACACCAAACAATAAAAGAAGACAACTTTTTGGACCTCGGCGATCGAGCTCACCTTCGCAATTGGAACAACCTGCAACTTTAGTTGATTCGAACAGAGACCTAAAAGATGGGGTCGATGGTGGGTTTCATGATTAACAAGAGAAAGATGAGAGGATGAGATGGTTTTCGCGACAGAGGGAGAAAAAGAGTGGTGTTGGTCGTCGACCGACGATGGAGAGATAAATCGCTGACAGAGGAAGATATAACTCTGTGTGTGTGTGTGAGAGAGAGAGAGAGAGAGAGAGAGAGAGAGAGAGAGAGAGAGAGAGAGATTGAGGGCAATTAGGAGGGAAATTAGGTGATTTCAAGTCCCAAAGTGATTATATGTGAATAAGATTTGTAAAGTGATCATTTGGGAATGAAAGTTGGGCAAAGGGATCATCTACATGTATTTCCCTATAATCTATTTTTACTGAAAATCCTAAGTTCTTACCACCCAAAATTAAGAAATGGTCAATAGTGACACAGGTTAATGCACTAACTAAAATTACTCTAAGTATACGAATCTATTGAAGTATAGATTATACATGCAAGTGTGAGTTCGTTTCATTGATGACATTGCCCCACTCAATAAAAATAATTTCCGAACTTCCTGTAGACCCATCCATCATTTCATTGATGACATTACCCCACTCAATAAAAATAATTTCTTCATGTTTTTGGGAAGACAACAGAACTTAAAGAGATTCTACAACAATCTAATAAATATTCATATTCTTTTGTGGAACTCTACCAAAAGCTATGGCAAATGAACAAATTTTTACTTAAAGATTCTGTTCATTGTAGTCCTTTATGTATATAACCATGAAAGTTTTGTTGCAACGCTGAAAAATCATAAGGGTCTATGTCCAAATTTATCCATTTTTTTCTCGACGTTTTTTCTTTAGTTTGAGGGATATCATTTTAATTTGATCGTACGATGAATTTTTCAATGAGAGTTCAAAGTGAGAGGTGCGAAAGAGTTGTAAAAATATCACAACCAACATTTTTGTGTTAGTTTGTAAACTCAACATCAACACATTTTAAGAGCATCTGCAATGGTTAGGATCAATGCAATTTTATTGGATAACATTGAACTAAAACAGTAAAATCTCACTTGCAATGATTTGATTTAGTTCATTTGCAATAGAGGGTGCTATATGATAAACCCTCTATTGTAATTGCATTAGGTTAACCATGGGACCCACATGCCAATAATTCAATGCAATAGACAAAATACACCAATTATTTTTTTTTTTCAAATATATTAAAACTTGGTCTCCTTTTAAAGATCTCTTTGAGAATATTGCAATGGTACAATTTTTAGTATTATTAAATTTATCCCTTTTTATTTTATTTGAGTATATAAAACAACGTGTAAGTAGATATAATTATTGATATGAAGTTATCGAACTATACCATTGCAAGTAAAACAACAGTTCAATTCAATAGATACCAAAAAAGATCAATTTATTGAACTATTGCATTGAACAATTGAACAACTATTGAGGATGCTCTAAGCAACTATTCAATTCAACAACAAAAGTCATTCCAAATCAATATATAACACCTCAAGAAAAGCCACATACATGAGCTCTTTTCTCCATATAAGGCAGCAATGCCTCTTACGAGATATTGTTAGTGAGCTGGGTCAGTCTATAATGAGGCCTTATCTAAGGCCCTTAAATGAGATCTTATCTCTTAATCATTGGATCAAACTAACCAATTTGATCCAACAGTTAATAGATAAGTTAGTTTAATCAAACGACTAACCAATTTGATATAATAGTTAAGAGATAGGTCATCATCTAAGTGCCTTAGATAATGCCCTCACTATAGAATTCATGAGTGGATATTGATGTAGAATAGATGGCAAAGGCAACTGAAGAAGAGTTGGAGACGCTCGCGCAAAGGCAAACCCAGTAAACTGCAGGTTTAGGCCCCGAGCTCAAATTCGGGCCTATGACCCATCGTTTCGAAGGGAATGGTGTCACGAGCAAAATTCATTGCATTGCCATAACGTATGGACTTTATCGGGCATCCAAGATCGTTTAGCAGTTGAAAAGTGCCTTTTTATGTTTTATATTTTGGAAACTTCGTTAATTTTAGGCTATAGCTTTTCATTATTTTGTCTAAGAATTCTATAGTGAGGGCATTATCTGTAGCCCTTAAGTGAGGTCCTATCTCTTAATTGTTGGGTCAAATTAGTTAGTCTTTAGATCAAATTGATTAGTCTAATTCAACTATTAAGAGCTAGAACCTCACTTAGGGGAGTATATTTAAAATCCTATGACTCTTATTTTGTCACGCTTCGTCAGATACCCACATGTCCGGCTAGCTTGGGCTATATAGCCCGGGTCGTCCCATACCCATAGCAAACAAATTTAAAAGTGGGTTATAGCCCACAACTCCTCTCCGCCCATTCTCTTTAATCTTCCACTTCAACAATCTTCTGCGGTCAACTCTTTCTTCTTTCGTCTAAAATTAATTTTGGTTCTGTTCTCCGACTCTGTTGGAGCAAGCAGGACCCAACCCGCGTAAGTTTAATCTCTCGTTACTGATATTATCGTTTAAAAATGCTTTCTTTGTCGGAATCGTTCCGTTTCAGTTGCATTTCACAGTTCTGAGGTCTTCGCACCTTAATTTTGTTCTAAAAGATGCATTTAGTCTTTTCTTCTCAGATGAAATGTTTTGCTCAGTTCCATTTTATATTGAACAAGTAGGAGTTTAGATGGAGAAAACAACAGTTAAATTGAAAGAAATGGAGTAAAATTTTGTTGAATGTAGCATGGAAATTCAATATGCCCCAACCCTGAGCAAAGGAAAAAAAAAAGAAAAAAATCTTGCTTTCGCGAGGTGGAAGGTCATAGCATTTACCTTAGTAGTTGGTCCCTATATATAATAACTTAAAATTAATTAAAATTGTGTATACTTTCTTTTGTAATCCTGCTTGTTTTTGCCTTTTGTTTTGCTTTTGTTAAACATGGCTTGTCTTCCTGCGTCTATAATATAGGAACTACTTTGCTTTAACTTAGCATTGCCTTTCTCCAGTTATCTTGCATTTAAGGTGATACATTTACCATTTTTGCTTCAATAGTTTGCTTGACCCTGCCCCAACCCTTTTCGTGTTGTATATTACCTATGGTTTCGGTTTTTTTGTTTCTTTTCACTTGGTTCTGTATATTGATAATTTGATATCTTGTAGATGGAGGATCAACGAAGATAGGAGGATTTAAACGTGGACTGTTTGGTGAATGTTTTTGGAAGAGTGGGGATGGAGTCACTACTCTTGGATGTTCCCTTTGTATGCAAGTCATGGTACACGGCATCCCTCAATCCTTCATGCTGGCAATGTCTCATTTTTCCCGAACATGAAACTGGCCCCGATGGTTTTGACCTTCCAACTCATGATCTTTGGAGTTCAGAGGATGCAATTCAAACCAATATTTTTGGAACCTTTATGAATAGATTTCGATGTAAATATCAAATTGATGAGCGTCATTTCTCTGTCACTGCATTTATAAAATTTGTCGTCAATCGTAGCAGAGGGCATGCTACTTTTCTCAGGCTACCTGGCTGCTGTACCTTCGAAGCATTGAAATATGTTGCAGATGTGTAAGCTTTCTCAAAAGTTTAGTGCATGTTTGTACCGTAACTGACCGAGCAACAAGCTTGGCTAGATCATCCACATGCCATGCTTTGAGAGGTCATCACCTTAGCCAAAGAAGCATTATCACAAGTCACAACTCTAAGCAAAGCAAGAGGAGTCCCACATCGGAAAATTACAAGAAGTGAAGGCTCCCCCTCACCTATAAAAGGAGACCACTCTCCCCTTAGAAGAGAATCCCTTGGATTGGGCTTGACCTTTAGTCATGACCTTCCCTTCTCTTACATTTACGTTTGGGTCCAACCCCATGTACAAATGTAAATACACAATATTATTATAATGAGAATATACTTCTCCGTGGACGTAGCCCATTCATTAAGGGTGAACCACGTATATCTTGTTTTCTGTATGTTTATCGCTTGGTGAAGGTCCTCACCTTCATCCATCATCCATCACACAATCATCACTAAGTTGGACTCATTCTTGGCCCAGCCATTTTGAGCATCAACAGTTTGGCGCCGTCTGTGGGAAGCGACACAAAAAGCTTCTGTCATTCTCCCCTTCTTTAGTGCCCTTCGGTACCCCTGCAGTCAGCATCTCTTAACTTGCCGAAACCTCCATCAGATAAGTGGCACATTCATTATTTTTATTGGTTATTTAATATGGAAGGAACTTGTTATTCTTAGGATCAAGAAAAGCCACGTTCATTAGTTCTAAGACGTACAACACATTTTCTTATCTTATATTTTAGTATATTCGTAAGCATGCAATTCAATAATTGCATATATTATTCAAGTGGCTCAATCGGTGGCTTAGCCTTCATTCATTCTCATTTTAATACTATTTTGTCCTATTTGCCATATAGGAAAGTCTGGAGCAATTTAAATGGCCTAGCCTTCATTCATAACTCAGAGAACCATGCTTGCTGTTACTCTTTCATGGGCTACGGTTTGGAACTCCATATCAGCAATTTTTATCAAGCCACCAAATTGATCTAGACACCCAAAAAAGAATGGGGTCACCCCTTGCAAAACACCCACTCTGGGGGTAATTGGCAAGCCAAACATGATAAGGTGCCCGTACACTCAAGACCAGCCTCTGTACGCCACACCGTAGCATCTTCTCTAAGTCAAACTCAAAAATTGGAGTGGGGCACTTGGACAATCCTACCATCGCAGACTTACTGGATCAACAAGCAAACAGGTTTCCATACTTACTGAACGGCAAAGTTGACGACAAGGGTGACTTTCAATGTCAAAAATTCTCTATGCCAAAATCCTCTCAAGACACCCAAGCCCACCAAACTTATCAGGACACCATTGCTGATCAGTAAGTCGGCGACAAAAGGTAAAGAACAATGTCCGACGACAACAGCAAACAAAGCACACAAAAACCGAGACTCGGATGACCACCAAATGAACCAGTCAGGCGGTGCCCATTCACGTCGCCGGAAAGCTTGGACGCACCGGCGCCGGAATTTCGAACCCCCGTCAAATCCATTTCTTCACTGGAAGTTCGACGACAACAAAACCACCGGTGTCGTCCAGGCCTCCGCTCGGAAGCTTGCCGCGAGGCTCTGGCAATTGCGCTTTAACGAAATTTCAAGGGATCAAGACCTCAAGTTCAATTCTGGCCCTTCTGATCCTCTTCCGCCTCAGTTTCAGCTTGAACCATCTTCGCCATATCCCGAATGTGCATCAGAGAGGGAAACAAAGTGGAGCCCTGGCGGCTCAAAAGAATTTGATGACATCTATCGTTTTTACAACCATGTGAAGCTTCTCAAAGATAGGCCAGTTACTACTGGCTCTGTTGTTTCGACAATGAATGCAGAACTAACGGAAGCTAGATTGTGTATTCTTGCGCTGGAAGCTAAGCGGCAGTCCCTTAAGAAAAAAGTCAAACATTTTTTTTAGGAAGCTAGAAGAGGAAAGAATCTATTGGAAGAGCAGAGCACAGCAGAAAAATCGTTCTCTTGACGAATTGAAGGAAGAATTAGGTGCCAAGTTCTCTGCGGAGCATTTCTTGAAAAAATATGAGGAAGAGAAAAAGAGCAGAAAACTCATGCAAGAAATTTCCAATGAACTAGCTGAACAAATTGGAGAAGACAAGGCTGAAGTTGAGGCATTGAAGAGAGAATCAAAGAAAATTATTGCAGAAGTGGACTGCTGAAACACCTTCCTAGAGTTCGTGGGACTGCTTGCTTGCATCTCACAAGCAGTCCACTCCCTTCCATTTCTCCTCTCTGCCGTGCTCTCTCTCGGCTCTCTTGGTTCTAACAACGCAAGCACATGCAATCACCCCTTTTATAAACCATAAAAGAAAGGCTGATTTTTAACTCCCAAAAAACAGCCCATGTGCATGCTTTTTCTCCTTTGGTGCGGCCCACATGCAAACCAGCTCACACCTCACTCATGCCTTTGGTGCAACACAAATCGTGCACTCACATTCCACTTGCATGCCATCCCTCCTTTTATAAACCATAAAAGGAACCTGCTTTTCAATTCCAAAAACAACACACGGCATGCCTAGTCAAAAGACTCAAAGACAACATCATTGCAACAAACAACTTGTCTCCCACCAAGCCGAAAATATGAACTTGAGCAATAATTTCTTTAATGGGGAGCTGCCTTTTTCTTTGGGAAATCTGTCATACTTGACATATTTGGATCTCCATTCAAATTTGTTTAGAGGAGAGATTCCTCCAGACCTGGGGAATCTGATGCAACTGGAGTATTTCGATGTTTCAGAGGTCCCAGTTATACAAAAAGGTCCCAGCTATTTCCATCAAATGTACCCATGGCCCAGCCCCAACAGGCTGCCCCAGCTTCCTCGCCAAAGCCCAGCTCCTACAAGGGGCCCAGCTCACAGCCACCATGCCATTTCCGAAGCTCATCTATGGCTAAGCTCAAATGTCCATAAGGTACCCCCAAAAATATATATATATATATATTATTTCTTAAAATAATAATAATTGTTTTTTATTTTTTATTTTTTATTTTTTTTTATTTTTTTTATTTTTTTATTTTTTTTAAATGCACATATGCATTTCTTATCTTCAGCATCCTCATGTCTAGCCACACTGCCTTGCGACACGCAAGCTTTGTGCCACATTCGGCACCCTCGTGCCTAGCCACATTGCCTTGCAACACGCAAGTTTTGTGTCACATTCGGCACCCTTGTGCCTAGCCACACTGCCTTGCGACAAGCAAGCTCTGTGTCACATTCGGCACCCCCGTGCCTAGTCACACTGCCTTGCGACAAGCAAGCTCTGTGTCACATTCGGCACCCCCGTGCCTAGCCACACTGCCTTGCGACAAGCAAGCTCTGTGTCACATTCGGCACCCCCGTGTCTAGCTACATTGCCTTGCGACAAGCAAGCTCTGTGTCACATTCGGCACCCCCGTGCCTAGCCACATTGCCTTGCGACACGTAAGCTTTGTGTTACATTCGGCACCCCCGTGTCTAGCCACACTGCCTTGCGACACGCAAGCTTTGTGTCACATTCGGCCCATTCGTGCCTAGCCACACTGCCTTGAGACAAGCAAGCTTTGTGTCACATTCGACACCCTCGTGCCTAGCCACATTGCCTTGCGACACGCAAGCTCTGTGCCACATTCGACACCCTCGTGCCCAGCCACTTTACCCTGCGACATGCAACTTTGTGCCTTCGGCAACCTCGTGCCAAGTTCTCTCCCTCCAATGTCCTTCTTACTCGGGGACTTGGGGGACTATGGGTAGTGCACTATACAGTTTGGAAGATGAATTGTGGTGTTGCTCGGCCAGTGCACTTAAAATTACAAGTCCCCAACCAAGAAGTACCTTCTTACTAGCGAACTTGGGGGACTACTGTTTGTACCGTAACTGACCGAGCAACAAGCTTGGCTAGATCATCCACATGCCATGCTTTGAGAGGTCATCACCTTAGCCAAAGAAGCATTATCACAAGTCACAAACTCTAAGCAAGCAAGAGGAGTCCCACATCGGAAAATTACAAGAAGTGAGGCTCCCCCTCACCTATAAAAGGAGACCACTCTCCCTTAGAAGAGAATCCCTTGGATTGGGCTTGACCTTTAGTCATGACCTTCCCTTCTCTTACATTTACGTTTGGGTCCAACCCCATGTACAAATGTAAATACACAATATTATTATAATGAGAATATACTTCTCCGTGGACGTAGCCCATTCATTAAGGGTGAACCACGTATATCTTGTTTTCTGTATGTTTATCGCTTGGTGAAGGTCCTCACCTTCATCCATCATCCATCACACAATCATCACTAAGTTGGACTCATTCTTGGCCCAGCCATTTTGAGCATCAACAGTGCATATTTTTGGGTTTTGGCTTTATGTATTTTGACTCTTAAAAGTTTCTTCTGATGTAAGAATTCATTCATCTTCTTTATCCATATAATATCAGTTCAGTCACCCTAAAATGGCAGGGTTAAACTATTGTTTGCAGGTGCCCTCGCCTGACGGCTCTGTCTTTGCCCATATATTTAGTGCACCAGAGACCAAGAATAATTCCTCAACTAATTGCAAAGTGGAAACATTTGGAGGAGTTGTCCTTGGGGAGCAGTCTTGATCTGAAGAAAACCCTTTCAGAGATCAGCATTCACTGCAAGAAGTTTTGGCGTTTACATGTGGCTAATGCCTATATTGGCAATGCTGAGGCACTGGCAATTGTCAAGTTGGTGCCTGATATTAAGCACTTGAGCTTGAGGCGGGCAGACATCGGACGGGATAATCTTGTCATGTTACTACAGGGCTGCAAGGAGCTTGTGGTTTTGGATGTCAGTCATTGTAGAGGTTTTAACGAGGGGGACGATGAAATACATACGCTTCCTTCTCATATTACTAATTTCAGGTGTGAGGGTTCTTTTTCTGATTGTTGTACAGATTGCGATGATTACTATGAGAGAAATGCCGTCTATCTTTGTGCATATGAATCTGATTAAAGCCGTACTAGTATGTAGAATTTTCTAGAGGCTATATATGAACAAGAATTTGATCCTTAAGTATTAATCTGCCCCAATTCGAGCAAACGTGGAAAACAAAAATTGCTATTGAATTGGCTGAGGTCAGTCTGTTGCCCATAGTTTCCCCACTCTACTTATGCATGACCGACGAAATTTATCACAAGAAACATTCGCTAGATCAATCTTTTACTTTCGGGACGCGGAATGTCATAGCATTTACCTTAAAATTAATTATACTTTCTTTTGTAATCATGCTTATGTTTGTTATTTCTTTTGCCCTTTTTTTTTCTTTTTGAGTACAAGCGATTGGGATGGGGTTTTACACACAAATATTAATTGGGTGTCTCGAGTTTTGGAACATCTACCCACATGACATAAGGGCAGTTCCAGCAGCCCACTCGGGCTCGGGCTGGGGGGGGGAGAGCCCAAATTCCATTTCCAGCAACAAAAGCTGGCCCGGGCAAGGTGGGGTCCACTTGCCTGGGCTGGCCCGAAGGCGGAGGCAGCCCGAGTGTTGGGCTGACGCCAGCGTGACGTCAGCAGACAGGGTTCAATTTTTTTACCGTTGGTGCGTGCAATGCACGCGCCAACGTTAAAAAAAATTCAAACGCGCGCGTGCTGACTTCCCCCAACGGATATGTGCAACGTGGCAACACCCTGGCCTTCCAATTTCTCCTCTTCAGCCAATCCAACGGCCAGAATTTTTTCCAGGCAAAAAAATATGATAAAAAATCGTAAAAAATTTTAAAAAATCCCAAAAAAATACTGACTTTTTTTTCTTCTATAAATACCAATACCCACTCTTCAGTTTTAACAACAAATTCTCATACATCTTCTCCTTCTCCAACTATTATTCACTTTCTATTCAATATTTTCTTCACTTTTTACTCTAAATTGTTTTCATTTTCAAGTTTAATTTTTCTCTATCATTATGGCTTTTTCTCATGAAACCGGAGGGGCATGGAGCATCATGGAAGATGTCTTGTTGTGTGAGTGTTGGGTCCAAATTTGCTCATGATCCCATATCGGGTAATGAGATGAAATTCAGTCAAATATGGAAAAAAATTCTTCACGAATTTGTTGAAAGATCGGGTTCCACCCGTACGGAAAGCGCATTGTCAAGTCGGTGGAAACTTCTCAACAAAGAGTTGGAGAAATGGAGAGATGCCCTCACAAAAGCAATGAATAACCATGCAAGCGGGGAAAATCTAAGCGATGAGGTAATTATTTGTAATTTTCATTTTATTATTTTGTTAATATTTCTTGTATTTCCATATGTCCTATTAATTTTAATTTTTATATTTGTTAATATTTCTTGTATTTCCATATGTCCTATTAATTTTAATTTTTATATTTTGTTAATATTTCTTGTATTTCCATATGTATTTAAATGTTTGTTGCAATTTTTATATATTTTTTTTTTATATGTCTTGTATTTCTCATATTTATTTGACTGTTTCTTTCATTCTTTATATTTTGTTCATATTTATTGGATTTTCATTCATATGTTTATCTTTTTTGCATTACCAATATTTTTTTTAAGTTCCTTGCTTATTCAATTTTTTTTTATATAGATTGTGCAAGCTCAAATGTGGTATGGTGCTACTGGACAAGGGAAAAAAAATTTCAACCATACCCAATGTTGGGAGGTGGTGAAGCATTGTAAGAGATTTAGCATTATTCCAACGGCTCCAACGGTGGTGTTAAACGAGATGCCACTCCATGATTCACAAGCTTCGGATTCACCTATTGAATCCCCTATGAGTGAAGACTCACCCATTCAAAGGGAGCCGAGGCCTATTGGGAGGAAGGCGGCGAAGGCAAAGCGAGGAATTAATTCTGCGAGTAATACCTCTAAATTTTTGGAGGAAATTGCAAGGCAAAGCGCCTTGAGAATTGAAATAGACAAGAAAGTCCAAGAAGATGAGAGGGCAATGGCAATAGAATTTGCTAAAGAAAGGGAGTATGTACGCAAAGAAAGGGAGTATCAACGCAAACAAAATGAAGAAAAGAAGGATCGGGAAATCATGGCCATGGATACAAGCCACATGTCTCCTGAAACAAAACAATATTGGAAGCTAGAACGAAAGGCTATTATGAGACGAAAACTTTTTCAAGATGATGGACCTAGCAATACGGATTGGTTAAATGATGAAAACCCTTAAGTTAGTTTGCTTGCCTTTTCATTTCATTGTATTTTAATGTTTTCTTTTAAAAATTAGTTGGAATTCATGTATTTTATTTTATTAGTAGTATTGGTTTTCTTTGAGTTACCAAAGAAACTATTAAATAAAATTCCTTTTTATTCAAAACATTCAATACATAAAAAAACTAACAACAACCAAAGCATTAACTATTAAATACATATTGTCCAAATTAATTGTTTAGATAAACAAATTTGTGAAAAAAAAAAAAAAAAAAAAAAATTGAATAGTAACCCCCCTTGCCATGGCAACTGCCAGAAGCTGTTTTACTTTTTGCAAGGGCAGGCACTATTCCCGTGAATAGTAACAGCCCTAGCCCCCCCCTTGCCATGGCAAGCTTCCAACTGCTGGAAGTGCTCTAAGTGGAGGTGATGGAAGAGCTCAACCAACTGAGTTATACCTGGCAATAAGTCAACAAATGTTAAATATATCATAAAGGGAAATTATATATATATATTCCAATTATTGGGGCATTCATGGTATTGAGTGCACCCAAGGGGACCCTTGCCAACACTACAATGTGCACCCAAGAAAAATAACAATTATAGTAAAAAGTTAAATATATTTGGATTGAAAGAGGAAGCAGAACAAAGCTTCCCATTACTACTTGGATTATTTTGTTTTGGTGTGATTAATATCAAACGTTTGTATTGCAATGGGAATGGTTTTTTTTTTTTTTTTTTTTGGCCTTTTACAAGTCAAAATATGGAGGGCAAACATATAGAACAAGAAAAATGTTTGAGGAAGATTTCAAAAACCTAAAAACAGAAACAGACTCCATGAATCGAAGAAGACGAGTCGGTCTTTCTATGTTCTGATTTTTTTTTCTTTTCTCTAACATGAGTTAACAACGTACGGGCCGTTAAATCAAGGATCACATGCCAACAAATTAGGAAAGAAGACATGGATGGCACGGACAATTTGGGTATTGACTTGGTAGCTTTCCTTGATCATATAGGAACCCTATTCCTTCTAGCCTAAGGTAAGGGCTTGTGCTGTATATAAAGGCGTGTACCCATTATCAAATTCTATACAATTACTACCTCGCAATTACACACACTTGCAGAAACCCTCACTAGCGCTGAAGTCGTCCAGGCTTGATTGCTAGCCAGCCATGTCTTGGACAGGTTGGTTTTGGGTTCAATATTTATACCCGTTTTGGGTTCAATATTCATACGCTCTCATCACAAGACTAAGGAATAATAAGAATGACACTCGAGTGTCAGATCAATGGGCAAGTCTTCCCATTCATTTTTTAATTCTGGATAACTTGCGGGAACCCACTGACCATATTCGGGTTGCTGCCGTTTGCAAGCAATGGCGTGTTGCTGCAAAAGAATACAATCGCGTAACGCAGCGTTGGCAGCGTGAGCTTTTTCCTATGCTCCTGGTTCCAACCGCAAAAGGATCCAAAGGAAAGCTAGAACTGTACAGCTTTCCTGGAGGAGAAACCTCCGACATTGAGTTATCAGTGCCCTGTAATATGATTAGTATGTGCCATGGCCATGGTTGGTTAGCCACAATGGATGTATTGGAAAAACAACTGATAGTCCGTAAATCGAAATTTTTTTGGAACCAACAACTAGAACTGCGCAAACAAGAACTATGGACTATAACTCTGGTGAACCCTTTCAGAAAAGCAGCGGCGCCCATTCGTCTCCCTCACTTGGATTTCTGTTACCAACACACGTATGCGAGTCAAGGTTTGGATGTGTTCCGAAAGAACGGGCGTATACCGAAGCACATCCCGAAGGTTATCTTATCTGAGGACCCCACATTGAATCCAGACAGTTACATGGTTGTAGCAGTTTGCAGACGTCTTTCTACGTTGGCTTTCACCAAAGGAGGAAGAAAATATTGGACTCAATTATTCACACCGCGGCGTTTTATGGATGCTATATTTCATAAAAATCTAGTCCTTGCAGTTTTAGAGTGGGGAAACATTCTTTCCCTTGATATCAATAGGTGGTCAATGAAAACAAAGTATTTTAACCAGGAAGAACGTCGGTTCGAACGTGAGGCTGATGAAGCTTATCTCGTGGAATCAACCAAGGGAGACTTGTTGCACGTTCGAAGATTGCCGAAAGATGATCATTGTGATAGTGGAGAGAGATTCATGGTTTACAAGTTGGTGTTCAATGAGAGGGATGGATCCGTGCAGCATGTTGAAATGAAAAGTATTGGAGATGAGGTTATGTTCCTGAGTGAAAATTGTAGTATCTCGGTTTTGGCTTCAAACTTTCCTCAGTGCCAACCCAATTCCATATATTACATGGATTTTCGTTGGCCGACTGAAATAAACAATTTCAATTTAGAGGATGAAACCATTACACGATATCATTACTCTTCGGACATCTCACAAGCGGTTTGGATTGTGGACATGTTTAATGGGCTCCGCTAGCAGCTTGTTCTAGCTAGTTCATCTAATTACATTTTGTTTCTGCACTTACAGAATTTTCTTTTTCACTTGTGTTTTGATTGCCTCATTTGAAATATACGTACTGTGCCTATTTATATAGTGATTGCTCGATGTTTATCAACGGTCAACGGTCAAGTTAGAAGCTTAGGTAAGTTCTGGAAAGAATCTGGGTCCCCTACTTATCATCGACTCTCCTTTCTATTTTGACATCTTTGGCCTCCTTTCTCCGCATTAAAAATAAAATAAAATATAAAAATAAAAATAAAACTCATTTTCCTTTTGTATTCTTAATTGAAGTTCGGAAAAAAAGATAACAAAGTCTAGCCAAGAAAAAAGATCTTTGACTTGCCGATCATGTGGTCTCAGTGTGTAGAAAACCTCCTTACCCCATCTATTATTAAAAATAAAATAAAAAATTGAATAAAGAACAGCCCATATTAGAGTTCTTTTTTTTAATTTTTTTTTATACAAACGATGTTCTACTTTAATTTAATCTAAATTATATGGAGGAGATTCGAACTAAAGTGCAGAATGAGGAGCACATGCTCTAGCCAACTTGGTTAAGCCAAACTAGATCTATAGTTTTTTTTTTTTAAAATTTTTAAATGCAGGCATTCAACGAACGGAGTGGAGATTAATGTCATTAAACCAAATGGTGATCTATAATTAGAGTTTAATCATCGCATTAGAAACAAAATTCTTCAACAACAGTCTTAAGTGTGTTAATCACATCAAGTACACGTCACACATGTATATAAGAACGTTGCAATCATGCTCCTATAGTTTAATTAAGTAATTAAGGAAAATAAATAAATAAAACACTCAACTCAACAAAACTGTATTCTTTTTATTAACATGAAAACTAGCGGCAGCAACGCGGCATCTTACGATTGGTCCGTCAAGAAGTCAAAGCACACACCTCAGCTCAATCAATATCTCTCTCTCCGTCTCTGTCAAGCCTGTCTTCCGCTCGGAGACTCGTGGCGAGAAATTAAGAAAGAAGAAGAAGAAGAGGAAGAAACTGCGTTAGCTAAGAAACACACAGGAACCCTAGAGATTCAATCGATTTCTAGAATTTCATGTTTCACTCACCTCAAATGGTGAAGAAACGAGTCCCAGAATGGCTCAACAGCTCGCTCTGGTCTTCTACGCCTTCTCCTTCTCTCGACGACGATCGCGTTCAACCCTACACCTCCAAGCCCACCGCCACCACCACAATCACCAGTTCTTCTTCTACCTCTGACTACGAGCCACCGTCCGTGGTTGACCCACCAATCCCTGTGCCCCCTCCCAAACCCACCAGGGAAGACAAGCCTCCTCCGCAGCCCCAATCCACAGATTCACTCCCTAATCACGAAGACAAGAACAACACCACTCCTTCCCCCGAGGACATCTCCAGGCAGGCTCAGCTCTTGGTCGAGGTTAGCTTTTCTTTCTCTCTCTCTCCCTCTCTCTCTCTGTGCATGTAGAGATGTTGAATGCTGGTTTTTTTTTTTTTTTTTTTTTAATTTTTAAATTTTGTGTTTGTAGCTATCAAGAAAGACGATTAATTTGCGCGATTTGCGGAGAATTGCGTCGCAGGGCATACCAGATGGTGCCGGCATACGTTCTACTGTGTGGAAGGTGATTATGATTCGTTTTTGTATTTGATTTGATTTTGTTTTAATGTTGTGTTTGTTTCTAGAGAAAATGCGGTAATAGTTTTAGCTTATTATGGATAGAATGATAATTTGAGGGCCTCAAAAGTTACTAGACTAGCCAATAGAGCTTGACAGTGTGAATAAAGTGTGCAATTTTGAGTTTTCTTGTTGCATTTGAGGGACTGGTTTAATTTTAAGCGTTGATAATTATTGCTTGCAGCTTTTACTTGGATATCTACCACCAGATCGGGGGCTTTGGTCATCTGAGTTAGCTAAAAAGAGGGCACAGTACAAGCATTTTAAAGACGAGCTTTTGATGAATCCTGTAAGTCATGTTTATTGTTTTCTCTTTCCATTTTTATGTTCATGTTTGGGATTTGAAGATGAAACTGAAAAAACTAGACTAATTATACAGGGTATACGAACAGCACAGTTTGTTTTGATTTGAAGGACTTCTGCTAACTATTTTCTTTAATGGGATAATGCTGTTCTCAAAATTTGCTACTAGTTTTAGTCACAATTGTTCAAATCTATGGAGATTTTGAAGAGCAAATAAATTGATGCCATTGAATGATCAGCTGGTAATGCTGATAGTGCAAAGAGTGTTAGCAGACATTTTCTATAGGAAAGAATAGCTCATTGATTTTTATTCCTGAAAATTGAGCGGAAGGTAACCCACAAAATTTTACTGTAGATGTTCCAGCCTTTTCATCCAGTTTAGCGATGCAGTTATCTTCACTTCTCCTTGTAGTGTTTCATATTGCATGTTGGTCGACAGCTTTAGCCACCTTTGTAGGGTTTTAATGAAAAGTTAAGATAAAATGAAAAGTGAAAGGTTGGCACAATATGCTTATGTGATTCGTGCATTTTTGCAATTCTTAACTTCTGTTGAAGTATGAGTTTCTGAATGTTTCCTTTGGCTAGTCAGTCAGAAATCACAAGAAAGATGGATAGCTGTACAAATTGTGACACTGATGAATCAAAAGGTCAAAGCAAAGGGTTGCTATCAAGATCAGAAATAACTCATGGCGAGCATCCATTGAGTCTTGGGCAGTCCAGCGTCTGGAATCAGTTCTTCCAGGTAATTACTGGGTGAAATTACTTGCTTAACTTATTTAAGGCCCATAGTTGATGCTTTGTTAAATTCTTCCTTAACTCAACTAAGATTTTTTTAAAGAGAAAATAATAATAATAAAAAGAGGACCACATAAACTAAATAAATCCTGTTTCAAACTACTTTGCTCTTCAACACTAACTCTTCTTTTGCCACTGGAATTTATCAAAGATCATATTTCTCAATGCATCCTTAAAAGTCATGCCTTACCTAATTAATTCTGATGTACCGTGATTTTTTATTTACTTTTTTGCTCTGGGACCCTCCTTCAGCCAGATAAACACAAGACACAGTTGTGATGCAATACAACATCTTCACTCTTAGAAAGAAGAATTCTCCCCTTTGAAAATATTAGTTCCTTGTCCTGTTGTACCATTATAGAATGGTGGTAGCAGTTTCTGGGGCAAAACCTTCTTATGAAATATCTAACTCAAACTTTTGATCATGTAGGACACAGAGATCATAGAGCAGATTGACCGAGATGTAAAGCGTACTCATCCAGACTTGCACTTTTTCTCTGGGGACTCTTCAGATGCTAAATCTAATCAGGTTTGCGCTTGACCCCTGGTTCAAACTATGGTACAAGCCATTTGTAAGATTTGCCAAATACTAGAAATTTGGCTGACTTAAATGTATATAACAATTTCAGGATGCTTTGAAGAACATCCTGATTGTATTTGCCAAGCTAAATCCCGGTATTAGATATGTTCAAGGGATGAACGAAATTTTGGCACCACTGTTCTATGTATTCAAGACTGATCCAAATGAGGAAGATGCGGTAAGAATACCATATATTTTTTGTATTTGATTTCAACTTTTTCTATAAAAATTTAATCTAGAAGCTGTCTTCAGATTTTGATGTTTGTCTTTGGACCATAAGATGTTCTTATATGTTGTTATCTGAATGTGAGGTTCAAAATTTAGGTACTCTGCTGTAGTAGGGAGCTGATGTTGACTTTCTGATTGTCCTTAACTTTATTTGAATTGCATGTTCTTCTGGTCAATATCACCATATGATCATGCTTCTTAGGATGTGCAGGCTTAATTATGACCAATAGGGGTGTTAATCATAACATGCAGAAAAAGAAGGGGCAAATTTTGATCACAACTCACAAGTGGTACAATTTAAGTCACCTGAAAAAAAAAATTGAGAGCAATTTGTTACGAAAACTATTCAGCATTGCCTATGTTTTATCTATAACAAAATAAAATGTTTAGTGATTGATTTGGATGTTGGCTTTGAACAAGAAATTGTGTTAATTCATGAAAAGGGATAACAGTAATGGACACAGTGATATAAATCAGTTTATTATCATTATGCTTTTTGTGCATAACACTTCTTCGCTGCCATTTTATTTATTGTTACTGGTTAATTTTGCTCATTGTTTCCTAATGTCAAGTTTTGTAGGCCTCTGCTGAAGCAGACACATTCTTTTGTTTTGTTGAATTATTGAGTGGCTTCCGGGATCATTTCTGTCAGCAACTTGATAATAGTGTTGTGGGAATTCGTTCCACTATAACAAAATTGTCACAGCTTTTGAAGGAACATGATGAAGAGCTATGGCGTCATCTTGAGATCACAACCAAAGTAAGACATTTTTAACATATATCTTTTTTCATATTACATCCTGATGGCTGAGTAAAATAACTGTAAAATAATATTTAACTGAGTTTTGATGATGGTGAGTAAAAAGAACCTGGTTAAACATATTCTGAAACAAATTTTGTCCAAACAATGATAACAATGCTAACTATAAATTCAGACAAAAGAAGCGTAGATCATAAATCAAATGAAGATAAAAGTCACATTATGACGAGAGAGAGAATTATGTGAGTAGCACTGTAGCACACTCATTAGATCTTTATAAATTCACACTAGACTAGACTTCAAGTTTGGCTTTTGCAAACTGTAATAACCAAATGTTCTGATGTGCCCCAATTTTAACTCAATCTGATCTTAAAATTAAATAAATAGAAAACTCAATGGACATGTGGCCTAGTACAACACAAGCCCAATTGAGGCAGGCAGGGGCACAACAGGACCTGCCTGTGGTAACCACTGTATATTTTACATCTCTATATGCAGTTCTCATTAGCTTAGCATTCATGATTTGCCAGTTCTTTTTAAAATACTATTTAGGTCACAAAAATACTTGGTATAAATGTCTGACTGGGTTCTACTTTAAAATGTCAGGTCAATCCCCAATTTTATGCATTTAGGTGGATCACCCTTCTCTTAACCCAGGAATTCAATTTCGCAGACAGCCTTCACATTTGGGATACACTTTTAAGTGACCCGGAAGGTCCTCAGGTAGTGTTATACTCTTTCTGACTTTACATTACTTTTGCTTTCAGGGTTTGTTACACCACCCTTTAGATTGTCGGTAATATGCAACTCAATTCTGATATTAAAACTAATCAGATAGAATTTTTTGCCTATGGTTTGAGGTTCTGAGGACTAAGTAAGCCTTTTTTGTGTCCAGAAAAGTAGTGCTCTGCACTTTCGGGTTTGCTTTTGGCTTTGTCTTTTGTTTGTTTGTATTTAGGCTAACGACGTAGCTGACTAACAATTGTAGGAAACCCTTCTTCGAGTATGCTGTGCAATGTTGATTCTCATTCGGAGGCGCTTACTAGCAGGTGATTTTACCTCTAATCTCAAACTACTGCAGAACTATCCTCCAACAAACATCAGACATCTGCTGTATGTTGCCAACAAGTTGCGTGTACAATCCTCAGGCTAATTTACCTTACACTGTCATTCCTTTTTCTTTTTTTATCCATTTTGTGATTTGAATGTCCATGTATGTAAATGACTGGATGTATATGCTCTTAGAGTAACAACTACTAATGCCTTGAATTGATTATCTTTGATAGAATAGACTTCATCTTTTATTTATTTCGCTTTCCCACCAATTCTGAAATGGTGAAATTGTTTACTGAGGGTTATTGTTTCGGAACACTAGTCGTACATGTCGATTCGTTGGTTTGACAAATGGATTGCAGTTATTTAATTATTTTATATAATTCGTTTTAGTTTGGCCCTGTTTGTACTTTGCTTATTGTTTATTTGTTCATATGGCTATAAATCCTTCAACCTATTGAATTGTTAGGCTTGGACATGACTGGTAGCCAAGCTAGTAGGACTTTGATTCTGATGTGGCTATATCGATAATGGGTAGAACAAAAGATTATTGGGGAGGACAAGGGAATAAGAATAACTAGTAGACGAATTTGATGAAAACATGAGCTGCCTTGTCTGAATCTCATTAGAGAAAGGAAAATAGAAGAAAACGAAGACCATGCTAGTTCATTACTACTACATTACGTTCTTACAGAAATAGACAGCTTTAACAGCTGGGCAATTTTCAAATGTAATGCAGACTATTTAAGTATTAATGTACCATCTTTCCTCCTGTTACGAGGGAATTGAATTTGAACCAGGGAAGGGTATTCTGGAGTAATTTTTCGGTCTCTCTGATCATATGCGCATGACATGAATTCCGTCGTCCACTCATATTTTAATACGTGAATACCTGGAACACTCAAAAATTAAGTGTCCGCTCATATTTTAATACGTGAATACCTGGAACACTCAAAAATTAAGTATTTAATTACCGAATGGTTTTACAAAGCTCATGTTTTGGATTATGTCAAAATATTGAGAAAAGGCAATAATAATACACCAACACCCAGGCCCTGACCGAAACAAAACAAGGAGAATAGGCTCAGGACAAGGACGATGAACGTTAGGAAGCGGAAATAAATCCAAGAAGAAAAGCAACAAAACTACAACAGGCAGCATTAGAACCACTAACAAGACCAGCTGGCCTAAAAGCAACAACTACCCAAAAGAGAGGCCAGACAAGAGTAGCAATCACCAACAGCCACAGGCCGAGAGAGCTAACAAAGCACCAAAAACCAGGTACGCCCAAAGGAACACAAACCACGTCGATGCAAACAGGCAGCACCAGTAGCAAATATATGTTTTCAATAACAAGACTGATTTTCTGGGGAAGAATAAAATGAAGTAAAATATATGTTGATATTGCAGAAGACACAGGATAAACTGGAGGCTAGGGTCTGCTAATTTATTTTTATTTTTTCCCTATCCTTGATTCGAATCGCACATCAAATGTATGTAATGAAACTACAGTTCATTTACGAGCTCGCTCAAAAGTCAAAGCTAGAGCTTTTCAAAACGGATCAAAACCAGAATGAGCTTACCAAGTAATTTAACACTTAATGTAGCATTTTTGTAAGGTAAGACTGAAAATCTTATATGATTAGTCACACATGTGACATGGCAGAAACATATAAGGGAGTCAATCAAATATAATACAATATCACTAATCAGAAGTAAATTTTTAGATCACAGCATAACAAATCTGCAACTATCAACATGGCTTGGCTCATGCGTCCTCCAGCAGTGTCAACTTCTTTTTCGATATACTGAATCACCATGGCGTGAACCCCAAGATAACATGAACCTGCCTCCAATAACCAACATGGATCCTGTCTCAAATCACCACAAGACCAGAGTCACCGAAAAACCATCAACTTGTATGATCAAGAGGAACACGAAATATCCATAAATATCCAAATGATGAAGAAAAAAAAAACATGGGATTGTTTGTGAAAGAGGACAAGCAAGGAAATTTCTTTATTAAAAAACAAATTAAACACAACAGAAGTACAGATAATGATTACCTGAAGGCAGAGTATTATTATGGAAAGCCATTCCTTGTCAATTACAGACAGGGATTCATCAGTATTTGCGTGGAACAATCACCCGCTATAAATCCTGAGACTACTTTCTCATCTTTCTGCCACAGATATTGTTGAATTTGATTGGGGCACGGATTCCAGGTCATCAGTGGCTTCACCTAACTGGCTGTTAAGAATTTCCAAAACATTATCTGGTGGACATTTATGTGCTGGATTTTTTGGAGATGTTTGGCAGAAACATTCGGGCCAAGAATTTGTATAGAAAGAATCAGGCGGAATCCGCTTGTTGGGCCCGCCAAGGTTAGTATTGAACATGGCTTGCCTAACAGCTTCTTCAAAACCAGTTGTCCGTCCCTTCTCTAGATCAACGAAGATTGGAGCAAGAGCTTTCCTATCGGGTCTAATTGTGGTCCGGAAGCCATAATATAGGCGGTGTCCAAGGAGATTGTTGGCAAAGTTGCTAGGGCCATCATATGTAGGCATAAAAATATCAGAGAGGAGGCAAACCATGTAGTCCACCGCAGACCCTAACAATCCCTGGGTATTTTCTGCTAGCTCGTCTGCAGGATCTACAGAACTGTGGTTCTCAAGGTGAGGGAACAAAGCCCAGAATGGTTTCATGAATCTCTCTCCACCAAATAGTTCACCAGCAGCTAGGTATATCCTGGTAGAATTGTTAAACCCCATTGCACGTAAAATAAGACCAACCTGCATAGAAATAGGGACATAACTTTGTTAGTGTTTTATATAGGAAATGAGTGTTATCACTTGGTAAGCAAAACATAACAAGATACTGATGCAAGGTAACAGCCATCCAGGGCACCATTCACCGGCAGTATAAAACAACACTTTCCAACGACAAATAAATAAAAAATCAACAACACAGATAATGTTACCTCTTCTGGAGTTAATGGGCATTTTCCAATGGCTCTTCTTTCCTCATACACAAGCTTCTTTGGTGCAAAATTTTCTTTCCGATACTTCTTCAAAATCTCTTGCTCTTTGGGGTTGAAAATATCAAAACAGCTGCAGAATAATCATACCAGATTTTAAGAAGTCCTCAGATAACATTACTTTTCAAAATCTTAATCATGAACTATTCCAGTCATGAAACAAACAGATTGTACCCCTTACATAGCTAGTGGCTATGAAATAGGAGAATTCTTGGCATGATATAAAGGAGAACAGTCCAGCCATTCCTCATTTTATATAAGGATTTCACCAAGAAATTAACTCATATTAGTGAGACTACATAGACAGGCCACACTTGTGCTGGGAATCTTAGTTTTGACCAATTGATACTAAAGTTAACAAGTTAAGTTCAAGCTGTTGTGCTAAATTACTATCTGAGTTTATATTTTACCATATTTCTCTCCTTGTTCTACATCAATTAGTATTACACTGATCTACATCCTACAACACTCACGGCATTAGTTATGCTTGAAACTACGGCATTAGTTACCTTATTTCTCTCCTTGTTCCACTTCAAATCTTTGATTTAATTTAACCCAACATATGCATTGTAATTGTACACAAGTGTCTTTCTACATGTGACTGTGTGAGGTTTGGTTGGATTTTTCACTCCTATCACATTCTTGTCTTTTAAGCAGATATTTCCCCATATGCAACAATGTCAACCATTTGTTCTGCATCTGACCCTCCACCACCATGCAGATGCAAACGTGAATTTAGAAAAGATAATTAGATAAGAACGTACCCAGCAAATGCCAGCATATCCATTTCAAAACGAAGATGTATGGACATGAAGTGACCTTGTGAGCGAAGCTTATCAACTATTGACTGACTTAGCTTCATTATATTTGTCTTAAATCTCAGAGCATGATAGTTCACTCTGCACCTCAACCGTTGATACTCGGGGTTGTCAATTTCTTCTGCCAAACGATGTGAAAAGGGAGTAAGATAAATAGCACCATGCTCCTTCATTTTCGCAAGAGCATCCGTAGTATACCAACTGATAGGAGCATCTCTAGGGGGACGAAGCTGAGACAAGGTTTAGAGGAAGGAGTAAACATTTCAAACCTATTGAACAACTCAAACTTTATTTCTGAATGTGATCAAAACAAATATGTATGCTTTACCTGTACAGCTTTTATCTTCTTTGTCTTCCCATTTTTGCGAATTTCTGGTATTTTTTCTACAATTTTTACATCATACCTCAATGACATGATAAAATGCTCAACATCATAGATACCGCGGAAACCACTGCACATGTTAAAGATAACATGCTGCATTTAAAAGCATTTAATATTTTATAGAGTTTACAGAAACAAGCATTCAACTAATCAATGAGAGCAGTGGACACATTACTCAAAGTTCGACAAAACAAATTCCTTTGTTTTCCGAAGCAAATATAAGATTAATTAAAATATGGAGGGAGATATTCCTATGAAAATATGCAAAAAGATCTACAGAAAAATGCATTCATGCAGTTATCTTAAAGCTGTAACTTTCCTCACAGTTGTTTTATTAACATATTACTTTCCTATCAATGAGAAAAAGATATCAAAGCAACAAAGTTGACCTTCCTTAAACTTACTTGTCCTAATTCTTAACTAAACCTGTAAGTATAAAAATTGCAGACTCAGAGAATCCTCAATCGGAGGATCCGCATGTGTCAACAAAATCAGAAAATTGTTAAATAGAGAAACTCAAGATTGGTCTGTAACTATTGAAACCCTTAAGCAAGTCCCCAAGAGAAGAGTCGTCCTAGATCAGCTAATGAATAAACTTGAAAATTGAAGGCCTTTCCAATGAAATCTCTTATTATGTAGGTTTTAAGTACATGTGATGAAAGAAGAAGAGAAGTAATGTCTTACAGCAACAAGTTCTATCTGAAAACATCTTCCAATTCCTCTGTGTGACACATCTATCATGTAGCTACATGTTTGTCACAATTCTATCTACCCTACCTCGTCTCTCTTGGTTTAATAGCCTCAATCAGAAAATAAAAGTTAATAATTCTATATTAAAAGTGAAATTTGAATAGGTGAAAAAAATCTATATATGTGAAATAAGGGTCACACAACCATTGAAAATAGATACCTGTCATCATGCCAAAAAGAGTTTGCATCCAATTCAGGCAGCACAAGTGTAGCATTCATGATTCTTGCGGCAAGAACAGCATTACATATCTAAAACATCCAAGAGAGTAACAGAAGGTAAATATTTCCCTCGTAAGAACATGGGTGAAAATATGCAATTACAGATCATACAGAAAAAGAGAAAGTTACGGACCGCTGTACGTTGTTGATTGAGACCACCATTACAGCGCACTCGTAGGTAGCCGTTAGTCTCCCTAGGTGGAGCTGCCACAAAGTAGAAGCACCAGAACAACTTTAAAATGAATTTTACAAAAACCAAAGCACAATTCATTGAGAAAAAAGGAAACACATACGAGGCCAATTAGATCGGGGAGCTGATGATGGTCTCCAACCACCAGAATCAGCACTTCTCCAAAGTTTATCCAAGTTCAACTGCATATACATGGTAAGAAAATTCAGGGTCAAAGTTTCAACAAATAAATAACAAAAGGAAACTCCTAGTGACGTTGAGATGTTGATTTATTATCATCAAAAGCATCTCAGAAGGGTAATTTCGAATATGTTTTTTTTTTCTTTTTTAAAAAAATGTAAAATTGGATATGGCATGAGTACTTTATGCTTGATGTTTTACACCACTTTTTTTTCCCCAATAACCAGTCATTATATCTTCTTTACTGATCATAGACAAAATATCAATTTTCGGTTATTATCAATACCATTACCTTGACATTACAAATTTTGAATTGTCAGCAATCTCATTCATATCAAAGATAATGTTCAGTCAATAGGTAGCAACAGAAAAGTAAAGGTATTTAATTTCCAGGGGTCATTTGACTGCATCCTAAAATCTTAATTAGCACTAAATCACTGCTTCGACCTGATATACATACCCAGTAACCTCTCCGAAGATACTGATTTATTGAGATAAAATTCCTAATTCCAATGTATCCAAGAATCAGTAGCATTTACCTAATAATTAGCATAGTTGAAGTAAATCATCATTCAAGACAAAGCACCTTTTCATCGTTATCACTAATTCGGGCAAACAAATAGAAAGCGAACACTGAACTAATGTGCCAATCTATACTAACTAAAATTGAACAGGATGATTCTAAACCCAGCTTCAGATTAACCTCAGAGCGAAAGCCGGATGGACCGCCGCCATTGCTCGTCCACAGAACCAGGAACGAAATGGTGCAGATGACAACCACAACAGCAATCAATAGCCTCCCAATCATGCCCTTCACCGCTCCTACTTGCTTCGCATGCTGCCGATTATAAAGCCCCGGTCTGCATCAAATCAACCAAAGAAAATTATGACTACTTGTGTTTTGTTATCGGGAAAGTTCTGAATCGGAGCGAGAAAATGGTAGTTGATTTACCTTCGCATTGTTTGAGAAATTGAGCTTCTTTCTTACACAGTCCACTTCAACCGCCACTCTCTTTCTTTAATTTCGGTGATTGAATCTCTCTCTATGTATAAAGAAAAAATACATTGGTGGCCTCTATTTATACCCAACTTTTTGATGAATTAACCCAGCTTAATATCTTTTATATATTGAAGCAAAAGACAGCAAATGGTGAAACATTCAAAATATCAGAGAAATACCCTTGATCAATTTAAACATTAGGGTTAATTATACAAATGGTCCTCAAATTTGTACACGATTTACATTTTGGTCCCTCAAAAAAATTATTAGGCTAAATGATACATAAACTATATCGTAATCGACCATTTGGTCCTTCCGTTATATTTTCTGTGAGTTTTAAACGAGTCAACGCCTGTGGTGGGGTCCAGGATGGGTATATGCGTCTTTTTAAACCAGAAAGGGTATATGCGTCTTTTTAAACATCAAAAGGCTTTGATTGTCTTCTCCGATTAGCCAAACATCGTCTTCAATTCGTGAAAACGCAGGTGCAACGGCAACAGCAGAGATTTTGGAGTTCTTAGGGTTCCTATTTGGGGGTTTTGCGGCATTTTCTCGATTTCAATCATTGTGGATGCTCGTCACTGATGGAGTCCAAGTTTGAGTTCCGTTGGGGTGGAGAGAATCCCAAATACGGTAAGGGATTCTCTGTCTGTATTCTATATTCATCTTGTTTTGCAAATCGATGGTTTTTGTTTGCAAGTGTGTGGTCCAAGGTCAGTTTCTTTATGTTGAAAAGATGCGCTGGCATTTTATTTCCTTTATGCTGGCATTGACTGCAAAGTATAGGTTTTTATGTTTGGTGTGGTCCCTTTGTTGTCGACTTCACACTTAATTCACTATTAGCATTGAGTGAAACTGTAAAACAAAATTAAAACCCTAAACTTGTAGCATTAGATAAAGGAGATGTGTGTGCAGCTAACTCTGAAATTTGATTTGTACTTTTTGCAGCTATCTCTGACAGAGTCACTCTTGAACTACACCATGGGGGTATGTTTGAAAAAGGGGTTTATAAAGGTGGTAAGGTCTGTTATTTAGATAATGTTGTTGATGACTTTCTGTCATTGCTCGATTTAAGGAAGATAGGGAAAGAGTTGGGGTATGCAATAGATGTTTCGAAAATTGAGCAAACTATGGAGATTAGGTATAGAAAGGCTGGAGAAAATATGGTAACATATTGGAGCTTATTACCTCTGATGCTAAAGTAGTTGAAATGGTTGGATGCATGCCATGTAATGGTTCTTGTCTTGTACTATTCATATTTGGAAAATTCAAATGGTAATGAGCTTGGGAGTCAAGCATCTGCTGCATGGCCTAGTTTGGATAGTGCAGAATATAACTATGATGCAGATGTAGAACCAGGGGATGCAGATGTAGAACCAGGGGATGCAGATGCAGATCTAGAAGTTGGAAATGAATGGGAAACTGAGGCTGCAGCAACTGAGAATGTAGAGGTTGGAAATGAATGGGAAAATGAGGCTGCAGCAACTGAGAATCGAGAGGTTGGAAATGAAGGGGAAAATGAGGAAAATGATGCAGAATTTGTGGATAGTGATTATGAATTCAGTGAACAAGAGGATGAGGTGATTGTAGCTGAATGTGGTAGTTTGGGGCCCAAGTGGTGAGCCCAGTGCAGGTCAGAATGTTGGGTCTACTGTTCAGCCCAATGCAGGTCAGAATGTTGAGCCTACTATTGACCCCACTGCTGGTGAGAATGTTGGGCCTACTTATGAAGCTCCAGGAGAGGTATCATCAGATGGTGCTAACACATCTGAGTTGGACACAGGAAGTGATGAACAGGATCAGGGTAATGGTGAGGAAAAGGGCAAAAGAAAGGAAAAAAAATTGCCAAAGTTGAAGGAGTACAGGAGAGAGGTGGATTTAAGGAATCCAGAGTTCAGGATGGGAATGCGATTTGCAAATAAAAAGGTATTGAAAGAAGCTGTGGAGGAGTATGCAATTATAAATGGCAAGTTGCTAAAATTAAAAAAAAAAAAAGACAAAGTCAGGCTCCAGGTAGTATGTAATGGAGGACTGAAATGTCCATTTTATTTATATGCTTCAAAGATAGATAAGAGTGAATCTACATTTGTAATCAAAGCTATGAGCCTGGAACACACTTGTGGGAGGGTCGAGAAGTTGAAGTATACCTCATCCAAGTGGCTTAGCAACAGGTATTCTAAGAAGCTGAAGAGAGATGCAGACTTGGATGTGAAATCATTGCAAGAGGATGTTTTGGAGGATTATGCAATGGTTGTCACAAGACATCAAATATACAGAGCCAAAAAGAGGGCCAAAGTAATGATTCAAGGGAGTTACATAGAACAATATGCTAGGTTAAGGGATTATGCAGAGGAATTGAAGAAGGCAAATAAGGGAAGTACAGTTGTAATTAAAACTGAACAAGTGGGGGGCAAAGCTATCTTTCTAAGGATGTATGTTTGCTTCGCTGGTTGCAGGCAAGGGTTTTTAGATGGATGCAGACCAGTTATTGGTGTTGATGGGTGCCACGTAAAAGGTCCTTATCCTGGCCAGATTTTGACAGCAGTTGGGGTGGATGGCAACAATGGCAGTTTCCCAATTGCTTATGCAGTTGTTGAGATCGAAAGCAAACAATGTGGATCTGGTTTCTTAGGCTGTTGATTGAAGATCTAAAGATTACAAATGGTTTGTCATATGCGTTCATTAGTGACAAACAAAAGGGACTCGTACCTGCAATTGAGACTCTACTTCCAACTGCAGAGCACGGGATGTGTGTTAGACACTTATATAATAACTTCAGATCATCACACTCTGGTCTTGCTCTAAAACACCTATTGTGGGCTGCAGCAAGAGCCACAACTATGCCTTTGTGGGAAGCATCAATGGAAAATATGAAACAAGAGGATGAGGAAGCGTGGAAATGGCTCAGTCAGAGACTTGCAAAGAACTGGAGCAGATCTCACTTTAATACATGGGTTAAGTGCGATTTGTTGTTGAACAATCTTTGTGAAAGTTTCAATGCAGCAATAGTAGATGCAAGAGATCAGTCCATTTTGACTTGCTTGGAGAGGATAAGAGTCCTTGTGATGCTTAGGATGGCAAATAGAAGGGCTGCATGTCCGAAATGGAAACATCCAGTTGGGCCAAGAATCTTCAAGATCATTGAGAAGAACAAGTTAGAGGCCTCCACATGCATTCCTCGACTGGCTGGCTTGCAAACATATCAAGTGACCCACATGTATGGTGGAGAATTTGTTGTGGATCTTAGGGCAAGGACATGTTCTTGTCGGAGGTGGGATTTATGTGGGATACCATGTGGCCATGCAATTTCTGCAATTTTTCAAAGGGATGAAAGCCCCATTGATTATGTGGATGACAGTTACAAGCCTGCAAGTTATATGAGGTCATATGCACCAATGATTCACCCAATCCCTTCAATGGATCAGTGGGCTAAGTCTGGGCATCCTCCAATACTTCCCCCAAATCTTAGGGTACAGCCAGGAAGGCCCAAAAAAAATAGGTCCAAAGAACCTGCTGAAATTCTGGTACCACCACCACCCCCACCACATCCAATGCCTCCAAATTATGTTCAACCAAGGGAGAAGCTTAGAAGAGTTTTTATTAAGATCACATGTAGGAGATGTGGTCAAAGTGGCCATAATAGGGCAACTTGTGACAGACAGAGCTCAGAAAATCTACAGGTAATTATTTATTATGCAAATTTAGAGTTGTTACATGTTTTGGAAGTAATAATTCCTTCTTGCAGGCAAATGCATCTTCTGCCCAACAAGAGGTCCACACTGAGGGAGGGGCAGTTAGAGTGAGGGGCAGAGGAATAGCCAATGAGGCTCCAGCTATTGCTCCAGCTGTTCCAATGAGGGGCAGAGGACAAAGTGTACGTTTTGTGGGGTATTTTTGTTCAAATATGCTGTCTCACAAATCTGCAATTTAGTTGCGAACTTATATTGGTCTTTGTTTAGGTGGCAAGAGGTATAAGAGGTTGGCCAAGAGGTATGCTAAGAGATATGGGAAGAGGGTTGGCTAGAGGAACAGGAAGAGCCAATGAGGCTCCAGCTATTAGAGGGGGCACATTCACAAGGGCTGCTATTAGAGTGGGAACATTCAAAAGGGCTGCTATTGGAGGAGGAACATTCAAAAGGGCTGCTATTGGAGGAGGAACATTCAAAAGGCCTACACAAGTTCTATCAAAACCATAACCATAATGACAAGAAGGCAGTGGGAATCATATATATTTTGTGTAATTTGGGATGTGGATTTTGTTCAGGATATGCATTTTGTTCAGGATATGCATTTTATTTATGTAAAGGCCTTGCATTTTGGCTTACATTTTGGCTTATTTTGTGGATTCACATCTTTTGGATTAGAGGTACACTCTGCCTTTTGGTTTAGGTTCTGTTATTTGAGATGTAATTTTATGGAATGGCAGCTTGTGGATTAGAGTTAACTCTACATATTGGTAATGGAATTGGTTATGGAATTGGTTTATTCTCTGCAGTTTGGTTATGGAATTGGTTTTTGGCTATGGGATTGGTTTTTGGTTATGCAATTGGTTTTTTGTTATGGAATTGGTTTTGGTTATGGGATTGGTTTTTGGTTCTGCAATTGGTTTTTTGTTATGGAATTGGTGTGGTTTTTGGTTATGGAATTGGTTTACCTAAAATACTCCACAAACTATTTCATAGCTAACAAACACCACATTACATTCATAGCTAACAAACACCACATTACATTCATACCTATAATCCCATTACAAACCTAAAAGGCCATTACAGACCTAACATTGATACCTAAATCTTTCTACTCATCACCAAAATTACAAACAAACACCATGAAAGGATCAAAGCAAACACCAATTTCAATTGCCTCTGTCTACTCCATTCCAATTCCTTTTTTCCTTCAATAACAGGACCCAGTTTCTCTTCCAATTTTTTCTTCTCTGCTTCCACTAATCTCAGTTGCTCATCTCTTGCTCTAATTTCTTCCTCCATACCTCTGAGTCTTCTAAGCAATCCAGGAAGCACTACCTTTCCTCTTGGACATGTTTCATTATCCAGCCATTCAAAGAAATGATGTCCTGTTTGGCTATTCTGTACATCATTTGTTACACACAATCAATCAGAGCCCAGCAAACCATTCAATTCTTCACTTCAACATAACAAAGGAATTTAGTCTATCTTACCCGATTTTGGTCGCATGCCTCAAACCTTCTTCCCGGGTTCAGATCTGTCCATGAAGTGCGCCGTTTAATCTTCATCCTACAAAAGCAATACCGATTGGATTGAGTTGAATCTGTTGAACTTTCAGACATCGCAGCGTCGTTGAAGAAGAAGGTGGATGTCTCCAATGGCGCCTTCAAGAGCTGGCTATTCTACTTCGACCCAACAAAAAAAACAGAGCTGGTCTACATGAGTTTGGACGGTTTTACCCTTAAATTTGACGGCAACATTGACAGAACCTAACGGAAGGACCAAATGGTCGATTACGATATAGTTTATGTATCATTTGGCTTAATAATTTTTTTGAGGGACCAAAATGTAAATCGCGTACAAGTTTAAGGACCATTTGTGTAATGCCTAAACATTAAGAATTGAAATTATTAATTAAATAAGGATAATATGGTAATTTCACATTTTTATATTAAAAAAATTAAAATTAAAAACAAAATCATATAATACTATAATATGTCCTATTTTTATGGAACATAAATACCTATGTTATTTTTTCTTAATTCTAAAAATAAAATAAAAAATAAAAAAGAAAACCAATTGGCCCATGCTCACCTGGTTTAGGGGCTAGTGGTTTAGAATAGCTCAACTGGTTTAGAGGTGTAAGTTGGATTGGAAATTCCGAATTCGATCCTGTAATTTTCAATTTTGGCAAGTTCAAATCAATTTTAATATCCGAAAGTACAAATTTATGTCTCACAAAAATTCTATACAAATAAAAATAAAACAAAATACAAAATATGAAATAAGCATTTTGAACATGCATATCAGCACAAAAATTATTATTAAGGGCTTTTTATCACAAAATATTTTTGAAGTTAACCAAACTATCATGTTACATCTTTTTTTTTGTCATTCGTGATCTCAAGATTAATGGTGCTCACAAATAATCCAAGCCATAAGTTTGTGTTCAAAAATCTGTTAGATTGTGATATATTAAGTTGGACTCATATATCTAATGATATCACCAAGTGAATTAAATAAAAAATATTATAAAAATATGATTTATAGTTTTGTCTTTTAGTCATGTTTTGATTTTATTGGATATGCGAGTCCCATCTGTGTGCCATGTCAGCAATTTAACATATTTTTGGACAAAAGCTTACGATATGGGCTATTTGTAAGCACCCATGTTAAACTTTGAAAACCAAAAAAACGCAATTTGATAGTTTCGTTAACCTTAGAGACGTTAAAAAGGCTATTATTAAACATTTTTTAGCTAAGTGGAAAACGGCCTTGACTTGCCGATAAGAGGTCTGAAACCCCATGGCATATTAGTTGTGTGTGTGAGAAATCTCATTCCCTTTAGTTTAGACTATCGCTTGTATATAATCATCTGTATGTACATCTTTTAAATTTACATGATATATTCCATTGAGATTTTAAAAAACTATTTTGAGATAAATAAGTCATGTGGTATTCAATTAAGACTTTTAAATTATCTAAACAAGTGTTGTGGTATTCCATTAAGACTATTAGAATTTCTAAAAGAAGGTGACCAAACCTAGTGGTATTCAATCAAAACTTTAAACAAGTAACAAAAAGTTTCATGGTATTCAAAAACTTGAAAATTTTGAAAGATTCTTTTAAATGTGAGATTGTGTGAGATTTTTTTGGTGGAAAATATAAATACCAAATCATATCTCAAATCCCACCCTAATCCATCAGATTTTTCACATGAAATTTTTTTTCTCTCTCTCTCTCTGCTAGAGAAGATGAATATACTTGCGTTTGAGTTCAAGGGCCCTTTCTGTTGACGTGAGTCTCTTAATAAATCAAGGAGATTTACTTTCTTGATTAATTAAGGGATTTACTTTCCTATTTTTATATAAGTGATAAATCATTGTACAATTAAGAGATACTTTCCTAATTCTTTACTGTATCTAATTCTTTGTAAAACCCTAATATGTAAACTCCTATATATACCTCCTTATGGAGAAGAATAAAAGATAACTTAATACTTTCAAATCATATTCATATTTTAGCATGGTATCAGAGCCTGGTTCTCTTGTGACATGTGCTTGCGTTCTTCATGAAATTTAAGTGCTTGTTTTGTCTCTAAACCCTTATCTCAAATTTCTCATATTCAAATCCAAAACCCTAAATCAAATTCCTCATATTTTCCCCCAAATCCAAATCCCTCAAATCCTCTTATCCAAATCCCTATACACATATCTCTTAAATCCAATTCCTACATCAAATTCATACATCAAATTTCTCACATCACCTTCCTCACCTTCTCATATCACATTTTACTTCCGCTGCGATGTCAGGAATTCATACAATTCTCCATCTTATTGCAGACTCACAGAAGAATGCGGTCAATCCTGCTGACCTGGCTACCCAGACTCCTTCTTCTATCACCACCACCAAAGGTTCTACTCTTCATACGTCCTCCAAGATCAGATATTTCATATGCTGTGAGTGTGGTTAGTCAGTTTATGCATTCGCCCAGTGTTTCTCATAGGAATGCAGTAGATCGGATCGTAAGATACTTAAAGTCAACCCCTGGGAAAGGATTAATGTTCTCAAAAAAATGGAGATCTTGAAGTTGTTGGATACACAGATGTTGATTGGGCTGGTTCTATTACAGATAGACGCTCTACTTCAGGTTACTTTACATTCGTGGAAGGTAACCTAGTCACTTGGTGAAGTAAAAAGCAAAATGTGGTTTCTCAGTCTAGTGCAAAAGCAGAGTATTGAGGAATGGCCTCTTGACAGAATTGGGCTTCAAGCCAGAAAAGCCAATGGAGTTACATTGTGACAACAAGTCAGCTATTGATATTGCCCATAATCCAGTTCAACATGATCGAACCAAACATGTTGAGGTGGACAGACATTTTATCAAAGAAAAAATTGAGAAAAAGATCATCCGCCTACCATTCGTAAAATCAGAAAATCAAAGGGCAGATATCTTAACCAAAGCTGTTTGTGGAAGAGTATTTCATGACTCACTTACCAAGTTGGGCATTGGTGACATATATGCACTAACTTGAGAAGGAATGTTGACGTGAGTCTCCTAATAAATCAAGGAGATTTACTTCCTTGATTAATTAAGGGATTTACTTTCCTATTTTTATATAAGTGATAAATCATTGTACAATTAGGAGATACTTTCCTAATTCTTTATTGTATCTAATTCCTTATAAAACCCTCATATGTAAACTCCTATATATACCTCCTTATGAAGAAGAATAAAAGATAACCTAATACATTCAAACCATATTCATATTTTAGCATGGTATATTCACGATTTTTTTTACATGGGATTTTTTCTCGGGAGCTTCACTAATTTACCCCAAAATAGGGTCTGAAATTATAAATAAAAAAACCCCACATAGAATGCACTTTAGAAACCACACCCAAAATTCATTTACTACATAAGAAATTAGTATTGAAGTTCCTATAAATTACATGACTGCCATTAATCAACTTAAAAGAAGCCCAACAAGAAAAACTTAAATAGCACCCAAAACAAGCCCAGCTCAATTTTATAAAAAAAAACCCAAACAATTCATTACAAACAAAATGTCTTGAAAACCGTAGCTTTATTAACGTGTTGACAGGACCCGCCCCGAATTTTTCCAAAAACCCGAGACGAACCCTGCGGAGACCCCAACATCACGCCCATGCTGAGTCACTCCTTCATAAAGTGGCCTCCTTTTTCAAAAGGAGCAAAGGCACGAGACCTTCTGCCGAAATTTCGGCAGAGTCTCCCCTGTAAATTGGACAATTCCCAAAATTTTCACCTACATAAAACACATTTACTAACCACAACTGGCAGCACGCACAATATAGTTTCACGCAATTCACATAATTGGCCTCTGGCCTTCTAATCAATCACTAGCAATAAACTTAAATTAAATGAATGCATTCAACAATGCAGAGACAATCTTAAACTTAAATAATAACGCCTACAGTAACCACCACAAAAATACTTTCCCATAACATTCAACACATGGGGTTTTAACCTCCTATCACTACCACAATTAGTTTAAGGTCTCGGCCCAAAACATACAACCATCCAACCATCATAGATAATATTTTTCCAAAAATCCATACAAACATGGTCAAGGTACTCAAATATACCCAAACCCAGGATATATTGCCAAAGCCCATAAAAATATCAAATATGTCATTCAAAACATTATGCATAAATCTTTCATCAACAAAACCACCTAAGTAGTGTCTAACCCGCGGCTGCGCCTAATAGGCTGCCTACGTACCCTCCACGAGGGATCAAGCCACACGTAGTTCTTTCACAATCACAACTTAAATAAAATACAAAATTTAATAAGGTAGCACCCACAAAACAATCCAGTTTATTTACCAATCCAATTCCAACTAACACCATGAACACATTCTCCAATTTTCTTTATAACAAAACAACCTGCAACCATACCCTAACCAAGGCGTATGTTGCCGAATAACACCCCCAAACCGGGACATAACCTTTTATACAAATACCAAGTCCTCTCAAAGGACAATTCCACAAATCTCAATCCCAAATCAAAACCACATAACATTTATATATAATAGCATCCACCTCTCACCATCATCAAGTACCAGGGAAAACAATCCAACTGGGGATTGTTGACTGGTCCACATGGTCGAGTCCACCCCTCTATTCACCATGTGGCCAGGGACGAGCTGTTCCAACTGGGGAACCAACTCTCAGCCAGCACGTACAGCCGATACCAAATCAAAGCTTGTACGTCTGTGAACAGTCCTACGCGCGCAGACTACCATCATAACCACAGTTTCCATATCATAACCACGGTTTTCATATCATAACCACTGTTTCCGTATCATAACCACGGTTTCCATATCATAACCACGATTTCCGTACCATAACCACGATTTCCATATCATAACCATGGTTTCCGTATCATAACCACGGTTTCCATATCATAACCACGGTTTCCGTACCATAACCACGGTTTCCATACCATAACCACAGTTTCCATACCATAACTACGGTTTCCACATCATAACCACGGTTTTCATGTATCAGTATCAAAGGGGAGGTACAGGTGATGTTGCACATCTTATACTGAGGAAAACAATCCAGCCGGGGGATTGTTGACTGGTCCACATGGTCAAGTCCACCCCTCTATTCACCATGTGGCCAGGGAATGAGCCGTCCAACCGGGGAACCAACTCTCAGCCAGCACGTACAGCTGATACCAAATCAAAGCTTGTACGTCTGTAAACAGTCCTACGCGCGCAGACTACCCAGTTAAGGGTCTACGGTAACACCCCGTTAAGGTATGTCCGGGTATCATCAAATCCACAATTTCCATATCCATTGCCATATATCCAGACCATATCACAATATTCCAGCATCCCCCTGTTTCCGGGATCCGTTCTCATATCATATCCACAATTTCCATATCCATTTCCACATATATCCAAACCGTATCACATATTCGGCATCCCCTGTTTCCGGGATCCGTTCTCATATCATATCACAATATCCATATCCATTTCCACATATCAGTATCCAGGGGAGGTACATATGATAGTGGAGTTGTAACCTTATAACTATATTTCTGAAAGATGCTTCCTCACAATCTATATATACAACAGACTCAAGAAACTCGGAAAATGAACAATAATAAGATTACTCACAAAGTAGCAATCTACTTTAGAAAATATAAATATAAAACTTCCACAAGGCCATTAAAACCATATACATAAATATCCCATCACAAAATCATAACAATAACTCCTAGGCCTACAAACTTAACATCAATCAAATGACAGTCAAGACCCATCCAAAAGGGGTCGTCCTAGCACTTTTCATAAATATAAACTACCTCGGAAGATTTACGGTCAACTGAGGGTCAAACCTTCCAAAATCGGTCAACCGGGCCCGCAAGCCCCACTATCTTCGTCTAAACCCTTTTATACCTTTGTACACATACACAATTTCAATCATCACATAAAATCATCTATTTCGTAAATCTCAACCTTGATATAGCATATAATAATTCCGCAATCTAAATAATATAATAATATCCAAAATTCACATAATTCACATCCTTAAACAAGACCTGTCACTATGGTCATTTTAACCTTCCTAGGATGGTAGTAACCTAGGAAGTCTCACGGTCAAACCGGGGTCAAACTACTCAACCTTGGTCAAACGGGCCCGCGGGGCCCACAACCTCCAAATTCCAATCCGACAGTTCCTATAGGTCCTACAAGGTCTAGGACACACGTCCTCCAAGTTTGGTCCAGATCGGACGGTCGGATCGCTCACGATCGGATGATCGGACAGTTACTAAAACCCTAGCCCTAGGGTTCGCATTTCTGGAGTGTCCGGGACTCCGTTTTACGATCCGTCGGATCCCACACGATCCTAGAAATGCCTAGATCAACAAATTATAAACTCAGGACCATCCAACGGTCCAAACTTAGCGAACCCAGAAAATACGCGATATGCGATATCCGTTCGGAACCCTAACGGTATCGAAATTCAAATCCGAGCACACCTACGCGCTCGTGACATCGAAAGGATCATATTGAGACAAAAATGCCCCGCAGCTACGGTGCCCACGCGCCGCCCACGCGCCGACAGCGCGTGGGTGTTCAAAGCGGTAACGCGTCGCCGGAAAATCTTAGAATCTCTGGCCAAGGTTCCTACCCTAGGTAAAACACCTAATTTGGAGTCATTTTTGTTCTTGGACGTACCCCAAAAACTGACCGGAAGTGGCCGGAATCACGATGGCAAAATCGGCCGAACTTCCCTCTCTAAATCGATCTCCAAAACGCAGAAATTTCCAAAATCTAACACAACAGGCACCAAGAACAGCCTGAGAGGTTCAAAATCCATACCTGGATCATCGGAAATGGTGGCCGGACGACAACGAACGAAGCCGGCGAAAATCGAGCGAAAACTGGTCAAAAACCTGCAATTTCCGGCGACTGGAGCGACGGCCGATGTCGGGGAAGGGCCGGGTCGTGATGCCGGAGCTGAGTCGGTCATTTTGGCACCGGTCCCGTCCGCATCCGTGGCCGGTGGCCGGAGTTGCGAGGGAGAGAGACGACGGCATCGCACGGAGGAGAGAGAGAGACGCGGGAGAGAGAGAGAGAGAGAGAGAGAGAGAGAGAGAGAGAGAGAGAGAGAGAGAGAGAGAGAGGTGACAGGGCAATTCTGTCCTTTTATCAAAAATCCAACTTCAAAATATTTACGATTTTGCCACTGAGTTCATTCGTTCGTAACTCTCTCGTTTCAACTCCGATTCGAGCCCACTACGTGTCTACGGACTCATCTCCTCGTGCTCTACGCAACGGTACAATCGGATTTCCCAAATTCCTTTCGGATAAAAAATGACCAAATTACCCCTATCTCAAGGGCAATTTCGTAAATTCACATAATTCAATTAAATTTTGAACTAATTCGGAGTCGGGGTGTTACACGTGTCATATTGATTAATGGTTGTAATGTTCCACACCTTTATTGTCATGTTGATTAATGGCTGTAATGTTCCAGTCTATGGTAAAACACTACTATTTTACTATCATGTTAATTAATGGTTGTAATATTCCAGTCTAGCGTAATAACACTGCTAGTTTCCAATGGCATCTTATTTCTAATGCATGTCTACCCATATAATGTTCCAGTCTAGGGTAATAACACTACTAGTTTGCTATGATATCCTATTTGTAATTCATTTTTACCCATGTAATGTTCCAGTTTAAGGTAATAACACTGCTAGTTTTCTATGACATCCTATTTCTAATGCATGTCTACCCATGTAATGTTCCAGTATAGGGTAATAACACTGCTATTTTGTAATGTTCTAGTCCAGGGTAATAACATTGCTAGTTTACTGTCATGTTGATTAATGGCTATAATGTTCCAATCTAGGGTAATAACACTGCTAGTTTACTGTCATGTTGATTAATGGCTGTAATGTTCCAGTCTAGAGTAATAACACTGCTAGTTTCATAGGACATCCTATTTCTAATGCATGTCTACCCTGTGTAATGTTCCAGTCTAGGGTAATAACACTACTAGTTTCCTATGATATCCTATTTCTAAGGTAATAACACTACTAGTTTCCTATGACATCCTATTTCTAATGCATGTCTACCCATGTAATGTTCCAGTCTAGGGTAATAACACTGCTAATTTCCTATAATATCCTATTACTAATGCATATCTACCCCTGTAATGTTCCAGTCTAAGGTAATAACACAACTAGTTTACTGTCATATTGATTAATGTTTGTCTTGTTACTATTTCTAATACATGTCCACTAAAGAAAAGAAGAAAGAACAAACTAGACCAACTGATCGGTGCATAATTACATATCTTTTTATACCCTTCTAATTTATGATTTGGTTATGTTTTTGAGTTAAACTTGTGCTTTTAATAAAGTTTGTGTATGTTTCAGTGTAATAAGGTTGAGACTCATTACATGCATTTTGAAGACAATTTAGCTTAAAACAGTGTCTGCAGATCATTCAATTTCACGGATTAACCTGTACTTGCTCAAGAAGAACCAGATAATGAGCCATACATCATTGGAAAGATACGGAAGTCTAATTTCCGTAGCATTTTACGGTTCATGATTCGGAGTCTTCTAGAGGAAGTTATACATGATTTAGTAGATCAAGGTCAAAATTCGACAGCATCTGCGTTACTGGGCCATAAATGACATTTGAAGGTCTTTCCGATTTTTCCTTGAGTTGGGCTGCATATTCTTGGAAAGATAAGACAAAGGGCTTGAAGATCCATATTTTTCCAGAATTTTATGAATGTATTAACAAGCCCAAAACGAACCCAAAAGAAGAGTGCAATGCATTGTCATGCATGACATATGCATGATGAAATGCACTATCTAGTGGGAATTGTTGGTGAAGTGCACTATCTTGTGGGAAGGTTAGATGAAGCATATTCAAGTCTTATAATTGAAGTGTTGCAACACTAAGTTTAAAGAAAGAAAAATTGTTTTCAAATGTAATGGTGTGTTAGGTGAAGTTGATGAAGTGAGTGGAAAGCAATATTTAATTTAGATTTTCAACTTCCTTAGGCCTATAAATAGTGAGGTTTCCCAAGCTTGTAAACACACCCCAAGGGGGGGAGCTCTCAAACATTTCTCTAGAGCTCCCCTCCCTTCTCTCCCTCAAATTCTCTTAGTTTTCCTTTTGCTTCTTAGTTGTAATTTATTTTTTGTAATGTAAATTCTTTTATTTAGTATTCAAGTTTGAGTAGTTTCCAAGTTTCAATTATGATTTTTGTTCTTATTCATTATGCTTATAAGTTAATATGCTAGTTTGAATGATTGATCACCATTAAAGCTTGCATGTTAGCTATCTTGGTTTGAATTAAGAGTAGACACCATGCTTTAATTCGAATTGAACTATGAATAGGAAGAGTATGTATGGACATTCGACAACAGGGATTAGATACATGCTTGGTTGTTTAAAATGTTCTTCTATGCTTAATGGGTTCCTAATGCTTAATTTAGGTTAGACAACAAATGATCAAGTTAGGGAATTAGGAACACAAGGTTAGGATCAGACATCATGGCTTAATCATACTTTAGCTAGAATCAATCCGTTAATCTAAATAGAACTTGGGAACTTATTCGCTTGAGTTAATTTCTTTTCTTTCTTCCTTGTTTGATTTATTTTCTCCTTTCTTTTTCATTTCTGTTCTTTTACAGGGAATTGAATTAAATCAATCTATCATCAATCCTCATGGGATCGACCTCGCACTTACATACGCTAAACTACCAACGGCTCGTGCACTTGCGAGTATCACAAGTTGAGGATGCAGCTGAATCTATTTTGGTGCAGCTGAATCGACGCAACAAGTTTTTGGCGCCGTTGCCGGGGATTGGCAACATAGTTTGGTTCTATTTCTTTTCCCTACTTGTTTTATTTTATTTTATTTTATTTTTCTCCTTTTCATGTCTTCCTAGGCACTTTCATGTTTTAAAATTAATGATGTTAATTGACAAGTTGTGTTTGTAGTCCAACGGAACAGGACAATTGCCTAACAAGCAAGAGAACTGTGTTGAAGTCCCGGCTTACACAACACCAAAAAAAAAAAAAAAAAATTACTTTGAAGCATGGAATTAGATGTGTGTTGTTTGTTTTTTTTTCTTTTCATTTTAGTTTTTATGTCCTAATCCTTTTAATTCTCTTTCAAGTTTGTGTTTGTGTTTGTTTTAGCAATTTAGATAGTTAAATAAAAAAGGAGAGAAAATGCAACTCCAATCATGATGAGAAGTGTGGAGTAGTAGGAGAAGTCGCGACCTCCAAATACATCTATGCTCGACCTAATTGCTTCAAGGGGGAGCATTCTAATCCTTTCTCTTAATTTATTTTCTTATTATTTTAAAGTTTATGTTTCTTTTTATACAAAATTTATAAATAAATAAAAAAGATTTTTCATATGAGTTGACTTATAGTAACTCCAATGAGCATCTCTGTTAATACAGTGTCTAGGAGTTCTTTAGGCGACACCTTCGGTGTCTAAGAAGTTTGGTTTTTAAGAAGGACCATTATGACCTCTCCAAACTTCCCGGATCCCCTGGCTGTATTTTCTGAGGTTCTTAATTGGTAACCCGTGAGTCACTTGTATATTCGTATGTTTTTAAAATAAATTTTTCTCTTTCATTTTTCTTTTTGAATTAAAAAAATAAAAAAAATAAAAAATAAAAAATAAAAAAAAATTTATTTTATTTTATTTTATATTAGTGTTTCTTTTTTATTTTTATTTTTTTTAAAATATTAATATTTGTAAATGTTTATTAGTGGCTAGATATTAAGTTATTGTGGACTGCCAAACACTGAAACACTACCCACATTAACCCTAAAATTAACTCTCCATCTTTCATCTAGCCGCACGCTAACCTCTGAACATCTCAACTTCCTCTTCCTCCCGAATCAAACCTTCTCCAAATTGTTGCTTATTGTAGATCTTGTCAATGGAGAAACTCCAGGAGGCCGTCAGTGGAAAGCTCAAGGAGAAGGAGTCCGAATTGAGCATGGTGAAGGTGTCTAGCCCAATGGTTTTGTTGAGCTCACTGCCAGCTATCCCACCAGAAGATCCTAAGGGAAAGGATACCATTGTGCAACGGGTGTTTGAGGTGATTGAGGTGCTCGTGGTTGTGTTTGCCATGGATCCCTCAGAAGTTACCATAGATGCCTTTCTGTTTCATAGAGGTAGGGTGACAGAGGAAATTAAAGACATGATTCCAAATTGGGATCTGAATTGTGGATTAGAAGAGATGCAACTTGCGGCGCTGGCACATTGTCTAGATGCTTAGAGGGTATATCTGCTAGATAGGAGGTTTGTGGCAAAAACTGTTGTGTTGAGCAGTCATATGTATTGTACAGGTAACATCCGAGTTGAGTTTGATATTTACTTAAGTGTGCTTAACGAGTTTGACTTCCAGTTAGGGTATATGACCACAAGGCTCCGAGACTTCGTGGAGCAGATGGATGAGTTGATGATAGATGGAGCCCTATATGATTCGTCTGTTTCAGACCCTTCGGAAAGTGAGTCAGAAGAAGAGCCATGGGTGAGCTCCGCCATCGATAGCATTTTGAGAAATGCTATGTTTGAAGGATGAACCATGCAGTGCCAGGTTACCCTTAACCCCTGTTTTCTGTTTTCTTATATGCTTTCACATTGTGGACAATGTCCAATTCAGGTATGGGGGTATTAATGGAGGTTTTCAAGTTTTGTTCACTTGTATTTCATTTTTTTTCTTTTTTTTGTTAATTTGTGTTTTCAATTTTAAATTTTTGTTCATTTGATTTGTGTTTTCAATTTTTGTTCATTTGTGTTTCCAATTTTCGTTCAATTGTCACTAATTTTTTATTTTTTCATACAACCAATGCTATGGAGCTGCCATTGAGATTTTCATATAAAACATTTTACACTTCACAAAGCTTTTGCTCTTAGAATTCTGGTGGCTAAAGTACCATGCTCAGATTCTTGAGGGAGAATAGTGGAGACTACCCTAGTGAGCTATTTCGAGCCTAATTGCCTTCTTGAGAGGGTTTAAAGTGTTTCTATTCCTCATCTCTACTTATTTTCTTCAATTCACTCTAAATGATCTCATTGTTCCATTTTGATTGAATACTAAGGATGATTCTATTTGCAGATATCAGGTGCATGCTCTCACTCATGAATGAACTCATTAAAGTGATGCTAGGCTATGTGTGTATAACCATTCTCTGTGCTTTCTTTTCACCCTACCCATTTGTGTGTTCCATCAGCTCTGTTGCAGTCAAACACTTCAAACTATTTTCTTCTATCACCCTTATAATTCCCCTAACTTTGTATCTCAATCTGAGATATTTAAACCTATTATAGCCATACCCTATAGTTTAGAAATATACCAAGGTATGCCAAGATAAAGTTTGAGTAAGGAAGGTGCTGCCCCATGCCTAAATGTAAATTGTTATGAATCTGTGCAATAAAGTTAAAGAAGAAGTAGATCAAGTCAAAAAAAAAAAAAAAAAGATAAAGAGAGAGTGTTTCGATTTGATCTAACTGTGAAATATAAGGTCTATGCCAGATGATGATATGAAGTTGCAGCCATACCATTCTAAATCAATGATACCTTGCAGATCAACGAAGAATGCAACCTTGGTATGTTCTTAAGTTAATCGTGTTCCTTCCAATTCTTCCATTTCCCCTAACCTTAGCCTTTCATTACAACCTTGTGAAAGACCTAGCTGATCTTTGAGGATGTATTCATGGGTGCTGGTATGTATGAGTGTATCTGCATTCTTAGTATTTGATTCCCTTCTTGAGATCTAACCAAATATTGTGCTTCTATTTCATATACTCATTATGCTTGTTTGAGAGAATAAAGCCATAGGTTCTGAGTGATTGAGTGCTATATGTGAGAATTAGAGTTGAAGCATGTTCTTTCTTCAAGATTTGAGTATATTTACTTTGAAGCCGTGTGCCTTTGAGCTATAGCTTCCACTTTACACAATTATTGATCATCTATCTTGGCAACTCTATGGTGCTGGAGGTATGACTAAAGTTTTCTTTCATTTTCATTAGTTGTTTTCAAAGTTAGTTTTCTAACATTTTGTTTTGTAGAGTCAGTAAAGCGTTTGTGGGTATCGTTTCTGTTAAACGCTCAGGAGACACAACTCCTCCTACTAGGGATGCCTAGAGGTTTAAAGGCTTGTTGCATGCGCTCAATGCAATCGAGTTACCTACTTGTCAATTACCCTATGATATCCTATTTCTAAGGTAATAACACTACTAGTTTCCTATGACATCATATTTCTAATGCATGTCTACCCATGTAATGTTCCAGTCTAGGGTAATAACACTGCTAATTTCCTATAATATCCTATTACTAATGCATATCTATCCCTGTAATGTTCCAGTCTAAGGTAATAACACAACTAGTTTACTGTCATATTGATTAATGTTTGTCTTGTTACTATTTCTAATACATGTCTACTAAAGAAAAGAAGAAAGCACAAACTAGACCAACTCAAAACAAGCTAAACCCATATTGTTAATACTATTATGTCATAAAAGGACATTGTTAATACTCTGTCATAGAAGTATATTGTTAAACAAAAATGAGATCCATAACTGAAATAGTAACAATGGATAAATCAATTATCAAAGCTTAAAATACATTTCGAAAATCAACTAAAATCTGAAGGTTCCTTATAAGACTATGTCTAAGATTGGAGAAATTATAGAATGATACTGTATCACCACGTCAGTTGGTGATACTTCCACTCATATATTGACACGTGTCTTTTTAACCCTCCACTAATTGAATTATTTTCCAGCTAGACATTAGGTTTCAATTTTACCCTTTAGAACAAAATTTAAACAAAAAAAGAAAGAAGACGATTGCAGACTTTGTCTGCAGTGCCTCTACCCACTTGCTGCCGCCCCCTCTACCTCTTTTCCTTCATCTATGTTTCTCTCTCTCTCTCTCTCTCTCTCTCTCTCTCTCTCTCTCTCTCTCTCTCTCTCTCTCTCTCTCTCTCTCAGAATCAATTTATTTAATAATTGGCTTTTATCATCACATTCCATGGTGTCCAAAACCTAATCTCTACGAATCAAGAATTTCTTGGGGCTTTTTAGTTAAGTTTGCTTTGCATATCTTTCTGAATGCATTTATCAGATTTCTCTTGCCATTGCCATGTGGGATTGAGAACAAAATTGGATAAAGAGAACTTGGATATGGAGGTTTTGAGGGAGATGAAGGCAACCTAGATGAGGAGATTGAAGGATTGGGGAAAGGAATACAAACAGGGAGGGACGGCGCTGCAGAGGGGGACTCTGAACTGGACAGTGGTGGGAGGGATGACGCGGCGGATGGGCTGCGAACTGTATAGAGGTGGGAGGCTATGGCACAGTGTTTTTGCTCTTTTAATTTTTATGAAGGGTAAAATTGGAACCCAATGTCTAGCTTAAAAAACAGTATAAATTTTCTTTTAAAAAATACACGTGGCAAATTCTAAATGGAAGTATCATACGTTGACATGGTGATACCGTACCATTCTATAATAGTACCGTATCACCACGTCAGCTGGTGATACTTCCACTCAAAATACGCCATGTGTCAATTTTTTAAAAATAAATTTGATTTTTTTTACAAGCTGTATTTAAAATTCATTATTTACATTTAGAATAACATTTTAGAAAGACAAAATCCAAAAGACGCCATAACCACCTCCCTCCCACCCCAGCCCAACCCAATTTCCCCACTCCCAGTGCTTGCCGCCCCCTCCCTCTCTCTCCATAAAAATCTGCAGGATCTCTTAAACCATGGGAGCAGAAAACAAAACCAATATCATATATTCTAAGTATGTCAGGAGTATCCATCACTTAAACCCACACCTCACCACCTGGTTGCCTCGCACTGCCTTATGATGAACGAGTGCCTTTGTTACTCACAATCCCACCAGCCTTTCATAAATATCGCACGCCACTCAAGAGATTCATAGCATACCTTTGTGATTGATGAAAACATATGCCTTCATAATCCTTACCACGACATGAAAATTTGAAACTGTAGATTCTTTGGTTGATTCATGAGGCATAAAGATTTAATTCTGGGAATAACTGTTGTACAAAAAATTCAAATTGCGTCATGCCGAGTGTTTTCCATTTTGTGTCTGGTACAGTAAGCTGTTGTGGGGCTCTTTGTTGGTTTGTCCAGATTGACCGTTGTCTATTGCTTTCTCAGTTTCGATTGTTGCTGTGGTCTATTGTTTCCCTCTTTTATGTTGTCTCTTCTTCCTTGTCAAGGGAGGAGGTTGGGGTGGGGTGGGCGGTGGTTCAGTCAAGGGAGCCAGGGTCGGGGTGGGCGGTGGTTCTGTCTTTTGGATATTCTTATTTTCTCAATTTTATTTTAAAGATAAAAACATATTTAAAGTCCAGCTGTAAAAAAATAGTTTCAATTATTTAAAAATAAAAATACGTGTCATCTTTTGAATGGAAGTATCACCAGCTGACGTGGTGATACAGTACCATTGTATAATTTCTCCAAAGTATGAGATTATTTTTGCTCATCACTTTAATCCAATGTGTATTCTCATCATCTTTCTCAACAATTGACATGTGTCCATATGCATAAAAAATAATTTCATAAAGTAGGGGAGGTAGAAGGCCTATACAAGGAATTTTTCTTTTCCATTTTGTTGCTATGACGTGTGTAAATAATTCGAACAAAGCATGGGATTATTTTTGCTCATCATTTTAATCCAATGTGTACTCTCATCATCATTCTCAACACTTGACAAATGTCTATAGGCATAAAAAATAATTTCATAAAGCAGGGGAGGTAGAAGGCCCCTATAGAAGGAATTTTTCTTTTCCATTTTGTTGCTATTGGATTAAATGCGAATGGCTAATCTTCTGTAAATTAAAGAGAGATGATGGATAGTTAAATCTATTCTAAATTTTTTGTATAAATAACTACCTCATTCTTACATAATTTCTCACAACATCTTCATCATTTTACATATTATCTTTCCTCAATTTCATCCTTTTATATAATTTCTCACAATCTCTTCATTCTTTTACAAACTATCCTTCATCTTTTTTCATTTAAATTAATTTTTAACTTGCTTTAGAACAAGAAAAAAATATAATCATAAATCTATAGGGCTAATCGCGTGCCGACACATGGATGTCAAAAATCCTATCCCAAAATATCTTTCCCTTCTAAAATGTATTTTAAATAGGATATAAATAATACTTTAATTAAATTAACTAATAAATTTACATAATATACTAAAAACTATTAAAATATTAAATTTAGCCATTTGCTGTTGGACACAGTTAAAATGTAGCATAACCACTATTTCTTATAAAAATCATTTTTTAAAGGGTTAAATGTAGCCCTCCCCACTTGGGGGTGCCTTTAGAGCACTTCCAGCGGCAAGGAAAAGCCTGGGCAGGAGAGGGCCTAGGCTTGCGTGATAGCTCTAGCTCGCAAGAGCAAGCCCGGGCAAGGCGTAGGGCTACCAACCCGGGCAAGCCCGTAGACAAATCCAATATGTGCTGCTGCTTGGGCAAGTGAAGCAATGCTGACGTCAGAAGCCAATTTAAATAATAATAACAAATGAAAAAAAGGAAAAAAATAACAAAAAATTCAGAATTTTTTTTAAATAAATACCAAATCATATTCTTTACTTCCTACACCAAAACTTTAAGGGTGGTGCTAGAGGCACCAACTTCGGGCACCAACTTGGGCACCAACTCTCTAATAGAGGTGGAGCCCGCCAGCACAACGGGTCCCGCGCTCTATTAGAGAGTTGGTGCCCAAAGTTGGTGCCTCTAATATTTTCCAAACTTTAAACCCTATCAAAAAATAATTGTTTATGTATAAAAAATAAAAAATAATTTAAAGTAAAAAGTAATTGCCCTTTGCCATGACAATTAGGGATGGCAATGGGTCGAATCGGGGGTGGGTATGCCATTCCCATCCCCATCCTCGTTAAACATTTTTCCCCCCATCCTCGCATTCATACTCGCAATATTTATATCGGGGATTCCCCATCCCCACCTTCGTTGGGGAATGGGTTTCCCGACCCGCCCCATTATAGAAGAAAAAACCAATATATAACTACTTTGTTGAAGCAAAAAAAAAAAAAGTATTAAGGCAAGATAATAAATATATATATCTATATATATATATATAAAGATAAAGGCAGAAAATGTTGAAACATTCAAAATACCAGAAAATGCCCTTAGTTGATTCAAACATTAAGAATTGAAATTATTAATTAAATGAGAATTTTATGGTAAAATCACATTTTTTTATATTAAAAAATTAAAATTAAAAACAAAATCAGATAATAGGTCCTACTTTTATGGAACATAACTACCCATATTATATTTTCTTAATTCTAAAAATAAAATAAAAAATAAAAAATAAAACCAATTGGCACATGCGTGAGCATGTGCCAAGGGGCTAGTATATATATATATATATATATTATATACTTATAAGACAATATAAGAATGTTTATATATGGACTAGAAGTTAACTAAATTAATAAGTGGTACAATCACTTTAATAGCTTATTCATATATATGGATCCGTGACACCATATTTTTGACACAAGTTTTGACACAATTTTTGGGCCATTAGATTACTTCACTTTTAATGGTTGAGATTAAATATGACATGAGAAATAATTTTAATGTTTTAAATAAAAACAATAATTAATTTTATTTTCTCTCTCATAAAAATAAAACAAAATTATTTTCTCTCTCCTCCCTTTTTCTTGGAAACGTCATCTCTCTTCTTGGTAATATCCTCTCTCTCTCTCTCTCTCTCTCTCTCCATATAGGTATAATTCATCTAACATATTAGTTCCTAGAAAGTTTTGAGGACATGATAATTAAGCATCCACTCGCCTGATCAATCCTGGACAATTGGAGGTTGTGCTTAGTAGACAGTTGCTTAAGAGATTTTGGTACAAGTATTTACGCATCGACTATTGGAGATTTTCAATTATATATTGTAATTGTTTGAGGCTATTCTAATGAATTACTGTAGCTTATTGAAATTGTCTAATATGAGATGCTCTACTCCAATTACTGTTTGGCTGGGAAAAATAGGTTCTTGAAAGATTTGGAAGAAGCTAAGAGAGTAGCTTGGACTAGCAATGCTGTTTGAATTTTGGGTTCTTGTATATTTTTTCATTTCAAGAGCCCACTTTCCTTGTCCAGAAGTGATGGCGTTACTGGAGAGGAGAGAGAAAGAGAGAGAGAGTGTGTGTGTGTGTGTCCTTGTGATTTGTGGTTTAGGTAGGGTAGGGGTTGGTGTGGTGGTGGTGGTAAGGGTGGCTTTGGGGATGAGAGAGAGAGAGAGAGAGAGAGAGAGAGAGAGAGAGAGAGAGAGAAGAAGTAGGGGCAGAGAAGGAGGTGTCAATTCTCTTTAGAAGAGAGAGAATGAATTAATTGAAGATAATTGAATTAATTAAAAGATAATTAATGAGATGAGAGAGAATGAATTCTTAATTAATATGGTATCAGAATTTTAATCCCAATGTATAAATATTAATTAAATAAAAAAAACATTGTTTTGCCATGTCAAGTTTAATCTCAACTATTAAAGTGGAGTAATCTAATGACTCAAAAATTCTAGAAAAAATAAAATAAAATATAATATAATGACTCAAAAATTGTGTAAAAAATATGATACCACGGATCCGCCCCCATATATATATATATATTCTAAATAGGGAGGGTTTGGGTTGGGATTAAAATACTATCACCGCCCCTCCCTAAACATCATACCCAAAACATTTTCCGTATCGGTCCGCATACCCATTTTTTGTCCTTCATACCTGACCTATTAGGGTCAAATCCCCTTAATGACCCTTACCTACAGAGAGAATTGCCATCTCGATAATGGGTGGAAATGCACCTTGCCTTTTGCAAGGGCTGACACTATTTATATGAATAGTATCTACCCTTGCCTACCCTTCTATTGCATTCTTGTTAAATCCAGTAGACTTTTTATCCCTAAATAACCTTTTAAAATCCCAATTGAACATTTCCGTCTAATTCTCCTATTAATCCAGTTTTACAGTGAACCTGGATTAGAGCAAAGTGCTAGAGCTGCTCACAGCTTTCGCACTCGCGAAAATGGCGACTCGGTTACAGAAGATCGAAGGAGACGAGTCCGTACTGTTGCGCGTAACTCATTCGAACCTCAAGACCTTCTCCGCCGATATCCGCTTCTCCCTCCAGAGCTCTGTGGAGTCCGTCAAGGACAAGCTATGGCGTAAATGCGGCACTTCTGTAGATTCCATGTCGCTCCACCTCTACGATGACGCCAACACCCAAGTCTCCATTTTGGACGACAACTCCAAGCCCCTAGGCTTCTATTCCCCTCACGACGGGTCAGTACACACAAACACAAACACACACACACACACACTCTCTCTCTCTCTCTCTTGTGTTATTTGTGAGTTTTGATTTGGTTAAATTTGTGATTTTTGTTGATGATTTGTGTTTGAAATCGAAAGCTACCGGCTACATGTTATAGATCTGGACCCTTCATCAGTGACCTCTGGTGGGTGGCTTGAGGACACATCGTTGGTGGAGAAGTACACTATTTCTCAAGAAGCTTATGAGAAACGAGATGGTAAGTTACGCAATATATTGTTGTGTGTATAGTTCTTGTAAAGTGTATTTAGTTCAATATGTTGTCTTTGAAATCACATTTTTGTGGTTTGTTTCAGGGACTTTTAGAAAATTTAAGGACAAATTGGCATCTCAGAACCCATCAACTGTTGAGAATAAAGTAAGCATCACCTATGTTATTTATTCCTTTAAGATGCATTTTGACTGTCAAATCAAATGACACGCCATTGCTTCTACCGGTCCATGCTAATCATGAATTAAATTGAGAAACTTTTGTTGTTAGCTTTGCATGTGGAAGTGACTTGAGATGTTCACAAGTTTGTTGACTGAAATTTGTTTGCAGATACCAGAGAACTATATGGAAGATCTCCGTGTGAATATCAAGGTGTGCTTCCTCTTTCCTTTTTCCTATCTTTTTTTGTTTAAGTATTAGTAGTTCTTGGGTCACAAGCATAAACTACAAGGCTCATCTGTCATGTTAAACAGTTTTACAGTGGTTTATGTGTACTACTGACTTAATTAGCATTGTGGCACGTACACAGACTACAAGAATGACATAATTATTTGTCTAATCTTTTTATGATCTGAAGGTTTTAAAGTTTGTAGCATTTAAATTTCCACGAAATAATATAGGGTGTTGTGTCATTAAGTGGTGATTGTTCCTTACCTTGTTGGTTTCAAGCATTTAGTTGGATTAGTTTCCATTCCAGTTGCAGTGGGCATTTTCTTCAGCATTCATGATGGCACTTGAACTGTAATTTTATATGAATATATATTGATATCATTTTTCTTTAATTCCTTGTGTTTTGTGTAGGAGTTGAGAGCATTCTTGGTTTTCCAAATCTTCCTCATATTTGTTAACTAGCATTTTCTTTTCTTGTTTATTGTGAAACAATATTCATGATTGGCTCAGTTCTCCTACTTGTATGCTGAAGGTAGGAGATAGATGTGAAGTTCAACCAGGGGATAAAAGAGGTGTTGTTAAATATGTTGGTCGGGCAGAATCTCTGGCTCCTGGTTTCTGGATTGGAGTTCAATATGATGAACCATTGGGAAAGCATGATGGCATGTAAGTGAGCTCCTGACTCATACAATGTTTTTTTGGTATGTCGTGTGCCAATAATAAATTCGTGGTTTTTTTATTTCTAAGATTGATGAATATTGAATATTCTTCCCTCTGAAATTCTGCATATACAACCTTATATTTCTTGAAATTGGTGTCCATTACAGTGTTGGTGATCTTTGGTATGTTACTAAATCCTATGGAACCAAAATTCTTTCATGTTGTGATTTTGCTATACCATGAGTAGACATTTTGAATTGCCTATTTTAATTTTGCATTCCTGTTTTCTGCATATTATTTGGTTGAGATTCCTCTTCTTCATATTATAGGGTGAAAGGAACACGATATTTCAATTGCCCCCCACTACATGGTGGAATGGTACGGCCAGACAAAGTAAAGGTTTGTATGCATTTGTATACTGGAAATACTTCAAAATGTTTTTTTTTTCTTTCTGATTTTCCTATAAAGATGTGGAGTATATTATTGTTTGGTTCCATTGGCTGTTTGACAAGGAACATGAATGTGTTTTTTAAACTTTAGGCAAAAAGTCACTATTGGTCCATGTAGTTTGCCACTTTAACCACTTTACCTGTAGTTTCAATTTGATCAATTTTGTCCCTGTACTTTCAATTTCGAGGAATTTAAGGACAAAAGTGAGTTTCTGTCAAATGTATGTAACTTCTGTTAGTTTTTTTGTCACGTGCCCCTCACGTGAAGGGGCAATTTTGTCCAATTGTGGTATTTCAACCAACAAAACAGTAGTTTGTGGCTCACCTTTGAGCCCTGGATAGGCTGAACTGAAAGTTAACTTATATCCTTGGTAGTTTTGTTTAGAGGGACTCGTAACTTTCATAGCACAGGGGCCTGTTGCAAAAGTATGATAAATGAAATCTGTCAATGATTCAAGGTAAAATTCGTTGCATGAACCTCTCTCATATTTGACAATTTAACCTAGGTGTGATTGTTTTTCAATAACATTTTTATGACTTATAAGTTATACCGTTATACATAAGAAGAACCCCAGGTTAAAGCGCAGAGTCAGCTTAGGAATTATTCCTCAATGATGACATGGTAAATTGCAAATTGTGGAGTCAGCATTGGCTGTTGAATGCAATTGGATTCCTCTGTATCTTACAAATTGTGATGTACCATTCTGTTGCAAATTCCATTTCCATCTGAAGCATTTTATGTTAAATGAAATTGTTTGTGATGACCTAATTGAAAGCGTTTGTTTATGGAGTGGCCTTTGTGTATTTTCTGCATGACTTCTTCATGGAGTTGACTAATGTGACTAATGAAATTTCAGGTTGGTGACTATCCTGAACGAGATCCATTCGAGGAGGATGAAATTTAAGCAGGTCTTAGAGAGAGTACGTATGTACTTCATGATTCTACATAACCTTTTTGGGGAAATCACCCGGAAGTTTCCTTAATTTGTTCAAATTGTAATATATTATTGGGAGGGAGTTAAAGAGGAACTGTGTTTGACTATGCTAGCCTTGGTCATATGCTTAGCAGCTAGTTGAGAGGAAACCATGGGAAAAAAGAGAGTGAAGAAACAATGATGTTGTTGAGATCCTTCTTATTGGGTTTTGTTCTTATTTTGTTCGTGTCTGAGTTCTTCCCTTCTACAAGAGAAAGAAGTTAAAGAATCAAGGTGTAGTAATTGAGGTCTTCCTGAAAAAGTGAAATTTGTAACCAAAAAAGTGGAGTAGATTGGACAAGACACCATTCTATAGGAAATCTATAAAGTGATGGGTAACAAAAAAAACTGTGCATTCTCGAGTTATATATTCGTGTTTGTTCAGTTTGTCACAAATATATAAATGGTTTGCAAGTTACATGACAACTGCTCAATCAATCTAATGTCAACATGTAGTTCTCTAGTTCAATGTATGTGAACGCGTTCGAAAAATCATGTGTGCATGGAAGTGGATGTTGTTAGAATTTGATATACATTATTGGCTCATTTCTTAACAATTTAACCCTTCCGACTGGTTATCTAACACAATAATGAATTGAATCACATGTAATCTAACTTACTCGTCTTGTTTATGCATTTTGTGTTCCAAAACATGTACAAAATGTGCAACATGTCTTGAATGTTTGCGCATAATTACCGTAGCAAATATTTCTCCATGGGTGTTGCTAAACACTCAATACCACTTTGGTCTTTGCTGGCAGCAAACCGACACCAACATAAAAAAGGAGGGGAAAAAAAAAAACCATGTAACTCTTTTTCCTAACTTCTTTCACCAGCTTGGCAATTAGTAGAAGCCATTACGTTTGAATGTGGTAAGTGTCTGGGATAATTACACCTTTGAATACCTTTAAATATAATTTGTTAGGCTCTTATGTCAACAATCCGACCTTAGCTCAGTTGGTAGAGCGGAGGACTGTAGTTGTTTGAAAGCAGACATCCTTAGGTCGCTGGTTCGAATCCGGCAGGTCGGATTTTTTTTCAATTCCGTTTCTTTTGTTTTATACTTTCCTTATGAAGCACGCGCATTTTAGCACTCATTTCCTCAAAATACACTCCACAAGCGCACAATAGCACCTACCCCAAACAAGCTGTTTGCTCTCTCTGTCTCTCTCTCTCGATCATTTCCAGCAAAATCTCTCCTTCCGGTTTCTGAATCAATTTGTCTGCTCCTAAAATGGTAAACCCATCGGATCTTTAGTCTTTTATACTTTTTTTTAATCCGCGTATGTGTAATGAGCAGCATCCTTTTTCTGTTTTTTCTACTCTCTTTGGTTGCCGAGAAAGTCTACGAGTATCATTTCACATTCTGTTTCTCGGTGGCCAAACAGACCCTAAAGAAAATTTGAGATTGCTGAGCCAAATTTACGTATCTAGGGCGTGGTTTGCTTGATTTCCATTACATGTGCACTACAATTATTATCGTATTCCATCGGACTTCTAAGCTTGAATTAAACTCAATTAAGCATATTTCAGTGATGGGTTGCATTTATTTTTTCCTTTTTGTTTTTTCAGTCGAATACTTTGCGATTGTACTTGACGTGTATAAGGAACACTCTCGATGCCGCAATGTGCCTTCAGGTATTATCAATTTTAGTAATTTTTGGTCTCTTTCTGCAATCTGTACAAGCGCTTTAAAAAATTGTTCATTTTCAATATAGCTTTGAATCTTAAGTATATTGACAAAAAAAAGGGGGGGGTATGTTTTTCATGTTGAGCACATCATATATTTATGAATAGAAAAAGTTGGATATATTACACTTGTATCAACTTTCATACAGTGTACACAAACATATTAAGTGGGTAAATTCATAAATCCTTGCTTCACAGTTTAGCCTTAGTTGGAGATTGTTGTGATGTCTGGTTGCCAGTACAAAGTCGGTTTAAACTATGTCTTGTGATTGTACCGAAAGAAAGAAAGAAAATGTCTTGTGAGGCCTGACCAGTTATTTATTTTTACTTTGGTTGGTGGGCACTGTCAATTCTAGAAAATTTTGTTTTCTGGTTCTTGAAAGCACGCACATGAAATCCTAATGCGTAGACCCCAGTACTAAATTTTCATTGTTTTATGTAAATTATATTTCAAATGCTTATTCTATCAAAGAAAAGAAAAAAAGTCCATTTGCTTATAATGCCTGATTGATTCTATGTCTTGCACCATATGCTGCTTGCAGAATTTTCCTTGTCAAGAAGTTGAAAGGCATAACAAGCCGGAAGTTGAGCTAAAGTATGTTCATTAGTTGCACTTTGATCTTAATATTACACTTGCTGCTGCCTTAAATTCTTATTTTAATGTTATATAATCAGTACGGAGAAAACAAACGGGTCCTGGTAAGGTGGCCACAATAAAAATGCTTTTCTCAAAGTATATGCTATTAAACTAATTTAGAAATATTGATTGATGTGTTTTTCAATAAAGTTTTAATCTTCTCATCATATTTTGCAGGACCAGCTCAGAACTTCTGCTAAATCCTGTGAGAACCATCTTGTTGACATGATAAAGAACAGTCGCCCCCCCTCCCTTTTTTTTTTTTTTTTTTTTTTCCCCTCTCTCCTTCTTCCTACTCTAATGTTATGTTCGATAAAGTTGGTCGCTTGCATATACGTATTTCCTAATGCCTTGCACTGTGTGAGGAATCACATTTTTCTTTTCTACTCCTAGTTTAAACATTCCAAAAGTTGTAAACTTTGTCGTATGAGTTAGAAATTTTGGCAAGGATAGTTCCCTTTCATGCCTAAACATTATTATAATATAATTACCATTTTCTAGACAAATTCTGGGTCAATGGTTTTTGGTTTTAAGCAAATTGAATATATAAAAAACTGGAGGCTACAGCTAATAATGCGGGCAGCATGCTGGACTCTATGTTTTTCTATCTGCTCTCTTTTTTACTTTATTATCACTATACTTTTAAGTTTCCATGCCATTTGCTAGGAAAGAGCTCTTGCCTCTATATTTTGAGGCTGTTAAAAGTGAAACTTCTAGACTTTATAGCTTATGGTTACAAGATGTTAAAGTTGTCATTGACCGCATAGAACTCTGATGAGTCAGATACTCCTAAAAGAATGTGATGGAGATCTTAAGTTCATGTTACCGAGCTTTTTTATTTTCTTTTCAGAAAAGAAAATTAACACTGATTATTTACTATTGCTACCACAGGTTTTGATATGTCGAAATGAGGCTGAAAAATGCTTAATTGAGACATCTATTAATTCCCTTCGCATAAGCCTCAAGGTATTTATATTTACTTGAATATATTTTAGTATATAGTTGGTCGTAACCCGCTTTGTGTTTTTCTATTCTCAATAGTAGCTGTTTTGTAAATTTTTTTTTTTAAAAAAAAAATGGTTTCTATATGGTTTTGTTGTATCTATTTTAGGATAGAGTTGGTTGCAGATTCTGTGTTTTCTTAGAAGTGGACTCGCTGTTCACTTTTCTTGTGCTCTTTTTTGGGGATAGCTTACAGTTCTCACCTGCAAGAGTTTTTGTTGTAAATAATTTTGAAATCAGTATCCCATTTATTTTTTCCTTATATCCTTTTCTTATGGGTGTTCTCTCTTGTATAGGTAAAGCAGGCAGATGAACTTGAAAATATACTAACTAAAAAATTTCTTAGATTTTTATCGATGAGGGCAGAAGCATTCCAGGTACTGAGGAGAAAGCCAGTGCAGGTACATAGATTTCTTGCATGGAGTTCAAATTAGACTTGTGAATTTATACTGTTTGACAAACTAAGTGGGTGCCATGAACTTGACTTGAGGAATCGTTTTTCTGTAGGAAAATGTGAATTTTCAGGTTGTTAAGTCACTATGACAGCATATTTGAAGATGAACTCCCATAAATTAATCTGCCATATTTATTTACTTTGTGTAATGCTTTTCTATGCAGGGTTATGATATTAGTTTTCTTGTAACAAATTACCATTGTGAGGAGATGCAGAAACACAAGCTCATTGATTTTATTGTACAGTTCATGGAGGCAAGCATTTTTCCAAACCCTATAAAATTGCATGTATTAATTGACTGCTGCTTGAAACGATTGCTCAATTTATACCTTTTGTTTTTGAATGGTAGTTGGTCAATTAATATATATGAGAATACCAATTGACTCTGTTGGGTTAGGGTGGGTTGTTTCTGGAACACACAAATTTAATGTGTGAAGTTTCAAACACCCAAGTTTCCTGCCCTTTTGCATGAATAGTAGCCATTTGACTATGTATAGCTTTGATGCAAACTCATTGTGGAATTCCTTTTGTATGAAGAGGCCTTGGAGCTGGTACTCTGAGAAAACAATTTTCTTTGTGTTTTCCTTTCGTTTTTCTTTTTCTTTTTTTGTTTTCTTTTTGTTTTGGGTTCCATATCAATCAATAGCTACATTCATTGAGGCTTTCACACTCCAATTATTCTTCTCATCTTTTGTGTCCTAAGTCAATGCAACTACAACTACTGTCTTATACAACATGACAGAAGTTACACCTTATATTTTTTCGGTTCAGTGTTTTATGTGGTGGTACACTACAGCATCATCTACATGCAGAGATACAATTGAAACGGACTTTGGTGGCCAGGCTCATTGCTAATGTCAGTGTGGTTTATCACAAATCACAAATTGTTAACTTCCCCACCTCCCCTGGTATTTGTTAGCAATCCAGCCAAACCATCGTTTTTTTGGTTTAATATTAGATTTGAAAATTTACTCACTGGCAGTAATCAGTGTCAAGAGAAGCATATCTGGCTTGCTTCTCTCTCTGTCTCTTTGCTTATGTTGCTACTGGTGTTAATCTGTTAGAGGAATGTTTCCATTAAGTGCAAGTCATATAGATATTAGTCAGTAGGATGATTGCATTTTATATGGCCCAAGGCTTATATTGTCGGATATTTTTTAGGTCTAGTTGGATCTTTATTGACTGATATGGAATTTCAAGCGCTTAATCTGTGTGATGTCAATATGTTGGTTCTCTATATTTGCTCTGCTGTTAAGTTTATGCTTTGATATTCTTACTCCGTTGCTTCTTGGATTACAGGATATTGATAAAGAGATAAGTGAATTAAAGATGTCAGTGAACACACGGGGGAGGCTGGTGGCCACAGAGTTTTTGAAACAATTTATGTAATATTTCTGTTCGTTACCAAGTTGTATATGAATTTGCCTTTTACAGATTCTGTTCGACCATTTGCCATTTTTTATATATTTATTTTGTATCAGACGTCCCACCATGTTTAATGAACCACTAGTGTAATGGCTGAAAGATCAGCATTTTCCTCCTGATGAAGCCTTTCTTCAAAGACTCGTCGTTTCTGAAATTCTTCGTAACTTGGTAGGTAGCTTTGGTTTGCAGAAATGGAGGAAGTTTATAGATGAAAAGTATGGTATATGCACAACTTTGGAAATGAGTTATTCTTCCATAGCCCCTTCACTCAAGTAGCGTGGGAAGGGTGTGGTGATGGTAGAGATACTAGGTTTGAACTTTTGAAATTTATGAAGTTTTTTGTTTTCCTGAAGCACCATATTTGAAGTACGTTAAAAATTTGAAGGGAATCTTTTGTTTTGGTTTTTTGGTTTTTTTGGTTTTTTGTTTTTTAACGGAATAAAATGTTTAGTAAATAGGAGGACAATAATTACATTTTCACTATTCAACATTATTCCCTTTATTTTTATGAAAAGTGAAGTATTCCCCTTTTCTTTTGCTACGAAAAAGTTTTCCCACAAATTTTAAAAGGGAAAACACGTTATGATATTCTTTTTGGAAAGTCACCCTCTTATATTCTTTTTGGAAACACGTTATGATAATCTTTTATTTCCCCTCATTCCCTTAAGCTTTGTAATAAAAAATGACAAAGGGAAAACTGCACTACCTTATGTTGGCCATTACATAAAGTCCACATGCTCCACCTACATTACCACTAATATATGCTCGTGCTCTCTAAGATAGAGGAGCCAAACCACTCCTATACTAATAGACGGAATATGTGTGTGTTAGTGAGCAGAAGTGTGAGTGCAAACTCAAAGTGTTGGTGAGAGTGTGAGTGTGTGTATACCAAGAGTGCATATTCTGAGCAATACACCCGCATAGAGAAAACCTCATATATTTCCCTAAACACTCTTCAAGGCAATTCCCCAAGAGCCTTGGTCCCGGGTACGTGGAATTCATGAAGTAATTTTTATAGCCAATCTGACGACCTTGGAGACGAAGAATGCTGACGTCCAAGCATCTTGGCAGGCTAGTAATTGCAAGCGTTCTTCACATTTGGGATCTTCCACAAGGTATGTAGTACCTTATGCCCGACTATTATGATTAAAATATTTTTCCTTAAATAAAATATCAATTTTACACCGCTCAGACACCTCCATTACTGTTTCATTCTCCTATTAGGTTTTTTTGTTGGCTTACTAGAAAGACCACTATAAAAGTGGAAGTATACTTTGGTTATTAGTTGTTACTCAATTTACACGACTGCCACCGTTCGGTGTTGATCATTAACTAACATTTTGGCAAAATGATTTCGTAGGGAACCCCCCCCATCAGCATCATTTTTATTTATCCTTTTTGGGTGGTCTCTCTATTAGCGTTACAAACTTTTCTTTAAGACAAAGGCCTACCAAGAATGTAATCTTTCTCCCATATATTTGAGCTAATTTAGTAACTGATTGTGTTTTTTTTCCACTTCTGAGTGGTGCTTGTTGTTTTTGGGCAGGAATTTGACTTGACAAGTGAAAGGTTCCTTGTGCCGGAGATGATCTTCACCCTGTACTCCATGAAAGTGACCTTCCAAACTCTGCATTTTACTTGAAAGAAAAAAAAAATTATTGTCAGTACTTACCCTTGTGTCTGAATGTGTTGGCCAGAATTATTTTAACCGGGGGAAGCACACTATTTCCTCGACTTGCTGATAGACTGTATGTACTGATCTCTTTTCCGTTCAATTGTGCAATGCTAGACTTAATCATCCTCAAGTTTGTATTGATATTTTTCAGAGAGAGGGAGCTGCGGCCTCTTGACATAACTCCTCAACAAGAGTAACTTTTCTCCTGATCTGTAATACTCTGTTTAAGCATACCTACTTCCAGTTTTATTAAAATTGTCCATGTTTTTCCAGCCCCATACTAGGTGTTTGGCAAGGAGGATCTCTGTTTAGGAATTTTTGGCCAGTGACTATATAGCATCAATCAACCGCATGATGTGGAGCCCTGATGGGACGCTTTTAGGTAAGCATAGGCATCTTTGTTTAGTGTCTATTTAATTTTAATCTCATATTGTGAAGTAGACACCTGCTAGTTCATCACAAGGAAGTAGTATCAAGAAATAGGAAATGAATCTTAAGCTGGTTATGATCACAGGTTCCTACTGCAGGTGTAGCATACTCTAAACACATATACTCCTATCCCAACAAACAGCTGTGTGGTTGTTCTCTTGTTTTCAGATCGAGGCTCATGCTGGTAGTGTTAATCATCTTGCTTTCTCATATTCCAACAAACAGCTGTGTGTAGTCACGTGTGGGGAGGATAGGGTCATTAAGGTTTGATCTATGACTTAACTAATTCTAAAGTGATTGTGCAGGTTCAAGTTCAATGTCAGTTAAGATTTTTCAATATTCTGCAGGTGTGGGATGCAGTCACTAGGACTACTAATTATAGTGATTAAAAAAGAGAAATTCAGAGTATTCAATAGGTATAGCCCCACGGCTATTCTTTTGAGAAATTCGATTTATGGATTATCGCCGGCTTCTATACTTTTGAGAAGTTCTATTTATAGTCTAGCCGCGCGGCTATACTAAAAGAGGCGGGCGTTTTATTTTTATGTTTACAAATAGTATAGCCGCCCGGCCATATGCCGAATATTTTTTATATAAAAAGAGTATAGCCGGGCGGCTCGACTGGGGTCTTTTTTAAATTATGTTTTATAAATAGTATAGCCGCTCGGCTATAAGCTTTACATAGATAATTTTTTTTTTTTGGGAGATTCACTATTATACCCAATATAAGAGCCCAAATTATAAAAATACTCCATATGAAATGGACTTTAGAAGTACACCCAAAGCCCATTTACAACATAACAACAAAGCTTTTAACTTCTTATAAATTACAAAACTACCATCAATTTCTTAAAATAAGCCTAACTCCAAAATCTCATAAAAATACCCAAAACACTCAATAGGGCATCAAAGTAATTTAATAATCAATATTAAATTTAACAAGGCTAGCTGTCATTTTTTGGGTTTGTTTATAGAAATTCAATTGTGTATGGTTTATTTATAATATTAGTGCTAAGAATGGGTATATCACTAAATATCTTCTCTCTTTTTTTGGGTTGTTTTTCCTCGATTTTTGTTTATCGATAAGAGTTTAGAGCATTATCCATTACTATTAGGCAATTACTTGTATTTCTATTGTCCCCTTTCGAGTTTTTACTTTTCAGAGTTATTACCTGTATAAAGAATTTAGCATTTTCACATTTAATACTCGTATTGTACACATATGTACGTATTTTTCATGTTTAATACACTTGTTTGTTACAAACTTTTCAATAATACATGCAAAATACTCACATATTATTGAATAAAAAAATTAAAAAACTAATTACTTACTAAGCAAATAATAATTAAAACATAACTACTAATTAAAGTAACTGAAAAAGAGAAATTCAGATTATGCTATTCAGTGGGTACTAACAAACGACTCTACTTTTAATTTTCTTTTATTTATACCGTATAGCTGCGCAGCTATACTATTGAAAAATTCTATTTATGAGGTAGCGCTGCACGACTATACAGTGGAAAAATGAAATTCAATTCATAGAGTATAGCCGCGCGGCTATATGCTTTTCAAAAAACACCTTTTTTTAAATATAAAATTTTCAATAATACACACAAAATTCAAGTATTATTCGCAGAATACTCACATATTATTGAATAAAAATAAAATATATTTAAATATTTAAATACAAATTATTCACTAAGTAAATAATAATTAAAATATAACTACTAATCAAAGTAATTAAACGAGAGAAAATCAGATTATACTATTCATTGGGTATAGCCGCGCGGCTATCACGTTAAAAAATTCTATGTATAGCCGCGCGGCTTTACACTTTTCACAAAACACGCACTAAGCGCTTCTGTTCCTTTTTTTATAATAAATATACTCCGAATTATTTTTAATATAGAAACAGTATAGCAGCCCGGATTTACAGTGGTCTTTTAAAAAAAAAAAAAAAAATTATTGGTGATTATAAATAGTATGGCCGCACGGCTATACGCTTTACAAGGGCTATGCTTGCCTCAGAGTGGAAGGAAACCAGAGGATTTTGCTCACATGGTAGCTTGTGCTTCATGATGAACTCCTTTCGCTTCTCATAAGTAAGATCATCCAGTGCCCAAATGTCACATTACAATCCAAATATGAATTGAGATGTTTCCAAATACAACTTGTAATTCTCCACTTGTTTAGTATATACACAAAGGACTTTTAACAAGCTCAGGTATTGGTGCTATTACCTTCATTAGCTTGCATATCAAAAGTTCCATGATCCTGTGGGTTTCTTTATCTGCAATCTGGCCTTCACGAAGAATATCAGAGGCCAAGGGAGTGCCACCATAGGGGCTCTGTACCAGTCCTAAACCAGCAACTTTGTCTTTCAAATCACACCAGTAGATTGACAATGCAGAACGCCGCCCTTGCTGTGCCCCAGCAGCATCACATGCTTAGCGGATCCCCAGTAAAGCTCCTCAATGTATTGCTTGAGTTCCCATCCATTGTGCTCAACAGATGCCTTCATCCAAGAAAACATATGAAAAGGGAAGAAAAATTACACAAAACTCGGTCAGCAATGATCACAGAGTAATGACTCATTACCTTGCTGTGAATTTTTGCAATGTGGCAAGCTAGACCCATCTTCGAAAAAAATTTCTCTGTTTCAACAAAGTATAAGGGCCGTGATTTCTAAAGAGGCCTGGAAAATCAAAGTTCCCATAACTATAGGCGCCACAACGCTAAATGTGGATTGAATAGGGGAGAAGAACAAAGTCCAAAGGGAAAAATAAATTTTCTTTACCCGAATTAAGCAGATAGACAAATGAACTAGGCAATATGTGCTCCCCATTCTTGAAGTATATAGCATGACATACAAGCAATAGGAATATACAAGAATAGATTAAACATATATGATAACAAAATTGAACACAGTTCCTTAACAGGTCCAACCATCTAGTTCAGTGGAGCTATTATATTAGCTTGGTACCTAATTCCTGCAAGCAATTCTATTTCTGGAGTATAGCCGCCCGGCTATAGGTTTGTAAAATTCTATTTATATATTATAGCCGCGCGGCTATACTCTCTTGACAAAACACGCACTAAGCGTTAGGCGGGTCCCTTTCCAAAAAAAAAAAAAAAAGCTTTTATTTTATATAAAAAGAGTATAGCCGGCCGGCGTTAATGGGGTCCTTTTTTATATTCCTTTTTATCAATAGTATAGCCGTGCGGCTATATGCAACCATCTCTCCAAGGCAACAACAATAATTGTTTCCGATTGGGGATTTTCTCCTTCATCTCCTTCATTTGTCTCCCTGCTTTTATTGTCACCAATCTCCTCGCTTTACCTCATCATATTCTTTCTCCATGCTAGACGGTGAGAGCAATTGGAACACCCACAGGTTCTTTCGAACGGGATCTCCAACCAAATCCGACCACTTGGCATGATGGGCAGCAAGGATATTCAATATTTGATCTCTCTTGTAATCTTCATCACCACTGATTTTAGCATCTAGCCTCAACAACTCTTCCAGTGGTAGAGATGGAGCCATTAATTCGTCAACATCATCATCAAAGTCTCTAAATTGTATGCTTGCAACCCCCAACTCCCCCTGACCTGCAAATCTTTCAGAACTATCTCTTAGCCCCAAAAATTCCAGCCCTAACGCGATTTGGCAAAAATGACAGAAAGGAATGCCGCCCACTTGGAAGGACCATAATGACCTCAACAAACAAAGCATGTGCCCCTCACATGCCTGTTTAGATGAAAATATGGATGAAATTCTTAAAAAACTAACCGCTGTTGTAAACTAAGAGAAATTGGAGATAGTTTAGAGAATTGAGATGGAGAGAAAGCATAGTAATCTAATATTTTCATTGAATGTTTCTCTCTTCTTTTCAGATATTACAATCTCTACCTCTTCAATGTAATGGGAATGAAGCCTTTAACGGCAATTCCATTGGATTCCCGCGAGTGGGATAAGGGATATAATGATGTCCTCACTATTCAACTTTTGACTTGTGAGCTTCATCTTTTACAACAACCGCAACAACTGCTATATTGTCGATTTTAAATGAGTTCAAAGAATAAATTAGTAGATGAAATAATCAAAGGGGGTAAGTTCGAAAGGGTTAATAGTTCAAGGGGTAAAATGGATAAAAATTCTTATCTTAATGAATCAGATGAAGCGAAATGCGAAAAAAATGCACCACCCATTATTTGGATATCTCGACAGATTCTTGCCTAGTCCGAAGAGAGAAAATATCCAATTTCATCTCTATCAAATTTTAATTTTAGAATTTAAAAGAGTTGATATAATTATGATGCAATGGGTTATTGGAGGTCTTTTTTTTTGTGGTTGAAGTTCCAATTCATTGCAATCCCCCAAAAGGGCAGAGAACAGTACAAATAAAGACAAGTTAAAACATCGGTCAGAAAATCAACAGGAAACAAATAGGAACAAATCTAGCTAAAACCATTAGGGCATGTTTGGTATGCCTCACTGTGACTCATTGGGTTGGACTGTGTTAAATAACACTTGAAATTCATGTTTGGCAAGGGAGAGGATTAACTTAAATGAGACTCTATAGTCCAACAGTAAAAAAAAAAAAGGGGACTCTGTGTGTCTAATATAGAGAGCCCAAAATTGGGTTCACAAAATAGTGAGCGGCTTCTTTTGAGCAAGCTAGTCCGATGGATTTCCTGCTCCCCCCTCTCCCCCAATTTCTTCTTTGGGTGAAGAACCCCACAGCACCTCTGCAACAACCGTAGCTGCCTCTACATTAGAGAGATGCCTCTCTCACTCTCTTCAGTATTTTCAATTTTAAAGCTCTTTTCTCACTCTGCCGTCGGAGTCCATGTTGAATCCATATTCAACCTTTTAGTTATAATTCTGAAAACATATTTTTGATGTTTTCATTTTAAGAGAATGGATTCAACAAACAGAGCACCGCCATCCAGTCGAACCCAGAGCACCACCACCTGTACCAAATCGAAAATCAAATGCCACCATCAACAATATGCATACCAAATTGAACCACCACCATCAAACCCAACAATATACATACCAAATTGCAGAGTGGTGAGATGGGTTTTGGAGAGAGAGAACGAGAGAGGTGGGGGAGAGAGGGATATTTTGCAGAGGGAATCGAGGTTCGGAGGAAGGAGGAGTGGGTGCTGCGGCATGAAGAGAGTGAAAAAGAGGGAAGTAAGAAGAAAAGAGAAAGGAGAGAAGAGGAAGAAAGAAACGGCCTGGGATCGGGAAGGAAAGGAAGAAGAAAAAAAGAGGAAGAAAGAAAGGACAGGAGAAAAAAGAAAGAGATTTTCTATTTAAACCCCACACTTCTCTTAGTTCACCCCATGTTCTAAGTTCACCCCAACTTTTAATTTAAATTTTCACAATTTCTAAGTAAACCCCACTATCTTCCCAAACTACCCTTAAATACACCCCAAACTGAAAAAATAAGAAATAAAAGAGATTTTCTATTTAAACCCCACAAGCTATCTTTAGAGGAGAAAATACGTTCTGAGCATGAAAAATAGTAAGTATTAAATTAATTTTTGATGATATTTCAGAGTCTTATTCATTGTCTGTTTTGAAGTGCATAAACCCAATTGTGCCTCAGAAAGAGTAAGAATTGAGAAACTGGGAGGTGCGGTTTATGATGGCTACCTTAACAGTCAAATATTGGTGTCATGAGCTCTTGGAGATTGGCACATGAAAGGCTCCAAAGGTTCCTCTTGTCCCTTAAGCGCAAAGCCGGAGCTTAAGGAGACAACTCTGAGTGAGGAAGATGAATTCTTGATCCTAGGCTGTGATGGGCTGTGGGATGTGATGAGCAGCCAATATGCAGTTACAATTGCAAGGAAAGAATTAATGGTTCACAATGATCCTAAGAGATGCTCAAGAGAGCTGGTTAGGGAGGCACTCAAGTGCAATACCTGCGACAACCTGACAGTAGTTGTGGTATGCTTCTCCCCAGACCCACCACCTTTGCTTGAGATCCCGATATTGAAATTCAAAAGGAGTATATCAGCAGAAGGTCTGAATCTTCTGCAAGAAGTACTAGATAGTAAATCATGATCAGATTTGATGCTCAATCACATTTGTGAATGATATTGAAGAATCGGTCATTTGGAAAGCTCAATTGGGTTTATGGTCTTTGGAATCGGGCATAGGATGTAGAAGAGTTTGTATTTTTTTTAAACTTAATTTGAAGAGTTGTGGGGTGTGTGTATAGATGTAGTAGGGTTAAGTATTAAGTTGGATGACCTTTTTTATCTTTTTACACGATAATAAAACTTACAGCTTAATGATTTAAGTATTGGGGTGAACTAAGAGAAGTGTGGGGTTTAAATAGAAAAAATCAAAAGAAAAAAGAAAGGAGATTAAAAAATATATATGAATTTTTTATTCATTAAATTATACCTTTTTTTTAATTGTTTATAAAAATTTTAGCCTTTAAAAATATCAGAATTTAAATATTTTTTAAGTCAAAATTCTCAATTAAATAAAAATATTACAAGAATTATTTTCTAGCCCGACACAGCACCAAACATAGGTCTTCACTATTTTTTCAATCCAGCTTCTTAGTCCGACATAACACCAAACATAGGTCAGTACTTAATCCAGCTTAAGCCAATCCGAGCTAATCCAAGACAGTCCCAGGACTTAGTCCAGTCCATGACAGTCCGCCGTACCAAACGACCCCTTACAGTATAGCATGAAGATCATGTTCCCAAGCAAAAAAAATAAAACGGCAAAAGCCAACATAAAGACATATAGCCCACAAAGAGGCATTATGGCCACATTCAGCATAAAGCCAACATTAAACATAAAATAAAACACAGAAAAGTTAGCCCCCATTACCAAAGAGAAACTCCAATCCGCCACTAGCAAAGAGAAACTCCACAATTGCAGACGGACAAACCACCAATCACCAACATGAAGAACCAAACACCCATATGTCAGCAAACCAAGCCAAATATCCCTCAAAACATAGCCCACCCGAGATTCACCAAACATAACCAAAATTAACCTAACCAATACATCCAAAAGACAGCAGCTAGCATGAAGGCTTAATTATGTACATGCCCCTTGTGCTTTCAAACTTATCTCAGATTACCACCTGTGTTTGCAAACGTCTCAAAGTACCCCCACCACCCCCCCCCCCCCCCCACCCCCCCCCCCCCCCCCCCCCCCCCCCCCCCCCCCCCCCCCCCCCCCCCCCCCCCCCCCCCCCCCCCCCCCCCCCCCCCCCAAAATCTTTTAAAAACCATCTCACGTTACCCGTTCAGTCAGTTTTTTTGACGTTCCGAACAATTTTTGTTACTATTCAAGAACAGCAGCCCCTCCCCATTCGAGAACTGCAGCTCCTCCCCTTTGTTACTGTTCATCTGAACAGTTTTTGGGCCGCCATCTCCTCCTCAGGCCACCCCAAGCGACGACATGGGTATCAAAAGAACCAGCACGTTGTCCTCTACCAGCCTCACATCTCAGCCGCTGCCAACCGTCGTCTGGATCGCCGGAACAAGCAAGAAATTGGCCAGTTTTTACCCAAAATCTCCTTCGCTCGTACGGGAGATTCCGAGCACCATTTGCTTCGATCCAAGTATGATTTTTCAACCTCTCGAGCTGTTCTTGTTGCTAGTTGTGTTGGTTATGAGAAATTTCTGAGTTTTGGAGGGTAAATAAGTGATTGAAAATCTGCTGGTTTGGGAGGGGCTGCTATTCTCGAATGGGGGGAGGAAAGGAGGAGAAAAAAAGAAGAAAAAAGGAAGTGGGGCCCAATGTTCGTAACGGAACGTCAAAAAAACTGACGAAACGGGTAACGTGAGACGGTTTTTAAAAGGTTGGGGGGGTATTTTGAGACGTTTGCAAACATAGATGGTAATCTGAGATAAATTTAAAAGCACAGGGGGCATGTACATAATCAAGAACCTAGAAGGAGGTGGTGCAAGCACCCGAGCTAGAGCTCTAACACACCTTCCAATAAAAAGTGCTAAAACGTGTTTGAAATTTGCAGCTACAGACCAAGGATGAGGCCAGATCAAAGGAGAGGTGAAGGAATTCGGATGAGCCATGGATTTTGAGTCGGTATGGAGCAAGACTCACAAGGCAAAGATGGTGATGATATGAGAAATCATGCCCATGGTCTTCATCCCACCAGATTGTAAAATAGGGGGAGAAGGAGAAAAGTGTGATTCAAGAGGAAAGAGGAAGATGAGGGGCAGATCACCTCCTCACCCCCACCCCCCCCCCCCCCCCCCCCCCCCCCCCCCCCCCCCCCCCCCCCCCCCCCCCCCCCCCCCCCCCCCCCCCCCCCCCCCCCTCCCATTTCTAAAGATACAACGATGAAGGGGTGAGGAGTTTTAATTTTCGGGAGATTCACTATTATATCCAATATAGGAGCCCAAGTTATAAAAGAAACCCTATATGAAATGGACTTTAAAAACACACCAAAAACATATTTACAACTTAACAAAAAGGCTTTTAACTTCTTTTAAATTACAAAACTACCATTGATTTCTGAAAACAAACCCTATCCCAAAACCTCATAAAAAAAAGTCCAAAACATTCAATAAGGCATCATAGTAATTTAATAATCAAAATTAAATTCAATAGTCAGCTGTCATTTTTTGGATTTGTTTATAAAAATTAAATGATTTAAGGTTTATCTATATTATTAGTATTAAGAATGAGTATATGACTAAATATCTTGTTTTTTTCTTTTTGTTGTTGCTAGAGTTGCCTAAGACTTTCTCCTTATTGGAGGGTATCATTAGCGTGCTTTAGGAATTGTACCAACCCATTCACCAGCCAGCCACAGCTACTTGCGTTAGCGGGGATCCTCGTAGATGGTGAATAGCCAAATTCCAATTGAAATGAAATCTTTAGGATAAATTATATTATATATAGTATAAAAAATTTATGCAGACTACTGAATATAATCTACTCAACGTTGTACTAGCACTAGATGTCATTTTCATTCCCTTTTAATTTATTGTTTTCTATCTGATAGCCGAAAATAAATTATCTCAAAGCTGGAAGGATATATAAACCTTATTGAGATTCTGAACTTTATTATACTTTATAATGGCAGGTTACATGTGCTCTATCTTTGTCTGCAACGACTTGTCTTGTGCTACGGCTGACGCCTATGGAAAGAAACGGAGAGGTGGTTCTTTTTCAAACTACGTATATACATATACCACTCATAATTTATCTATTATACATATATGGTGACTCGATTCTTCGACGAACCACAAAGAAACCTGCAGAGGGTCTGTACATTGAGGATCTCCTTATCATAGTTATGTTAAATTCCAGCAAATCAACCCGACTGGCCTATCGATAGGATTAAAAGCAGCAACTCAACCTGCAGTCCTATCAAAGCATAGCTGCAATTTGGCCATAGTATTTTTATTGGCTCAATTACACCAAAGCAGATATCACTATGTTCTTACGTTCTTGTATCTTGGCATGCTAGTCAAACCTGGACCTGGTAAACTTTGGACGCAGATGAAAGCCAACTGAAGTCTCAGACCGATGACCAGCCTATAAAGTACCTTTCAGGACAAAAGGAATAATTCGTTCTGTTGCTTAGGCATCATAAGATGCAACTTCAGCTTCCCCAGCATGCACAATTGTACAGGATTCTTGTATACTGAGACCTTTGCAGCATTATTACCCAATAAAATGACATGCAAAATGCTGAAGGCTTCACCTTTATCTACTGCAAATTGCCACTCTCTCATTGATATGTGGAACCAGTCCTTTCTAGGAGACTGGGTTGCTTTAACTTCAATGAACTCTGTACTGTCTTCCTTCTCCCCTACAACTATGTCATAGGGAAGCCCAGTTTCATTGCATTCATTAACCCACTTCACAACTGACTTTCCAGCTTTTGAAATCAAGTATTTGAAAGCAACAAGCTCACCCAGTCTCCCGGTTAGCATTGCATCTCTTCCACTGGATGTACCATATCTAGGCTGGTCTCTCTTGCTAAAATTAGGAAATGAACCCAAATCAGGAGAGTCAGAAACAAAACCTACATTAATAGGATCAAATTCAGTATGCATTCCATTTCCAGTCTCATTGCAAGCATAACCAGAATGTTCTTGCAGATCATCGGAGCCTGGCAAAACTAAAGCTGCAGATGTCATTGCTGAATCATCTTCAATGGTCCAATTAATGTCAACTGAAACAGAATGTGCAACTGGTGCCTGTGTCTTGGAAAGATTTGCATCAGTACAACCAAAACCTGGTGCAGTTTTCCAATCAATAGGTGGCCAGTTAATTACTTTCCTTTTGGATTTCGAACTGTTTTTCTCATTTACTTCGGTAAAAGTAAAGCTTTTTGGGAGTGACTTATAATTGTCTGTCAATGAAGTCACAGATGACAGGGACCAAACAGATTCTTCACCAGAAAGCTTCGGTACCTTTTGGCTGTTTAAGATAAAAAATTCTGTCTGCTCCTGAGTTGAACCTGATTCAGCCATTATTGTGATCATATGAAGGAAATTTGCCAAGTGTAATTCTGGATTTCCGTCAAAAAACAAACGAGAAAGCTCCACAAATAACGCGTGTGAATCCGGTTCTTGGGTTGTATACAAATTGCTACCCTGTATTAATAGGACGAAAATATATAAGGTTAGGAAAGAGAGAGGTTTCTATGTCCACATCATGCAAGTATCATAACGGCTTGGTGAAAAATCTTCCGATGTTCCAAAACAATAGTAAACAACATTTTATTAGAAAGAGAATTTGATTAAAAAGGAGATTAGTCTGTATTCTTGGAAGACAGTTTTTATTTACTATTTGTTTTCTAGCCAGAGAAGTAAGACATCTTTGTAACCAAACATGATACGATTTCAAATGCTAATTTGTTAACATTGTAAATATCAGTGTTTTGAAAGGTGAGGCTTAGGCGTGCCTTGAGGAATGAGTCGAGGTGAGGCGGTCAAGAATCTCCTGACCCATGGCTCCGTTGAGCAGTTTCCCAGAAATGAGAACACCGCAGCTAAAGCTTGAGCCCTGATTGTGACCAAATTATTATTAGTACCTTAAGACAACTAGCGCCGTTTCAACTTTCACCCAACAGCCCAAATTGTTTGTCTTTCAAGAAAAACCATGTATACAACCACTTGGGAAGGTTTTTTTTATTTTATATTTTATTTTATTTTTTCAAAAATAAATAAATAAAAAAGAACTCCATACCCCCTTCTGCTCTCCTCCACGAATAGAATCCAGAACAAAATTAACAAACACCAAAATGTCTCCTCTTTTTCTCTGTTCGTTACACCTCCCAATTCTCTCTTTGACACCACCTTCAACATCTCCTTCTCCTACTAAAGGTCATCTCTTCTTCTCTATTCTCCATGTCTCCCTGCCTCTGTTAAGTGTTCTTTGTTATAAGTTAGAGCTCCCAACCTCTGTTCTTGATACTTGACAGCAATAACTTGCAAAATTTTATGTTGATGCTAAATGATTGTTAATGTTTCTTAAGCTCCCAGCCTTCATATTAAATGATTCATTCCAGTGGTTAGTTTTAACTATATAATTGTTAATGTTTAAATTAGTAAAATTTCAATTTTAATTAGCTCAGGTCCAAAGGGCACACACCTGAACACTTACGCTTACGGCTCACCTTGTGAAACACAAGAGGCCTCGCCTTTGAAAACATTGGTAAATATAGTAATCCCAACCAACTTGTAAGTCAGTTTGCATTTTGGTATAAGCATATAAGCATTAGGAAATACACGCACACTCAATGAAAGATAAAAGAGAATACCTGCAGAAGACAGCTGCAACTTAGCCTCTTATTGGATTTCCTGCCGGAACTCTTTATAACATTCTGATAAAACAGCTTTTCAACAACAACTACTTGCAAACGATTTAAGATATCAAATCCAGACTGCTTGAGTTGTGTATATTTATCAGGGTGTACACTTTGTAAGTAGCGCTGTGCATATGGAAGAGCCCAATCCATCAATGCAGCTTTTGTGCTACAATCTGCCAGACCATAAAATATTGCCTCACGAGTTACAGCCTGCATATAAATGCACAAAGTGGAAAGATGAGAATTACATTTCTTCTCAGTTGTACAGTTTTATAATTATTTATTTTCCACATTCATTTTATTGATTAACAATATATGGCATCCTAAATCTTGTAACACCCGATCTTTACAACGCAGAATCTCATAGTGACAATGCATGGGAAAATGTAAAGAATACTATAACCTGTTCAAGTTCATTTTCACTTCAAAGCATGCTGCTGATATTACCAAAGATATCTTACCTCTGAAAGTGCAGGAATCCCTAAAGCTTTCAGGAGAATGGAAACTTTTTTAAATAGCATCTCTACATCAGCATTACTTAGTTCACCAAAGTACAGAAAATCAACTCCATCCAAATGCATAAACTGCTTTCTTAACTCAATATCATCACACCAGAACACATGACCAAAGGAAGGATGTAGAGAAACCCACTTATCTTGAACAGTAGGAAGCACCGTACATTCAATATTTGTAAGAGAATCTTTCAAGTAAACAATATCCTCAGCACTCAATCCTGACTTCAGTCCATCAGTCCATTTCAGGAATACTCGAAAAACCTGCGACAAGAAACAATTAGATCACTGTGCAGCTTGTGCTACTTATATTATATCTCTAAACTTAATTACTTACGGCATTAGCTGCTTGTGAAGGAAAAGCAATATTTGATAAATCTAGCAGAATCCGAAGGTAGCTACGGAGAGCTGGGATCTCATGTACTCCACACCCACCAACAAAGAAGTCGTGAAGGCCTGGGTAGAAATTACTCAGCATCTTATTTAAGGGAATATGATTAATACCTGTTGAGCTGTACTGAGGACGGATCCCCTTGATATGGTTAACGAAGGAAGTGGAATCATCCCAATATACTTCTTCAGGGGACAAAAATATACCAGACACCACATCCTCATGACTGAAGCTGGATTCATATGGAACAAATATGAAAGGTCCAGGATGGAACTCATCGGTAATTCTCTGATTCGAAGGAGCCATTTCATTCCAGATTAATGAGTAAATTTTGAACATTTGTGCTAGGCTGGGACAGAAGATAAGTGTGATTTAAAATATGCAGAACCATGCAAAATTAAACAAATAAAATAGGAATGGATCCGCACAAACATGAGAATTTCATATGATCAGGAGCAGATATTGAAACAGTATCAAATAGCATAAAATTTCACAAGTCTACATTCAACATAGAGGTTCGCAAGACTACGCTTGAAACAGAATGTGCACTAATTCTGATTTTATTTATTAAGCAAAAGACACCTTATCCCTTCTGACAAAGCTTTTAGAAACTACATTGAGAGAATACGATGACTTGGTAGAGAAAAGCAGAAGGCAAGAAGATAGATAATACACCCCAACATGAACCCAAACAAAGTTTTCATCTATTATAAGGATAAATTGATCTACCATTTAACTTCACTCACTAAAACTGCTTTCTGTTTCGAAATGCTAAAGTTAAAGCAAAGTTGAGATAAGTTTCCCCAACGACCAAAGGCATGCTTAAGGACAGCCAGCTAGATGCTATTAAGTAAATATGCCAAAATAAAACATAACAAAGGGGATCTTAGACACTCATAAAACAAGTCTCTTTGAAATTGAATACATCCTTTGTCAAGATGGCAAAACTTCATCAAGAGACCACACACATCATCTGCTTTATTAGCCACCTGCATGGCGTCGAATTGCACTTTAACATTAACCCAGTGACATGTGGCTCACATCAGTGACCTCTGCTTAGTAAGTCTATGAAAACATAATGCATGTCTACGCAGAGCTGCAAAAACTTTAACTATTCTGTAATAAAATAAAATACATTGATATGAAAGAGAATTTCTGTCTATGAGCAACCAAATGATACTATAGAACAACTGCTTTTGGTTTAAACACTTCATATTTATTTTGATCCAGTTGTATTGATGATATTGGTGAATCCCATAAAGATAGAGACATCCAGTATAAAAAACCAATTGATCTCACTTCCAGAAAAATGAGGAAGAAAAAAGAAAAGAAATACCTTGCTCTGAATGGGTTCTCACATCTCCATAGTTTCAAAATCTCAAAAACATCACCAAGAGAAACTCTCTTCTTAAACCCAATATCACTTGCGAACTTTCCACTTCTCACCTGTTTCAAAAGGAAAAATGTAGATATGCCAAAAACAAGATTTGAGATTTTCATATAGCTGAAACTATGATGCATAATGGTCAGATGAATAATGGAAAACTGAAACATAAATTATCATCACATCATAACAACACACAATCAAACAGTAATATCTAGATCTGAGCATGGTTCAGGCCGGCTCGGTTTTGGGCCTAATGAACAGAGTCACGTGTAATATGACATGTAAAAAAAATTTAACTGGCAGTCCAGTTCGATTTTCCGCCAGTTCTGGAGTAATCAAACAGGCCTGAAACCTGTTCAGCCGGTTTTCTTGCCGATTTCCTTTATTTTTTAAGCTTAAAAACCAAACCAAACCACCAGAACCAGTCCAGTTTGGTTGGTTTGATCGGTTTTTCTTTATATTTGTTCGGTCGGTTGTATTGCTGCAGCATGTTACCCTAAACCCTAAACCCTTGTCGAGGACAAGTACATGACCTAATGTTGAGGATATTAAGTCCTACATCAGGCATTCTAATTTCAAAGCATTGCATCACAGCATATAAAATCCCGGGTTCTCCACTCATTACCAATTACTTTCAGGTTGGGACTTAAATTCAGACATTTCCATATGCACTATATTAAATACCCTATGTATAATTTTTTTTTAATCATGAAAGAAAAGATAATTTTGAGCATTCCATCTCCAACTAACCTTTGGAACAGAAAATGGAGCAGATGTACCCAGAATCGAGCGCACTGGATCACAGTTGTGATATAAATCCTTGGGGTAGTGAAGTTCATCATCCATTGTTGAGACCACCCATTGCACATCACAGATGCAGCTTATAAATGAAGATCTGAAGGGCTGTCTATCTGCTACAGATTTAGAAGTGCAGTAACCGGTCGTTTTATCGCTATAGCAATCATCCCATAATGTATCAAGAACCTCTAGGAGATATTCACAACCTTTTTTGTTGTTCTCTCTGGACAATAGGGATAATAGTTGGACTAATTCAGGTGACTCCCAATCTGTGGCATTCAGTCCAAGGGAAATGCTGTCCTTGTCCCAAATCAACTTCTTCAAAAAAGAATCAGATAAACTATTAATTCCTTTCTCAACTTGAACTACTTTCACAAAATCCGTGATGCCAATTTTCTGGAAAAACTCCCTCCACTTCATCAGTCCATTTGGGAGTGATCTAGTGGTGGGATGCTTCAAATAGGAGATGTCAACCTCATGCCAAACCATATCCACCCCATTAATTAAATTATTTATGTCCACAGGATTTCCAAATGCTGCACTGAAATGAATTGATGCTTCAGCAGGTCGTTTAAAGCCATTATTTGTTAGTATATAAGCTTTATTTCGTAGTTCTGAGATTATGTATTCCTTTTCAACTCGACAATTATAGCAGCTCGACTGCAGGTGAACCATTACAAAGCAAATATAATCAGTCATCAAATTCTTATCCCTATCTGTAATCCTGCCATCAGATATAGCCGGCAAGATATGCACCTTGATAATTTCATGTGCGGACAACTGTTGGACACCAATTCTACGAAGCATACTTGTGACTTTTTCAACTGTCGTCACATTCATGTATGACATGTCAGCACATGATGCAAAAAGGAAGCTAGGACTTACAATCTGAAGGTTAGTATACAAATCTGGAAAAGACTCAAGTCCATGCTGACCCTCAAACCCAGTCTTTAAGGCATCAAAATGTAACCAAATTGGGCCTTTATCCACTGCAACATATGTACCATCTGAAAGAGGAATAAATGGAATTTTTCGAAGGTTTTCCATGAATTCCATTTCTACTCCTGAGTCAAATGAAGCTTCCACAGAAGAATTGAATGACATTGCATAAAGTGAACTTAGCCAAGAGGCAAGCCAACTCAGTCCCATTGATTTGAGGCCATTTTGTGTATGACATAAAGAGTCCACAATTTGAAGCAAAACTTTGGGTCCATAGTCCGCAATACCTAGAACTCTTGCAAGTGGATCCGGCACAACTATATTTTTATCCAAGAACCCAAGTCCAAGACGCTCTTGCAGTAAGTCATCAGGGAGAAGCAAACGAGCCTGTTTATTCCAACCTCTTAGGACCCTGCACGGAGGAACCCATTCATTATTTCCTCCTTCCAGGAGTAAGCAATTCGACACACGTAATTTTGAAATAATCAACCGCGGAAGAGAAGAAAAGAAACCATGCACATCCCCGACAAGCGGAACAAAGGACATATAAGCTGTCACAGCTCTCCCGGGATTCTCTTTAAAGCACGGAAGAGCACAAAAAGATCTCTCTGCATTAACAAACAAACCAGGAAATTCGGACAATAGCCACTGGTTCCACGGACTATCTCCATCAACTTCTTCTCTAGACGATGGAAGAACAAAATCACCCTGAAGAATAAACTTCAGCCCATATGTTCTAAGAGGAAGAAATGCAAAAACAGGCTGTGGGGCAATATCAGGACAATAATCGCCATTATCTGATTCCTTCAATGTAAATGCTATTGATATTTCTGTTGTTTGTACATCACCACGAATAAAATCTGCTTGCAATTTCTGAGATACTACAAACCATGTCATTTTCTCTTTCCCATGTGAAATCTTAACGATACCATCTCCCACAATATCCTTTCTCATGACCGTAAGTGTATCATCAAGCAAGTTTCTAAACTTAATACACTGGAGGCGGTGGAGAAAAAGTAGTAAAGAAGGATGAAGATCTGAAAACATATTAATTACACTTTTCATGACAGTTCTATCTGATAAAATAGATCTGAAAGGAAGAACAATGCAAGTGTTCCAGCAGTTCCAATCCGCTTTATCATTGTCACTAGATGCCAGGCTACTAAACAAGTGAATACTGCGAGGAGGTACAACTGTGGGCAAAATTAAACCAATCTGACCCTCACTTATATCAAACTTGATATGAAACCCATTGGAATGAATTTCTGGAGCATCTGTAACCTGCAGAAAGACAATCGCATATTAATGAAACCTTATTATCAATAAAACATATGTTGAATGAAAATTTTCTGGGTAGGGATGGTGGAACGACATTGAGAGGGAGAGAGAGAGAGAGAGAGAGAGAGAGAGAGAGAGAGACAGACAGACAGACAGACAGACAGACAGACAGACAGAACGATAACTACAGTATTTTTCACAACCTACCCGAAATACTGATTTGAAACCAATGCCCTTCTGCCCTATATATACAGCTTTAGATCCTTTCTTGGTTGAATTTCCAACATCACAGAGTGCCCTAATGTTCTGGGCAGAAAAGCCCCGTTCATTGTTTAAAACAACAATACCTGACTCTTGAAGAATGAATGTTAGAGTTGGTTCCACATTTGTTGGGTAAATATTATCATCAGCATTTTGCACCTGAAGCAATAAAGAATAATTAGATGCATTTAAAACATGACAAACTTATAAGAGGATTGTTTTCAACTCCAGACTCTTATTATAGCATCATATCAAGATTTGAAGAAAGTAGTTTATTGTATCAACAATATATTGCTGATGAGAAAATGCTGCAGATAAAAAGATTCACAAAGGATAAACAGATTTCAAACTCAAATAACAGTGGTCTTGCAGATATTGGTTTGTCAGTCCATTATATGTAACACCACATCAGTAATAAAGTAAAGATCGTATGTAAGGCATAACTAATATTCTACAGAAACTGGAGATTATCTCATGGATGATCAAAATCAAAAGACTTCTGCTAGATTACTGTTTTTTTTTTTTTTTTTTTTAAAGGAAACAGAATTTTATTGCAATTATGACAATAAAAAAACAGCACAAGGTGGTGAAGATGGCCACAATAGAAGTCTAAACAGCGAAATAGCAGTTAGACCAAGCAAAACAAAAAACTTCTAACAAAAGAACAAAACTTAAAACAAACTTTGACTGGAAAGCTATCGGATGGCTGCATTCCAATCCAGCCAAATGCTCCTAAAGGACATATCTATAAAGTCTGTAGAAGTCGAAGCCCATAGCGAGGAACATGATCTAACTTTCTCCCATAGCCTCTCCATTTCGCGACAAGTACGGTCCTCAAAAATCAATCTATTTCGTTCCAACCAAACCATCCAGATGATTGCCAATACAATACAATCCCATAAAACCTTGGCTCTCTTCCCATTTCCTTGAAGATTATGCTTCTCAGACAAGGAGGAACAGTCCCTGTAAACAACCCAGCTAATTCCGAATTCCCTAAACAGACGCAGCCACAAATTCGAGTTCACCCAGCAATGCAAGAAGAGATGAACCACCAATTTTGAACATCCCTTGCAAAGAATGCACCAATGAGGGGAGAAGCAGGAATTGGGTCTTCTTCTTTGAATCATATCACACGTATATAAGCCTTCCCATGGGCCACAATCCAAGAAAAACCCTTCTATTTGGGGAGGCTTTAAAAAATGTGTATGTGGTGTGGGGATTTGGTTATGCATGTGTATGTGTATGACTTTCTGGGTAAGAATTAAAATCTATGTTTTCAGATCGGCATGCGACAAATTACTCACCTGGAACATCGGTTGACAAGACAGTAAGACGTGATAACTGATCAGACAGAGGAGTCCACTTAATATTCAAAACAAAGTACAAAGTTCAAAGCTCAAACATTTTAGTAAGTACTCCAAGGAGTCATTAAAAATGTACCATGATATATCATAGACTACCCTGTTAAGAAGTTGTATCCATACATACCCAAGCAAATAGACACACAGACAGAAATATTTTTTTTAAGGGTTTTACAGGCAATATATATATACACATGCAAGCATCTACAAATGTAGCCAATTGTTAAAAAACCAAAGAAAAAGTAAATAAAATTTCACCTGGGAATTTAGGATCAGCAACGATGAAAACTGGCAAATGCATAGGACAACAGCAAACGCATAAAAGAAGAAAGACAGGGGACAACAACCACTGGCGGATCTAGTAAGGAGCCAGTGAAGGCACTAGGCCCCACTCAGTCTTGTTCTACACCCATGAAGGTGTCAAGTTTTCATGGTATTTTCTGTTGAATGGGGGCAAACTGTTTGATAAATTGCTTCAAAGAAGGCAAAGGCGGGGCAAAGGGGCAAATAAATGGTTGAGACTTGAGCTGCATTAGGCCAAACTTTACAGGTTGTTGCTAGGCCAGAATTTACAAGTTCTTGCCCCCAGGAAGGATAATTCCTAGATCCCCCAGTGACAACCACAGCATACTTTCCATACGTTTTATTTTATAGTGGAGTAGATAATTACACTAAGCACAATGAAAGAAACAAAGAACGTAGCCTCACCAGCTCAAGAAGAAAATGAGAATCCTGAGAATACAATTCCTCTGAAAGGCAATGCAGAGCTCTCCCTAAGCGGGCATGCTGCTTCTTTAGGATGCTACTTCCAACATTTGATAGGCTTGAATCTAGACCAAATTCATCTCTCCTGATTGACTCAATTACGAGGACAGCATCTTCAAGTTCATTAAGTTCTGTAGAATGCTTTGAGCCACTGCCAATTCTAGCTTCAGAAGCTTCTGCACCACTAATCTTTATACAGGGTTCAGTACATTCACCTTTCTGCTCATCTGCCCCAACAGATGCACCAATACTCCCTTCAGAAGCGGCAAACGTATCAGACACATCCTGCATATACTTTGAGCCTGACCCGGTTTCATATCTAACAGCATTGAAGCATGTAGCCCCATACATGAACAAATCAGTAGTGTCATAGGAACAAAATTCATTGTAATCATGAATCCACTCCACTATACCAAGAGATAAGCCAACTTCATGAATCATGAGACGCTGCTCTATCTGGTTGCACTCACTCAAAATGGCTGAAGCAGCATGTTTGAAAATAGATCGCATCCCTGAAAGCAATACATCAGCAGCAAAACTACGAAATTCTGCAGGTAGATAGCCAAGGCAATCAATGATAAATCTTGATAAAACAGGTTCACCAGTATTCATCCGGGTTACATCTCTGTGTAATTCATTACAAAATTTACTAGTAGAACCTTCACCAATCATTTGCTGTCCACACAATGCTTCTCCTTGACTTCGAAAATTCTTATTGCCATGTATTTCCATATTGTCTACATAATTCTTCAAAATGACTTCAAATGCATGCTGTACATGAAGTTTCAGAAGGGACACAGGCACATGCTTTTCTCCCCCAAATAGTGCAAACAGAGATAGCATTTTCACTGCTGTTTGGAAAGAGGAGCCTTGAAGTACAGCTTCCAAGAATGCATCTACAGTAGATGAATGGTCTAACCGAATTACTTTCCCATCTTTGGTCACCAAACACAACAATTCATCCGTGTTGACTTCATTCAATAACCATGGTACAAGAGTACCAAGATAGGGAGCAAACAAGAGGTCCCAATGTGCCCATAAGTTTAAATCAGACATCATCGGTCCCCTGAGTAGGATTTTAATTGCATCTTTGGATGTAACAGATTCATGGGTTTCTGCTGTCTGGCCAATGTTAGCATTCACCAAAGTGCTCCTAAATGTGTCATTCTTACAGTGTTCTGGTGACTCCATACCGTAACTAGTTCCGCATAATGTCATTGAAAAAAGAACACGTTTGGAAATTGCAGTGTTTTTATGCTTCCCCACTAAACTTAGAAAATCTTCTACCGAACCATTTTCAATGGTTTGGAAACCAATCGATGGGAACTGCTTCCTAAGCAGTAAAGGAATATTCAGTTTGGTAATCTTTTCATCCTCCCATAAACTATTTAAAGCTTGAGATACTAAAACAACCAAATGATCCTGGAGCATGCAAACCTCCAAAGGGCACTTCCCATTTCCGTCACCAGTCAAGAACTTGCACAGCTCATGTGGCAGTAGACAGGCATATTTTTCTAAGAACACTAGAAATCCCCCAAAACCAAGGCATCTAAATTCCTTGACACAAAATTCTTCCACCAACCAAAGCTCACAATTGCAAAGCTTTCTGAAAAAGATAAACATCTTCTCCTGAATTGTTTTACCATTGATGGGCATTCCATGATCACTCTCAAAAAACGTCGCAACTTTCCTGATTATGTCTTCAACTGAAACACCTGTGAAGTCTAATCACAAAACACAATAAGCCACACCAGTTTCATGAGAGGATGAGCATGTGAAAGGCCGAAAGGGTGTCAAACTAATTGGATCATTTTACACAGCAAACTTGCTACTGACGGACTAGGATATGCAGTCATGGCAGTGAGGACTAGCTAGTCACACACAACGACCTTCTTTCCTCAATAATGATTTTTTTATTTATATATGCTGGCTCATTATATACTTTAGTTGACTAATTGTATTGGAAATGGGAAAAACACACCGATTCACTTAGAATTTCTCTGTTTTTCTCTTTTTTGATACCCAGAAATCCACCAATCCGCTTTGCAGACACAGCTTAAAACTGGGACCCCCCAGCCCCCTGGGCGGGGCTTTGGGAGGCAGGAAACACTAGCAAATATCTAGGTAGGTACCTTTGGGGGTTTCAAACCTCAGACCACATGGGAGCAAACCATGGGCCTGACAATTCCCACGTTGGTAGAATTTCTCTGTTATTGCATATAAACAGATCTATAATTATTTCACCTTGGTAATCAAATTCAAAGGTGAACATAGAATTGACACCACTCTTTTTCAAACCAAAGGCTAAGTAGGGCCCAACTTTGTAGTTAGATAACCAACCCATGGCCAATGAGATCAAAGAGTATCATTTCTAGAAAAATGAGACTGGCTGCCATTGTCCCTCAACAACGAGAAATTATAGAATAGTACTGTATCACCACGTCAGCTGGTGATACTCCCACGCAAAATACGCCATGTGTCAATCTTTTTTAAATAAATTTGATTTTCCACAAGCTGTATTTAAAATTCATTATTTACATATAGAATAAAATTTTAGAAAGACAAAACAAAAGACAGCATAACCACATCCAATTCCCCCACTCCCACTGCTTGCTGTCCCCTCTCTCTATCTCTATAAAAATCTGCAAGATCTCTTAAACCATGGGAGCAGAAAACAAAACCAATATCATATATTCTAAGTATGTCAGGAGTATCCATCACTTAAACCCAGTTCGATAAAAATCTAAATCTTCAACTTGGGTTTTCATTTTCAAGCATAGCTCAAGAAAAAAAAAGTAAACTGTAAACTGGGTTGGTGTTTTTTGTCTTAATATGTATCAGGAAGTGAGTGATGGAGGAGGAGGAGAAGGAGAATCTTAATCCCTTTGGTAATATTGTGGAGAAAATCAGCCCAAAAAAAAGGCGTTATGATTCTCTTTGCACGCCGATCCAATGAAATAGAGATATGGTTGTTGTTTATGGAACAGAGCGATGGACGGAGGAAGAAAATGACAGGGAGGGTGCGTCAGTCAAGGGAGCCAGGGTTGGGGTGGGCGGTGGTTCTTCTGTCTTTTGGATATTCTTATTTTCTCAATTTTGTTTTAAAGATAAAAACATATTTAAAGTCCAGCTGTAAAAAAAATCTTTAATTATTTAAAAATAATACTAATACGTGGCATATTTTGAATGGAAGTATCACCAGCTGACGTGGTGATACGGTACCATTGTATAATTTCTCCTCAACAACTAGTTGACAGGACTGGTACACCAAAGACACTTGCAGATTATGCAATGGTGGCTCCAGAATCTCTGGTATTAATCACAATATTCTTGCAAAACAAGGCATAAATAAAACCATGTGGCACATCAGTATCTATTGGAATCCTAATTTCTGGATTAAACAAGAGAACCTTACCATTGATCACAGCATTGACTCTCTCTTCCATCACTTCTCCTCCGGTGACTCTGAAGACTTGACCCCTACCTACAGGTCCACATCTACTTTGCTGGGGCATTGGTGCTCTGTTCGTGCTCTGTTGTGGCTGGGACTCAACTGGAAGTAGTTGAACAGATGTGTAGGACTGAGCAGGGTACCGAACCAATTTCTGGGGATTCTGTGGAGCCAAAGATGATACAGCCGGTTGGAGTTGAGAGCAGTCCTTACAGACGTGTCCGGCTTGACCACACAGAAAGCAGACTTTTGATTCAGAAGGAGACCCTCCGGATAACCCTTTGTGTATGTTGTTCTTCTGACACGTTTGGAGGACCTTTCGCCTACTACGGACTCTCTCACGACGTGGATAATACTGTTGACCCTGCTCCATGCAGGCTGCCATAACATCGTCATAATCACTAGTGTATAAGTATCGTACAGATCTTTGTTATAAGTTTTTAATGTGTTTTCAAAGAAGATACAATCAGAATACAGAGTTGTCTTGGGTCACTTGGCCTAGAAATTAAATGATTTGTTCCATCTTTGATCTTACTGCTTCCTATCCCTTTTTGTGTTAATCTCCTATGGAAAATTTAGCAGAAAAATTTTTCTGCTGCACAGCATTTCTTTTGACTTGCTCATGCAGCCACGCTAGTTGTCCTAACATAAATGAAGATTGTAAAAATTTGAAAAAGAAAAAGATGCACTTAAGATTAAGCACTGCTATTTGATTACAAACACTAAGTGGCTATAAATATTGATATCACGATGAACACATCATAAGCACAATATCAAATTGACCTTTCAAAACAGCCAATCCTTTTTGCACACTCAGCTACTCTCTTGTTCAATATTTCATTGTCTGCATGTTCTTCATCTGTAGGTTTTTTAGTTTTATTTTTAATTCAGTTCTGATAAAAGAAAAAGAAAGAGAAATATGAACCAACAGTTCCAAAAATTACAAAACAATACAAAACGGGCAATACTGCACCACAGCCTAACCGCTAGTAATGAAAACATGACTTCAAAAAGTAACATTACTCTGTATTTTATTGTCTACTGCAATAAAATTTGTTTCCTTTTCTAATATAAAAAAAATTAAAAAATTAAAAAATTAAAAAATTAAATTATTAATTAAAAAAAAAAAAAAAGCAACATTACTCACTCAGCGTATGCTCAGTATTGTGTTCTGTACTGACTCGTACTGCATCCTTAATACTTGGTTCTACATCTGTGCTCAAATACTCAGAACACTTATGAGTACAAGTGTTAGTTAACCTGTGTTGGCCAATGGATTGGAATGTATCGTACATGCTATCCCACATTCCAAATTTGATAGATGAGACCTGCAACAAATGTTACTTGTTAAACAATGCCAAAGAAGCAAAAAAGTTTGTTAGAAATAACATACAAGAATAGAAATTGTGAAACCTGATAAACCGGAACCTATAATTGTCCTCTAGAAGCACAACATCGAATTTTAAAAGACCATTCTTCACTACATTCAGTTCTCTCTTGTACACTTTCCATGCTCAGGTCGAATTGTTTGTTACTTTTTATTAATTATTTATTACTAACAAAAAACCCAGTTCTTTACGGCAAACTAAGAGACTAAATAATATCCTGGTATCAAAACATTGCCTTCAACTGGATCCACAGGCCAACAAGAAGCATTGCTTGACAAGCTGAGTAAGAGAAAGTCAATAAGAGACAGCAAAGCAGCATTAATGTTTCTATGCAAGTTGATAAACAAGATTGTAAGGAGCACTGTACTTTTATGAGGCTATGCAACAAGAGTCACCACTTCCTGTTTTGATAAATTATAATTACAGACGGCGGCGAAAATGATCCAACAAATTTAAAAGTCGATCTAAAAAATTCTGGGCAAAACTCTTGGAAACTGTCTTACACAACGGCATCAGATTATAGTAACAATTTCAGTTCTAGGACAAATAACTGATAATTGCAAACATACATACATACATACATACATACATACAAATAACTGAAATACTACAAACAACAATGCATACATACATAAATACATACATATATATTATTGGTCAAATTTTGAAAGGAATCGTAAAACTGTAGGAAAAATAAGAAATATTCAAAGTAAATGCATAACTTATAATTAACCAAAAGTAGCAGAGCTGATTTTTTTTTTTTTTTAAGAGAAACTTTAGAGCACTTCCAGTGGAAGGCTGTGGCCTGGGCAGGAGGGGCCCAAGCCCCAGGTAGAGGTTCCAGCGCACAAATGCAGCCCGGGCAGCTGGTGGGCTCCACAAGCCTGGGCAGGCCTGAAGACAAGAACAGCCTGGGCTGTTGCCTGGGTTTGCTGACGTCAGCAACAAAAAAAATTTAAAAAAACACTAAAAATTTCAGAATTTTTTAAAAATAAATACTTAGTCATATTCTTCACTTCCCACACCAAAACTCTATACAAATTACTCTCCTCATATCTCATGTGAATAGTGGTTGCCCTTGGGTTGCCATGGCAATGGGTGGAAACACCACAAGCCTTTTGCAAGGGCTGCCACTATTCACGTGAATAGTAACAGCCCTTGCCTTGCCGTTGCCCTTTGCCATGGCAAATGGGTGGGAGTGCTCTTATATATTAAAAAAATAGGGGTACAAAACATCCCAGTGGATAAGAAATCCATGACAGAACAATCAGAAATCGAACTACAACATAATAATCAAACTCAATAGTCTAGACTCCATTGATCCTACAATAGGATCAAGATAGGAAAGTTATTTCACCACAGCCATTAGATCTCTCATTATAGATGGATAAGCTACGTCCTTAAAGACTGGATTCACTGAAGCCCATAAGGATGCCCAAAACTCAAATCATCATTCCACAGTTCCTCGATAGAGTTGATAATTGCACAGGATTTCAATGAAGGACAAAAGAGAAACATTCCAACTAAATGCACGACTTATAATTAACCAAAAGTAAAAGAAATGATGATTGCTAAAGATTTCAATGAAGGGGTCCACACATTAAAGGAATCCGGGTAAACTGCCGAAATGCCTCCTGAACTTGTACCTAATTATCAATTTACCCCCTGACCTTTTTTTTTAGAAAATTAAAGACTTGAACTAAATTTTATTCTCAATTCCACCCCCCCCCCCCCCCCCCCAACAAAAGCACCGTCTAAATCTCAACATTTCATCCAATTTGCCATTAAATACGAGGGCAAATTGGTCATTTAAAATGGTTAAGAAAATGGGTGGTTGCGGCGGTTATGGGTTCGGGGGGGTGTCGTTTGTCTGTGGATTCTGGGTTCATTGAGGGGTGGGTCTGTGATGGGGGATGGGAAGCTCGAATGGGGGGTGGGGGGAGAGAGAGAGAGAGACACCACGCACAAGACTGTTGTGGTCAAATTTGGGGGTGTCAGAAACCAATTAGTTTTGTTTTTTTATTTGTAATAATTTGGAATAATTCGGTGGTTGTGAGTTTGGGGTAACGGGTGGTTGCGGGGTATATGGGTTCAATTGGGGTGGGTCTGGTTCTGGGTTCGTTGAGGGGTGGTAGTCATGGGGGAATCGGGTTAGGATGGGAAGGGAGGTGAATGGTCTGGGGGTTAAAAAAAAAACTAAAGGAAGGGAGGTGGGGGGATTGGTCTGGAGTGAAGGGTTGGTGGTCATGAGGGAAATGGGGTGGAGAAGAAGACCACGAGAAAGAGAGAACATTTGATTGTGTTGGTGGGCTAGTAAATTGCAAATTCTGGTTTATTCCGTATGCTCTGTGGCTGGCTTGTTTGTGTGTGGGAAGTTGCGGCTGCATTTGGAGAGAGGGGGGGGTGCGGGGCCGGGGGCTGGGTCCATATGAATTTTTTTTTCCTTCAATTTTTCAAAAAATATATTTTTCAATGATTTGATGGATTATTGGATGACATGTTGATTTAGATGGTGGGTGGGTGGGGGGGCGGGGGTGGTGGTGAGGGAATTGGCAATAAAATTTAGTTCGAGTCTTTAATTTTCTATAAATAAAAAAAAAGGTCAGGGAGTAAACTGATAATTAGGTACAAGTTCAGGGGGCATTTTGGTAGTTTACCCAAGGAATCCGGACTGTTTGGAAAGCGAACGATACACATCTTTCACATATTAGTTTATTTAAAAATCTCAGCCCTCCATAAAGTTACCTGTTTCGAATAATTCTACAAGACAGCAGTAATGATTATGTGACTTTTGGATAAGAAAAAGTTTATGAACTAGACTTTTAAGATTAACCATTAAATATTGCCAGTAATATCAAAATAAATAAATAACATTGCATCAACCGCAATAACTTACAGCAACATTCAGCAGTCCAATCAATGGGTATGAATAAAACATTGACATGATTGTTTTTGACTTCTTATAATGTGTATTATAAGACCGAAGCATGCTCCAAAGTACCTACAAGCAACAGAAGACATTTGCTGAGAACCTATATTTGTAGAAATTGAAACTGAAGCATTACTTAAAATGAACTAGAGAATCACTACAGTTAAGCAAAACCAAACCATAAGCGAACATCTTAGCACTAATGCTCTTAGGATAAAGGCTTCTTGTTTTTAAGGAAACGGAAATTACCACAGAAGAGAAAAAAATAAAAGATGGATAAGAAGTTCATGCAAAAGCTACTCCTGTATTTAAAGAAGATAAGGTTGCACGACTAAAAACTCACCCCAATTAAGACAAATACACCAAACAGAATATCCCTAAATTTCTTAGACAAAGATGCTCAAAGAGAGGTTAATCTAATATGCAATAATTGTCATCAAAGATTTTCTCTCCACCCAAACAACCCAACTGCACAATGCCAAGTAGTAGTCTTCATATTCACACCAATACCCAGAAAATCTTCGACCAGCAGAGAATAACAGTTTCTTGGCCAAACACATTCTGAAACCTACTCCAAATTGGTGAAGGAAAGAGCAAAGCAAGGAAATATAAATAGCAATCTCACAGGCTTCTTTGCACAAGACACACCAACTGGGAGATAAGTATATAGTTCTTTGTATTTTGGGGTAGCATATCACAAGTATTTGATTTCCTTACGTGCAAGAATCTGGTACCAGTTTCACAATCACTCTACTACAATTATAAAAAATAAAAATAAAAAAAAAAGGCAAGAACACCAAGATTCCCCGACCAAAGATACAAAGTATTTACAGGAAAAGACCCCTGACCCCAGAGTACTCCAATTTTTTTAGGACCAGAGTGGATTCGACAAGATGTTAAAACTAGATGATAGAGAAAAACTCGATGAATTCCTATCATCTATATTTAGGTTCCTTCTAAACGCTAAGCTCTACAAAGTCACCCTAAACCCATAAAAAATAAAAATAAATAAATAACTGGAAATACGAGTCACCCTACCAACTGCCTTCCCAAAAATGAATTTTTACCCAACCACCAGTTCAGACAAAAATAAGGAAAAAAGGATACCCCTTAAAAAGAACCCCTTCACAACCTGAGAATCCCACCCTTAGAATGTACCCCATACTCACACCCGATGATAGAACACAATAAGGAGAACGCTCTAAGACTAAGTTAAGACCAGAAGAGATAATTGATAAGCCAACAAGCTCAACTTTCTTAGTATGAGACAATTTAACAAGCTAAGGATTAAAAAAAGATTTATTTGAAATGTGTTTCTTATTTCTTTAAATGCACATACATAGGATATGAGAAAGAGCATCAAATACCAACAATTCTTCCACAGAAAGAATTCTTTCACACGAAAAAAAAAAAACTTAGATCAATTACAATTCACTATATATATACATATATATATATATATGTATGTAAATCATTATATACATATATGTGAGAATTTCTGGCTACATTAATGAGGAAAACTCTCTAGCATGGCGTTCCTTCAATTATTTTGAACTCGGAAAAACAGGTAAATCTATATGAAGTTCAATCAATGGAAACTTCATTAAAACTTCTGAAAAGGAATGAAAATATGTAAACAACTCAAATTCATCAGACAAATAGACAGAAATCCATTGACGAGTGTTTGATCCAGGCAGTAAAATATATCTTGATAATCAATTATTCATATATCATAACAGCATGAACATACCTTAGCCACAGGCTGCTCCTGACAAGCTTCCTTCCAAGTTGTAACGAACATCCTCAAAAGAGTATCGGTAATTGAAAGATCAATTATATGCACATCACTAAACTCCTCTGTTCCACAGCCATTCTTTGCAGGAAGAACATCTTGATCTACCTTGTCACTCTTACGCAATTTTATGGGCACAGAGATGGGGCTGCTTAGATTTCCGTATTTTCTTTTTTTTTTAACAGATCCATTACCCTCATTATGCTTTGGGCTTCCACTAACTGGAGAAATGTGGGTCGATTCGAGCCAACACCTCTCTTCTATTGCTGACAAGTTAGTACAGCTACTCGCTCTTTCAGAGATTTTAGCAGATTGTGATGAAAAGTTAACCTGACTGCCTGTAACATCATCATTATTTTTGTCATCTTCTTCATGTGAATAATCCCTATTACCTCCATGCTTTGAGCTCGAAGGAACAAACCTATCTTGCTTAACACAAAAATCCTTGTGCACAACAGAAAACAATTCAGCTTGCTGAGAAATGGCACAAAAATGTTTATCTAGCCGCTTTTTCAATGTGGAGAAAATTGGTGGCTTCTTCCTAGAGCGCCACGCTCTTAATTCCTTTTTGGATTTCCTTAGAGCAGCATGTTCTAACTTCTTGGCTTCAAGGATGTAAGAAACATGCACCCTATGATCATAAAGTTTACTTCAATCAGGAGCATTATAAATTATAATTTCTAGTACTTTCAAAGGACTGAAAACTTATGTTATCCAAAATGTGCATTAATTATTTAAAAAACAAATCAAAAGTCCATGCCAAATGTAATTTTAACCATTCAAAGCACCAACATTTTGATAATTTTTGTAGAAGGAAGGGGTTGTACATCTTTCACCATACAAAATCATTAATATTATTAGACACAATGAATATTTATCACAAAGTAGAAGCGAAAAATGTGAGACATACCCCAAGCTACAAATTCGAATTCCGAGCTTTTCCTTGCTTGCAACTGATCGCCTCTTAACAATAAAATCCAAAAATTCTTCAACAGAATCGTCCGTAACTTCACGTTTATGTGTTTGAAATCCAATGAGTAAAAATACTATTTCCTCACTAGTTATCTTAAACACTTCAGTTGTATCAGAACTCACTTGGAAATAATGCAAAACAAGTGGGTGCAGCAACAAAGGGCCTAATCCCAGCTCTTCAAACTGCTGAATATTCTCATTCTTGCAGATTGCTAGTTCCAAATCATACAATGAAGTAATTTTTCGAACCCCAACAAAGCAATGGATATATGCATTTATCTGAATACCAATAGAAAATGAGCAAAAATTGGTAGGATTTAATACATAAAGATGCACATTTTAAATACAAAATCTTACTCTTCATTTGGTTGCTGAGAAACCAACAGAAAAGTAGTGCATGTTCCCAGTGTTTGCTTCTATTATTTTACAAATGAAATCTCAGACTCAGATGAGCTATGCAGGCTAATAAATAGAGTGGACCTAGACCACTAAGGATAGGTGAACACAGACAGCAAACTTCCTGGGTTTGAAGAGTCATAAGATATAAAGCCCGACAAGCCCAGAAAGCAAACAACTGTTCCAAAAGAGCCACTGGTGCCCCTAGGTCAGTTGACATCTCCAATTATCATTACTATCCTTTTTTTTCCCTCAAACTAATGTTCTCACTCTGTCATTAATCAACAGGAAAGTATGTTTCCTTAACAGAATTCGTTTTCAATGTATTCCTGGCGCAGCCAAATCTTTTTCAATTGGAAATTAAAGGGCTTTTATCTTCTCTATCAATTACACTCTGTTCCCACAATTTCTCAGCAACCAAACAAAATATTGACACAAATTAATTTGAAAAAATAAAAAAGAAACGGGGTAGATTATTGCTATCTCATTAGTCATTAGTCATTACCCTGCCTTCAGTGAGCATTAGGCGGTGAAGAGACGGCACTTGGTACATTGGAAGCATCAGAGAGCTCCAAGCATCAACCTTGAGCATCAGAAGCGCAGACTCCAAGACCTTCCACGCAGAGACGCTCCTTCCAGCCGCGACGAGTTCAGCGCGAGCCTTTTCCGCGGCGCCGTCGATCCTCTCCAGCATCTCCTTTGGCCAAAACGCTGAATTCGAGGGGTGCTGGAGAGGACCGACATTCGGGTTATCAGACAAGCTCTGCGGCGAAAAAGCTGAATTCGAGAGCTGTTGGGGATCGACATTCGGTCTCGGGTTCTCAGGTAAGGTCTGAGGCCGAAACGAAGAGTTGGGGAGCTTTTGGGGAGTGAAATTAGGGTTTTGGGTTGGGAAAGCTGGGTAGGGGTTGAGGACAGGATGGGATGGAAAAGCAGGGTTTGGAGGCAAAATATATGATGAATTGGTCGGGTTTTGGTTTTGGTTTTGGAGGGAGAAATTGGGGTTTAGAGGCTGTGGGTATGGATGCTGAAGTGGAGGCTGTTGCTGCCGTGGCCCGCCAGATGGGGATCGGAAGTGATGAGGGTGCCCGAACATGGCGTTAGAGAGAGAGAGAGAGAGAGAGAGAGAGAGAGAATGTCAGTTACCTGACATCCATGTGGTCACAGAGGTGTAAGAAAATAAAATTTTGATGAATGGGGACTGATTAAAAAAAGACGACCTATGAATTCATTTACTTGTTACCAATTTATGTTAGAATTGAGATTTCCGTTCAAACTCCGTTAAAATGTTACCGGCTCAGGTGAAGGGTTAGAAAAAACATCTTTTCACGTTTATTCTCGCAGAGAATCTACTTTAAGATCCAATAAGAAATTGCCATGTGACATACCCAGCCTCGATGTCCTCTTCCTCTATTCTCCCTACAGCATCCCCTCATTCCCACCATAACCAACAATCATCTAGACCCAACCTCCAACATCCTCCGCGCTCAGGCCAACTATGTACACTACTACGTTAGAACAACCATCAATATGTTGACAAATGTCAATAAAAATAATAAAAATATTCATTAAGAGATAGCCAGTTAAAGGAACCAGCGCCTGGCAGTCAAAATAACAACAGGGTGGTCAACCACCAAGCTCTAAACTTTCTTATATCATTATGGTAAATAAACTGTACATCTTTGACGGCACCTAATAAATAGCTGTTATCTATTCTTTCTTTTTTTTGGTCGAAGCTGTCATCTATTCTACAGAAGAGAAGGATGGTAAGTTTTGTAAATATACAATTTCATTTGATTGAAAAGTTGACCCAGATCCCACATTGTTTCATGAGACATTTCTTTTCCACTGTACATACAACCACAGAGGCGACTCCCATTCTTCGATTAAATATGAAGAATCCTGGCTGACAGTCGCTACACCACATAGATATTAAAATTTGAACGAGGAGTTTCTCAGAATGCCGTTCTCAGCTCCATCGTGTCCAATTCCAGCACACTAAGTTTCATCCAGAAAAGCAGAACTCGTCTGCAAATTAACTGGACTGGCCTACCAGTTTGATGTGTAAAATCTGGTTGAGCATGCAATGTAGTCCCCAAAATGCACAGCTGCATTTAGCTATAATATTTTTGCCGAGTCGATTTCAAACAGGTTTAGACCACCATGAAGTGCTTTTTACGATTGGGACACGATGGAAAATTCCCTCTGCTGCTCAGGCAACAAGACAGCCAACCGCAGTTTGTGAAGCTGGCACAATTTTGCCAGATTGTTGTATACTGAGACTCTTGCAACGTTATTACCCAATAGAATGACATGCGCAATGCTGAAAGCTTCAGCTTTCTCAACCGCAAATTGCAACTCTCTCATTGATATTTCGAACCAGTCTTTTCTTGCTGACTTGGTTGCTTTAACTTCAATGAACTCTTTACTGTTTTCCTTGTCCCCTATAACTATGTCATACGGTAGCCCAGTTTCGTGATGCTCATTGACCCACTTCACAACTGATTTGCCGGCTTTCTGAACAAAGTATTTAAAAGCAACAAGCTCGCCTAGCCTCCCAGTTAAATTTGCTTGTGTTGAATTGGGTGTACCAAATCTAAGCTGATCTCTCTTGCTAAAATTAGATGAGCCAAAGTCAGATGGGTCAGACACAAGATCAAAACTAATAGGATTACACTCCATATGCATTGGAAAGTCGGCCTCATTGCCAGCCTCACCACAATGTTCTTGCAGATGATTGAAGTCTGGCAAAACAAAAGCCGCAGATGTTGTTGCCAAACAACCTTCAATGGTCCAATTAGTGTCAACTGAAATAGGTGTTAAATCATCTGTTTGCCTGCTGATACCTTCAGAATCATCCCCCTCTTTACTTTGTAAGGCGGTGCAAGGCTGTGAAACTGCCTGTGTCTTAAAACCATTGGCACGCGCATACCCAAACCCTGGTGCAATTTTCCAATCAACAGGAGGCCAGTTCCGTGCTTTACTTTTGGATTTCCAACTGTGTTGCTCATCTACTTCTGGTGAATTGAAACTTGTTTCAAGTGATTTATCACTTTCTATCAATGAATGCACAGAAGAAAGGCACCAAACAGATTCTCCATCAGGAAGCTTTGGCACGTTTTGGCTATTTAAGATGAAAAACTCTGTCTGCTCCTCAGTTGAACCTGACTCTGCCATGGTTGTGATCATATGAAGGAAATTTGCCAAGTGTAGTTCAGGATTTCCATTAAAAAACAAACGAGAAAGCTCCATAAATAATGCGTGAGAATCTGAATCTTGTGTTGTATACAAAATGCTACCCTGCATTTATAAGATAAAAGGAATAAGGGTATGAAAGAGAGATAAAATTTGCATGTCTTCATCACACCAAGTACTGTACATAATTGGGGAAATATCTTCCAGAATCATGAAACCGTTAGAAATTTGATAACAGAATTTGAATAAAAGAGAAACTCTCCTGGAAAACATATTATTTGCTTTATTCTTTACCAGAGCAAAGTATGGCGATGCACCACGTAACCAGCATGATATGCTTCAAATGCTAATTCTTAGTATTCTAGCAGAAAGCAAATACACTGGTTCCAGCGATCTTCGAAATCAGTTTGAAGTAAAACCATTTTAAAATACACATGATCAGGAATGCACATTCAATGAAGGATGAAGCAACATACCGTCAGAAGACAACTACATTTAACTCGCTTCTTGGATTCATTTCCAGTACTCTTTATAACATTCCGGTAGAACAGCTTTTCAACAACTACTACTTGCAGGCGATTCAGGATATCAAATTCAGACTGCTTGAGTTGAGAATATTTATCTGGGTGTACACCATGTAAGTAGCGCTGTGCATATGGAAGAGCCCAATCCAGCAATGCAGCTTTAAAGCTAGAGTCTTCCATACCGTAATATATTGCCTCACGAGTTACAACCTGCATATAAATGAGCAAGTAAGAGGAATCCAGGTGTACAAGTTGGTTCACCTTCATGGACAACATACGTATCCTGAATTTTGTAATATAATGCATTGCTCAATGTCATTTCTCATAATAATGCATAGAAAATTTAAAGATTACTTGCATTACCCACGTGTGTGCGTGCGCACATAGAGAGATATCTTACCTCTGAAAGAGCAGGAATCCCTAAAGTGTGCATGAGGATGGACACTTTTGTACATAGCATCTCTTCATCATCCTTGCTCAGTTCACCGAAGTACAGAAAATCAATGCAGTCCAAGTGCTTAAACTGCTTGCTTAATTTCTTATTATCACACCAGCACACAAGACCAAAGGAAGGATGTACAGAAACCCACTTATCCTGTACAGTAGGAAGCACCGTACACTCAATCTTTGTAAGTGAATCTTTCAAGTAAACAACATCTTCAGCACTCAATCCTGATTTTAGTCCATTAGTCCACTTCAGGAAAACTTGAAAAACCTGAGACAAGGAACACCGAACAATTAGGTCAGCGAGCAGCTTGTGCTAATTGTAATATTAATCTAAACTTGATTACTTACTGCATTAGCTGCTTGTGAAGGCAAAGCAACATTTGATAAATGCAGCAATATCTGAAGGTAGCTCCGGAGAGGAGGGGTTTCATGTACTCCACAGCCGTCAACAAAGAAGTCATGAAGGCCTGGGTAGAAATTGCAAAGCGTCTTATTCAAGGGGCCATGAGTAACACCTGTTGAGCTGCACTGACGATGAATCTCCCTGATTTGGTCTACAAAGGAAGTGGAGTCATGCCAGTACACTTCTTCAGGGGACAACAATGTACCGGATACCACATCCTCGTGCCTGAAGCTAGATGCGTGTGGAACGAATATAGAAGGTCCTGAATGGAAAGCCTCTGCAATTTTCTCCTTTGAAGCAGCCATTTCATTCCAGATTAATGTGTAAAATTTGAACATTTGTGCTAGGCTGCAAGAAAGGAAAAAAAAAAAGACTAGCATTTAAAATGTGTGGCATCATGCAAAATTAAACAAATAGAAGAAAAAATGTGCATAAACATTTCATATGGTGTAACAGATAATGCAAACGCAAGGTATCAGAAGATACACTTCTAATAATTAAAAAATTCTGTGAACGATGGAAAATAATAATAGTTTTGGTTGCAGGCGACCTTTTTCAATCTCAAAAAGTTACAAGTGAATTTGGACAGAATGATTTGAAAGGAAGTAGGATAATTTTCAATAATTTAAGATTCAAATGTATAGGATAAAAGGCGCTTTTGAGAGGAAACCTTATGAAAAGCATCTTAGTAAAGACATCATAAAACAAGTGGCAGTATTAATGCAACCTTGGTTAAGATGGAAAAAATTGACCAAGAGATTATGCAGAACATCTGAAATATTAGCCATTGACATGGCTTCATAAAGAATTTGATCTTACATTCACCAAGTAACCTTTGCTTATTTGAGTCTAAGAAAAGATAATAATGCACCTTGAGCACCAAATATGCAGATAGCACTTTTGGGAATTTTACGGGAAATAAATTTTTTTTTTTTTTTGGGGTAAAAGAGAGAAGTATATGAAGATGCTTGGACAGTGACGACCATAAAGATGCTAAGACCCTAATTACTTCTCATAGATAATCACGTCCTCCACGTTATCATCAATGGTTCTGTTATTTCCTTCTATCCAAACAAACCCAAGTGAAACCTAGACTACATACAGATTGCAAAAGATCCTTGATAGTATCCGTAACACCCAAATAATCCTTAACCAGCAAAAGAAATGCATGGCCGAACCTACACCACTTCAACCAAGTGAACAACCTGGCGCAAATTTGTGACATCAAAGAATAAGGAACAAAGGAATTTGATAAGCACTCTCGCCGTCACCATGACCAATAGTTCTTAGAAATCTTTGCAAGGGTTCTTATTTTACATTAAGGCTTATATTTTTCCCCTGATGAGAACATTGCTTAAAAGTACCTTCCAATCACATGGATCTAATGCCCGAAAAGGCAAATGGTATTATAGAACCACTGCTTTTGGTTCAAGAACTTTATTTCTTGTCTATTAGTATTCATAATATTGGTGGACCACAATAATTAGCAAAAGATATCCAATGTACAAACAGAAACTAACGATATCACTCCCAAATAAATGAGGTCAAACATTATGAAGGAAAAATCATAATCATACACATACCTGGCACTGAATGGGTTCTCACGTCTCCATAGCTTCAAGACCTCCAGAACATCGTCAAGGGAAACTGTTGTCTTAAACCCAATATCAAGTACAAACTTCTCACTTCTAACCTGCTTCAAAAAATAAAAATTTGTAGCACAACAGATTAAGCAGAAGCTTTAAAGAAGATTTAAGATTTTAAACAGCTGAAATTGTAATTACCATATCTAAAGTATATTTGTCTCATATAACATAGAAACAATCAAACAGTGGGCCTTTTAAAGGCAAGAGCTGCAAAATAATTTTGAGGTGCAGCACTCATTTCATGATGGAGAAATGGTAGGGATTGCTACAAAGGAGTGGAATTTAGACCTGACATTTTTTTTTTTGGTAACATTCTAGACCTGACTGACCTGACTTTAAAGTCAACAAAGTGCACGCAGAAAAGTTAAGAGAGAAAAAGAAAGATGTAAGAATAGGAAGAAGAAAGAGGAAGAACAGTCAGAAATCAAACTATCACACAATATCACAAAACTTCTACTAGTGAAAGACGGCCTTTTGCTAGTACAATCCAATATGAGCCATACTCTCAATATTAACCATAAGATGACAGACATTAGAACACACGAAGAACCAAATAACCACCATGGACTCCAAACCCTGGCCATAGCAACTGCTTCCCATGGATGGTGCCATAACCTAAGTTTTGGAATAAATAAGGTCTGGGTGCATATGCCTCTTGTGTTCTATGAGACTTGGAGTTTGTTCAACACATTAGCATCAAATATGCAATAATTGTTTGGTGGTAAAATACCAAACAATTGTGCTTCACTTGGCACTTTGCACTTGGCTTTGATGACGAAGATGGCGGTGTTGTGTTAGTGTGTTTTGAGGTTAAAGAGCTTATATAAGCTCTGTGCAAAGGTGACGGTGAGTGTCCTTATCAAATTCCTTTTTTCCTTATTCTTTGATATTACAAATTTGCACGAGGTTGTTCACTTGGTCGGAGTGGCGTGGGTCAGGCAATGAATTTCTTTTGCTGGTTAAGGATTATCTGGGCGTTGTGGATACTATGAAGGATCTTTTGCGATCTCAACAACGATGAATTTCTTTGCACATAACTTTTAGGGATGAATACAGAACCTTAGATCTATTACGAAAGGGAGGGGAAAAAACACAATAGCCTCACTGACTGCATTTGGTTCAAATTCACATTTGCATTCTAGTAGATAAAGTCTCAATCTGATAAAAGGAAATATTGGCTAAATAATAAATTCAGTAATAAAAGAAAAAAGGGAAGCTAATTTCATATGTAGTAATATCAAACTAACCTTTGGGATAGCAAATGGAGCAGATGCCCCCAGAATCGAGCGCACTGCATCACAATTGTGATATAAATCTTTAGGATAGTGCAGTACATCATCCATCGTCGATACCACCCATTCCACATCACAGATGCTACTTATAAATGAAGATTTGAAGGGCCTTCTGTCTGCTTCAGATTTAGAAGCACAATAAGATGTAGTTTTTTCACCATAGCAATCATCCCATAAAGTATCAAGAATCTCTAAGAGATATTCACAACCTTTGTTGTTTCCATCTCTGGCCAACAGAGATAATAAGTTGACCAATTCAGGGGACTCCCAATCTGTGACATTTGATTGAAGGGAAATTAAGTCCTTATCCCAAATCACATTCTTAACTAGTACATCAGAAATATCAGCAATTCCCTTCTCAACTTGCACTACTTTGACAAAATCCATTATCCCAATTTGCTGGAAAAATTCCCTCCACTTCTTCAGTTCACATGGGAGTGGTTTTGTGACTGGATGTCCCAAATAGGAGATGTCAACCTCATGCCACTTTATATCCACCATATTAATCAACTTCTTTATGTCCACAGGATTTCCAAATTCTTTACTGAAATGAATTGATACCTCAGAAGGCCGCTTAAAGCCATAATTTGTTGATATGTAAGCTTTATCTCGTATTTCTGAGATTATGTATTCCCTTTCAACATTGCAATCAGAGCAGCTCGACTGTATATGGAACATTACAAAGCAGAGATATTCAATCACCAAATTCTTATCCCAATCTGTAATTCTGTCATCAGATATAGCTGGCAAGATGTGTACCTTGACAATTTCGTGTGCAGACAACCTCTGGACACCAATTCTACAGAGCATACATGTGAGTTTGTCAACTGTCACATCCACGGATGACATATCTGCAGACACTGTAGAAATGAGGGCAGGACTTACGATCCGAAGTTTCGCATATAAATTTGGGAAAGACTCGAGTCCATCCTGAGCCTCAAGGCCATTGCTTAAGGCATCAAAATGTAACCAAATTGGGCCTTCGTCTACTGCACCATATGTACCATCTGAAAGAGGAATGAAAGGAATTTTTCGAAGGTTTTCTATAAGCTCCATTTGTATTCTCGGATCAAAAGAAGCTTCCACAGAAGAATTGAATGACATGGCATAAAGTTCACTTAGCCAAGAGGCCAGCCAACCCAACCCCATTGATTTGAGACCATTTTGTGTATGACATAAAGATACCATAACTTGAAGCAGAACTTTGGGTCCATACTCCACAATACCTATTGCATTTGAAAGTGGATCTGGCAGAACTATATTTCTATCCAAGAATCCAAGGTCAAGATGCTCTCGTAGTAAACTGTCAGGAAGAACCGAATGAGCATGTTCATTCCAACCTCTTAGGACCTTGCAAGGAGGAACCCATTCATTATTTCCTCCTTCCAGAAGTAAGCAATTTGTCATACGTAATCTGGAAACAATCAACCGAGGAAGAGAAGAAAAGAAACCATGCACTTCACCTACAAGGGGAACAAAGGACATATAAGCTGTCACAGCTCTCCCGGGATTCTCTTTAAAGCACGGAAGAGCACAAAAAGATCTCTCCGCATTGACAAATAAACCAGGAAATTCTGACAACAGCCACTGGTTCCAGGGACTATCTCCATCCACTTCCTCTCTAGATGAAGGAAGGACAAAATCACCCTGAAGAATAAATTTCAGTCCATATGTTCTAAGAGGAAGAAATGCAAAAACAGGCTGCTGGACAAGATCTGGATCATAATCACCGTTATCTGATTCCTTCAATGTAAATGCTATTGAAATTTCTGTTGTTTGTACATCACTGCGAATAAAATCTGCTTGCAAGTTCTGAGATACTACAAACCATGTCATTTTCTCTTTCCCATGTGAAACTTTAACAATACCATCTCCCAAAATTTCTTTTCTCATGACAGTAAGTGAATCATCAAGCAAGTTTCTAAACTTGATACACTGGAGGCGGTGCAGAAAGAGTAATAAAGATGGATGAAGATCTGAAAACATATTTATAATGCTTTTCATGACAGTTCCATCTGATATTTTTGATCTGAAAGGAAGAACAACGCAAGTGTTCCAGCAGTTATTATCTGATTGATCATGGTCACTAGAAGTAAGCCTACTAAACAAGTCAACATCGCAGGGAGGTACAACTGTTGGCAAAACAAAACCAATCTGACCCTCACTTATATCAAACTTGATGTGAAACCCATTGGAATGAATTTCTGGAGCATCTGTGACCTGCAGAACAATGTGCACATATTAATGAAAGCATGTTATCATTATCAATACAGGGAATGAATCCTTGAACAGCAAAATAAAGATGAGAGGTTTCATTCCAGCTACAACAAACAATTCACAGCAGCAACGAAACCTTTAAACCAAAGACCCGTGTAACAAGGCCTGATTTTGAATGATAGTATGACTGTACAAGGTAAGTCACTTAATGCAGCAAACAATCAAGAAAGAATAAATACGGTTTGACAAGATGGAGGGAGAAGAGAAGAGACAGAGAGAGTGAAAGAGAGTGATAACTGCAGTGTTTTCGCGACCTACCCGAAAAACTGATTTGAAACCAATGCCCTTCTGCCCTATATATCCAGCATTAGATCCTTTCTTGGTTGAACTTCCAACATCACAAAGTGCTCTAATGTTCCGGGAAGAGAAGCCTCGCTCATTATTTAAAACAATAATACCTGACTCTTGAAGAATGAATGTTAGAGTTGGTTCTACATTTGTTGGGTAGGTATTATCATCAGCATTTTGAACCTGGGGCAATAAAGAAGAATAAATATACACAAAGACTGGATGTATAAAATTGAAATAAAACATCACATACTTATCAAAGACTTGTTTTCAACTTCAAACTCAATTATAGTATCAAACATATAAAGATCATCCAAATCCAAATTGAAATTATAATAATTGGCAATATATTGTTGGAAGGACAAATACAATAACTTTACTGTCAAGCTTCTCTTGTGAAATAAAATTTTCATCTTTTCGTTAAAATATATATATAGATGAGAGTATATCCCACATTGAGAACTCAAATCCTTGCATTTATTCTTAAGAGGTCCTAGGTTCAAAACATCCAATCCTCATTCCCCATTTATTTCTTAGTTTGTTGGGTGTAGTGTGGGGCTACACCTATATATGGTTCTCTCTCTATCAACATGCAAATTGGGGAATATTTCACGGACTATTGGTACAATTTAGCAACAAGGAAAATAAAAGGCCTTGAGGAGATGACTGCACTAAGCACAATGAAAGACACAAAAGAGAGCACCCTTACCAGCTCAAGAAGAAAATGTGAATCCTGTGAATACAATTCCTGTGAAAGACAATGAAGAGCTCTCCCTAAGCGAGCATGCTGCTTCTTTAACATGATACTTTCAACACTTGATAGGCCTGAATCAAGACCAAATTCATCTCTCCTGATTGACTCAATTACCTGGGCTGCATCTTCATGTTCATTAAGCTCAGTAGGATGTTGCGTGTAACCACTGCCAATACTAGCATCAGAGGCTTCTGCCCCACCAATCTTCAAACAAATATCAGTACATCCGCCTTTCTGCTCATCTGCCCTAACGGAAAACTTATCTGACACATCTTGCATATTCTTTGAGCTTGACCCTGTTTCATACCTAATAGCATTGAAACATGAAGCCCCTGATATGAACAAGCCAGTAGCATCACTGGAACAAAATGCATAGTAATCATTAATCCACTCCACTACACCAAGAGACAACCCAACTTCATGAAGCATCAGACGCTGCTCTGACTGGCTGCATTCATTCAGAACAGCTGAAGCAGCATGTTTAACAACAGACTGCATCCCAGAAAGCAATACATCAGCAGCAAAATAATGAAATTCTGCTGGTAGATACCCAAGACATTCAAGGAAAAATCTTGATATAACAGTTGTTGCAATATTCATCTTGCTCAAGTCCTTGTGTAATTTACTACAGAATTTACCAGTAGCAACTTCACCAACCATTTTTTGTCCAGACAGTGCTTTTCCATAATTAATGGAATTCTTAGTGTCTTGTAGTTCTATGTCGTCTAGATAATTCTTCTGAATTACTTCAAATGCATGTTTTATATGAATTTTCAAAAGCGACACAGGGACATGTTTTTCTCCCCCAACTAGTGAAAACAGAGATAACATTTTCACTGCTGTTTGAAAAGAGGATCCTTGAAGTGCAGATTCCAAGAATGAATCCACAGTAGCTGAATGATCTAACCGAATCACTTTTCCACCTTTTGTCACCAAACACAACAGTTCATCTGTGTTGACTTCATTCAATAGCCATGGTACAAGAGGGCCAAGAGAGGGAGCAAACAATAGGTCCCAATGCGACCATAAATTTAAATCTGACATCACTGGTACTGTAAGTAAAACTTCAATTGCATCCTTGGATGTAACAGATTCATGGGACTTTGCTTTCTGGCCACTGTCAGTATTGACCGAAGTTCTTTTCCATAGGACATTCTCAATGTGTAATGATGACTCCATAGCATAACTAGTTCCACACAGTGCCATTGAAAATAGAACACATTTCGAACTCGCAGCATTTTTATGTTTTCCCACTATGCTTAAGAAATCTTCCACTGAACCATTTTCGATAGTTTTGAAACAAACCAAAGGAAACTGCTTCCCAAGCAGCAACAATATATTTTGTTCGGTAACTTTTTCATCTTCCCATAAACTATTTAAAGCTTGAGATACTAAAACAACCAAATGGTGCTGGCGCATGCAAACCTCGAAAGGACACTTTCCACTCAAGTCACCAGTCAGGAACTTGCACAGCTCATCATGTGGCAGTAGACCAGCATATTTTTCTAAGAACATCAAAAACTCCCCATAACCGAGGGATTTAAATTCCTTCACACAAAATTCTTTCACCAACCAAACCTCGCAATTGCAAAGCTTCCTCAAGAAGATAAACATCTTCTCCAGAAGTGATTGACCATTGTTATGTTTTCCTTGATCACTCTCGAAATACACGGTAACTTTCCTGATTATGTCCTCAACAGAAACACCTGTGAAATTTAATTACAAAGCCCCATAAGGCATATAAGTTTCATTAGAGCAAATATAAAAAATAAAAATAAAAGAGGGACTGGAACCCACATGATTTTTTATTCCGTAGGTGTTAGTAAATGCATCAGAAGTCGGGCATTAAAATAATTCTAATAACCATATGTTAGTAAATGCTGGGTAGTTCAGGAATCAAAATTATTCCTATACTCGATCCAGGTAAGTAAACATGCCATAATTCTGTTTAAAGAAAAAAGAAATACAAAAGCAACATTACTTACTCTGAATGTGCTCAACAATATGTTCATTGATGACTGGTGGATCCTTAATTCTTGGCTCATCTTTAGTACTTGGTTCAACATCTATGTTCACATATTCGGGACAGTTATCAGTAATACTGTCAGTTAATTCATATTGACCAATGGTTTGGAATGTGTCATACATGCTATCCCACATTCCACATTTGATAGATGAGACCTGCAACAATGGAAGTAACAACTTCAGTACGAGTGATCAGCTATTATTGCATCACAATAAAGGATTGCCCTGGTTCAATGAAATATTAAACTTAGCAATATTGTGGAGAATTCAAACAAAGAGAAGACAAGTTGAGTACCTGGGTTAAGTAATTTTGTTGAAAATTGTCAAAGAGACATACGTTTACAGACAAGCAGTACATATTATAGAGGTGAAATGTTGATAAAAACAACATAAAAATGATTTCAACATGATATACTTGGCCTATAATATGACATCTATAAGCATTTATTTAAACCATTATTAACTACATTATGTTCTTTTCTTGTATCCTTTCTATAGTCTCAGGTAGCACCTTTTCTTTTAAATATAAAGGCTTAGCTGAAACTTACCTTAAAGGATTTAAGGTAATTAAAAGTATTCAATCCATGATAGGAAAACCAAAACTGAAAGCATAAGCATATATTAAGATTGACTTTTGCTTTTTGCATACATAAATACTCACACACATTTATATTATAAGAAACACACTTTTTATCAAGAAAAAGCAAAAGGAACTACAACAAGCAAGGATGAGCAGTCCATTGGACAACAAAGACAATAGCCAAACAACATTACCCAGTCAATGCATCTATAACGAGAGTTAAAACACCAAAACACACAAATATAACATAAACATATATGCATCTGCATACTTTAATTTCTTCAGGAATGGAATGATAAACAAAATCTGCACAAAAATAAAATACTACATGTAAAACAAACAAAAAAATGATAATTCAACAGACCACAATAACTTACAGCAACATTTAGTAATCCAATTAATGGATACAAAGAAAACATTGACTTGATTTTCTCTCTCTTCTGAGCTTTAGTATTATTAAACTGCAGCATCCTATCAAGTACCTACAAGAATCGGAAGATATTTTCTGAAACCCCATATTTTTAGAATAAATAAAGAGAAAACAACATCAGCAAAATTGTTAAAACATTAATCAAATTGTTGAGAATATAAAATCCCACATCGACTATTCTAAGCCTTGCATTTCAATATATAAAATTATGAACCTCTTCAGCCATTATCACCATAGTACCAGAACGACCTCATGCCAGTCCCATCTTGGCTACAACTTCATATCATACTGAATAATTTATAGCACTCATACTAAGGCTTAGTTAAAACCACAAAGGAATAAATAATGAAACAACATGGTGCAACTATACAAGAAAATTTAGCAAGGTAACACATAATCTAAATGAAAGACTTATTCTATATGTATTTCTTAATCTTGTCAACACCCATTGGACATGAGAAACATCAGCAAGTGCCTCCAATTCTTTCCCCAAAAAGATTTCCTTTATATCACTAACCTTCCCCATAATGCAATTGGCTATAAATATCAATCATAAAAAATATCAGGACTTCAGGTCAGAAAATGAGGTGCATTCCAAATCACAATATTTCTTCAAATATTTGAAACTTAGAGAAGTTGGTAAAATCATTATACATTAAAATCAATAGAAATTCATTAAATATTCTGAAGAACAATGCAAATATGTAGCAAACTAAAATTCATTACATAAATAGATACCAACTACTGACAGGTGTTTCATCCATATAATCAGTTGTTTACATAGCATCAGAAGAGCATGAACATACCTCATCCACAGTGTACTCCAGACATGCCTCCTTCCAGGTTGTAATGAACATCCTCAAATCATTATTGTCAATTGAGAGATCATTTTCATGCAAATTGCTAACCTCATTGGTTTCCCTGCCATTTTCCATTGGAAGGGCATCTTGTACCTTATCTCTCTTACGCAGTTTGTGGGGCATGGAGATTGCACTGTTTAAGTTTTCAGATTTTCTTTTCTTTTTAACTGACCCGCTACTATCATTGTGCTTTTGGCTGCCACTGGCTGGAGAAAGCTGGCTCAACCCAAGCCTTCTCCTCTCTTCTATTACAGACGGGTAAGGACAACTACTCACTCGGTCAGAACTTTTAACAGACTGTGATGAGAAGTTAACCTGACTGCCTGTTACATGGTCATTATTTTCATCATTCTCTTCAGATAAATAATCATCCCTACCTTCATCCTCTGAGCTTGAAGGATCAAATCTAATGTGCTTGCCACAAAAATCCTTATGTATGGGGGAAAACGATTCAACGCGCTGAGAAATAGTGCTGAAACGTTTGTCTAACGCCTTTTTCTCTGCAGATAAAAGTGGAAACTTCCTATCCTTTTTATCTGAATTTGGCTGAAATGCCTTCTCCGATTTCTTTAGAGTGGAAATTTCTAGATTCCTGGCTTTCCGGATGGCTGAAATATGCATCCTGTTATCATAAAGTTTGCTCCAATCAATGTCATTAAAATTTACATTATATAACTGAAAAAGGACAAATGAGATGACTTGAACACATGATATGACACTGGATTGACCCCTTAGAAAACTTAAGTCATGACTGCAAAATTTACTTGGTGATAAATTAACATTGATACACCCACACACACACAGGTGAAATCAAGCCACACCATACCACCTAGCTCATAAAGGTTCGGAATGAAGCAGAACACAATCAGTATATAATGTTTGAGATTGGGTTGTTTAATTATATATCATGTTGGACTGAACTTAATTGAAAACTTAAGAGGAGGGGGGAGAGAGGGGAGGCATTCATCAAGAACGATGTGAACAGGGAGCATTTAAAATTAGGACCGAGAAATAATCAACAAGACCTAAAACTGTGCATGTAATAGCTTCTGCATCATCAAATGTTCTTCAAAGAAGCAAGTACATCAGCAAAAGCATGCATTAAAGATCCATGTAACTCAACATGAGCACAGGCATGATCCTTGAAACTCAACATCCATAATAGATGAAATTTTGACTTCCACATGCTCTTTATGGACATTAGAATGACTTTTACTGCATGAAAAATTTTATAAATAAGTAAATATGACATCAAATTTATGCACACCAAGTACTATAAAAAGAGGTCTCCTTTGCCAATATAGTTCTAAGTTCAGTATTGAGCTATCTACAAAATAGTTTTTTTTAAAACCAAAAAGTAGAAGCAAAAATGTGACATACCCCATGCTGTGAATTCGTATTCCAAGTGCTTCCTTGCTTGCAACTGATCGCTTCTTAACAATGAAATCTAAATATTCTTCAACCCTAATATCTTTATTTTCACAAGTATCCATGAACTCAGAAAGTAGAGATATCATCTCCCCACTAGTTATCTTAAATACTTCAGTTGTATCAGACTTCACTGAGAAATAATGCATAACAAGTGGATGTCGCAACAAAGGGCCCAATCCCAGCTCTTCAAACTGCTCAATTCCCTCATTCTGGCAGATTGCTACTTCCAAATCATACAATGAAGTAATTCTTCGAGCGCCAACAAAACAATGGATAAATGCATTTATCTAAATTCCAATAGAAAATAAGTAAATATAAATAAAGAAACACAAACCTCATAAGATAAAATACATAAAATTTGAACATTTTATCTCATGTTTCATTTGGTTGAAAAAAGAAGAGAAAATAAATAGTTGCATGTTCCTTGTGCTTGCTTCTGTTACTTTATAAAATGGAATCTTATACTGAAATGAGTGAGACAACAGCTGATAAGTATAGTGACCCTACAGCCTAGGCAACTAATGATAGGTGATACACAACCTCCTGGATTTGCACAATCATTACAAAAGGGTCAAGCCCTTAGTTGCTCTCGCCCAAATCAGAAATATAATTTCTTAAAACCCCCCACCCCAGCGGGGGAAGTTACTTCATGCCATGCTTGCGCTTGCTTATACATATCTATGCATGTAAGCATACAGCTGAAGACGGGGACCATTTGTGTATAATATGCAGTCTTAATGATGTCATAAGATCAGCTCGCATCTCTTATAATCATCATCAATTCCCTTTTCATATATATAAATAATAAAAAAGAACGTTCGTTAAACAATCAAGTATGTTTTTTCCCAAAACGAAGTGTTTTCAATAAATTCCTACCAGGCAAACCAAGTGTATTTTATTATAAATGAAGGTTCTCTTCTTATATCAATTACAATTCTTTTCCCACACTTTCTTAGCAACCAAACAAAGCATTAACGAAACTTGATTTTTAAAAGCAAAAGGAAGAGAGTAAAAAAAGGCAGAGATGGCGCCATTACCTTCCCTTCAGTGAGCATGAGGCGGTGCAAAGTCGGCACTTGCTGCATTTGAAACCCCAGCGAGCTCCAGCAATCAACCTTGAGCATCAGAAGCGCAGACTGCGAGACCTTCCAAGCCGAGACGTTCTCTCCAGCAGCGGCATGTTCGTCGCGAGCCTTCCCCAAGGCGCGGTCGATTCTCTCGAGCATATCTCTCGAGTTCGGAGGCCGAAACCCTGCCGGGTTTGAAAACTGCTGTGGAGGAGGATTAAATCCAGGGTTTTGGACAGGGAACTTAGGGGTTTGGATTGGGAAATTATTAGGAGGGAAGTTTTGGTAGGGGTTGTGGGCATTGTGGGGTATAAAGGGGGTGTTTGAAGGATAAATATACGACGAATTGATGGGGTTTTGGAGATAGAAATTAGTGCCTTGAGGTTGCTGCGGCGGCTGACCCCATGCGCCGCCGGAGGAGCTAGAAGGGCGTCCGTACATGGTGAGGAAGAAACAGGGTGAGAGAAGGAAAAAGCCGGGTGTACTGAGTTTTGTCTATTGTTGGAGAGAGTTTGCAGGGTTTGCACCCAGAAGCATCTACGTCCCCAGGAGCTTTGTTTCAATGGATGTTTTATGTTTTTTCTGTAATTAGGTTAAAGCTCTGTTCTTTCAGTGTATGCTTACTTGGCTTCCTCGGTTCTTTTTGAAAAAAAAAGGTCATTATATAACGCCAATGTATCTTAGGGCTACAACTCGTCGGTTAAGGTATGCGGGCTCCCGATATTTTTGTTTTTGTTTTCTTCAACAAAATAATTATCTAAAAAATTCATTATTTTTTTCTAAGAATATAAAACATTAAACTTCACTTGTGGTCCGTATAGTTTGACACTTCAACACTTTAAATTCTTTAGTTTCAATTTCTTCAATTTTAACTTTGTAGTTTTGTATTTGTAGCAATTCAAGGACAAGTTAGTATTCCCATCAATTTCTTTGACAGAGCAAAGGGTAATTTCATCAACCCAAAACCTTTACGCATAAAAGCTCGTCTAAAACTCTCCTCATTTCATATTAGGACTTGAAATTGGCCATTTAGGTTTAGGATTTTTCAAAAATTGGGATGGTTGAATTTTGAGCCCTAATATAAAATGGAGAGAGTTTCAGACGAGCTTTTATGTTCAAGGGTTTTGAGTTGACGAAATTTCTCATTGCACAGTTAAAGAAATTAACAAGAACACTAACTTGTCCATGAGTTGCTACAAATAGAAAACTAAAATGGCAAAATTGTCGGAATTAAAGCTATATGGTCAAAAGTAATTGAAGTGTCAAATTATAGGGACCAGAAGTGACTTTTAGCAAATATAAAATTCATTATGTGGTACATGACAAAAAAAGACCATAGATTATTTTATATACAAATAATCACACAATTACACCATTAAAACCAAAATATAAATACAAATTACAATTTAAAATTATGAAGTAAGTAAAAATAAATTTTTCTTTTTAAGTGTAGAGGGGGATTTGTAGCGAAGATGGGGATATGGTGGATTAGGTAAAACACATTCCTTCCATATTTGCATCTTAGAGCATCCACAATGGTTACTCAACAATTCATTTTAGTTCAGTTTAATAGTTCAATTTATTGAATTTTTTTTGCAGCTATTGAACTAGACTATAATTTCATTTGCAGTGATGTAGTTCAATAGGTTACAAATTAAAAATTATATTTTTTAAATGATTGAATAAAATAAAATGAATAAATTTAATTACAATAAGAATTATACAATTAAAATGGTTTCAAAAAGATCTCTAAAAAGAGACCAATTTTGAATATATATTATATATATAATTAATAACAAAGTTTTCTATTGAAAAATAAAATTTCAACATAAACAAATTTTTTGTGGGTGTAGGAACTTTGTGGGAGAGTTGTTTTCTACATATGTATTTATAGGTAAATAACTAGCCATTTGTGTTTTTGAAAAGTGAAATAAATAGCAATGGCTAGTATATATAATTCTATCCTTTCTCAAAATGAAAAATTAGCTATCCTTTTTTTTCAAGTGAAACAAATCAGTAATGGCTAGTATATATTATCTATATGGTTTTTTTTAATAGTGAAATAAATCAGAAATGGCTAGTTGCTTTGAAAAAAAAAAAAGTAATCTCTAGTTTACACTAATTAAATGTAATGGAAAAATTAAAAAGTAAACAGTAATGTTGTCCATGTGTCAATAAGAGAGAGATGTTATGTTTTCCTATTTAGATCGGTGCACTAAATACTAAGTTATATCATGTTTGATAAGAGTTTAAATTAAGTTGTACCTTGAGGCCCAAAACCCAGTGAAATAAGGAAGGGTTTTGAGGCCTATTAAGGGGTCCTATTATATTTCCATTTATGCGTGAACCGATTAAGTGGGCTTGGAAGATAAGTCAAGTCGGCCCTCGGTGATGAGTAGAGACGACTTGACCTAGCCCTATATAAGCTAAAGGTCCTGCACTCATCAGACACGTTCTCTAAACCTATTCTCAGCATAAAGAGAGAGCTTAAACAGATTATGAGATATAGCAGAAGTCTTGAGCCGTTCCTGTCTTTGTTGGGATTACTGCTGCTACGGATTAGATGAATTCAGAAGCTATGTATTCAAAGAAGATGACTTCAGGTATGTCCTCATGTCTTTATACGTATTTCAGATTGTGTGTAAGATCCAGAACAGTCATATAAAGAATCTAACAAGAGATTGAACCACAAGGTGTGGTGCGGTTGGCAAACTGTCACATCCAGTTAGCGAGCTACTTAGTACCTCAATGGCAGGGTTCGAAACTTGTTGGAAGTATTTTGTGGCCAGGGGCAAGTCGAACCCCTAGCGGGGATTAATCTCATCCTTCAAGTGTGGGAACAACTCATGGTATTTACCCAAAAAAAAAAATTAAGAGAGAGATTGTATAGTTATTATGGTAGGCCAACTTATTGAAATGAATTTCATTTTAGAGTTCATTTTATTGACCTATGAAATGAACTATTGATCCTCGAAATGAAATATTGATATATGAAATGAACTAAACTTTACTACTGCAAGTCAAAAGTTCAATTTATTGAAATAAAATTGAAATGACCCTCACCAATACAAATGCTCTTAAAACGGGGTTCTACGCGAACTAGTAAAAAATTGCCTTCCTTCGGGGTTTTGCTTCCCTTTTGCTAGAAGGTTAAACAAAGCTTATTAACATGTCTTTACTATTCAAATTATGTCCAAGTCCAACTTGTGACCCTCGAACAAAAGAGCCCGACTTGTGAACATAATTATTATGTTGGTGTAGGGGCATAGTTTCGGCCTCGGCCTCAAATTGCACTCCAAACAATTTAGACCTCAAACTAGTAGTATAATCAAAATAAAGTATTCCATTTGGTAACCAAGTTGGTTTAAATGTTGTCCTTCATAAGCAATTAAACAAATCTCTTACATTTTTTTTTGGTCAAATATTTATTGGTTCCATGGAATAAATGAAGATTTAGGGTCATTAAGCTTTATTAGAGTAAACTAAATCCCGATAAGTTTTAGGGTAAACGGCCTAAAACCCCCCTGGATTATATCGACTATCGAAATGTCCCCCTTGAATTATTTTTTCAGCCAATTTAACCATCAGACTATTTTAAATGGTCAATTTACCCCTTGTCGTTAGTTTTCATCCAATTTCATCCATTTTTCTGTTTAAATGTCATTTTTCTGTTTAAATGTCACATGTTAGGCACGTGACTCATGATTCAATTAAAATTTAATATTTTAAAGTTTAAAATAATTAAATTGTTAAAACTACAAAACTTTAAAAAAATAAAAAATAAAAGAGAAAGGGGCAGATTCTCATCGCCACTGAGCCAGCAACCATCTCTGGCTGCGGTATCTCCATCAATCCTCTATGTTTCAAATCGTTCAGGCATCACGCTCAGCCACTTCACAGCATCAATATCCAAAATATGAGAAAACCAAAGCAAAACGATGAAGAGGAGAAAAACTGGAGCAGCAACCAGCTCGGTGGCCGACGTCGACCACCGCTGCTACCACGCCGGTCGGTCACCATCCTAGCATCCAAGTTAAGGCAGTTGTCGGGGTATTTGTCGACACCCCCAACACCACCAAGCTCCAACGCATTCTGGGTTTGGTTGGGGCAGACCTGGAGAGAGACAGGGAGAGAAGAAAGAAAAGAGAGAGAGGAAGAAGGAAAAGGAAAAAAAGAAAAAGAAAGAGAGAAGAAATCAATATTTTACATTTTCTTTATTATTTTTGGATATTGTTCTTGTAAAATGACGAACTTACCCTTATAATTAACAGAAAATTGGATGGAAGTCTAAAAACTTAACGGCAGGGGGTAAATTGACTATTTAAAATAATTTGAAGGCTAAATTGGCTGAAAAAATAATTCAGAGTTGACATTTCAACTAGCGTTATAGTTTAGGGGGGTTTTTGGCCGTTTACTCTAAGTTTTTCAACTAGCCCTTAATTTAATGGTAGTTGTGATGAGTTTTATACCTGACTTTGGCTAGTTGAAGGGGAGTGTAGTGAGTAAATTTTCCAACAAAATTGCATTGGGCCTCGAGGTTTTTGGTCAAGCTCCAACCCAACCCAAAAACCTCCCTTCCTTTTTAACTCCGAAATTTTCCACTCTTAAACCCTCTCTCTGGCACAGAGACAACACTCTCCAATGGCGACCACGTCTCGCTCACTGTACCGTACACTGCGCCTGCGGTCCTTCTCCACAAGTACGAAGCCGTCGCACCACAACAGCCACCAGCAGAATCACCAGTACACAGATCCCAATTCCTTCATTGGGTGCTGGGAGGCCCCCAAGGACCCCAAGGAGGCCGAGGCCAAGCTTGCGCAGCTCCGCAGAGACTACGCCAAGCAGGTCAAGGAGGTCCGCAAGGAATACATCCAGGAGGTCGAGCTCATGAGGCTCGAGAAGCTTCGCAAGGACGAGGCTCGTAAAGAAGCCCTTAGGCTCCAAAATGAGGAACGTAAGAGACTCAAGGCTGAGGCTGCTAAGGTCCGTGCCCAACAGCGTGAGGTTGCTGAGCAGGAGTTCCGCCAGACCCTGGTATGTGCATTGGGTTCTCTCTCTCTCTCTTTATGTGGTTTTGATTTTTGTTGCGGTGTTTGGTTGATGGGAAAGTGTGGGAAATGGAAGGGGAAGTTTGTTGGGTCTGGAATTGATTAGAAACCTAGATTGTGGGTTTTTCTGTTTAGGGTTATTTGGTTCGGTAGCTGTGGAAATGAGAGAATTTGAGTTGGTGAATTTTAAAGTGTTTCCTGTTTGTTACTAAGAATATATGGGAAAGGGCACATGAGTTTTTCTTTTTCCTAGTTTGACATTGGTTTGAAACTTTATTATGTGGCCTCAGGTTTCCTTCAAATTTAGCCTTCTTTTTCGTTTTGATTCTCTGTTTTGTGATTGTAGAAATGTGGGGGAAGGAGAAAAGTTGAGTTATGAGATCTTTTTGGTTTAGATTTGTGGTATCTGACAAATAATTGGGAAGATCAAAGAGAAGAAAACTCAGAAGAGAGGTTTGAGTCAGAAAAAATTTTGGTTTATTGAATTCAGATCTAAAAAGTGGTAATGCAAAATCGACAACACATTTTTTTAACCAAGGACGAGTAATTAGGACTTAGCACGGACTCATATGTTAGCGTCTTTGTTATTGAAATGGTTTAAGGGAAGCCAAAGTGAGTTGGATAATTTCAGTATCTTGCATTTCGCCTATTTTGGGAGAAGCACAACGCATTTTGGTGGGGGGGAGAAGGCAGAAATTTTATGGAATTGTAGTGTGCTGGCTGTGTTTTTGTTGCTGTGGATGGAAAAATATAAAAGGATTTTCGGAGATTATAGTGAGAAGGAGGTATTGTGGGGTAAAGTCGGATTCTGGACATCGAATTCTTTAGAGTTTTGGGACATACCATTTTATTCCTTTTGCGGAATGGAGGCTGTTCTTTAAATTTCAGTTTTCGGTGTATTGATGCAACACACGTATACTGTATGATAGTTATCAATTGGTGATTGTTTTTGTTGTTTTGCTGTTAGCGGACAACTTATTCACTCACGGTACCGTAATTTGTTTCAATTAAAAATATTCCCTCAGTAAAACCAAATAAAAATTCAAACCTTACCGTAGTTGAGTTCACAAACTTGACATAATAAGGCTTAATGCATGTGGAGCTGATAGATAGTAGTGATCTTAGATCACTCATCTGGATCTCCTCAGTGTTGCAATCCTAAGGGGTAGGGTACCCCAATCTCCTTTGCCCTTACATGCATTCTTCTTGTTTAACCATGATTGAAATTCTGGTTTGGAATCTTTTTAGAATGTTGTCCGTGTTAGTTACCATTCCTGCACCAACTGAAACCTAAGTAAATGTTCATAATCATTGATTTCATGAACTAGAGCAATATAGTTGTTAGTGGTGTCTACATTATACTGTGCTAACATGAATAATGAGGATTAACAAACTTTTAATGAGCAATATCAATTGCCAGAGGATCCACATCTAAAGAAAATACATCCATAGTGTTGTGGGGTGGAGTTGTAGTTTTTTTTTTTTGGGGTACAATGTGTCATAATTTTTAAGTTCTTAGGCGGGTTCTAGGAATAAAGTGCTCCTTTTAGAGTGCACTTGGGGTTCAAGCTTTTCTAACTCATTCTCTCCTCTTGTAGTCAAGATCTCACTGTCTATCTTAAAATAGAAAGTGTATCAGTTGTGGATGCAAGTTCCTTTCACCTGGTTTTTGTACTGACATCGGGGATTTGTGCTTACTTTAAGTATGCTAATATTTGAATATCTGATGTAAACTATAATGAGAATTGAGTTGATGCTCATTCTCATATGTGACAATTATATACTTGAATGCAATTCATCTATGTCCAGGAAAGAGATAAATTTTTTTTTAATTAATAATTTTTCTTTTCATACAGCTTATGTGTTTCTTTCACTTGCATGTCTTACATGTTTTGATTTGTCTAAATGCACAGTTAAAAGAAAGAGCAGAGAAGCTTGAGAATTGGAAGATGAAGGAAAAAATGAGAGAAGAGAAGAAAAAAGAGAAGAATGAACTGTTGCGACGTCAGAGTTCCTTGTGGATCAATGAACCAGAACTGGAAAAGAAGATTTTAGAAGCCATCGTTGATACTACACCCCTTTGAGTCCATTTTATTTCCAAATTGTCTAGTGGTGGTATCTTACAGTTTCACAGTATAGACAAGATAATCAGGACTTAGTATGTTTTGTACCCAATCTTTATGTTTTCTATTTTCTTTTCATCATCCACTAATTTCCCAACCACATTCCTTTTCCTTCTTCATATTTTAATAAGATCTGTATACTTTCTAATCAGGGCATAGTATATTTTGTACCTAGTGCTGTATGTTTAAAATTTTGGAGGGCAGCTGCCATGGTGCTGTCATTGACAAATTTGCTAGCAAATATGGTAACGCAGTTATTTTGCCTTGGCTTACCTTCCATGGAATCCTCCTAAATTTAGTGAAACTTTGATTAAGTCAAAGTTTAGAGACTGTTGATTCTAGGAACTTGGCATCGGCAGGATTTAGGTGCGAATGCAAATCGAAAAGTGCAATGAACTCAGTTGGAACTTGGAACACCATTTCAAGTTCAGATTTCAGAATGGATATTAAGCAAATGCAAATTGAATGAGGGCGCATCTTTAACATTGAGCCAATTTACCTGCTGATGAGGTTTGAAGCCTTAGCCCTTGAACGCCATGTAAATGATCTTATGTACTGGTTTGCTCTAAAGTTGCTTCTCATTTCCGTCTCTAATCCCTCTTTTACTTAAATTGAAAAATAAAAGTAAAAACAATACCCAATATTTCAAGAAAAAATGAACACGAAATATCAAAATGTTTAAAGGTAAACTTCCTCCTCCAACCTTAAATTGTTTTAAACCTGCTCTGAATTGTGTAAGCACTAGCAGTTCACAATATATTTAAATTTAGGGTTAATCGTTTTATTAGTCTCTGAACTTTGACTCAATTTGCATTTGAGTACCTTAATTTCCAAAATAATTCCCGTGGTCCTTTAACTTTAGTTTCGTTTGGACAAATGGTCCTGCCGTCAATTTTGTTAACTTTTTATGTTAAATACAAGGGCAAAATGGTATTTTTATATTAAAACAAAAAAAAAAGAATAAAAAATCATATCTTTAAAATAACAATCAAATCAAATCAAATAAAAAACCAAAAAATAAAAATAAAGTTTTGGGGGAGTAGAAATCGGGATAGAGGAGGAGAGTTTAATTTAATTTATTTTTTATTTTTTATTCATATTTTAATTAATTTTGATACAAAAATACCATTTTGCCCCTGCATTTAATAGAAAAGTTAACAAAATTGACGGCATGACCATTTGTCCAACGAAACTAAAGTTAAAGGATCACGGAAATCATTTTGGAAAGGGATATTTGTTGAAATGTCACCTGAACTTATACTTTAGTTTCAATTTGTCACATGAAAAAATAATTTAAGTGAAATGTCATCTGAATTTTTCAAAATCCATGATTTGTCACCTGATTTTAACATCATCTGATTTTCCATCTATTTTCAAGGGTATTTTAGTCTTTTCATTTTCAAGGATATTTTAAAAATGGAAAAAATTATTATTAAAAAAATAAAGCCTAAATGTAAAAATGGTTGGGGATTAAATGTGAAAAGATATATAATTTTCAAGGGTCTTTTCATAATTTTTTTTATAATGATTTTTCCATTTTTAAAATACTCTTGAAAATAAAAAGACTAAAATACCCTTGAAAATAATTGGAAAATTGGATGATATTAAAGTGAGGTGACAAATCATGGATTTTGAAAAATCCAGGTGACATTTCATTTAATTTTTTTTTTAGGTGACAAATTGAAACTAAGGTATAAGTTCAGGTGACATTTCAATGAATATCCCTTTTGGGAATTGAGGTACTCAAATGCAAGTCGGGTCTAAATTTAGGGATTAATAAAACGATTAACCCTGCAAATTTATTTCAAATCCTAATTTTTTTGAATACATTTCCTTTTTTACCCAAGAGACGAGAGGATCAAAAGTAGTTTCTATCCATGAGCAAAAATTCTTTGGCAGGTTTTTCAAATAACCATTTTACAGCCAAAAAAGGATGAAGAAAAATACTCTTAATCCACAAACAATCAGAGCCATGAGAAAAAAATCAAAAATTTATTGTTCTTTTCTTTTCCTATTCAACCTCTAGAAATAATTAATTATCTTCTAATCTATCTAATTGACCCCGCCACGAACAGAGGATACAGTGCAAACACCAGCTGATGTTGTTAGCGGAATATCTCTATAGCAGGCCACTAGGTCAGTGTTAGTGTGCAGATCTACTTGCAAGGTCTCCCACACCTTCTTCTTGGGGTTCAACACCTCATCAGGCTCACCCACAAACCCTGGAAATGTAACTCTCTCGCCAACTTGAGCAGCTTTTGGCGGATCAACCAATTCAACCTGAGAGTGCACCCAACATTGAAGATCTCTTATCAGTAATTACATTAGTGTCTAATTGTCCATGTTTATTCATGACTAGCTGAACCATTGCACACAGATAAACTTAGTACATGCTTGAGAAAGGTTCTGAGAATGAAAGTGTTTGCAATAGCATCCCCAAAAGCTAAGATTTCAAGAAACAAGAATTACAAAGGCATAATTCTTCCTAACTGTGACAAATCACAAACAAACAGCAATAATTGCGACTCAAGTTTGATATTGCTAAATTTTTTTCCAACTGTCAAAACCACTACAGGACTTACGCAGAAACATATTATCACAATATTATCACATGATCTTATGCAGAATAAGGCCAACACTGATAATTTTTGAAAAGAGAAACGTTTATTGCATGAAACAAAGCAGAAATTAACTCTTTTTACAGCAGCAATTTTACATAAAGCTGTGGCAAAAATATCCTCACAATATCCTAAATTCCTAATATCCTCACCTAAACCCTAATATCCTCAAAATATTCTTAATAAACAATGTTAGAGACCACAAGTTAAAATTAGTTATCATCAAATTCATAATAGTGGACTTTGTTTCACTCAAAGGGTCTGATTAGCAAGAACACACAAGATGCAAACACTAATTAAAGGTACATGGGGCTGCTTACAGTGGTGTGGTCACTGTTCGAAGCAGCAAGAACCATTGCTTGTGATTTAATACCCCGCATGGTTGCTGGCTTCAGATTGCAAAGAACACAGACCTTCCGGTTCTGCCACAGAACAATTAATATGAAAAAACTAATGGATTAGAAGGTGGTCCCAAAAAGTTATGGAAATAATTCGGATTTTATTCTTAAAAAAATCTGTAGACGCAAACACAAACCTGCATTTCTTCAATAGGTATATACTTGACAAGGCCACTCACGACTGTTCTAGTCTGTCCTTCACCAACATCAATCTCTTCTACATAAAGCGAATCAGCATCAGGATGCTTCTGAGCTTTAGTAATGAGGCCAACACGAATATCAAGTCTAGAAATGGAAATCTCTGCTTCAGCTGCAGATTTTGTGGCCTGTTGCTTTTTCTTTCCACTGTTGTCTGTTACAAAAATGGGTTATTAGAATAGATATACTTATGTAGTAACACTAACAACTAATAAATAGTATAGGATTCTTTTCAAGTATAAGTGCCCACAAAACATGAGCTTAGCTTATGAGGTAAACCCACATTTTAGGAGAACCTATGTATTTTTTTGGTTACCAGGAGAAGCTGTGTTTATGTAAAAATGAAGAAGTATGGGAAGTATTACTTATTAGTTAACTTTGCTAATGCTACCAGCTTGTGGGCCAAACTAACTAGTTATAAGGACATTCTAACCTGAAACTTTCATTTTCTTGAGTTGTGCAGCCACCTTTACTGCTTCAGCTTCTTCCCTCTCCTTCCTATCCGCTTGACTTCCAGCAAACTTCTTCCTCAAGGATTCCACTTCTTCATCTTTCTGTATGCACGTGTAAACTTTCACTAAATGAGAATCTACAAACAGGAAAGTGATGCAGCAATGATATCATGGCAAACTAGAGAGTCTAGCATTGAAAACCAAAAACAAATTTTAAGTGCAGCCTACAAACTTATCCCAGAGACTAGCTTAATTTTCTAGCCACTCACTTAGAGATGCTAATAAACAAAGTATATAGACAAGACTACTATTTTAGTGCTTTAGGATCTTCCACCTATGCAATAGATAAGTTGTACTCAGTCAGATGTAAGTTGTATAGGAATTACTATTCACCACTAAGTCACTTTGACAGAAATTTTTTATTTTTTTTGGCTTCTAGCTGCAGCATCAGTGATGGTTGGTTGCTTCCGTTGATCCAGTTTTCTAGGCAACTTGAATTACATTATAGGATTTGCTTCATCATCAAGTATTACAAGGCAATATTTCCTTGTGAAGTTCTTGTAAAGCAAATGCACCATACAATCCTGGTGATATTGAATAATTGAGGTGCTGTTTGTTCAAGAGCTACTTGAAGTTCCCCCTACCCCATGCCCTTCTCTTATATTTTCTCTCGATAACCTTTCATTTGCTGATAACATCAGGACTTTTCTCCACTATTTTGCTGCAATTCTCAGCCAGTGTTTCTTCTATTTCTTGTTTAGGGTTCCTCTCTCGTAAACACTATGCCATGACATACTGTGGCCACTTTGGCGATTCATATTCCCTTCATGCAGAATAATTGGAAATTACAAGTGTTCCATCACTTTAAATCCTATACGATCAGGTTGTTTCTTCCCACTCATCACTCATCAGTGTCAATACATCTATTCTGCAAATAATAACAAGAGTAACAAGAAACAAATAACAGTAAAAGACAGAGAAAGCAGAGACATACCAATTCCTTGAACAACGGCTCTGGTTTCCCGATCTTGTGACCAATAGGTACAATCTCCCAAGGCCGTCTTGCGCTAGCAATATCTCCTTTATCATCATAAAGCGATATGTGCGTCTCAGGAGGCAAATCAAGCTGCTTAAATACCTTGAATGCAGTTAAAGGAAAAAAAATCTCAGCATGGATGATTATAGTAATATCACGTTATCACAAAAATATTTCAGAGTAACACAATCATCTGTGAAGAGAATTTATTACTTCAAGAGAAAATGATGGCATAAAGGGTTCCAACAAACAAGCAAGAAGATGCACTAGTCCGACTGAAGTTCTCATAACAACAGCACAACGAGGTTGGTCCTCCTTGTAAAGCTTCCAGAACTGGCTTTCCTGCATGGTAATGTAGATGGTGCAACTTAGCAGAAGTTGAATAATTGGTTTTGCATCCATTTACAAGCAATACACTTAAGAAAAGAACATATCCATAAACAAGTGTCTCAAACAGAGATTGAAAACATGCTTACTTGCAGATATGCGTTCCCTTCACTAGAAATGCTCATTGCTGTTTTGAGTCCTTGCTTTAGTTTAACCTACACAAAATGCAGATAGGAATGTTATGCCAATGCAAGAGAAATGTGAAAAAGGAGGTGAGGGGGAGAAGCTTCCAATCATTTGCAACAAACTGTCATCTAAATATTAATCACCTTCTCCATTGATTCTATATATTGCTCCACATATTTACCGACTTTTTCAGCTAGTTTCTCTGTCAAAGGATCTGATTCTGCACTTGGAGCATCTGGAATAATGGAGCCATACCCTTGACCTGTACATGAAATTTATGAGTTTATTTGCTGCAAAAGTATCACATATACCATGCTTATTTTCTAAACCAGAAAACACGCATAAAAAAAGGTAAGGATACAATGAAAATAGAGCCACCTACTGATACAATTTAATTGTCATCCAACTACCTCTGTGATATTACATGCGTAATTGGTCTACATAGGAATGTATATACAACCTTGATATCGCAATGTTGCATTATCAAGAAATTGTGTCTACTGTATCAAGAATTTTTAACACAAACTTTGTCTCAAGAAAAAATATGAAACCAAGAGCAGTTTTTTTTTTCTTTTGTATTAAGGGAAAGGAGAGGGCGAGAGTTGAACTCCAGACATGAGTATGCACGTAAGTGCTTTACCACTGGAGTTATCACCACCAACAAAAGCATAAACGAACAAAGAGACCAAGAATTAACAATATAATAGTTCCTTAAATAACTTCCTCGTGCTATTTATTTGTAAAAGACAAATCAGCTGACTGGTCAATACTTTCAGAAACAAAAGGCTGACAGACCTGAAGGTTTGGCAACAAAACTCAAAACTCGATTTATGAAATTGCCCAGATTATTCAGCAATTCGCTGTTCAGTTTTGCTTGCAAGTCAGCCCACGTAAATAATGTGTCTGATACCTGTTTCACCAAAAATCAAATCAAATCAAACGAGTAAACAAAGATACAGAGAGAGACGGATATGCATTACAAACTATCACAAACTCAAAAGGGAAGAAGGGAATCATCAAATTTACCTCAGGCCTGTTAGTTAGCAAGTAATATCTCCATACTTCAACAGGAATGTTTGTATCTTTTGCATTATTTCCAAAAACCCCTATGCCTTTGCTCTTAGAAAACTTTCCTGTAAAAACCATCAAAACTTAGATCTCCTAGTACATAATGCACAAAGGTGAAAACTTTGAGCTTCTGTTAATTAATGGCCATAACATCCAAATTTAAATCATGCATAGTTAATGGTCATAACTTGATTGTGGCTAAATCATTTCTAGATAGTCAACCAACCTGCTTCGTAGTTTAAGTACTCAGTAACACTAATAGTCTTCATCAAAGTCCAATTTTCACCAGTTCCAAGAAGTGTGGACGGAAACATGACCTAAAAGATAAATAAGTACACAGTTAAAATGAATTCTTTTTTCTATTCTGAACTAAGATAGGGTTACTTAGTAAATGCAACCACTCTACTGTACTCATTTGTGGGGTGTATTTAGAATAGGACACTTACTGTATGGAATGGCACATTATCCTTGCCCATAAACTGATACAACTCCACATTCTCAGGATTCTTCCACCATTGCTCCCAATCATCAGTGTAACATTTAGTAATTGAGACATATCCAATAGGAGCGTCAAACCACACATAGAAAACCTACCAATGGCAGAGTTAAATTTTTTTTAACAAACTTCGAAAATCATTAACAAATATTAGTAGAAATAGCATAATTTCAATTACATGCACTAACCTTGTCCTTGAAGTTATCATGTGGAACCGGAACCCCCCACTTTAGATCCCTGGTAATACATCGTTGTTTAAGCCCTTCTTTGAGCCATGCATTTGTTGCTTGAATGGCATTCTGGCTCCAGGACCCAGCCATTGATGTTCTATTTATGTACTCCTCCAATTTATCCTTGAGCAAAGGGAGTTCCAAAAACAAGTGGTTTGTATCACGAATTCTTGGAGTTGTCTTACAAACCTGGTTGCAATTGACAAAAATGGGAAATATATTGCCATTAAATATTGCATGTTTCCATCCATTAAATGTTGCATGTTTCCATCCATCAAATAAGGAATTCGGGACTCATTTTCATTTTGGAAACCTTACACACAGAAATTTCATGCTTTTCTTTCAATTGAGTTTACATGTACATAACATTCACACACATGGGAATTTATACGAAAAAAAGATATGAAAGAAAATCTGTACCTTGCATTTAGGATCTTTTAGTTCTGTCGGATTCAAAAGCTTTCCACAGTTCTCACATTGATCTCCTCGTGCAGAACCATAGTCACAGCCTTGAGTTGGGCATGTCCCCTCCACGAGCCTATCGGCTAAGAACCGTTTGCATGTGTCACAGTAAAGCTGAATTACAGTAGTAAGTCAAGTTAAAATACATTACAGAAACACATTTTAGAAACACAATTCAATCGCAATGCATGAACATAAACATGCAAGCAAAGAATCACTAACTAAACCAAGAAATTAGGAAGCAATGGGGACAATTACAAGGCAGTGAATGTACCTGCTGCATTGTGTTCTCTGAAAGCCAACCGTTCTCCAATAGCTTCTTGAAAATCTCTTGACATACTTCCGTTTGCTGTGGTGTTGATGTGCGCCCAAATTTCTCAAAGCTTATATTAAACCACTCATAAACCTCCCTATGAATGGCATGATATCTACAACCACAACAATTTGAAATAAATTTCAACAAATCAAACACAACAAATAGAACTGAAATCTACCAAATTATATAAATTTCGTTGGAAATCTTACTTGTCACAGATCTCTTGGGGGCTACACTTCTCTTCCATAGCTTTGGTCTCTGTGGCCGTGCCATACTCATCAGTTCCGCATATGTACACGGTATTATACCCCCGAAGGCGGCAGTAGCGTGCAAAGACATCAGCACTCAACACACCTGGTGAACGAAACAGAAAAAGATAGAAATTTCAAGATTCTGTTAGGTTCCTGAGAAAATTAGAAGGAAAAAAGAATTAAGGAAACGATAAATACAGCCGATAATGTTGCCGAGGTGGGGGACGTTATTGACATAAGGCAAGGCACTGGTGATGAGGATGTTTCGCTTGCCAGGGATGGGTAGTTTGGGGGCCTTCTGGTCCTCCTTGAAGGTCATTGTGAGGTCTCCCATGTCCAGCTCTCTTCTACAGTGGCTGAGCTAGAAGAAGCAGGAGCTTAAAAATCTACAACTCAGAAATATAACAAAAGTTCCTCTCTTTCTAATATTTTGTTATGTTTCCTTAGTATTGAAAATAAAACAGAGCATATTACATTCATTATATATTCCCCTCACTGACCAAACACGTATCCCTATATTTTAAGGAATAATCAAACGGGAAACCACATTGTTGACCAAAAACAAAAAGAGGAAACCACATTGACCAACAAAAAAAGGGAAACACGGGCTTTGGAGAGTGCTTGTATAAAAAACACTTATCTTCCTAGTCGCTTGTTGTAGGACATTGAATTTTTTTCTTTTTTTTGGATAATTACATTTTTGGTCACTGAGGATAGGGCCGAATTTACATTTGGTCACTGAAATTTTAATTTTCCGATTTTCATCATTGTAGTTGCAGTCGTTAACCAATCAAGTCAAATCCATTAATTCTATCAGTTAAGTCTAAAAAATAAATTAAAAATTAAAAACAGTAATTTTTTTTGGACTGCGTTTTTGTTCTGGTTCCTTAGACGGTGACGGCAAATCCAGCGCAGCATCACACCTTCCTCACATCACCGACCTCTACCCAGCCACCTTATCCCAGCCAACTACCACCGCCACCACAGCAGCCCAGTCACAAAATTCAAAAGACTTCTCAACCCACCCAAATTCAAAGAGACGAAATCAAAATTAATTCCTATTGTTACAAAATTCAAAACCCAAATATAATTTACCCCAAATATTAAAAAAAAAATCGCGTAATATAATGCCTCTATCTACTGGACCAGATAAGTGGTTGAGGGGGGAGGATGAAGGTGGGTTGTGATGTGGAGGGGGAAGGTGGGCATCATCTAAGTTTGTATCAAATTCTAGGTTTTATCGAATTCCATTGGAATAGGCATATTAGATGGAGATAGAGATGGGAATTTCAGATTGAGTCAAAGAACACGAACCAGGCGTTGGCGTCGTCGTCGAAGATCATCACGTGGCGACCGCCTCCCTCTACATCCATATATTTACGACCGTCGAATTGGAGCGGAATTGATACAGATCACAGAGAGAGGAGATGGGGTTGTAGGTGTTTCTGGGGGTTTTTTTTTTTTGGACGAATGCTGTTTTTTTTTTTCATTTCCTTTTCTCATTTTATTTATTTTTTAAACTTAACTCACGGAATTAATGAATTTGACTTGATTTGCTAATCACTGTAACGAAATTCAGAAAATTGAAATTTTAGTGGCCAAATTTAAATGGCTTAATTGATATAGTGCACTTGAAACATTAGTTAATTATCATTTTACTCTCTTAAAGTTAAAATAATCCATTTTACCCCTTGACCAAAAATTTTTATTCACAAATTTGAGTGGGTAATGTGGCCAAGTGGAGCCCCCACCTCCAGCATGATTAAAAAAAAACTTAAAAAAATTAAAATACAAACATAAAATTTAATACTTTAAAAAATTGATCTCTCTCTCTCTCTCTCTCTCTGCGCAGGGTGGGTTGCGATGGGGAAAATGGGCTAGAGGGGCACAAGGCGGGGAGAAGGGGAATGGGTATGGGGGCTGGGATTCTGTTGGAGTGGGGTAGAAAAAACCAGAGGGAGGGGGTGATGGGTCTCGATGGGGAAATAGGGGAGCATAGGAGAAATTAGAGGAGCTGTAAGAAATCCTGGGGGGGGGGGGGGGGGGGGGGGGGGGGGGGGGGGGGGGGGGGGGGGGGGGGGGGGGGGGGGTGGGTGGTGGGGCCAGGGGTTGGGGGGGTTTGTGTTATGTATAGGGAGAGTGGATTGTCGGGGGAGGGGTCAATGGGGGGGGGGTGGTGGTGTGGGGCCAGGGTTGGGGGGGTTTGTGTTATGTATAGGGAGAGTGGATTGTCGGGGAGGGGTCAATGGGTTTATGGGTTCTGCACAGGGAGGGGGTGGGTTGCGGGTTGGGAGGGCCCCGGGGGGGAGGGGAGGAAGGAAGGAGGAATAGATTTTTGGGTTATGTGCAGGGAGGGGTGGGGGGTTACAAGGACAAAGAAGGAAGGGGTGGATTTGGTTCGACTAGGGGGGAAGGGATGTGTAGGATTTTTTTTTTGGGAAATAGCATAAAATAGCACCCATTTCATAATTTTAACTAAAAATGCCACCCATTTCCAATTTTTTTACAACTACCATGTATAAATACATTTTTATTGTGGACTGATTGTACCAATATCAATTTTTCAGGGTTCTCCTCAACTCTCTTGGCTCTATCTCTCTCCTCGGCCCGTCCCTCTCTGTCGCTCAGCTCTCTCCCTCGTGTAACTCTGTCTCTCTCTCTCTCTCTCCGACGCAATTGTCTTTCTCCCTCAGTGGTGGCTGCTCATCCAAGCTTAACTCCACCGTTGACATCCACGAGGTACTGTTCATCTAACCCTCACCCATCTGGCAACAACAGGCACACTCCGTCACCTTCATTCATCACTCCGAAACGACGGCGTATCACAGCTCATTCTCATGGTGCCGTACTTAAACTCCAGACCATCTCCTTCCTCCTCCCTCCTCCCTCCTTCCTCCTCCCTCTTCTTCCATCTCCGCCAGTGCTGGTTCCCCAGTTTGATAGATTGAAGAAACAGTGTAAAGAGATAGATTGAACAAGTGTACAAGGAATTCGGATTTCTTCCATGGTAGCGTGCCGCCGATAACTTTGCAAGTAAAGTAATCAACTTTATTTATGCTTTTTTTCTCCATGGTTGCAGTAATGACGTCGTAATTGAATCGATTCTGTTATGATTTTGGTTAACTTATCTGAGGCTTTTGATTTACAAAACCAATGCCCTAAATGTTGCAGCTGCTGATGTGAAAACATATTTGTTGACTGCTATTAGTGGAGGCTTAAACCAGCAAAGAAGAAGGGTGAGTTTCTTGATTGAGCTGTAGCTGCATATTAATCCAGTAGACCATCTTAGTTTTCTTCCATTTGAGGCCTAACTTATTATTCTAATATCTTCATTTAAGGGTTAAAGTACATTGTGGTTATGCATTTAGATTCCAAATGGCTTCTTTATTAGTCTAATTTTGATTTGTTATTTCATTTAGGCATCTGGTTATAAGTAGATCCTGTATAGGACTTGTTGATAGGACTTTGTAATTTTTTCATTCCATGAGTGATAAGACTGGTTTGTAATTATGTATGTTTTTTCTGTTGATTCAGCATCTTGTGCTTCTTTCTTGATTCTGTTACAGATAACTGATGCTCTTGTTGCAACTTATATCTTGAATGCTACTCTTCTTGTTTCCAAGCTGGACCAGAAATTATTTTGGAAGGATTCCAAGTCAGTTTCACCATATCACAGATAAAAAACTACTGTGAAGGTCCATGTAAGCAAAACTGTCTGTGGATTAATATTGTTATTCGGGTATTTGGTGCAGCAACTTTAATGAAATCTTTGGTGCAGCAACTGGTTTATATCATCTCTATCAAAAGATGTTGAAATCATTAAACAGCTTCCAACAAAGGGAGGAAAACCAATGAGTCCATATAGCATGCGTGTCCCAAGGAAGTGCAATGCAAAATGCTACCAGAATCATTTAGTGCCTGTTCTTAATAAAAATATTGTAAGTGTCTTTCAGGAGAACCTACCACATTTTTGTAAAGAATTTGTTAATTATCATATGCTGGTGCATATAACCGAGGAAGAAAAATTTCCAGTGCTTGAATGAGTGCCTTTTCGGGATATATAGAATTTACAGTTGTTTGTTATGCTTTCTAATGTGCAGGCTGTTCAGCTCACAAAGTTTGATTACAGGCTTTCAAATAAATTGGATTCAAATTTACAAAAACTTAGGTGTAGAGCAAATTATCATGCCTTGAAGTTTAATGACCTTATTAATGAAATGGGGAAAACGTTGGTTGACAGAATGAGGATGAAAAGCAAGCATTTCATTGCCCTGCATTTGAGGTAAATTGCAAATAAATAAAAAATTAGCTGCTTGAGTTTTTTTTTCTTTTCCCAAAAGATACATCTGTTAGGTACTCATTATAACCCAAGTTTCTTGATGTTCCTATCTTATGGTTCTGTGTTTAAAATCTTAATGCAATTGGCATTTGATTTATGTGAAATGTGCGCAGAGCTAAAATAAGAAAGAAACTCTAGGCTATTAAATTTCTTCTAATGGCCAAGATTAATGCAAATGCTTTTTGTACTTCTGTTTTATGTTCGATTTGTATAATCATAAACTTATCGGTATTCATATTGTTTGCTTCAATAACTTTTGGCTCTTTATTGAAGTCGGAATGTGTTTTCAGGATAACAGCCATTAGATTTTGGTAGGAATTACTGCAAACTTACCTCATAGGTTGTAGGGACTAACAAATGCAGAGTTGAAAAAAGGAATAATAATAAGAGGGGGAAAAGGTGGTGGAAGGCAAAGGGCAAATAGAGAAACCTTGCAAATTGCAAAGGGCAAAAAGAAGGGACGGGGGAATTGAATGAATTATGACACAATAGATTCCTTCAATAATAGTCACCAATGAAAATTATAGTGATTGTGAGCCGATGTTCCTTTGAATTGTTGACTGAAGTTACAATGAATTATGGATGGGTAATTGTCAAAAACGAGTTATGGAGCCTTATGACACAATGCTTTATTTCATGGTTGTTGTGTATTCTTCTTATAGCAATTCTATGAGCTGTAGGTGAACTCATTGCTTGCAGTTCATGTTCCTTTGAATTGTTGACTGAAGTTACAATGAATTATGGATGGGTAATAGTCGAAAATGAGTTCTGGACCCTTATGACACAATGCTTTATTTCATGGTTGTTTTGTATTCTTCTTATGGCAATTCTATGAGCTGTAGGTGAACTCATTGCTTGCAGTTAGCTTGTACTTAGTAGCATGCAATTGTCATCTTCTTAAGTTGTCTGACAAGTGGAAATTATTTCTGACCTTGGAAAGTGAAATTTGTTTTTTATTGTCATGATATTGCCATTTTATTGCCTCTGTATTGTCGTGATATTGCCATTTTATTGCCTCTGTATTGTCTTGATATTGTAATATTATTGCCATTGTATTGCCTCTGTATTGTCATTCTATTGCCTTCGATTGCCTCTGTATTGCCATTGTATTGATAAATTATTGCCCTTTATTGTGATTCTATTGTCATGTTATTGCTTTGTGCTAAGAAATTAGATATTCTGATTTGTTCAATTACATTGCACCATCTCAACTGGCGTACTGAACAGTTGTAACTCATAACTGAGTTATAAACAACATAATTTATTTGGATATGACCATTTTCTAATTGGCGTTGAGGCATTGAATTAGTAGGTCAGTTGTAAATAGCTGGGGTTTTGTTTATGCTCTGTATTTATTTATTTTTTCGCTTGATATCCTATAATAGGCTGTTGATAAGTGCTGATTGTTTATTGCTTGTTATTGTATACATAGCAATGGACTGAAATTATTTTTATCATTTTGGCGTGCAGGGAAATATGGTTTCAAAAATTAAGTTGATGATTGCAGAGGAAGATAAGTTCCCGGGAAAAGCAATGTCCCTATCCTATACAAAGAGTGTAATAAGTACCATAAAGGAGAAATTTAGTCCGCAACAGCTACGAAGGTTTGAAGAGAGCTGTTTTGGTCATCTCCTACAGATTGAGGACTTAAAGAAGCAATAAACTTTTTCCAAGTGCATTGTTCTGAGACAGGATTTGTAACTTGTTCTCTTGCTGTTTTTGTTTATTTTGGGCTTCTTCTTTTGTTTCATTTCATTTACTTAGCTTTAATAATTGGATGATTACGAGATGAATTTGTATCAAGTATTAATACAACAATTACATATATGAAGATTAAGACGAACAACATATCGTATCACCAAACATAATCAAACCACTAAATGTAATCATCCTTTTCTTCAACCCATCACGAAGCATTTGCATATTTATTCATACCTTCCTTTTTTGGTAAATTATTTTTTAGTTATTATTTTTTAAAATAATTTCTTACAATGTCTTACGGTGCAATTATAATGCACCTGATTGCCTGTTTTGAAAAGGCACGTTGTTTCTATCTCGTCGTTATATAATAGCAATATTAGGCCAATATACATACACTAAAGAGGCAATATAATGGCAATACAACAGAAATAACATCACAATATACATGCAATAGGGTGACAATATGCATACAATATGTATGCAATACAAAGGCAATATTAGTGCAATACACATGCAATAGGACAGCAATATTAAGTCAATCTACATACAATACACACACATCCATTACAGACTACAATTTAGAAATGCAAAATAAATCGCCACCGAACCCTAACAATTCTGACTACATTTTATTATCTTTAAATCTGTCGTCTAATACATTCCCAAGCTATTACATTTAGGTTTTTGTTTCCTATGATTCTATACAACGATTTTAACTAGAAAACCAATTATAATGCTTTATTAACAAATATATATGCTCAAAAATTATTTCTTTCATAAAACTTGAAAATTCTATTGTTATTACATAGTCAACCAATCTTTGCTCTATTACATACATACTTCCTACTTATAATTATAAATAATGGAGAGCTCACAAATTCTACTAATTTGATCTTCACTTCGTCAATTTGTTCTTCGGTGTATGAGTTAGCTCTCTCTTCTTGCACATTTTCCACGATGTTCTATTCTCCTCCCGTGTAGCAATATCAGCAACAACAAGTTATCTACAGATCTGAAATCATAACTGCAGATGATTCTCAATTAACAAAGAGGAAAACCATTTTCTTTTGTAACTCACCTGGCGGACTACAAGCTTCGGTGCACAGCGCTGAGGGATCACTATATCCCTTCTCAAAGGTCTACCAGTGTCATCTTTCCGCTCAGGTTCTTCACTACACTGTCCATACTCATTTCCACCTGCACCAAACAACTTTGGTACGCTTAGAATGATAAAAAAGGTAACCTCTGGGGTCTAGTTCAACACTCTCAAGAGAACCAAATAAAAGCTCTACATGGAAGCAGAAGAAATAAAATATCCTAGATGTTGTTATATACATGAATTAAAAAGCAACCATCTTTTGGTATCCAGCTTAAAAGCAACCAAATTTTATATTAAGAAGCATTTACTTGAAAACTATCACAGCTCCTACTTCAAAACTCTAAAAAACCTAACAATATATTTTCTATGGCCTCACAACCTGCATCACATTACCTGCCAAAAGGACTGCAGTAAACAATAAGATCATGTTATCATCTAAAGCTAATCATAAGGGGTCTGAAGTTTCACACAAATATATCATAGACTCATAGGGCACCATTCAGTACCATTTAGAGCTGACAAAAACACAGTTTAGGAAGATCCATCAAATATACTATAGATGATAAAATTGTGGTGTTAAATACAAGAAAATTATTCAAAACCAATAAAAAAACAATAAAAGAGCATTAATAAACAAAGCTAACAATGAGCATTGCAGAAGAAAAACTACATTATAAAGTTCATTTAATCCATAGGATTGGGAATTTAAAAAGTATTTTTGTTCAACCTCGCGACTCCATAAAATACAGATAGGTTTATAAGAGAATTTCTCAAACTCTTGAGCTTTCAAACAAATAAAATTAAAAAAACTACAGTACTTTGAAGAAGGAAAAGACAGAAAAGGGAAGGAAAACAGAAATTTCATTTGACAGTTTTAAGATTCTGCTCTTTGTAGTAACCATCAGCTCCTTTTAAACTTCAGAAGAATCACCAGACCAGTACAAAAACACTGATGCACCTATTTGGGATCTGCACATTTAATAAAAAATTGCGAAAACTAATTTCAAAAGAGAGGTTTAAAACCCAAAATCCCTTTAAAATGAATACAAGTTAAGACTTCAAAGTCGAAAGGCAAACTGGTCTCGGCAGTTAATTTCTAAATGCAAGAATGATATCAACTTGCTGCAAAAACATTAGATAATTCAAAATGCTTAAATTCAAGAACTTTGACAAGAAAGTATCCATCTTAAGGAGCTGTACAAAATAAAGAAGCAATAATTTTGAAAAAGATCCTAACAATTGTAAAAGAATTGCTCAAAAGAACGCACAAGAGAATATGAAAAACAAAGAGAACTTATCCATATCCAATATGCAAGCCCTTAAGTTAGCAAACAGAGTTAAAGCAAAACCAATTTCAGTGAAACCCCTAAACCCTATACCCATTTCAGAAAACCCACTAAACCAATTTCAGAGAAACCCCCAAACCCTAAACCAATTTCAAACAACCCCGTCAACCAATTTCATACAAACCCATAAACCCTAAGCCGTAAAAGAATTTCGATGAACAGTACCTGTTTGCAGTGAACGATGGCGTTGCTCTTCGATGAACAGATTTCGCTGGGAGAGGAAGACAGGAGAGTGACAGCTGAGCGACGAGAGATGAGAGAGTTAGAGCTGAGAGACGAGAGAGTGAGAGCAGAGTGACCACAGAGAGACAGAGAGAGAGAGAGAGAGAGGAGAGAGAGAGAGAGAGCCAAGAGAGACACAGAGAGCTGTGATAGACAGATACCAAAGAGAAAAAGAGCTGTGCCAGAAAGAGAGAGCTGAGTGAGGTCAGAGAGAACAAAATTTCTAAACTTGTGATATGGCTACAATAATAGGACAATAAATTTATATTTATATGTGGTAGTTGTCAAAAAATTGGGAAAGGGTGGCATTTTTAGTTAAAATTATGAAATGGGTGCTATTTTATGCTATTTCCCTTTTTTTTTTCCTTCCTAAAACCTATTTTATTTTCAATTTTATGTTTGTATTTTAATTTTTTTTAAGTAATTAAAAAACCTAGGTGCACAAATTACTAAAATACCTCTGTCATGTCATCAAACTTAATGGACTTTTGAATGGAGTTAACCGTAAGGGCAATGTGCATCATCATACCGTGGTCAATGAGGGAAAATAGGTCACTTTAACTTTAAGGGGGTAAAGTGAGAATTGGCTAATGTTTCAAGGTGCAGTGAAGCAATTAAACCAATTTAAATTCGGACCTAACTCCAGTGACAAAAAATGTAATTACTCCTTTTTTTAATAATAAAAAATCAATTCTTTCATGACCCACTAGCCAATTGTTTTGTATTTTTTTAAAACTTTTTATATTAGTAATTCAATTTAAATTTAAGAAAGAAATGCTTCTTATTGTGTCTTATGAAAATTAGACCATGTTCTCATTTTGTTTTTTTTATTTTGATTGTTTTAAAAAAAAGTGTTGTTAATTTACTATATTACCCTCATTTAGTGAATATGTTCATTTCTTAATATTTTCTTTAACTAAGGGCATTTTTTTAATAGTATTTTGAATGTTGGATTCCGAGCCTCTACATTTAGGTCACATGCTTTACCCACATTTTGTTATTTAACGCACGACACAATCATCAATTTTTAAGTGAGTTTTTTTTTTTTGGCAAAACTAACGACATTAATTTTTATGCATCAAATTTAAAAAAAATATATAAATCCTCGTTGGGCTGGGTTTCCATTGGGTCCATGACCCTAATGGGGGAAGATTTTAGGAAAATCGAGAGCAAGTACGAAGATCCCCGAATTTTATAAATCTCCGATCATAAACAGGCGGGGGATGGTATTGTTATCCCCATCCCCAAACCCGCCCGATAAGTAATATATTTACTTTTAAGTAGTTTTAAATATAATATAACAATGCATGATTATAATATAATATAATATAATATATATTTAATTTTGTGAAATTGAATTGAGATTATTTTGAGTCAATGAGTTGAATTTTATAATTTAACTGAATGTAATTGAGTTTAGTGATAATTTAAGGTGAAAGAAAGTGTATGGGGATTCCCCAAAAATTCTTATATGGGATGGGGGCGGAGATGAGAATGGTATTGCCATATTTGGTCTATTGCCACCCCTATTTACACATGGAATAATAAAAGACAATGCATCAATAGTAGCAAGAATTAATGGTGCAACAGATTTATACAACACAAGTACTTTTCAAAAAGAGGAATGGTGCTACTTATATTGAAAAGTGTAGGCTCCATTAATTAGTTGTATAACACTTTGGGAGTATAGAAAATTCCCTCATTTTTCTTAATTTTGGGAAAGAAAAAAAAAATATGAGTTTGCCAATGAAGTTTAGCCCAGTGGAAAAAAAACTTTTGACTTACGGACTAGTGGTCTCATGTTTGAGCCCCATGGCATCATGAAACCTTGACAGTGTGTGTGAGAAAACTGCCATCCCCTATATCACTTTTTATAATTTAAAAAAAAGAAGAAGAAGTTTTGGACTACGTACACATAAAACTCAGCTTTCAAAGTGGGGCTCCAAATGCTTACAACTGCATGTAGGCTGTCTTGGTAGGTCCAGTCAAGTTTTCAGTCTGACTCGAATACTATCATCCAACTCTATTCACAATCCATAATTTTGGCCCGTTTCTATACATGCGTTGGAGCAAGATTTTAAATCCAAAACTCAGACCACCGGTTTGGGTAAGCAACGTTGGACATGGTCCAAGAGGATAAAAAACCAATCTAATTTATCTCAAAACAACCATTATTAGTCTATTTTAATTCAACCTGGTGCATATTCTTTCCTTTTTTTGTTGTTGCCAAAGTTAGGAAAGGAAAAGGGGGAAACTCACACACACACATGTACTAATGGGACTTGAACTCATGATCCCTTGTGAGTACACCAAAAGTCTGAGCCAATCCAATTAACACCTCATTGATAATCTCTTACATACTCAAAATAGGAGAATATGCAAGGGACATAAAGCCACAAGGATTACATATAATAAAAAAAACAAGATATTATTTCTATATGACAATATTCAAAGCTTCATAGTAAACAAATGTGAGTGAGAGACTAGAATATGAGTGAATCCAAGCCAAACAGATTTAACAAACTGCAATTTGCAATTTTCAATTATGAAGGAAAGTGCATGGCAAGTATCAAGTCAGTTTATTTAACCTTTTTGTTTGTTTGGTTGTTTATTTATTTATTTATTTATTATTTCTAGATTGTTTAAAACTAGTGCTCATATAAACTTTGCTTAGGTCCTCAATTTACTAATCGTTCCTTGCGTAGGTCCTCAACCACCTAGTCTTTGTCTTTAAGTAATTACCAATTCTTAATCCATTTCAATTCGGACACAAAAAAGGATTAAACAATGACTGCATTACTTACCGTGCACCCGTCCTGCCTAATTCAAATTGTTAAATGCAAATTGCAATATATAAGTCATGTACGTGTGAATGGGATTAATATTTCCTCAATTATTATTATATAGTGTGAGTGAGGATTGAAACTTGAAGGAAGTTGTTCTTCGCATGTCCCACAACCACAAATATTCTCACATTTTTTATATGCACATGCATGCTCATATATGTTGGTTTGGGCGCATTTTCATATGCACATGCATGCTCTCACATTTTTTATTTTATAATATTTATTATTTGGAGTAACTATTACTAATTATATAAAGGGAAGGGAAAAGAGCCTTGGTTAGTGAGAAAGATTCTATCCATATATTTTTATTAAATTACTATTGTAAATATTTTATTATGGGAAAGATTATCCTTTTATATTTTATTACATTATTACTATTCATGTGTCTGCTACAATAAAATTTATTATATTTAAATCATTAGACACAAATAATGGTGACTAATTTGGTTAAGAGGGTTGATCACCCATAATTGTCACCAAAATAGATTAGTTACTTAAAAAAATGTGACTATTGCTTCCTTTCGCAGAGGGAGAAATTTTTATATGCTCTGGGTACACCATGTAGTTGTTGTATCATCTAATACACATAGGATATGTAAAATTATTTTCCAACTTACCACATTACTTTTTATGACATGTGGCTAGCTGCATTGGAAATATTTCACATGTTCTATGTCAATTAGATTGTACACCAGTCACGTAATTTACTCGGAACACCCATTAGAGTAGACATGAGATGAGAGAGGGTTAGTGATTGATGGTGTGCCAACAAAAGAATGGGGAGTTTAAGCAAGCAAAGTATAATTAGATGAGTGCATAAAGTGAAGTCTTATTAGTGAGTGTTCCACTTTAATGTGTTTTCTCTTTTTCCTTTTACTTTGTTATTCTTCTGTTCTGCTGCTTTGTCATTTGTTATCATTTGTGGCTTGGTGCTTTTGCTTTTTGGGGAAGAGATTATGAGATTGTGCATATTAGAGACCAAGTAATGATGAATCGGCATTTTCTGAGCTGTGCATCTTCTCTTCTTCTAGCCGCACTACCCACACCCCTCTTCCTTCTCTCTCCCTATTTCTCCCTCCAGACTTGGGTTTTTTATTTTGGGAGATTCACTATTATACCCAATATAGGAGTCCAAATTATAAATACCCTACATGAAATGAACTTTAAAAATACACCCAAAATCCATTTACAACATAACAAAAAAGTTTTTAACTTCTTATAAATTACAAAACTGCCATCAATTTCTTAAAACAAACCCAACCCCAAAATCTCATAAAAATGTCCAAAACACTCAATAGGGCATCAAAGTAATTTAATAATTAATATTAAATTCAATAAAGCCAACTGTCATTTTTTTAGTTTTTTTTTGGGTTTGTTTATAGAAATTAATTGTGTAGGGGTTTATTTATAATATTAATGCTAAGAATGGGTATATTACTAAATATCTTTTTTATTTTCCCCATTTTCACAAGGGAAATGTGCCATAACAAGTTGCTGACAAGAGAAAATATAGTAAGAGTAGCATTATTGAAAAATAAAAATAAAAATAAAATTTGTAGATAGATTGTAAAGCTCTAGATGTAACAATTATTAGAGATATGCTAAAATGATAATTGATTTCCGATACTCGAGGTATTTTCTATGCCCCAAGTGGCCATGTTCTAAAATGATAAATTATTTGAGATTTTTTTTTTTTTTTTTTTTCCATTTGATGTTGGTGAGAGAGAATAAGAATAGGAGATGTCTGGTGCCGAGTCCATGTCCATGGATAAAGAGAAACAGAGAAAAACATAAAAACATGAATTTGATTTATTTATTTTTAGTTTATCTTTAAAAAAAAACTAATAATACACACTACTCAGCCAAAAAATTAAAAATAAATTTCATAATGTCAAAGTAAGATTTTCGCAGCTTAAGACCTAGAGAATGTCACAAGGAGTTTCTAGGAATTTTCTGTGTATTTTTGAATTTTAGTGCATTTATTGTAAATTTTAGAAGTTTAATAAAATGGAAGTGATTGACACGACGAGGAAGTTGCTGAAAGGCGCACCATCAGTATTTCTAACGGGTGTCCTTTTACAACAACGGCACGTGTCATTTCTTTGTATTATTTATTTTAAAAAATTCATAACAACTTAAATTAAAATTCAGAAAAATACACACCCAAAAAAAAAAAAAAAAAAAGTATGCGGTCCTTAAGACAAGGTCTTTGATTTTTGAGGTCTAAAATTATGATACCACAAAGAGTTCATGGTAACCATTGAATCAAAGAAATAAGAGTGTTAGGTTGTAGAAAATTAACTGAAGTTTTGGTTTGGTGGGAAACAAACTTGAATTTTTTTGTCACTTTGAGTTTTTGTAAGTCAAAATAAGATTTTTTAAAGCTTTAGGATGAAGAGAATGTCACAAAGGAGTTCCTAAAAATTTTCGGTGTAATTTTTAGATTTTTAATGTATTTATTATGAATTTTGGAAGTTAAATAATTTTAAAAAAAAGTATTTATTAGGAGTTTTCATGCCAAAACTACCCTCGTATTTTTACTACCCTGCGTTTTGTGTGTGGTGTGCCTCCTCGCTGGGATTGGGTTCATGCTGTAAGATCTGAAAATATTATAATGAATAATTGTTATTGAATGATTGTGTATACAATGATACATCGGCGTAGGATGTATAGAGTAGACAAAGGCAAATATATAAAGTTACATTGGATGCTCTAGGAATAGCCAATAGAATATTTAAACCGTCAGTGGTTGTTTTCAAGGCAAATATATAAACTTACATTGGAATTGGATGCTCTAGGAATAGCGAATAGAATATTTAAACCGTCAGTGGTTGTTTTCACGCCTGATTAAAATATCAAAATGTTTTCACGCCTGATTAAAATATCAAAATGGGAGAACCCAGCAAGACTTTCAAGTCTCCTCCTGAGAGTTAAAGAAGCTCCCCTGCCTGTCTCTGCCTGTCTCTGCTTGCTATTGCTGTCTTGTATTGCAAATCTGCATTCATCATCTCCTTCTCCTTCTACCTACGAGAGAAGCTCTGTGCCTGTGCGTCTTCATCCATCTTCAGTCTCCTCTTCTCATTTTTTAATTAATTAACTAGCATTAATATGATCTGTTGTTTGTCTTGCGCAGGGTTACACAAGGAAACTAAGATGGCAGTAGAATCTGTGCTTACTTTTGCGGCCGAGGGAATACTGACAAAGCTGACTTCCCTTGCTGCTCACGAAATCAGTCTTGCCTGGGGATTCAAAGCTGAACTAAAGCGGCTTCGCAAAACACTGTCCACCATTGAAGGTTACTTAGCCGACGTTGCCCAGGGACCACAAGGTCGGAGCAAGTCCGTAGAAGATTGGGTGACGAATCTTAAACGCCTAGCTCAAGATGCAGATGATGTCTTGGATGAATTCAACTATGAACTTCTCCGGCGCAAAGTAGAAATCCGAAATCATATGAAGAAAAAGGTATTCAACTTCTTTTCACTCTCCAATCCGGTTGCATTCCGCCTTAAAATTGCACATAAAATTCAGAAGATCAATGCATCCTTGGTGGATCTCAAGAGCGAGGCTCCTGTCATTGGACTAGTTTCCAAGAAAATAGATGCAGCCCCTCAAGGAATTAGAGGACGCATACAAACCGACTCATTTCCTGAAAAAGATGGAATCATCGTTGGCAGGGAGGAGGTTGTTTCAAACATAGTTATAACCTTGACCAACTCCAACATCAATCAAGAAAATATTGCTGTTATGGCCATTGTGGGAATGGCAGGCCTAGGAAAGACAACTTTGGCCAAGTCTGTATACAATGATAATTCTATAAAAGGGTATTTTGATCCAAAAGTATGGGTGTGCGTATCTGATCCTTTTGACGTCAAATTGATTTTAATTTCCATGTTAGAATCTCTTAACCCATCAAAAGCCAATGTAAGAGAAAATCAAGATGCACTGCTTAAACACCTTCAAGAAGAGCTGAAAGGGAAAAAATACTTGCTGGTACTTGATGATGTCTGGAATGACGATTCTACACAATGGAATGACTTGATGGATCGTTTGTTAAAGCTTGATTCCGCTCGGGGAAGCACAATTATTGTCACTACCCGCAGTGCCAAAGTTGCATCAATCTCAGAGAAAAAACTTCCACGACAGGATTTGGAACTTCTATCACCAGATGAATGCTGGTCCATATTGAAACGTGCAGCTTGCTCAGATGGTAGTTCTGATATACCTCATGATTTAGAGAGAATTGGACGGGAGATTGCTAAAAATTGTGAAGGTCTACCATTGATGGCAAAGGTACACATATATATTTTTATACAAGCCTTGCTTACAGCAGGTATTGTTATTTATTTATACTTTTATAGATTGTTGGATGAGTTCTTGGCATTTAGGAATCATATCATGAATGGGTTACTTTGAATGTTGCATTGATGCATTTTCATGTAGAAGGAAATAACAAGGTCTGAAAGAAGAGAATAGTTTCATGTCATCATGCCCATCACAATCTCTTTCTTCACAATCACTTTATTAAATAGAAATCAACAAAGATGTTCCAGAAGACATTTGCACTAGTACCCCACCGGAAAAGCCCTTTAGATTCCAACTCTTGGCTCAATTTTAGCATCCAATTGTTTACAAAAGTGGATTATACAAAAGTGCATCCAATTGGAGATTTAATTACACACCTAAAACTTAATACAAGTATTTTTTTTTTTCCTTATAAAGAGAAAAAACAAATGTTGGGCAACAAGTACCATGCTTAAGTGCAATAACTAACAGACATAATGGTTCGCACAAAACCAAAGAACTAACAGTCAAAGGGCAAGACTGTCATTTGAATCTTAAAAACCTAAATATTAGATTAAAACCAGTTACTAATTATAGCAATGCAACTCAAAATATATAGTTTGTGTGTCAGCGCATATTCTGTCACACTTTACCCCTTTTACTAGTTATGTGTCATTTAATAGGATTTCATGAAGTTCATCAAAAAATTTGTTAGATCTTTGGGTCTATTTTTTTTCCTCATAAGGATGCCAGGTTGGCGTCACATAGACGTAGACAAAAATATTTTACATTTTCACTTTGCCCCTTAATACTTACATTCACTTTTCACCTCACCCAATTCCGTTAAGTCCGTTAAGCATGCGAACATGGTGCAAGCCTAATAAAAATATGGGAAATGCTAGCAACATTCTCTTTTGCATCTTCTCGCATGTGTCACTTTATTTACATTTAAAATAATATCATTAATAATCAAATAAGTTAGTTTTTGTTTTCCAAATTTATCCTTATTAAATGAAATTTTAAAAATATTAACTTCCCTAATTTCTTCAATTTAAAAAATATTTTCTCTCTCCATCTCACTCTCAATCCTCTCTCTATCCTTTGCAGTGCCCCACTACCCATGTACTACCTCCCCACTTCTCCCCAAGACACTAATACCCAGCAATGACCCATCACCAGTACCCAAACAAGCATATGAAAGAAACCCACTTCCTCTCCCCTCATTACCACCAAACAACATCTCCCTCATCCCTACCCAACAGCCCCCCACCGTCCACAGATTTCCCCCACTTGACCTCCTTCGCTTTCTCTGTTGTTTGTAATTGAACAATTTTTTATTTTTATTTGGTTTTGTTTATAAAAAAAAAGTGTGTGAACTTTCATGATTTGGGAAGCAAAGGGTCTATAGAGGTTAGAGAGGGTAAAAAAATCTTAGATTTTTTTTTTCTCATCTCACAAATGTGTGTGTGAGAGAGAGAGAGAGAGGTTGGGCTGTGTTGTGGGTAGGTGGCGTGGCTTGGGATCGGGCTGTGATGATTTTTGACTTTTTAGTTTCGGTCAAGGTTATATATGAAAATACAATTTAATGTTTTCTTAAAATTAAAAACATTGTTTTTGAGTGAGAGAGAACTGCTACATATCATTAGGAAAAAGAAGAAGGTTAAAAAACGAAGGTTAAAGAGAAGGTTGTTGACATTTTTCAAAAAAATATTTAACATTTTAAAAATCTAAAAAAGATAAATTAAAATTTTATTGTCGCTAGACCAGCCACACTCAATAAGTTCCCAAAGCCCAAGAACAGAGAAGTTTGATAGCATGTATGTAAGATAAAATTGGTTGAGTATCGTCATTTCTACGAACTTTGTCAGTGCAATATTTGCATTACTCCAACAGTTAAACGTTCCAAACATAACCAGATTTGCACCCCAACACTATGTATAATTATGGGCGAATTTCAATTGGACCCCCTGACGTTTGGCATTATTACGGTCAGACCCCCCAGATTTGATTTATTCCACTTACACCCCTATTTTTAATAGATGTTAACTCAAACTAAAAGTAAAAGGCCAAGCCTGTCATTTGAATCGTAAAAACCTACATATAAGATTAAAACTAAAGAAAAAAAAATAAAGCCAAGTCATCCCAAAGCCACCAACCCACCAGCCAGAGCCACCAACACCTCTCACTTCCACAGCCACCGAGGCACACCCACCCTCATCAACAGCCCAATTGAGCTATTTAGGCCCAACCAACCTTAAATTCCCTCTATGAATCTAGACGAACAAAAATGAAGAATACCCCAATGCCAGCTACCAATCCAATCAAGAACCTCATCAGAACAAAAGAAGAAAAAAAAAAAGAAGAAAAAGAAACAAACTCCAAAAATCGTAAAACCCTAGCTACCAATCAATTCTATAAAAAAAAGTGAAACTTTTTGCCCAAAACATACAATCCAAGCTACAAATCCAATCCAGTCTCCTTTTATCAGATAAAATTCCAAAGAGTTTTAGGTGTTTGTTAAAACAAGTAATATAGGGTTGTGATATAATAAATCAAACATGTGGGGTCTAACTCTAATTATGCCAAACCTCAAGGGGTCTAAATGAAATGTTCCATATAATTACAGTCAAATTTCAATTAAACTACCTAATTGTTTACTTCTTCTTTTTTTGTCATTTGTAAATTTAGATATACATATCCTAAGTCATGTGTACCAACAGGTTTTGGGAGGCATACTTCGTTCAAAAAACAGTACTGATGAATGGTTGCCAATTCAAGAAAGTAAAATATGGGCATTACCAGAAGGCGAGGATAGAATCATGTCTATTTTGAGGTTGAGTTTTGATAATTTGAAATCAGCACCTTTAAAACATTGTTTTGCATATTGCTCAATATTTATGAAAGATTTTGAAATTGAAAGGGAGAAGTTGGTCCAACTTTGGATGGCTGAAGGATTTCTCCACTCTTCAAGTAATCAAGAGATGGAAGATATAGGGAATGAATATTTTAATATTCTATTGCAAAACTCCTTTTTTCAAGATGTTGCAATGGATGAAGATGGAGTTGTGTTCACATGCAAGATGCACGATCTTGTGCATGATCTTGCAGAACTAGTGTCAAAATCTGTTGGGAAATTGCGGTCCCTATTTTCAAATGGTGAAGGCCTTAGCAATAGCTTGTCAAGTTTTAATGCTTTACATGTGTTGAATTTATACGATGCTAAAATTGTGGAGTTGCCAAGTTCAATTGGCAGGTTGAAACACTTAAGGTATTTGGATGTTTCTAGAACAGAAATCAAAGAACTTCCAAAATCTATTGGCAAGCTTTACAATCTGCAGACATTAAGAATGTGTGGTACGTGGTATCTTAAAAGGTTTCCAAAGGAAATGGAAAATTTGATCAACTTGAGGCATGTTTACTTGGACAAGAATAAGGAAGTTCCATTTGGGATGAGACGATTGACTCATCTGCAAACAATATCACCTTCCTTTAATTTGGATAAGGAAAGGAATCATGGAATTGACGAGCTGGGTGGCTTAAACCAATTAAAAGGTAAACTAACTATCTCATCTTTGGAACATGTGAAAGACAAAGACGAAGCGAAGAAATCAAATTTAGCAGGGAAAGCAAATATACGAAAGTTGACATTAAAGTGGACGAAGTCCAAGCGGAGGAAGTCCAGGCAGAGAAACGACAAGGTGAGTGATGTTGATGTACTAGAAGGCCTCCAACCGAACCCTAAGCTAGAAATCTTAAAGATTGAAAACTTCATGGGTGGTAAATTAGCATCATGGATGATGAGTCTACTCAATTTGAAAAAGATCCGTTTATCCTACTGCAGGGAATGTGAAGAAGTCCCTCCACTCGGCCAATTGCTAAATCTTAGGCATGTTAAATTTGAAGGTATGTATAAGCTTAAATGTGTGGAAGTCCCTCCATCATTGAAAACGTTAGTTTTTGATGATTGTCCAGCTCTAATTGAATGGAAGGAAGTGGATGTGATTACGCCAGCAGCGGTGTTTCCCTGCCTTGAGGAGTTGACTCTTTTTTATTGCAGGCAATTGAGAAATGCTCCAAGTCGTTTTCCATTTCTCCAGAAGTTGAAGATACATAATATTGACCAGGTCATGGCAATAGAAAATATATGCAGTCAACTAACCACTCTCACTCACCTCGAAATTCGTGGAGCCACAGAGCTTACTCGTCTGCCAGTAGGGATGCTGGAAAACAACCACAATCTTCGGGTGCTGCATATTGACGATTGCAATAAGCTTAGCCGTTTACCTGATGAGCTACACACACTCCGTCTTCTTGAGGAGATGACTCTAGAGAATTGTCCTAGTCTAGAGTTCATTCGAATTACCACCCAGAGCCAGAGCATGCCATGTCTCAGGAAATTGAAGATTCGGAGTTGTGAGAAATTATCAAGCTGGCCGAGTGGGTTGGAATATTGCACCTCTCTTCAGGAATTGCATATTCAAAATTGTCAAAATTTGAGGCATTTACCGGTTGATGGGCTACAGACCCTCGTCTCTCTTGAGGAGTTGACTTTAACTAGTTGTCCTAGTCTAGAGTTCATTCCAATTACCACCCAGAGCCAGGGCATGCCATGTCTCCGCATATTGAAGATTGAATATTGTAAGAAATTATCAAGCTGGCCGAGTGGGTTGGAATATTGCACCTCTCTTCAGGGCTTGGTTATTCGAAATTGTCAAAATTTGAGGCATTTACCGGTTGATGGGCTACAGGCCCTCATCTCTCTTGAGGGGCTCTGCATAATGAATTGCACTAATCTAGAAGCTATTCCCCGTTTAGACAACCTCACATCCCTCCGTTTATTGTCTATTTGTGGTTGTGATGGACTCACAAGTCTACCGAGGGGGCTACAATCCTGCACATCTCTTAGGTACTTGACAATCACGGAATGCCCCAATTTGATCTCTCTGGCAGATGTCGATGATATATCCAGATTGCAGTCTCTTTCCAAATTACAAATATTTGATTGTCGGAAATTAAAATATTTGCCAACGGGACTACGCTCTCTGACGTGTTTGGAATGTATGACAATCGGTAAGTTTTGGGAAGAGCTCGATTCTTTCCCTGATTTTGAGCTTCCATCACAAATCCGATTGTTAGAAATCAAAGGGTGGCCTAAGCTCAAGTCTCTGCCTCAACAAACTCAACACTTGACTACTTGTTTAGAAGATTTGATAATAGATTCTTTCGACAGCATGGAGGCTCTTCCAGAGTGGTTGGGTAACCTTACATCTCTTATCTACCTGGATATTAAGGATTGTAAGAATCTGATGTATCTGCCTACCGTTGAAGTTATGCAACGCCTCACCAAATTAGACAAGCTACTTATTAATGGATGTCCCCTTCTGGAGGAAAGATGTGCCAAGGAGAGCGGCCCGGAATGGCATAAGATTTCTCACATCCGAGATGTAACAGGTAATTAATACTCTGATAAAATCAAATAATTAATTAGTTGTTTGTTCAATTCCCTTCTCTCACTTTTCTTTTTCCGGGTTTAACTACCACAGTTGACGGAGTTTGGATGTAAAGAATCGGAATTTTCAAGTGATGATTCGACTCACTCAAAGCCTCACCAAACTGGCACAGTACTCAACTGTTCATGTTTTTCATGAATGTGCCTTCGGGAAGTAGCTGCAACTTTCACATTGAAGCACAAAGTGAGCCTCTTCTTAATGTTTTTGCAGAGCTTTATACTTCCTATGTTGCTTTACTCATGGCATCTGTCATCATTTCATCAATTGGTATAATTTGCCTACTTTCAGAAGGCTTTTACTCGAATCAGAAGAACAAGTGCTGAGAAACATTAGGTGAAAACTTTTTCCATCCAGGTACTTCTGTTTCCCATTTGCTAAAAATCATTTTCATATTGAATTATCCGAATATATATTGCACAGGGGTTTAGCTTAGTTGTTTCACTGATGGCATCTAATATTATTTCAATTTGCCACAGTTTGTTGGTTTTCAGAAGGATCTTACTCAATTGGAAGAACAAGTGATGCGCAAAAGGTGCAAACTTAGTGCAGGTACTTCAGTTCAGTTCCCATTCCCCTGCATCACTATTTATTCATTTTTTTTGGAGATAAATGCCTGGAAGGAAAAAAGGTAACTGTATTTGATGAGAATTACGGTAATCATTATATTATACATTCCCATCTAATCATAACATCACTTTACTAGCATGGAGAATACAATTATTCTTAGAAATCATTTTCCTATTTATATATATACATCTCCCTAAATTAATTTCATTACACTTTCTATCAATAAAGTACCTGCTCTGTATAAATATTTGTTTGACTGCATTTAGAGTCATGCGTAGCGACTAACTGGAAAAGTTTCCACCAACAATTAGATATGTTATCAGTGATATCAAACCTTAACAGTTGCATACCTACTGTCATCACTTGAAACTCTTTCATTTTCTTCCCTTTTTGTCATCTTCTTTTGCCGTTCGACTGCAATTAAGTTTTCATACATATATATATATATATATATTTTTTTTTCAAAGCTTCAATTACCGTGGTCTCTTTATGTGGAAACTTACAGAGAAAGTACTACCATTTGAAATTTTCAAACACCAGTTACAGTTTCCAGTTTAATTTATTTTCTGTTTTGCTAAAATGAATCAGTGAACAAGTTCTAGATCATATAACATACATTTGAATTCTCAGACTTAAATGAATCAATGCTATAAACTTGGATTTTTTTAACACAGGAGGGGTACAATTGTTAATCCCATATTAATTCATTATTCTAGGATTCTACTTGTTAATTAAATCTAGGTTCATATTGGTGTTCAATTTTCTGGTGCTGCCAATCTTATATTAGCGTAGTTTCTTTCAAGTGTAAACGCCACTTCTCTGTTCTTGGCACTCTATAAAGTAACCAAGAGAAGTGTTTGGCGCCAGAAAATTATTCCTGTTGTTTCAATAAGAATTCTTATTGGATAGTATTCCATTTTTTTCAATAAGAATTGGTTGTAAATTGTTTGCTTCATCTATTAATCTGCAACATTTGTTATATGCTTCCATCTTACCACTGGATGCATTTGGCACCTCTCTTTACTCACTTTGTAACCATTGTGTGAAGAATCCGAGTTATTATGAGATAACCTACATGCAGTAATGTCTCTTCAGAATTTGATGATACTCTTTTGCAGATTTGGGGCTAACATCCATTTAAAGTGTAAACAGTCCTTAGAAGTTGTTTATAAAAATTTGATGAACTGGAGGGTTTACTGGAGTGTTGAGGGAACCTTGAAGCTTTCAGTGAACTATCTATTTGTATATGTGAGAATCTGAAGAATCTACCAGCAGTGGAAGCTCTGAAAATTTCCCCAGAATGAAAAGATGCACTGAGGAGAGCCAGAGTCATGTGTACGTTTCTTTCTCAAATCAGAATTTATGATTTGCTTTCTTGTCCTCTCTCACTTTCATCTGTTGTTAATTAACTTATTGGCCAATAAGTTTGTTGTCTACTGCAACACAAAGAAGAAGTTGAGGAAAAAAAAATTAGTTTACTATAAATTGAAGGAACATATTCAACTCATCAGTAGTTTGTTTGGTTTTAATTGCTTCGTTGAAGGAACTATAAATACAACATTGTGTTTTCACAATCTTTGTGGAATAACACTTAAGATTGTTGAGGAAAATTAGGTTTGTTAGTCTGGAAGACAAACTAATACATAGAGAACAGGCAAGACCAGTTCAACTCTTGCATGATTTTGTTCCAATTTTTTGGATCTGCAAACAGAAGCTTTTAGTCCTTAGTTTTATAAAATGGCCTTGTTTTTGTTGCTGGTGTTTATGTGGTCATGATGTCATTGCAACATCTGGTGTAATCCTCTGTTTCATATTTTAATTTTTCTTTCTTTTCCAGGCAAGGAGATACATGGCATAATGCAGCCAATGGTGTTTTTCATAATGCAGGTTTCAGCTATATAAATGGCATATCAGTTGTTGACGGTGATTAACTTTTTTACCTTGAGTATCTTATAGTACACTAAAATAATAATAATCATGATACATGAGTTGATTTATTTTTTTTCCTTTTTCCCGTTTCTACAGTTAAGGTCCTCTGTTATTTGATAGTGTGTCATTTTTACTTATGCTGTTGCAAGAATCAGGTAAAGGAGTCTTTAGTTATAAGCTGTTTACCATCATTTTAAGGTTGAAGGTAATTTTGAACATTTCTTGCTAAGTTTATCTTGGTGTTATTATTGACCAGGCAGAGTCGAGATTGAAGAAGAAACTCATGCATGCAATGTGCGTGTGATCTAGAACTTATTGTTTTGGACAATATGGTAAGCTACTATTCCTTTAGTTTGTTTTCTTGACACGTAATATAAGTAGAGTTATATTCTTATTTATGAGATAACCTACACACAATCATGTCTCTTCAGGATTTGATGATAATGTTTTGCAGATTTGGGGCTAGCATCCATTTGAAGTGTAAACAGTCCTTACGAGTGAACTCAACTAAAATTTAGAGCAACCTGTGCAAAACACAAAAGTGAACATAACCGTGACAGTCTCATTTTAATGGAAGTGCGATTTCGAGGTTGCTATTGTGAAACAACAGAAGAGAAATACATGTACGGAAAGACATCGGGAGAGAGCTGCGGGCATCACAATGGACGAACATTGGATATTAATCATACTAACAACAATAGCCCTTTGTGAAAATGGGAGAATGCATGAGGAATACCATGTGATACTACTCACTGTACAAGACAAAACATAAAACCACAAATCACATTCCAGCAGCAGATTAAGAGACTTGCTTCAGAGCATTGGCAATCTCATTAGCGTTTGCTTGCCCACTTACACAGGTGACCAACAAGGGGCTCTCTGGTGGAACAATGCCATCTCTTAGATAGCTTCCTGATGTTTTTAGCAGCTCTTCTGAACCCTTTGCCACCACCTCTTTCATGATTATGGTCTTAGCAGCTGTTTCCTTTTGATTCCAAAGAATAATGTTTTTCACTTTGGTATCAGTCAATTGGCAGTGGGCAGTGATGTTGAATCAATTTTGTTAAGCAGGTTCAAACTTTGGTAATTGATTCTTAGCTGACTAATGATGCTTCCTTTTCTGATGTTACACCAATGTTACACCAAAACTGCCGAGACCCTCTTCTTCCTCTCATCCATTAACGGTAAATGGAAGAACAGTGGAACCTTGCCAAACTTCCACCCCGCATGTTTCAGATAGGCTGGGAGCCGCAAATAATGTTAAGGTGGACAATAAGTACCTCAAGAAAGGGCATTATTGAAGCTCCGTCATTTGCTGAGAAGCTCATTCTAATTGAGCATTTAAGAGAGAACTAGCCACAATTTTGATATGTAACGTAGAACTCTTATTTACAAGAAATGTACGACAGAAGGAAAGTGAAAGTAGTTGCATTCATTCGCTGGCCTCCCGAAATTGTTCACCGCTCTGTGTCTACAAATTTGCTGTCGTTTAATTTCCAAGTCTGGCACACTTTGCGCATGATACTCAACTTTTTTACTTCTTTCTATCCTTGAGACAAGTGCGTATTAGATTTATTTTCCTATGTTTTCATTTTTGGATTATTAGTAGTTACTGAGTTTTACTTTTATGTCTCCTCCAAGATACAAGATTGATGAGTTTTCCGTGTGGGAAGAGGGAACCTTAGCAGAGGGAGAATTTTTTTATATGTTCCGGGTACACTACGTGGTTATACCATCCAATACACATAGGATATGTGGAATTATTCTCCAACTAACCACATTGCTTTTTATGATTTGTGGCTAGCTACATTGGAAATATTTCACATGTCTTATGTCAATTGGATGGTGCACCAGCCACGTAATTTACCCGGAACACTCATTAAAGGAGACATGATGAGAGAGGGTTAGTGATTGATGGTGTGCCAACAAAAGAATGGGGAGTTTAAGCAAGCAAAGTATAATTAGATGAGTGCATAAAGTGAAGTCTTATTAGTGAGTGTTCCACTTTAATGTGTTTTCACAAGGTTCTCTATTTTATTTAATTAGATTTTCTTTTGGGTGAACCTTCTCCGATAATAAATAATGTACACTAGAAAATCAATACAAATAATTCCGTTGCATATTGCTGCTCAAAGTAGATATAGAGATATTGCAAAAAAATTGTTAGTGAATAATTAATGCATTATATTATAGAGTAGAAGAATAAGGTAAGATTAAAAAAGATACAGTACCACTTTTTTTTAAAATAAAAATAAAATTTGTAGATAGATTGTATAGCTTTGGATGTAACAATTATTAGAGATATGCTAAAATGATAAATGATTCCCGATAATCGATGTATTTTCTATGCCCCAAAAATTAAAAATAAATTTCATAATGTCAAAATAAGATTTTCGCAGCCTTAAGGCTTAGAGAATGTCACAAGGAGTTTCTAACTGGTGTCCTTCGACAACAACTTCACATTTCATTTCAACTATATTTGTATTTATCTTTAATTTGAGTATATGATAACGTCTACTTCATGTGTAATAATAGCCTTGATCGAAGCATGATAAGTCTCTCATTTTTCTCTTCCTTTTCAGCCACCAATTGTTGACCATGCATACATATCCTATACTACTTTTTATACATGCGTAATAGGTGCAGGTACTTTAGTTTAGTTCAGTTTCCTTTCCCCTCATGGTATTTAATGAAATTTACATTAATTATCATCATATCATTATAGCTTGTAAATTATTCTATATTAATTCATTATTCTACATAAGGATCTATTTGTAAATTAAATCTAGGTTCATATTGGTGTACAATTTTCTGATGATGCCAATCTTATATTAGCTTGGGGGAAGGGAAAGTACAAGTCCAAAATAAGAGGTGCTTCTAATTCCATGAATGGCAAATTCTTTGCTTCTTGGGTATTTACATCGTGTCACTGCAACATCTGTTATATTATGTTTCACAATGCAGGGTTTCAGCTTTATATATGGCATATCATTTATTTAATTAATTTTTTTTTTTTTTTTTTTTTTTTGCGAGAGCATAGCAGTTGTTGATCTATTGTTCTTTTTCTTGTTTCTACAATTAAGGGACTCTTGCACGGTTCATATCAAACAGACTTTGATATTAAATATGAATTATGAATTCAATTTCGTTGAATTGTCGGCAGATGTGTGGTGTTTGCTGTAATAAAGTTTAGGTAGGGGTGTGTGTGTGGGTCCTTGCGTTTGTGGACGACGAGGAGCCCCGTCACTTAGCTGTCGTCTAGCACTTATTACTATTTTTCAATTTCATCAATAATAATGTGGATATAAAAACACCGCATCTGACTTTTCATAAGACGTGGCTATGATGCAAATCATTACTTGCAATTTCTTTTGAAGATTTTCAATATAAGACATAGTTTAACTAGAGGGAGGAATTTTTTTTTTTATATTTAAAAAAAAAAAATGAGAAGGTGAGTTTTCAATACGTATTATTAAGATGTCATAAGAATTCGGACTTGAAAACACTAATTTGTAAATCAAAATCATTTTCTACTAAGTTAGAACTCGTTCACATTTGTTACCTTTCTTTGGTTAAGCTGATTTTGTTGTTGTCAATAAACAGTTTTTAGATTCCAATAAACAAAAAGCCAAAGCTCCTTGAGAATTTATCAAATGTCAGTTTTTGTAAAATATTTCAAATATAGCAAAAAAAAACTCACCTAAATAGATACAAATGCCCTCAAATTTAAAACCCACATAAACCTAAGAAAAAAAGCCTTATTAGATTGGGAATCTTTGTACATACGTTTGCAGACGTATTGTTGCCCTAGTCAAACAATGAGTGCAGTTCTTCCTTGATTCTTCATTCAGTTTCTTCTTCATCTATATATATAAAGCAAAAGGCAGAGAATGATGAAATATTCAAAATACCAGAAAATGCCCTTTGTTAATCCAAACATTAAGAATTAAAATTATTAATTAAATGAGGATAATATGGTAAATTCACACATTTTCATATTTTAAAAAATTAAAATTCAAAGAAAAATCAGATAATGAATCCTATTTTTATGGAACACAACTACCAATTATCCTTTTTAATTCTAAAATATTTTTTTTATATATAAAAAAAGCCTTTTGCAGGCAGAAGCACGTGTAGAGAGGCTAGTACTATATTATATTACATATAGGGTAGACATCCAACAACAATTTTTTTTTTGGGTGAATTAAACAGAAAATTGTATACAGTGAATCTGAATTGTGAATCATAAGAAACATAAGCCAGACTTTTTCCATTCACATCAAGATAAAAGTTTTCTCTGTCTGTAGATTACTGCACTTTAAACTTCCTTGCCTAACTTCTATGGTTTTTACTTCCCTTTTATATTTAATTTGCATTTTAGGTATTAATATGAAGTTTTAATTACAATTATGGCAATTAATGAAATGCTTGGAATACATTATAAATAAAATATGAAGTCTGATGGCAACGATGTAAAAACATAAGAATATTATGACTTCTTATATCTTACGGGTCATTTAAGTTTAAAATTGGGTTTTACACATAGATTCATAGAATAGTTGGTATATGTCTAGGAAATAAAAATTGTAGGGGCCTATATTGGACAAACCCTAAGTTTTATTAAGAAACCACAAAAAGGCACAACAATACAACAAAAAGTAAAATCCAACCAAGCTCAACAACAAGGATATAATTTTTTAGTGGAAAATGTTAGGAACATTGACTTATATCATGATTTGATTTTTCTTTGGCCTACAAATCAATTCTTTTATGTGAAAAATTCTTTTGACTTTGTCACTCAAATTGTACAAATATGGTTGTGTGGCTTTTAAAAGGCAACGTGACGTGTGGGATGGGCTGCCAATTTTAAAACTTATAAAAAATTCGGTATAAGTCCAAAATCGAAAATAGAATTTGGATGTCATCCTCGTAGTTGTTGTTGTTAATACAAGTCCTTTGACTTTTGTGCCATGTATGATTACATTCCTTTTTTATTTTTTGATATTTACATATTATTTTTTTTTCATTTTAAAATTACTTAATTATTCCCATCATGCCCCTAAAAATTAAATAAGGTAATTAACTTTTATGATAATAATTATGATATTGTCTACCCTAAACCAATTCGGACTCTCTCACAGCCACAATTGATCAATGCATAATTCTGTATCTTTTGGTAGCACTCTACCCTATTGTTTGCTTATGTTTTTAAGTAAAACTTGTGCTTTTAACCTCTTTTGTGTTTGTCATTCAGTTCATTGAGCTCTAGGTAATACTTGAGGCAATTGGAGTAAAATGGTGAAAACAATGTGTAAAAACGGAAGACTGAGTTACAAATTCATTTCGGACTTATCTTCTTCGTCCGAACTCGGATTGGCCCAAGTAACATGTGGATCGAAAGATAAGAGTCTGAACTTGAGGATGGGCTGCTCACATACATGAATTGAGTAAGAGAAGTCCAATCCGTCGGCCCATCAAAGTACATGTCATGCTGACTTACAGATGAGCTCATTGCTTGCTTGGTCATGCTTAGCTAAGGGATGAGGTGTGGTTTCTGGTGGGAATTGTTGGTGAGCAGCCAAGAAACTAATATCTAATTGCAATGGCTGATGGTGGAGGCTTAATTCAATTCAGATTTCTCTTCTCACTCTCCCTATAAATACCACATCCATCCCATTCCAAAACACACAACATCTGAGCATTCAGCTTCCTCTAGTCCTCTTCCCAGCAACCTCTCCATCCTTCACATCCCCATCACCTCCCAAACACAATTCCTCTAGCCCAATTCCCAGAAACCACTCCATCCTTCACATCCCCATCATCTCATTCCATTCAGCCACTACAATTCACTCTAGCCAACCTCTAACACTTCCATCCTTCCCCAAACACTCCATTCTGCCCAAAATCATCAAAATAGCTCCAGAAAACCTCCCTTCCAATTCTCTACGAATTTCCTCTTCCTCTACCATCACCACTCACCCAAACTCATCCCAACTCACTTCATCCACTACACTCATACACACATTCAGATTCACATCATTCTTCACCTCTGGCTGCAAGTATACATGGTGGAAGCTGTGAGGAGTTCTTCAACCTCATAATTTGATCTTCACGGGTTTTTCTTACCTTCTCCATGTTTACTTTGATTCAATTGTATTCTCCATTAATGATGTGTAACTAATTACCATAACTAGGGTTTCAATGTAGCCTGTCAAGACAATTTCATGTTTTCAAGTTACAAGTTGACAATCACCTAAATTGATTACAATTCTGGAGTTCGTGTTATGTATGATTATCCATATGATGTTTGGTTTTAATCAAGTACTCAGAAACACAACCTAGCTATGATGTTTAGTCTAAGCTATGAATCTGAATCCATTAAGCTTGAGTACCAACACTATAGAATCAAGTAAACATTTAAACATGATGTTTGTCCTAAATGCATTACTCACTCATTCACTAATCAGTTCAAGAGTCATATGATGTTTATGTAAACTTGAACTAGATAATCAACATGCAAGTGTTAATAGTGGCCAGTTATTTAAACATGCATAAAGATTCAATAAGAACAAGTGAATGAGACCAGAATTTAGAAGTAATCAACAAAGGATAACATTAACTTGAAAACATGAAATTGTCTTGACAGGCTACATTGAAACCCTAGTTATGGTAATTAGTTACACATCATTAATGGAGAATACAATTGAATCAAAGTAAACATGGAGAAGGTAAGAAAAACCCGTGAAGATCAAATTATGAGGTTGAAGAACTCCTCACAGCTTCCACCATGTATACTTGCAGCCAGAGGTGAAGAATGATGTGAATCTGAATGTGTGTATGAGTGTAGTGGATGAAGTGAGTTGGGATGAGTTTGGGTGAGTGGTGATGGTAGAGGAAGAGGAAATTCGTAGAGAATTGGAAGGGAGGTTTTCTGGAGCTATTTTGATGATTTTGGGCAGAATGGAGTGTTTGGGGAAGGATGGAAGTGTTAGAGGTTGGCTAGAGTGAATTGTAGTGGCTGAATGGAATGAGATGATGGGGATGTGAAGGATGGAGTGGTTTCTGGGAATTGGGCTAGAGGAATTGTGTTTGGGAGGTGATGGGGATGTGAAGGATGGAGAGGTTGCTGGGAAGAGGACTAGAGGAAGCTGAATGCTCAGATGTTGTGTGTTTTGGAATGGGATGGATGTGGTATTTATAGGGAGAGTGAGAAGAGAAATCTGAATTGAATTAAGCCTCCACCATCAGCCATTGCAATTAGATATTAGTTTCTTGGCTGCTCACCAACAATTCCCACCAGAAACCACACCTCATCCCTTAGCTAAGCATGACCAAGCAAGCAATGAGCTCATCTGTAAGTCAGCATGACATGTACTTTGATGGGCCGACGGATTGGACTTCTCTTACTCAATTCATGTATGTGAGCAGCCCATCCTCAAGTTCAGACTCTTATCTTTCGATCCACATGTTACTTGGGCCAATCCGAGTTCGGACGAAGAAGATAAGTCCGAAATGAATTTGTAACTCAGTCTTCCGTTTTTACACATTGTTTTCACCATTTTACTCCAATTGCCTCAAGTATTACCTAGAGCTCAATGAACTGAATGACAAACACAAAAGAGGTTAAAAGCACAAGTTTTACTTAAAAACATAAGCAAACAATAGGGTAGAGTGCTACCAAAAGATACAGAATTATGCATTGATCAATACCCCAAACCTATATTTTGCTGGTCCTCAAGCAAAAGTAAGACTTAACATCATAAAACAATACACACAACTACAACAACAACAACAAAAACTGACTACACCATTTTCGTAGGTAACACGATTGCATTGAGCATATGCAACAAGCCTTTAAACCTCTAGGTGTCCCTAGTAGGAGGAGTTGTGTCTCCTGAGGGTTTACAGTGATGATGCCCACAAACATCTATAAATTCTGCAAGACAACTAATTGTTAAAGAATCACTTTTGACAACTAAGGAAAACCAATGAATGCACAATCACACTTTCAATTTTAATGGTATGCCACTTCAGATCCTTACACCAAGGTGTATAGTGTATTACCACTGCAAAAAGAATTCCAGCATTAAAGTTACCCTACTCAAATACTTAGATAGAAATCGCCTCAACTCTAGGTCTCACGGGTATCACTCAAATTTTCACAAAGAACCTAGGGTTTAGCTTCTCAACAAGCATATGTGAATGACGTTATGTAAAGGGAAACAAGATTTTCACATATGAGATAATCATAAAACAAAAGCACGATTTCTGGAAATAAGATCTCATGAAAGGAAACCAAATGCTAAGAACAAAGAAGAATACATTGCATACCAGCACCCATGAACCGGATTTCCCCAATGATCAGTTAGGTCTTAAAGCTTGTAATGTCAGGCTAGGGCAGGGGTTATGAAAAGAAGGGACATGGAAATCAAGAACTTAAGAACATGCCAAGAGTGCTCCTTCTTGCTGATGTTGAAGATGTTTTGTGAATCTTCAAGGCAATGCCTTGTGCTTCTTTGAACTGAATTTGATCTTTGATCAAGAACACCATAATTTTTTTTTCTTTTTGTATATACAACTATTTTTCAGAATTTGTCAATCTCTTGCTTTTCTCTTTCAATTGCATTAGCCCACTGATTCACTATATTTGATAGGTAGGCGCATCCTTGCTTCTTCATTTTGTTGGATCTTGACATGTTCTCCAGTTATAAGGTACGGCTAAACAGGGGATGGTATCTTAGATTAAGATACAAGGTAGGAGTAATGTGGGTGATGAAAGAAAGGCTTAAGTGTTTGGATGCAAAATTGGTAAAGGAAGCACACAACAGGGAAGGATATCAAAGCCTTTTAGTGACTCAAACACACATAGCCTACATCATATCAATGGGTAAATCCTTTCCACAAATGTTAGCAAGCAACATAGTCTCTGCAAAAGATCAATTAGTTCTTAGTATTCGATGAATATAATGAGATCATGATAAAAGGAATCTGGGAAGTTGTAAGAGTAGAAACAAATAAACCCTCTCAAAGAACGGAATAAGCTCAAATTAGCTCACAAGGGTAGTCTCCACTATTCTTCTAAAGATATATGAGTATGGCACCTTGCGAACTGAAATTCCAATTGCATGACAATGTGTACGGCAGAATTCTGATGCAAATACTTCCATGGCAACACATCAACAAAGAATTAGTGACAATGACATTTCATATGCATCTCCATTAGTAAGCAAAAGAAATCCTTCACCAAGACTCATAAAATTCAACAGACATTCTTAAAATAAAAAAATAAAAAAAAACGACACCGAACGAAAATTGGAAACACAAATCAAAAGAACAAAAATTGAAAACCTCCCCCCCAGACCTGAATTGAACATTGCCCCCAATGTGAAAGCATAGAAGAAAACAGAAAACAGGGATTAAGGGTAACCTGGCACTGCACGGTTCATCCGTCAAACATAGCATTTCTCAAAATGCTATCGATGGCTGAGCTCACCCATGGCTCTTCTTCTGACTCACTTTCCGAAGGGTCTGAAACAGAAGAATCATATAGGGCTCCATCTATTATCAACTCATCCATCTGTTCCACGATGTCTCGGAGCCTTGTGGTCATGTACACTAATTGGAAATGAAACTCGTCAAGCATACTTAAGTAAATGCCAAACTCGTCTCGGATGTTACCTGTACAATACATGTGACTGCTTATCACCACAGTTCTTGCCACAAACCTCCTGTCTAGCAGATATTCCCTCCAAGTATCTAGACAACGTGCCAGTGCTGCAAGCTGCATCTCTTCCAATCCACAATTCAGATTCCAATTTGGAATCATGTCTTCAATTTCCTCTATCACCCTACCTCTTTGAAGCAGAAAGGCATCTATGGTAACTGCTGAGGGATCCATGGCAAACACTACCACGAGCACCTCAATCACCTCAAACACCCGTTGTACAATGGTATCCTTACCCAAAGGATCTTCTGGTGGGATAGCTGGCAGTGAGTTCAACAAAACCATTGGGCTAGGCACCTTCACCATGCTCAATTCGGACTCCTCCTGCTTGAGCTTTCCACCGACGGCCTTCTGGAGTTTCTCCATTGACGAGATCTACAATAAGCAACAAATTGGAGAAGGTTTGGTTCGGGAGGAAGAAGAGTTGAGATGTTCAGGGGTTAGAGGAAGCGGCTAGGTTTTACATAGAAAAGAAACACAGCCAGGGGATATACACGAATAAGAAAAAGAAAGAAAAAAAAAAAAATAATAATAATTTAAAAATACACGAATATACAAGTGACTCACGGATTACCAATTAAGAATCTCAGAAAACACAGCCAGGGGATCCGGGAAGTTTGGAGAGGTCACAATGGTCCTGCTTAAAACCCAAAACTTCTTAGACACCCAAGGTGTCGCCTATAGAACTCCTAGACACTGTATTTAACAGAGGTGCTCATTGGGGTTACCAGAAGTCAACTCATATGAAAAATCTCTTCTTTTTTTTTTTTTTTTTTTTTTTTTTTAAAGTCATGCAAGACATTGAACAAAATTATACTAAGCAAAACAAAGCTCACACAACTTAGCTCTAACACAAAACACAAAAGTGTCAAACCCTACCCCCAAACTTAAATGGAGCATTGTTCTCAATGTTTCATGGGACCTTTTCCTTCCTCTTTGGGTTATACTTACATTCTTGTTGCTGTAGATTATGTTTCCAAATGGGTGGAGGCGTTGGCTACAAGGACTAATGATCACAAGGTTGTCCTAAAATTCCTGAGAGATATGATTTTCACTAGGTTTGGAACTCCCAGAGCTATCATTAGTGATGGTGGCAGCCACTTCTGCAATAAACCATTTGAAGCCTTAATGAAAAAGTACAATATCACACACAGAGTGGCGACTCCATATCATCCTCAAACATCCGGACAAGTCGAGATCAGCAATAGAGAGATCAAGAACATTTTGGAGAAAACTGTCAGTCCGACTAGAAAAGATTGGGCGTTGCGACTCAATGATGCACTTTGGGCATATAGGACAGCGTATAAGACTCCCATTGGGATGAGCCCGTACAGACTCGTGTTTGGGAAAGCTTGTCACTTGCCGATGGAGCTTGAGCACAGAGCATATTGGGCAATTAAGAAGTTCAATTTTGATCTCAAGGAAGCTGGGAATGTCAGAAAGTTGCAGATCAATGAATTGGAGGAGCTAAGGAATGAAGCTTATGAGAATGCCAAAATCTACAAGGAAAGGACCAAACGTTATCATGACAAGGCCATTCTCAGGAAAGAATTCAAGCCAGGTATGAAAGTTTTGTTGTATGACTCACGTTTGCGTCTCTTTCCAGGTAAATTGAGATCTAGATGGCTTGGCCCGTTCAAGGTGCTTCAAGTTTTTCCTCATGGAGCTGTTGAGATTGAAAACGTAAGGAACGGGACAGTTTTCAAGGTGAACGGGCAGCGGTTGAAACAATACTTGGATGACACACTGGAAACACAAGTTGTGGACTCCCTTGAGTTCACCACACCCTAACTTTGTCAATACCAGGTTATGTTGTTTTTATTTTTAGAGTAATTTTCTTTTTGTGTCTTTTAGGTCTAGTTTGGTTATTGCAGTGCATTTCCTTCTTTTAAACATTGAGAACAATGCTCCATTTAAGTTTGGGGGTAGGGTTTGACACTTTTGTGTTTTGTGTTAGAGCTAAGTTGTGTGAGCTTTGTTTTGCTTAGTATAATTTTGTTCAATGTCTTGCATGCCTTTAAAAAAAAAAAAAAAAAAAAAAAAAAGAAGAGATTTTTCATATGAGTTGACTTCTGGTAACCCCAATGAGCACCTCTGTTAAATACAGTGTCTAGGAGTTCTATAGGCGACACCTTGGGTGTCTAAGAAGTTTTGGGTTTTAAGCAGGACCATTGTGACCTCTCCAAACTTCCCGGATCCCCTGGCTGTGTTTTCTGAGATTCTTAATTGGTAATCCGTGAGTCACTTGTATATTCGTGTATTTTTAAATTATTATTATTATTATTATTTTTTTCTTTCTTTTTCTTATTCGTGTATATCCCCTGGCTGTGTTTCTTTTCTATGTAAAACCTAGCCGCTTCCTCTAACCCCTGAACATCTCAACTCTTCTTCCTCCCGAACCAAACCTTCTCCAATTTGTTGCTTATTGTAGATCTCGTCAATGGAGAAACTCCAGAAGGCCGTCGGTGGAAAGCTCAAGCAGGAGGAGTCCGAATTGAGCATGGTGAAGGTGCCTAGCCCAATGGTTTTGTTGAACTCACTGCCAGCTATCCCACCAGAAGATCCTTTGGGTAAGGATACCATTGTACAACGGGTGTTTGAGGTGATTGAGGTGCTCGTGGTAGTGTTTGCCATGGATCCCTCAGCAGTTACCATAGATGCCTTTCTGCTTCAAAGAGGTAGGGTGATAGAGGAAATTGAAGACATGATTCCAAATTGGAATCTGAATTGTGGATTGGAAGAGATGCAGCTTGCAGCACTGGCACGTTGTCTAGATACTTGGAGGGAATATCTGCTAGACAGGAGGTTTGTGGCAAGAACTGTGGTGATAAGCAGTCACATGTATTATACAGGTAACATCCGAGACGAGTTTGGCATTTACTTAAGTATGCTTGACGAGTTTCATTTCCAATTAGTGTACATGACCACAAGGCTCCGAGACATCGTGGAACAGATGGATGAGTTGATAATAGATGGAGCCCTATATGATTCTTCTGTTTCAGACCCTTCGGAAAGTGAGTCAGAAGAAGAGCCATGGGTGAGCTCAGCCATCGATAGCATTTTGAGAAATGCTATGTTTGACGGATGAACCGTGCAGTGCCAGGTTACCCTTAATCCCTGTTTTCTGTTTTCTTCTATGCTTTCACATTGGGGGCAATGTTCAATTCAGGTCTGGGGGGGAGGTTTTCAATTTTTGTTCTTTTGATTTGTGTTTCCATTTTTCGTTCGGTGTCGTTTTTTTTTAATTTTTTTATTTTAAGAATGTCTGTTGAATTTTATGAGTCTTGGTGAAGGATTTCTTTTGCTTACTAATGGAGATGCATATGAAATGTCATTGTCACTAATTCTTTGTTGATGTGTTGCCATGGAAGTATTTGCATCAGAATTCTGCCGTACACATTGTCATGCAATTGGAATTTCAGTTCGCAAGGTGCCATACTCATATATCTTTAGAAGAATAGTGGAGACTACCCTTGTGAGCTAATTTGAGCTTATTCCGTTCTTTGAGAGGGTTTATTTGTTTCTACTCTTACAACTTCCCAGATTCCTTTTATCATGATCTCATTATATTCATCGAATACTAAGAACTAATTGATCTTTTGCAGAGACTATGTTGCTTGCTAACATTTGTGGAAAGGATTTACCCATTGATATGATGTAGGCTATGTGTGTTTGAGTCACTAAAAGGCTTTGATATCCTTCCCTGTTGTGTGCTTCCTTTACCAATTTTGCATCCAAACACTTAAGCCTTTCTTTCATCACCCACATTACTCCTACCTTGTATCTTAATCTAAGATGGCTGAGCTCACCCATGGCTCTTCTTCTGACTCACTTTCCGAAGGGTCTGAAACAGAAGAATCATATAGGGCTCCATCTATTATCAACTCATCCATCTGTTCCACGATGTCTCGGAGCCTTGTGGTCATGTACACTAATTGGAAATGAAACTCGTCAAGCATACTTAAGTAAATGCCAAACTCGTCTCGGATGTTACCTGTACAATACATGTGACTGCTTATCACCACAGTTCTTGCCACAAACCTCCTGTCTAGCAGATATTCCCTCCAAGTATCTAGACAACGTGCCAGTGCTGCAAGCTGCATCTCTTCCAATCCACAATTCAGATTCCAATTTGGAATCATGTCTTCAATTTCCTCTATCACCCTACCTCTTTGAAGCAGAAAGGCATCTATGGTAACTGCTGAGGGATCCATGGCAAACACTACCACGAGCACCTCAATCACCTCAAACACCCGTTGTACAATGGTATCCTTACCCAAAGGATCTTCTGGTGGGATAGCTGGCAGTGAGTTCAACAAAACCATTGGGCTAGGCACCTTCACCATGCTCAATTCGGACTCCTCCTGCTTGAGCTTTCCACCGACGGCCTTCTGGAGTTTCTCCATTGACGAGATCTACAATAAGCAACAAATTGGAGAAGGTTTGGTTCGGGAGGAAGAAGAGTTGAGATGTTCAGGGGTTAGAGGAAGCGGCTAGGTTTTACATAGAAAAGAAACACAGCCAGGGGATATACACGAATAAGAAAAAGAAAGAAAAAAAAAAAAATAATAATAATTTAAAAATACACGAATATACAAGTGACTCACGGATTACCAATTAAGAATCTCAGAAAACACAGCCAGGGGATCCGGGAAGTTTGGAGAGGTCACAATGGTCCTGCTTAAAACCCAAAACTTCTTAGACACCCAAGGTGTCGCCTATAGAACTCCTAGACACTGTATTTAACAGAGGTGCTCATTGGGGTTACCAGAAGTCAACTCATATGAAAAATCTCTTCTTTTTTTTTTTTTTTTTTTTTTTTTTAAAGGCATGCAAGACATTGAACAAAATTATACTAAGCAAAACAAAGCTCACACAACTTAGCTCTAACACAAAACACAAAAGTGTCAAACCCTACCCCCAAACTTAAATGGAGCATTGTTCTCAATGTTTAAAAGAAGGAAATGCACTGCAATAACCAAACTAGACCTAAAAGACACAAAAAGAAAATTACTCTAAAAATAAAAACAACATAACCTGGTATTGACAAAGTTAGGGTGTGGTGAACTCAAGGGAGTCCACAACTTGTGTTTCCAGTGTGTCATCCAAGTATTGTTTCAACCGCTGCCCGTTCACCTTGAAAACTGTCCCGTTCCTTACGTTTTCAATCTCAACAGCTCCATGAGGAAAAACTTGAAGCACCTTGAACGGGCCAAGCCATCTAGATCTCAATTTACCTGGAAAGAGACGCAAACGTGAGTCATACAACAAAACTTTCATACCTGGCTTGAATTCTTTCCTGAGAATGGCCTTGTCATGATAACGTTTGGTCCTTTCCTTGTAGATTTTGGCATTCTCATAAGCTTCATTCCTTAGCTCCTCCAATTCATTGATCTGCAACTTTCTGACATTCCCAGCTTCCTTGAGATCAAAATTGAACTTCTTAATTGCCCAATATACTCTGTGCTCAAGCTCCATCGGCAAGTGACAAGCTTTCCCAAACACGAGTCTGTACGGGCTCATCCCAATGGGAGTCTTATACGCTGTCCTATATGCCCAAAGTGCATCATTGAGTCGCAACGCCCAATCTTTTCTAGTCGGACTGACAGTTTTCTCCAAAATGTTCTTGATCTCTCTATTGCTGATCTCGACTTGTCCGGATGTTTGAGGATGATATGGAGTCGCCACTCTGTGTGTGATATTGTACTTTTTCATTAAGGCTTCAAATGGTTTATTGCAGAAGTGGCTGCCACCATCACTAATGATAGCTCTGGGAGTTCCAAACCTAGTGAAAATCATATCTCTCAGGAATTTTAGGACAACCTTGTGATCATTAGTCCTTGTAGCCAACGCCTCCACCCATTTGGAAACATAATCTACAGCAACAAGAATGTAAGTATAACCCAAAGAGGAAGGAAAAGGTCCCATGAAATCTATACCCCATATGTCAAACAGCTCCACCACCAAAATGTTGTTCAGTGGCATCATATTCCTCCGGCTTATGTTTCCCATTCTTTGACACCTATCACATTTAGAACAGAAATAAAAGGCATCTTTGAAAAGAGAGGGCCAAAAGAAACCGGATTGAAGAATCTTAGCTGCTGTTTTCTTGGTTCTATAGTGTTGGTACTCAAGCTTAATGGATTCAGATTCATAGCTTAGACTAAACATCATAGCTAGGTTGTGTTTCTGAGTACTTGATTAAAACCAAACATCATATGGATAATCATACATAACACGAACTCCAGAATTGTAATCAATTTAGGTGATTGTCAACTTGTAACTTGAAATTGGATTGTCATGGTGAAGTTGAACCCCTAGTGCTTGTCTCATCATCTTTAAATTCTCCAAACATCTACTTCTGATTACTTGTTCTTGCATTCCTTTTTAGTAGTTTTCACTCCAAACAACTCAATTCAATCTTAATTAAATTCTGTTTAGCTTAGGTTTTTTTTGGAATCTAAGTAGTAGTATTAAGTGCTTTCATCTAAGTCTCTGTGGAACGACCTCGTACTTGCATTCCTATACTATAATTGATTCATTGCACTTGCGAGAAATAGATAGAACAAAATCTGTCTAACAAAAATGGCGCCGTTGCCGGGGACTTGATTAAGAGTCTTGTTACTACTGCTTACTTTGTTTTGTTTTTCTTTGTTTTCAGGTATTGCATGTCGAAAAAACCATTGCTTGAACAAGTTGTATCAGCGGTGAGGAAACACTCTCAATCCGGAACCATTAAGATCCAACCAATCCGTGGTACACAACAATCATCTCTTGCTGAACTTGAAGAAAGGCTTGTTGAAGCAAGAGTGGCAGCCATTGAATCTATTCTCAATCATTCAGAAGCTGAAACCTCCAATTCTGCAAGCTTAGAAGAGTACTCTCAATTCAACATCTTTAACTCAGATCAAGAAGAAGAAGAAAAAGAAGAGATGGCAGCCAATGACCGACTTGCTTTGGAGGATCTTGGTCAACCAATCATACCAAATTCACCTTCATGCATCTTGCTGTCCACAGAAGCTAGAAACTATGAGCTTAAATCTTCTCACTTTCAAATGCTTCCTTCTTTTTATGGTTTACCTAACGAAGATCCTTTGGCTCACATTAAAGAATTTTATACTGTTGTGTGTACTTTGCCTTTGAAGGATGTGTCTGAAGCAGATTTGAGGATGAGGGTGTTCCCTTACACTTTGAAAGATAGAGCAAAGACTTGGTTGATGTCGTTAACCCCTGGATCACTAACTAGTTGGGATGCTGTTGCTAAGAAGTTCTTGGAGAAGTTTTTCTCCTCCCAAAAGACAGCCACCTTGAGGGCTCGGATTTTCAACTACGCACAACATGATGGTGAACCATTCAATGAATGCTGGGAGCGTTTCAAAGGAACTCTAATGCAATGTCCACATCATGGGTTACCTCTATACTTACAAATGCAAATTTTTTATGATGGACTAACCGAGACTTGTCAATCTACTGTCAATAATGCTGCAGGTGGAGCTTTAAAGAAGAAGAATGCTCAAGAGTCATATGACATATTTGAGATGTTGGGATCCAATGACCAACACAAAGATACAAGAGGTAAAAGTGCTGGTATCTATGAGATTAGTCCTAACAATGAGCTTGCTTTACAGGTTGCTGGTTTACAACGGAAGCTTGATTCTGTGCTCAATATGGTACCTAAAGTTCCTCAAGTTGAAGTTTGTGGTATCTGCAACGTTCAAGGACACTCAACTCACATGTGCCCAGCTGGGAATGATTATCCTGCGTTTATCCATGAACAAGCCCACATGATGAATTCATACAACCAAAGGCCAAGAAATGACCCCTTCTCGAACACTTATAATCCGGGTTGGAGGAATCATCCAAACTTCTCTTGGAGCAACAATCAAAATCAAAATCAAGCGAGTTCATCATTCCAACCCAAATCTAGTTCATTGGAGGACACAGTCAAGTTGTTGGCCCAAAATACTTTGCAATTCCAGCAAACAACTAATGGTGCTCTTCAACAACATTCTGCTGCCCTTACCAAGATGGAGATTCAATTAGGACAAATTGCAGATAGTTTGAACCAAAGAGAACCTGGAAAATTCCCTAGCCAAACAAATGTGAATCCCAAGCATCACGAGCAAGCCAAAGCAATCACAGTGCTTAGAAGTGGTAAGGTTTTTGATAATAAGGTTGGCAATGAAGTTACTAATGATGATATTGTGAATGCAGGTGATGAACAAAATGAAAAGACCACACCAAAGGAAGCAATTCCCATTGGCACGTCAACAATTTCACCTCAAATGCACAAGGCCAAGAACCCTTATCTGCCACCAATTCCTTTCCCTGGGCGTCTTGCTACAAGCAAACACGATAAGTCTTTTGCTGAAATTTATGACATACTTAGTAAAGTCAATGTTAACTTGCCTCTGCTTGATATGATCAGGAATATGCCAACTTATGCTAAATTCTTTAAGGAGTTGAATTCACACAAAAGAAGGTATAGCCCTCATGAGAAGGTGTTGGTGTCTGAAAATGTAAGTGCTGTCCTTCAAAGGAAACTTCCTCCTAAGCTCAAGGATCCAGGCAGTTTTACAATCGGCATAACCATTGGAGATAAACGAGCTGAGAAAGCCATGTTGGATTTAGGTGCAAGTATCAATCTAATGCCTTATTCAGTGTATGTTCAACTAGGCTTGGGAGAATTGAAATCCACCACACTCAGCTTACAACTTGCTGATCGCTCAGTGAAATATCCTAGAGGTATAGTTGAAGATATTTTGGTTCAAGTTGATAAGCTAATATTGCCTGCTGATTTTGTAGTGTTAGACATGGAAGATGCACCCATTCATAACCGAGAGCTGCCTATCTTGCTTGGAAGACCATTCATGGCCACAGCAAACACTCTCATTGATGTTAAAAATGGCATTCTCAAAATGACAGTCCTTGGCCAGACCGTAGAATTCAAAGTGTTTGAATCCTTATCTCATCCTTCTAATTCAGTTGATTGTTTTTCAATTGATTGTTTGGATTCTCTGGTCTTCTCTAAATTTGTGCAGGCACAATCTGATGATGATTTAGAAATTGTTTTGACACAACCTTTAGGTGACCTTGATGATGAACCTCAGTTTATGGAAGTTGCAGCTGCTCTTGAGTTTTCGAAACCATACCATTCTTCCATTTCACCCATTATAGAGCCTCTTGAACCTGCCTCCATTAAACTAGTTCCCTCCATTGTCAAACCACCTAAACTTGAGCTCAAACCTCTTCCACAACACCTTAAATATGTTTACCTTGGTGAGATAGAAACCCTTCCTGTCATTATAGCTTCTGACCTTTCACCATTAGAGGAGGACAAGCTGATTAAAGTTCTGAGAGACCACAAAAATGCTATCGATGGCTGAGCTCACCCATGGCTCTTCTTCTGACTCACTTTCCGAAGGGTCTGAAACAGAAGAATCATATAGGGCTCCATCTATTATCAACTCATCCATCTGTTCCACGATGTCTCGGAGCCTTGTGGTCATGTACACTAATTGGAAATGAAACTCGTCAAGCATACTTAAGTAAATGCCAAACTCGTCTCGGATGTTACCTGTACAATACATGTGACTGCTTATCACCACAGTTCTTGCCACAAACCTCCTGTCTAGCAGATATTCCCTCCAAGTATCTAGACAACGTGCCAGTGCTGCAAGCTGCATCTCTTCCAATCCACAATTCAGATTCCAATTTGGAATCATGTCTTCAATTTCCTCTATCACCCTACCTCTTTGAAGCAGAAAGGCATCTATGGTAACTGCTGAGGGATCCATGGCAAACACTACCACGAGCACCTCAATCACCTCAAACACCCGTTGTACAATGGTATCCTTACCCAAAGGATTTTCTGGTGGGAATTGTTGGTGAGCAGCCAAGAAACTAATATCTAATTGCAATGGCTGATGGTGGAGGCTTAATTCAATTCAGATTTCTCTTCTCACTCTCCCTATAAATACCACATCCATCCCATTCCAAAACACACAACATCTGAGCATTCAGCTTCCTCTAGTCCTCTTCCCAGCAACCTCTCCATCCTTCACATCCCCATCACCTCCCAAACACAATTCCTCTAGCCCAATTCCCAGAAACCACTCCATCCTTCACATCCCCATCATCTCATTTCATTCAGCCACTACAATTCACTCTAGCCAACCTCTAACACTTCCATCCTTCCCCAAACACTCCATTCTGCCCAAAATCATCAAAATAGCTCCAGAAAACCTCCCTTCCAATTCTCTACGAATTTCCTCTTCCTCTACCATCACCACTCACCCAAACTCATCCCAACTCACTTCATCCACTACACTCATACACACATTCAGATTCACATCATTCTTCACCTCTGGCTGCAAGTATACATGGTGGAAGCTGTGAGGAATTCTTCAACCTCATAATTTGATCTTCACGGGTTTTTCTTACCTTCTCCATGTTTACTTTGATTCAATTGTATTCTCCATTAATGATGTGTAACTAATTACCATAACTAGGGTTTCAATGTAGCCTGTCAAGACAATTTCATGTTTTCAAGTTAATGTTATCCTTTGTTGATTACTTCTAAATTCTGGTCTCATTCACTTGTTCTTATTGAATCTTTATGCATGTTTAAATAACTGGCCACTATTAACACTTGCATGTTGATTATCTAGTTCAAGTTTACATAAACATCATATGACTCTTGAACTGATTAGTGAATGAGTGAGTAATGCATTTAGGACAAACATCATGTTTAAATGTTTACTTGGTTCTATAGTGTTGGTACTCAAGCTTAATGGATTCAGATTCATAGCTTAGACTAAACATCATAGCTAGGTTGTGTTTCTGAGTACTTGATTAAAACCAAACATCATATGGATAATCATACATAACACGAACTCCAGAATTGTAATCAATTTAGGTGATTGTCAACTTGTAACTTGAAATTGGATTGTCATGGTGAAGTTGAACCCCTAGTGCTTGTCTCATCATCTTTAAATTCTCCAAACATCTACTTCTGATTACTTGTTCTTGCATTCCTTTTTAGTAGTTTTCACTCCAAACAACTCAATTCAATCTTAATTAAATTCTGTTTAGCTTAGGTTTTTTTGGAATCTAAGTAGTAGTATTAAGTGCTTTCATCTAAGTCTCTGTGGAACGACCTCGTACTTGCATTCCTATACTATAATTGATTCATTGCACTTGCGAGAAATAGATAGAACAAAATCTGTCTAACAAAAATGGCGCCGTTGCCGGGGACTTGATTAAGAGTCTTGTTACTACTGCTTACTTTGTTTTGTTTTTCTTTGTTTTCAGGTATTGCATGTCGAAAAAACCATTGCTTGAACAAGTTGTATCAGCGGTGAGGAAACACTCTCAATCCGGAACCATTAAGATCCAACCAATCCGTGGTACACAACAATCATCTCTTGCTGAACTTGAAGAAAGGCTTGTTGAAGCAAGAGTGGCAGCCATTGAATCTATTCTCAATCATTCAGAAGCTGAAACCTCCAATTCTGCAAGCTTAGAAGAGTACTCTCAATTCAACATCTTTAACTCAGATCAAGAAGAAGAAGAAAAAGAAGAGATGGCAGCCAATGACCGACTTGCTTTGGAGGATCTTGGTCAACCAATCATACCAAATTCACCTTCATGCATCTTGCTGTCCACAGAAGCTAGAAACTATGAGCTTAAATCTTCTCACTTTCAAATGCTTCCTTCTTTTTATGGTTTACCTAACGAAGATCCTTTGGCTCACATTAAAGAATTTTATACTGTTGTGTGTACTTTGCCTTTGAAGGATGTGTCTGAAGCAGATTTGAGGATGAGGGTGTTCCCTTACACTTTGAAAGATAGAGCAAAGACTTGGTTGATGTCGTTAACCCCTGGATCACTAACTAGTTGGGATGCTGTTGCTAAGAAGTTCTTGGAGAAGTTTTTCTCCTCCCAAAAGACAGCCACCTTGAGGGCTCGGATTTTCAACTACGCACAACATGATGGTGAACCATTCAATGAATGCTGGGAGCGTTTCAAAGGAACTCTAATGCAATGTCCACATCATGGGTTACCTCTATACTTACAAATGCAAATTTTTTATGATGGACTAACCGAGACTTGTCAATCTACTGTCAATAATGCTGCAGGTGGAGCTTTAAAGAAGAAGAATGCTCAAGAGTCATATGACATATTTGAGATGTTGGGATCCAATGACCAACACAAAGATACAAGAGGTAAAAGTGCTGGTATCTATGAGATTAGTCCTAACAATGAGCTTGCTTTACAGGTTGCTGGTTTACAACGGAAGCTTGATTCTGTGCTCAATATGGTACCTAAAGTTCCTCAAGTTGAAGTTTGTGGTATCTGCAACGTTCAAGGACACTCAACTCACATGTGCCCAGCTGGGAATGATTATCCTGCATTTATCCATGAACAAGCCCACATGATGAATTCATACAACCAAAGGCCAAGAAATGACCCCTTCTCGAACACTTATAATCCGGGTTGGAGGAATCATCCAAACTTCTCTTGGAGCAACAATCAAAATCAAAATCAAGCGAGTTCATCATTCCAACCCAAATCTAGTTCATTGGAGGACACAGTCAAGTTGTTGGCCCAAAATACTTTGCAATTCCAGCAAACAACTAATGGTGCTCTTCAACAACATTCTGCTGCCCTTACCAAGATGGAGATTCAATTAGGACAAATTGCAGATAGTTTGAACCAAAGAGAACCTGGAAAATTCCCTAGCCAAACAAATGTGAATCCCAAGCATCACGAGCAAGCCAAAGCAATCACAGTGCTTAGAAGTGGTAAGGTTTTTGATAATAAGGTTGGCAATGAAGTTACTAATGATGATATTGTGAATGCAGGTGATGAACAAAATGAAAAGACCACACCAAAGGAAGCAATTCCCATTGGCACGTCAACAATTTCACCTCAAATGCACAAGGCCAAGAACCCTTATCTGCCACCAATTCCTTTCCCTGGGCGTCTTGCTACAAGCAAACACGATAAGTCTTTTGCTGAAATTTATGACATACTTAGTAAAGTCAATGTTAACTTGCCTCTGCTTGATATGATCAGGAATATGCCAACTTATGCTAAATTCTTTAAGGAGTTGAATTCACACAAAAGAAGGTATAGCCCTCATGAGAAGGTGTTGGTGTCTGAAAATGTAAGTGCTGTCCTTCAAAGGAAACTTCCTCCTAAGCTCAAGGATCCAGGCAGTTTTACAATCGGCATAACCATTGGAGATAAACGAGCTGAGAAAGCCATGTTGGATTTAGGTGCAAGTATCAATCTAATGCCTTATTCAGTGTATGTTCAACTAGGCTTGGGAGAATTGAAATCCACCACACTCAGCTTACAACTTGCTGATCGCTCAGTGAAATATCCTAGAGGTATAGTTGAAGATATTTTGGTTCAAGTTGATAAGCTAATATTGCCTGCTGATTTTGTAGTGTTAGACATGGAAGATGCACCCATTCATAACCGAGAGCTGCCTATCTTGCTTGGAAGACCATTCATGGCCACAGCAAACACTCTCATTGATGTTAAAAATGGCATTCTCAAAATGACAGTCCTTGGCCAGACCGTAGAATTCAAAGTGTTTGAATCCTTATCTCATCCTTCTAATTCAGTTGATTGTTTTTCAATTGATTGTTTGGATTCTCTGGTCTTCTCTAAATTTGTGCAGGCACAATCTGATGATGATTTAGAAATTGTTTTGACACAACCTTTAGGTGACCTTGATGATGAACCTGAGTTTATGGAAGTTGCAGTTGCTCTTGAGTTTTCGAAACCATACCATTCTTCCATTTCACCCATTATAGAGCCTCTTGAACCTGCCTCCATTAAACTAGTTCCCTCCATTGTCAAACCACCTAAACTTGAGCTCAAACCTCTTCCACAACACCTTAAATATGTTTACCTTGGTGAGATAGAAACCCTTCCTGTCATTATAGCTTCTGACCTTTCACCATTAGAGGAGGACAAGCTGATTAAAGTTCTGAGAGACCACAAGAATGCTATCGGATGGACCATCGCAGATATCAAGGGAATAAGCCCTACAATGTGCATGCATCGAATTTTGATGGAGGATGCCAAGCCAACTCGTGAGCCCCAAAGGAGACTCAACCCACCTATGAAGGATGTTGTAAGAACTGAAATACTCAAATTACTTGATGTAGGAATCATTTATCCTATCTCAGATAGCAAATGGGTGAGTCCTATCCAAGTTGTTCCAAAGAAGTCAGGCATCACAGTGGTGAAGAATGAGAACAATGAGCTGGTGCCGACAAAACCCATCACGGGATGGAGAGTTTGCATTGATTATCGGAAGCTAAACACTGCCACTAGAAAGGATCACTTTCCTTTACCTTTTATTGATCAAATGCTTGAAAGGCTAGCTGGTCACTCACATTATTGTTTCCTTGATGGCTTTTCAGGTTATAATCAAATTGCAATAGCCCCAGAAGATCAAGAGAAGACAACATTCACATGCCCTTTTGGAACATTTGCGTATAGACGAATGCCATTTGGTTTATGCAATGCTCCAGCCACCTTCCAACGATGCATGATGGCTATCTTTTCAGACATGATAGAGAGGTTCATTGAGGTATTTATGGATGACTTTTCAGTTTTTGGATCTTCTTTTGATGATTGTCTTAACCACTTGTCATTAGTGCTTAAAAGATGCCAGGAAACGAATCTCATTTTGAATTGGGAGAAGTGGCACTTCATGGTGAAGCAAGGTATTGTGTTAGGTCATGCAATTTCCAGCAAAGGTATTGAGGTAGACAAAGCAAAAATTGATTTGATTTCTAGTTTGCCAGCCCCTACTTCAGTGAAGGGAGTGAGGAGTTTTCTAGGACATGCAGGTTTTTATCGTCGTTTTATTAAAGATTTCTCCAAAATCACTCGTCCTCTATGCAATCTTTTGGCTAAAGATTCTGTTTTCAACTTTGATAAAGATTGTTTAGATGCATTTAACACTTTGAAACTTGAACTAACATCAACTCCAATTATCAAAGCACCAGATTGGTCTTTACCTTTCGAATTAATGTGTGATGCTTCTAACTATGCTCTTGGTGCAGTTCTAGGTCAAAGAGTGAATAAGCTCCCTCATGTCATCTATTATGCAAGCCGAACATTGAATGATGCTCAGCTAAATTACTCTACAACTGAGAAGGAGTTGCTTGCTGTAATTTTTGCTTTAGAGAAGTTTCGTTCATATCTTGTTGGGTCTAAAGTGATTGTATATTCTGACCATGCAGCACTTAGGTACTTGTTAACCAAGAAGGATGCTAAGCCACGCTTGCTTCGATGGGTATTGCTGTTGCAAGAATTTGATTTAGAAATCCGAGATAAGAAAGGGTGTGAGAATGTTGTTGCTGATCATCTATCTCGTCTCATCGATGGTAACCATGAGAATAAGGATGTCCTACCGCTCAATGAATCTTTTCCAGATGAACAACTATTGGCCATTCATGATCAAGAACCATGGTATGCTGATCTTGTTAATTATCTTGCTAGTGGTGTTTTGAGAGATGATTTAACTTTTCAGGAAAGAAAGAAGTTCCTTGCCAATGCCAAACATTACTTCTGGGATGATCCATATTTGTTCAAACATGGCCCCGACCAAATCATAAGGAAGTGTGTCCCAGAGAATGAGCAGCAAAGCATACTCAAGTTCAGTCATGAATTTGCATGTGGAGGTCATTTTGGTGCCAAGAAAACAGCAGCTAAGATTCTTCAATCCGGTTTCTTTTGGCCCTCTCTTTTCAAAGATGCCTTTTATTTCTGTTCTAAATGTGATAGGTGTCAAAGAATGGGAAACATAAGCCGGAGGAATATGATGCCACTGAACAACATTTTGGTGGTGGAGCTGTTTGACATATGGGGTATAGATTTCATGGGACCTTTTCCTTCCTCTTTGGGTTATACTTACATTCTTGTTGCTGTAGATTATGTTTCCAAATGGGTGGAGGCGTTGGCTACAAGGACTAATGATCACAAGGTTGTCCTAAAATTCCTGAGAGATATGATTTTCACTAGGTTTGGAACTCCCAGAGCTATCATTAGTGATGGTGGCAGCCACTTCTGCAATAAACCATTTGAAGCCTTAATGAAAAAGTACAATATCACACACAGAGTGGCGACTCCATATCATCCTCAAACATCCGGACAAGTCGAGATCAGCAATAGAGAGATCAAGAACATTTTGGAGAAAACTGTCAGTCCGACTAGAAAAGATTGGGCGTTGCGACTCAATGATGCACTTTGGGCATATAGGACAGCGTATAAGACTCCCATTGGGATGAGCCCGTACAGACTCGTGTTTGGGAAAGCTTGTCACTTGCCGATGGAGCTTGAGCACAGAGTATATTGGGCAATTAAGAAGTTCAATTTTGATCTCAAGGAAGCTGGGAATGTCAGAAAGTTGCAGATCAATGAATTGGAGGAGCTAAGGAATGAAGCTTATGAGAATGCCAAAATCTACAAGGAAAGGACCAAACGTTATCATGACAAGGCCATTCTCAGGAAAGAATTCAAGCCAGGTATGAAAGTTTTGTTGTATGACTCACGTTTGCGTCTCTTTCCAGGTAAATTGAGATCTAGATGGCTTGGCCCGTTCAAGGTGCTTCAAGTTTTTCCTCATGGAGCTGTTGAGATTGAAAACGTAAGGAACGGGACAGTTTTCAAGGTGAACGGGCAGCGGTTGAAACAATACTTGGATGACAACAATCTTTGCAACTTTCACCAACAAGTCAGTGGAGCCAAATTCTTTTCTCATTAAGCCCTCCAACTTCTCCAAGAAGTCAGCTATCACGTACCCTATGACTCTTCTATAATTGGCATCGTGAGTTTCATTCGAAACCAAAATCCTTGTTTGATTGATTTTCTAATTGGGTATTTATCATGTTGCTTATAATTTGCAAGGTGAGGTATGCAAAGCGATAAGGTTGGATATTGGGTCTTTGTGGTTGTAATTCTTTTGGGTTGAATGACTTATAGGTCGGGGCTTCTATTTGATTGGCAAAAAGCGATAAGGTTGAGTGGGATGTCTGAAAAGGCTTACACCAGATACTACAATTCCATGTATGTTGGTTGTTTGTGATTTGTTGATTGATTTTCTAATTGGGTATTTATCATGTTGCTTATAATTTGCAAGGTGAGGTATGCAAAGCGATAAGGTTGGATATTGGGTCTTTGTGGTTGTAATTCTTTTGGGTTGAATGACTTATAGGTCGAGGCTTCTATTCGATTGGCAAAAAGCGATAAGGTTGAGTGGGATGTCTGAAAAGGCTTACACCAGATTCTACAATTCCATGTATGTTGGTTGTTTATGATTTGTCTTTATTTACCTAGTATTTAGGTATATTATCCTATATTTACCTAGTAATGAGGTACATTATCTTATATTTACCTAATGTTTAAGTATATTATCTTATATTTACCTAGTAATTAGGTACATTATCTTATATTTACTTAATAATTAGGTATATTATCTCATATTTACCTAGTAATGAGGTAAATATTTGTTGGGAAGACATCATCAATAATACTCCTACTTTCATTGTTTTATATGATTTTTTTTTTATTTGTTCATATGCTTGAATCCTCACAAATCAACCTTATGGATAGGTACGATTTTATGTTGGTGCTTGCCTATGGGTCTTAATTTTCATTGTAAGATAAAATATATGGGTCATTACTTTCATGACTTAAATTATATTTTACCTATACGTTCGGGAAATATTGCAATAGTTAATTGTCAAAGTATTTTACTTGACGAAATGTTTTTTTTTTTGTGGGTACAGATGTGTTATGGCGGCAATAAAAGGATTCAAAATTTAAAAATATGAAATCCATTTAGAAGGAAAGAATCGATACATTAATTTGGATTTTTAATTAATGTTCTTTTCTTATTTACCTCAAAGGGTAAAATTGACACAAGAAAAAATTAATAAAATTCAATGGACCCAAATCTACAACAAAAAAGGCGTGGATTAAATCCAATGACAACTTGAGATTTTAGACTTAGATCGAAGAATCCCTAAAACTTATTAGCTTCTTTGAGAAGTCGGTGCAGCATTTATGCTTGTGGGGAACACTTGGTGGATTGATCCATCAGAGAAGACAAAATAATGGTGTCATTCGGACAGACTTGGGCAATTGATCCGGCAACAAGTCTTTGAGTCATTTGCCAAGTTGGTCCCTTCAGCTCGTTTGTTACGGAAGATTGTCTTGGCATGAACTATTCTCAGAAATTATCTTGGCTTGAATTGACTTAAGAATAACACTTAACTAATATTTAGTGATGCTTGAATTGGGACTAATTTTAAAGAACAGCAAGGACATAGTACATTAGTGAAACACGAGGTTAGACTTAGAGTGTCTAGATACAATGACAAATTCAAAACAGCTCCAAGAATGGGTCCCTTAGTCATAAAGGCAGGGAAGAATCGGTCAATATGCTTGTTTAGTTTTTCTTTTTGATTGGAGAATGGGTCAAATTAGTTAGCTAGTGTTTGGTGGACAGCTGTGGATACACGGTTGCCATAAGTCGCCAACTTTCCTGGGTTTTGGACTGGATGTATCTCGGAAGGCCCTTTGTTTAGATTTTAGAATGCAAAATGCCACCTACATACACATATGTAACTATCAACCAGCTGCAATCTAACAAGCATGATGTCTAAATTTCCTAACACTTCCAATTATGTCGACATCGTATTTAGGGTTAAATACCATATTTGACCTGTGAATTTTTAGTTTGGTTCCCATGTTTAATTGACGAATTTGGTCTTGTGCTTTGTCATGTTAACAATTTTGGTCTCATTTGACGTTAATTTGCTCTTTCAACATATGGAGGCATGTGGTCCATCCACATAACACATGTAAGAGCAAATCTAATCAGAGGATCCAATTTTTCATCAAACTAGTTGGTGCCTGTTGTGTTAATATATATATATTAGTCCATATTTATTTATGTCTCTGGAAACCATGTCAGATATATGTTAATTACACATATTGTATAAAAAACAAAATTAATTGATGATGTTCAAACTTATGTTAAAATGGTGAGGGATAAGAGGGACAGATGATTAAATTTTAAAAATAGAAATTACGTGATCAAAATTGTTCTCGTACCTAACTAACTCTAGTAACTAAAAATGCTTTTTACCGTTTTGTTTTTACACTATGTTTATTTTTCCTGTTTTGCCTTTTTAAAATGGAGTTATTTTCTCATGAACTTAATGTAACATTTGATTGTTTTTTCATGAAATTGTTTGTAGTCTCATTATTTGTTGGTACCACCACCAGACAAATGCCAACAAATGCATGTGATAATACAGTACCACAATATAAAGTAGATAGTAACAGTTGTCCAGGTGTCGTCTCATTATTCGTCCCGTACCACCACCAGACAAATGCCATGGTGGTGTAATGCAGAACCACTTTATAAAGTAGATTGGAGGTATCTAATGATCAGTTGGTGAGAAATGCATGTGTCCACAAATATCAAAGTGGTAGAGCCCAGCAAGACTTTTAAGTCTCCTCCTGGGAGTTAAAGAAGCTCCTCTGCCTGTCTCTGCTTGCTAGTGCTGTCTTGTATAGCAAATCTGCATTCATCATCTCCTTCTCCTTCTACCTACGAGAGAAGCTCTGTGCCTGTGCGTCTTCATCCATTTTCAGTCTCCTCTTATCGTTTCTTAATTAATTAACTAGCATTAATATGATCTGCTGTTTGCTTGCGCAGGGTTACACAAGGAAACTAAGATGGCAGTAGAATCTGTGCTTACTTTTGCGGCCGAGGGAATACTGACGAAGCTGACTGACCTTGCTTCTCAAGAATTCCGTATGGCCTGGGGATTCAAAGCTGAACTAAGGAAGCTCAGTCAATCCTTACCCATCCTTCAAGATTCCTTGGACAAGGCAAACGATGCTGCTGAGCAGGCAAAAGATGGGGGCAAGGCAGTGGAAGATTGGGTGAAGAAACTTAAACACATAGCTGATGAGGCTGATGATGTCTTGGAAGAAATCAACTATGAATTTCTCCGGAGACGAGTAGAACTGCAAAACCAAATGGGAAAAAAGGTGCTCAACTTCCTTTCTGCCTCAAATCCCATTTTGTTTCGACAAAAAATGGCACACAGAATTAGAAAAATCAGCGTTTCTCTGGCGGAGCTCAAGAATGACTCTGCTTTCGTTGGGTTAGTTGCAAAGGAAAAAGGTCCAACCCCTCAAGGAATTAGGGAGGACAGAGAAACCAACGCATTCATTGGTAAAGATGAAACCATCATTGGAAGGAATGCGGTTGTGTCAGATATAGTTACAACATTGAACAAATCCAATCCTAATGAACAAAATCTGTCGGTTATGGCGATTGTGGGAATGCCAGGACTGGGAAAGACAACTTTGGCCAAGTCAGTGTACAATGAAGGTGCTATCGATGAGTATTTCAACAAAAAATTGTGGGTGTGTGTATCAAACACTTTCAACGTCAATTCAATTTTAACTGCAATGTTAGGAAAGGTAGCCCCGACTCAGCAAGCATTGCTTACAGACCTCCAAGAAGAGTTGAAAGAGAAAAAATACTTGCTGGTACTTGATGATGTTTGGAATGAAGATTCGGAGAAATGGGAACGTTTGATGGGCTGTTTGTCAAAGTTGAATTCTGCTCCAGGAAGCAAAATTGTTGTCACTACCCGCAGTGGCAAAGTTGCATCAATCACAGAAACACTTCCACGGCCTAAATTGGAACTTCTATCAACAGCTGAATGCTGGTCCATACTGAAACATTGCTCATATGGTAGTTCGGATATACCTCTTCATTTAGAGAGTATTGGATGGGAGATTGCTGAAAAATGTGATGGTCTACCATTGATGGCAAAGGTACACACACACATATATATATATATATATATATATTTATACATAAGTAAAATCATTTAGGGATCATATCATGAATGGGTTACTTTGAATTGCATTGATGCATTTTTATGTAGAAGGAAATAACAAGGTCTGAAAGAAGAGAATAGTTTCATGTCGTCATGCCCATCACAATCTCTTTATTCACAATCACTTTATTAAAATAGAAATCACATAAAATCAATAAAGAGCAAAAGCAATTAAAAAATTTAAAAAGAAAGAAAGTACATGCACAAGAAAAGAAAAAAGAAATAAAAAAACAAAGCAAGTCAGCCTCAAAGAAAACTTTGCTTGTCTCTCAAAACCCACCACACTCTTTTATTGTCGCTAGACCAGCCGCACTCAATAAGCTCCCAAAGCCCAAGAACAGAGAAGTTTGATAGCATGTATGTAAGATAAAATTGGTTGTCAGACCCCAAAAAAAAAAAAGAAGATAAAATTGGTTGAGTATCGTCATTTCTACGAACTTTGTCAGTGCAATATTTGTATTACTTCAAGGCGCGTTTGGTTCATGGGAAAGGAGGCTTGGGAATGAGAATTTAATTGCTTTCCCATGTTTGGTAAGTCCAGGCATGAGAAATGGTTTCCTGGCATATGGGAAAGTAGGGGGGAAAGTGAATCCCTCCTCTTAACTTGAGTTTTGTTTTCCCTCCTCATGGGAAAGTTTGGGAAAATGAGCCAACATTCAATGCACAATTTTCATGACTATTTTGTCCCTATGAACAATTTATAATTACAACGTATCATTAAATGCATTCTTTTTTTATTTGATTTAATATGAGTATAATTGGAAAATTATACAAATTTTGTTTTCCATTCCTACTCAAAACAAACATGGGAAAGGAAACAAAGTGAAATCTCCCGGTTACTTTCCCGACATTACCAAACATGGGAAAGGAATCTTTCATTCCCATTCCTTGGGAAATGACATGGGAAATGTTTTCCCCTCAAATCCATTCCGTGAACCAAACGGGGCCCAACAGTTAAACGTTCCAAACATAACCAGATTTGCTCCCCAACACTTTGTATAATTATGGGCGAATTTCACTTAGACCTCTTGACGTTTGGCATTATTACGGTCAGACACCCCAGATTTGATTTATTCCACTTACACCCCTATTTTTAATAGATGTCAACTCACAATAAAAGTAAAAGGCCAAGCCTGTCATTTCAATCGTAAAAACCTAAATATAAGATTAAAACTAAAGAAAAAAAAAATTAAAGCCAAGTCATCCCAAAGCCACCAACCCAGCAGCCGGAGCCACCAACACGTCTCGCTTCCACAGCCATGATGGTGCGTTTGGATGAGGGAAATAACTTGGGATTTTGACAAAACTCAGAATTTCTAAATTGACACGAACCAAATTCCGGTGTTTGGATAAAAAAACATAGAAATTTAGAAATTCCGCGTGGAAAAAAACATGGAATTTGGAGATCATAAATCCCAAGTTTAAATTCTATCTAAAAGTCGTCATTTGTAAAATCCCAAGAGAGATTGAGTTTTAAAAAAAGATAACTTTACAAATAAAGGTTAAATTCCGTGTTTTAAATCAGTCATCCAAACAAGAAACTTTACAAATTCTAGAACATTAATTTCCGTCATTTTAAATTCCATCATTTATGAAATCCTTTGTATTTTTAAATTTCCTCATCCAAATACACTGTCAGTGAATCTAGACGAACAAAAACGAAGAATACCCCAATGCCAGCTACCAATCCAATCAAGAACCTCATCAGAAAAAAAATAAAACAAAAAACAAAAACAAAAAACAAAAAACAAAACAAAAAAGCAAACAAACTCCAAAAATCGTAAAACCCTAGCTACCAATCAATTCTATAAATAAAAATAATAAAATATAAAAAAGTGAAACTTTTTGCCCAAAACAAACAACCCAAGCTACAAATCCAATCCAGTCTCCTTTTATCAGATAAAATTCCAAGAGTTTTAGGTGGTTTGTTAAAACAAGTAATATAGGGTTGTGACTATAATAAATCAAACATGTGGGGTCTCACTGTAATTATGTCAAACCTCAAGGGGTCTAAATGAAATGCTCTATATAATTATAGTCAAATTTCGATTAAACTACCTAATTGTTTACTTCTTCTTTTTTGTCATTAGTAAATTTAGATATACATATCCTAAGTCATGTGTATCAACAGGTTTTGGGAGGCATACTTCGTTCTAAAAATAGTCCTGATGAATGGTTGTCAATTCAAGAAAGTAAAATATGGGCATTACCAGAAGGCGATGATAGAATCATGTCTGTTTTGAGGTTGAGTTTTGATAATTTGAAATCAGCACCTTTAAAACATTGTTTTGCATATTGCTCAATATTTATGAAAGATTTTGAAATTGAAAGGGAGAACTTGGTCCAACTCTGGATGGCTGAAGGATTGCTCCACTCTTCAAGTAATCAAGAGATGGAAGATATAGGGAATGGATATTTTAATATTCTATTGCAAAACTCCCTTTTTCAAGATGTTACAATGGATAAAGATGGAGTTGTTATCACGTGCAAGATGCACGATCTTGTGCATGATCTTGCAGAACTAGTGTCAAAATCTGTTGGGAAATTGCGGTCCCTATTTTCAAATGGTGAAGACCTTAGCAATAGCTTATCAAGTTTTAATTCTTTACGAGTGTTGAATTTATACGATGCTGAAATTGAGGAGTTGTCAAGTTCAATTGGCAGGTTGAAACAGTTGAGGTATTTGGATGTTTCTAGAACAGAAATCAAAGAACTTCCAAAATCTATTGGCAAGCTTTACAATCTGCAGACATTAAGAATATGTCGTACATGGAATGTTGTAAGGTTTCCAAAGGAAATGGAAAATTTGATCAACTTGAGGCATGTTTATTTCGACAAGAATAAGGAAGTTCCATTTGGGATGAGACGATTGACTCGTCTGCAAACATTACGTTACTTTAATTTGGATAAGGAAAGGAATCATGGAATTGACGAGCTGGGTGGCTTAAACCAATTAAAAGGTGAACTAACTATCTCATATTTGGAACATGTGAAAGACAAAGACGAAGCGAAGAAATCAAATTTAGCAGGGAAAACAAATATACGAAAGTTGACATTAGCATGGGGGGATGATGAGGAGAGAAACGACAAGGCGAGTGATGTTGATGTACTAGAAGGCCTCCAACCGAACCGTGAGTTAGAAATCTTAAATATTAAGAGCTTCATGGGTGACAAATTAGCATTATGGATGATGAGTCTACTCAATTTGAAAAAGATCCGGTTATCCCACTGTGAGGAATGTGAAGAAGTCCCTCCACTCGGCCATTTGCCAAATCTTAGGCATGTTATATTTGAACATATGGATAAGCTTAAATGTGTGGGACTTGAGTTTTATGGTGCGGCTTTGTTTCCATCATTAAAAACGTTAGTTTTTAATGATTGCCCAGCTCTAATTGAATGGAAGGAAGTGGATGTGATTACGCCAGCAGCGGTGTTTCCCTGCCTTGAGGAGTTGACTCTTTTGAATTGCAGGCAATTGAGAAATGCTCCAAGTCGTTTTCCATTTCTCCAGAAGTTGAAGATACATAATATTGACCAGGTCATGGCAATAGAAAATATATGCAGTCAACTAACCACTCTCACTCACCTAGAGTTCACTCCAATTACCACCCAGAGCCAGGGCATGCCATGTCTCCGCATAGTGAGGATTGAGAAGTGTGAGAAATTATCAAGCTGGCCGAGTGGGTTGGAATATTGCACCTCTCTTCAGGAATTGCATATTCAAAATTGTCAAAATTTGAGGCATTTACCAGTTGATGGGCTACAGACCCTCGTCTCTCTTAAGGAGTTGACTCTAATTGACTGTCCTAGTCTAGAGTTCATTCCAATTACCACCCAGAGCCAGGGCATGCCATGTCTCCGCATAGTGAGGATTGAGAAGTGTGAGAAATTATCAAGCTGGCCGAGTGGGTTGGAATATTGCACCTCTCTTCAGGAATTGCATATTCAAAATTGTCAAAATTTGAGGCATTTACCAGTTGATGGGCTACAGACCCCCGTCTCTCTTAATGAGCTGTACATAGAGGATTGCACTAGTCTAGAAGCTATTCCCAGTTTAGACAACCTCACATCCCTTTGGAAGTTGTCTATTTGTGGTTGTGATGGACTCAAAAGTCTACCGAGGGGGCTACAATCCTGCACATCTCTTAGGTACTTGACAATCTGGAAATGCCCCAATTTGATCTCTCTGGCAGATGTCGATGATATATCCAAATTGCAGTCTCTTTCCAATTTACAAATATTTGATTGTCGGAAATTACAATATTTGCCAACGGGGCTACGCTCTCTGACGTGTTTGGAATATATGACAATCGGTAAGTTTTGGGAAGAGCTCGATTCTTTCCCTGATTTTGAGCTTCCATCACAAATCCAAGATTTAATGATCTCGGGGTGGCCTAAGCTCAAGTCTCTGCCTCAACAAATTCAACACTTGACTACTTGTTTAGAATATTTGATAATAGATTCTTTCGACAGCATGGAGGCTCTTCCAGAGTGGTTGGGTAACCTTACATCTCTTATCCACTTGAATATTTGGAATTGTAAGAATCTGATGTATCTGCCTACCGTTGAAGTTATGCAACGCCTCACCAAATTAGAAACGCTAGAGATTAGTGAATGTCCCTCTCTAGCGGAAAGATGTGCCAAGAAGAGTGGCCCAGAATGGCACAAGATTTCTCACATCCCAGATGAAAGAGGTAATTAATACTCTGATCAAATCAAATCATTAATTAATTGTTTGTTCAATTCCCTTCTCTCACTTTTCTTTCTACAGTTGACTTTCACTTTTCTTTCCACAGTTGATTCGACTCACTCAAAGCCTCACCAAACTAGCAGAGTCCTCATCGAGCAGGGCAAGATGGTAACTTCACTATTCTGCCCCATATTTTGAGTCACAAAAACAAAAATTCTTACTTTTCAGAATATGAACAGGATTATTTATTCACTTATTTTTGGGGGTAGATGATTTGTTTATTTAATTTTTGCTTTATTGCAAAAAGGTTTAAAACAGATGCCTCTGTTTTTATTAATATCATCATAGATTTAGATTGATTCGTGTGGGCCGGCAAAATCGTAACTTTTGCTGTTTTGCGGTGGGACCTTTGGGTTGGGGAGCATTAAGATTTGGTTGCATCGTTGATAATGATATGACTGTTTTAAGATGTGAGCAAAAAGTGATACAGGAGATTTTGACCAAATTGTAATGGAACAGACACAGGATTATGAGTCAAAAACAAAATGCTACAACTAATCCTATGCTATACGAAAAAAGATCAGGAAATTAGAGGGCTTTTTAGCTTTTCCCTTGGTCATCTGAGAGTGTTATTGTTATTCACATGAATATTATGATTGTGCAGAGCTTTTCACCGGACAAAAGCAGTGGGAAAAAATGCTATATGATCTCTGCAAGGGCGCTTTCGATCGTCTGGGCTCACAATCCTGACTACTGGAAATGGATTTCTCTGCCCGACTCCAGGTCTGTCAAATTTCTCTATTTTCTTTTTCCTTTTCTTTCTTTTAAGGATTTATTTCATAAATAATAGATTTAATAATTATAAGCAAACAGGTTTGAGGAGGTGGCAGAGCTTGTGAGAGTGTGTTGGTTTGAAATCCGTGGCAAAATTGGTAGACGGATGCTGTCCCCATCCACTCTATATAAAGCTTATCTTGTATTCAAGTCGACTGCAGGCGCTTATGGATTTGATCACCAACCTGTGGAGGTCTCGGTTGGGATGCTTGGAGGAGAAGAGCCCGCCAGGCACACTGTCTTTCTGGACGCAGAAAGAGGGCAGAATACAGCGTACCACATTGGGCCAGGGCCCAGGCGTATTGGGCTAATCAACAGGAGACACTTTTTGGGCTTTCAGTCGCCCCAGCCCAGAGAGATCAACGTGGCTCACTATCCGAAAGAGAGAGACGACGGCTGGCTGGAGATCGAGCTGGGTGAGTTCTTCCGCCGAGGAGGAGACGGAGGAGATGGGGAGTTGGAGATGGCTTGTTTGGAGGTTACCAGTGGTCGTTGGAAGAGTGGCCTCATTGTTGAAGGGATTGAGATCAGGCCCAAAATCAAGGACTAGTAGATAGATCCATGATCCATCTCATCGCATCTATAAAGACTTCTTTTTTCAGTTATTAGTGTAATTTAGAATAAAAAGCTGTTGCCTTTGTTCTCTACATTGTAATTTGTCGCAATCGACATTTATGAATCTTGGCCATGTCGATAGTCAATTGCTTCATTGTTGTGGTATTTGTCATTTGTGTTCGTGATATAAAAAGCCAAACACTTGTTGTGACCAATCGAGTTTGAACTTGTATGTGTTCCCTATTTCCTACTCGTGTCTAGGGTCTAGGTTCAGCTACGGTATGACCTCATACTATACTAAGCTGCAACTTTCACATTGAAGCACAAAGTGAGCCTCTTAATGTTTTTGCAGAGCTTTATACTTCCTATGTTGCTTTATTCATGGGATCTATCATCATCTCATCAATTGGTATAATTTGCCTACTTTCAGAAGGCTTTTACTCGAATCAGAAGAACAAGTGCTGAGAAACATTACGTCAAAACTTTTTCCATCCAGGTACTTCTGTTTCCCATTCGCTAAAAATCATTTTCATATTGAATTATCCGAATATATATTGCACAAGGGTTTAGCTTAGTTGTTTCACTGATGGCATCTAATATTATTTCAATTTGCCACAGTTTGTTGGTTTTCAGAAGGATCTTACTCAATTGGAAGAACAAGTGATGCGCAAAAGGTGCAAACTTAGTGCAGGTACTTCAGTTCAGTTCCCATTCCCCTGCATCACTATTTATTCATTTCTTTGATTCCCATCTAATCATAACATCACTTTACTAGCATGGAGAATACAATTATTCTTAGAAATCATTTTCCTATTTTTATATACATCTCCCTAAATTAATTTCATTAGATCTCCCTGCTCTGTATAAATATTTGTTCGACTGCATTTAGAGTCATGTGTAGCGACTAACTGGAAAAGTTTCCACCAACAATTAGATATGTTATCAGTGATATCAAACCTTAACACTTGTATACCTACTGTCATCGCTTGAAGCTCTTTCCTTTTCTTCTGTTTTTGCCTTCTTCATTTGCCGTTTTTGTTTTTCATTCTTCTTTATCAGCAGTTAAGTGTATATATTTGCAAAGCTTCAATTACCATGGTAGCTTTATGTAGAAACTTACAGAGAAAGTTCTACCATTTGAAAGTTTCAAACACCAGTTACAGTTTTCAGTTTCATTTATTTTCAGTTTTGCTAAAATGAATCAATGAACAAGTTCTAGATCACATACGTTTGAATTCTCAGACTTTAAAATGAATCAATGCTATAAACTTGGATTTTTTAACACAGGAGGCGCCAGAAAATTATTCCCGTTGTTACAATAAGAATTCTTATTAGTAAATTGAGGTTAACCTCTGCTCAAGCTTTATTAGTATTCCTTTTTTTTTCAATAAGAATTTGGTTGGCAAACTTTTGTAAATTGTTTGCTTCATCTATTAATCTGCAACATTTGTTATATGCTTCCATCTTACCACTGGATGCATTTGGCACCTCTCTTTCCTCACTTTGTAACCATTGTGTGAAGAATCCGAGTTATTTATGAGATAACCTACACACAGTAATGTCTCTTCAGAATTTGATGATACTCTTTTGCAGATTTGGGGCTAGCATCCATTTGAAGTGTAAACAGTCCTTAGAAGTTGTTTATAAAAATTTGATGAGCTGGAGGGTTTACTGGAGTGATGAGGGAACCTTGAAGCTTTCAGTGAACTATCTATTTGTATATGTGAGAATCTGAAGAATCTACCAGCAGTGGAAGCTCTGAAAATTTCCCCAAAATGAAAGATGCACCGAGGAGAGCCAGAATCCTGTGTACGTTTCTTTCTCAAATCAGAATTTATGATTTGTTTTCTTGTTCTCTCTCACTTTCATCTGTCGTTAATTAACTTATTGGGCATTAAGTTTGTTGTCTACTGCAACACAAAGAAGTAGAGGGAAAAAAAAAATAGTTTACTATAAATTGAAGGAACATATTCAACTCTTCAGTAGTTTGTTTGATTTTAATTGCTTCGTTGAAGGAACTATAAATACAACATTGTGTTTTCACAATCTTGTGGAATAACACTTGAGATTGTTGGGGAAAATTAGGTTTGTTAGTCTGGAAGACAAACTAATACATAGAGAACAGGCTAGACCAGTTCAACTCTTGCATGATTTTGTTCCAATTTTTTGGATTTGCAAACAGAAGCTTTTAGTCCTTAGTTTCATAAAAATGGCCTTGTTTTTGTTGCTGGTGTTTATGTGGTCATGGTGTCATTGCAACATCTGGAATCCTCTGTTTCATATTTTAATTTTTCTTTCTTTTCCAGGCAAGGAGATACATGGTATAATGCAGCCAATGGTGTTTTCATAATGCAGGTTTCAGCAATATATATGGCATATCAGCTGTTGATGGTGATTAACTTTTTTACCTTGAGTATCTTATAGTACACTAAAATAATAATCATGATACGTGTAGTTAAGAAAATCACTATTTCTGGAAGGTGTTGATTTATGTTCCTTTTCCCCTTTTCTACAGTTAAGGTCCTCTGTTATTTGATTGCATGTCATTTTTACTTATGCTGCTGCAAGAATCAGGTAAAGGAGTCTTCAGTTTAAGCTGTTTACCATCATTTTAAAGGTTGCAGGTGAGTTTGAACATTTCTTGCTAAGTTTATCTTGGTGTTATATTGATCAGGCAGAGTCGAGATTGAAGAAGAAACTCATGCATGTGATGTGCCTGTGATCTAGAACTTATTGTTTTGGACAATATGGTAAGCTCCCTTTAGTTTGTTTTATTGACACTCATTAATAAATCGAGTTATATTCTTATTTATGAGATGACCTACACACGTCATGTCTCTTCAGGATTTGATGATACTGTTTTGCAGATTTGGGACTAGCATATTCATTTGAAGTGTAAACAATCCTTAGAAGTTGTTTATAACAATTTGATGAACTGGAGGATCTACTTGAGTGATGAAGGAACCTTGCAGCAGTCGATGAACTATCTATTTGTATGTGTGAGAATCTGAAGTATCAATCTGCAGTGGAAGCTCCGAAAATTGTCCCCAAAACGAAAAGATGCACAGAGGAGAGCTGCCCTAGTGGCAAAGGTTTTTCTCATATTTCCAAGACTCAAGTGTCCTTAGCAACAATTTTCTCACTGACTTTTTAGTTGAATATATATATATATATATATATATATATATATTTGTGTTTAGTTTTTGGTATCATTACGGCATCTATCTTTCCTGTTTCAGGTTTAAATAATCCTCCTTTCCAAGCAAGGATGATAGTACAAACAGTACTAATCCTTTGGCTTGGGTGACTTCAACAAATATGAATGAGAATCAAGTGGAATGTTGCTCTTCTTCACTCTCCCTGCGGGTGTCTGTCTTCATAATGCTAAAAAGTAAGGGACAACAGATTCATTTTTAGTATGACAATGTATCAGGAATCCACACAAGTCTATTTTGGTGGAAGGTTGTTCTGCGCAGTTCTTGCTAACTTGTTCTAGGTTTAATATTTGATCAGGCAGAGTCAGCATTCAAGAAGAAATTCATGAATGCGCTATGAGTGCCACTGCCATGCATGTTTTTGTCTCATGAAATTTTAATTTGCACAAATTGGTAAGCTCTAATCCCTTTCATTACACCGAATGTTTTATTGTCATCACTATACTGTAGTTGTATTCTTATGAGTTTTGCATTACAGGGAAACTTCTTATGGTGCAGCATAATCGGAAAACACTTTACTTGGAGGGCGTTTATCATGAAGAAAGCTTTTCCTAATGAAGTCCTAAGACCTGTCTCTTGCAAAAAAGATATTTTAAGTCTTTTAAAAGCACTAATGATAGCAGAAGTTTGTGAGTTTAGAATGTATTTGGGGTTCTTTGTTGAGAAATGGGATGAGAGATAAATTTAGAGTGATTTTAAGAACTTTCCTTGTCATTGTAATGATCTTCTAAATTTTTGATTTAGTGAATTATGAACGCAATTGGCCGTGGCCGTAGACCAATTATGGTGGACCACGTTCATTTGGTTCGCAACAATGGACTAGAGAGCCAAAGGCCGCAAATTCTGTAATCCCATTTGCCGTCCTATTGACCACTTCAAGACAGATCGATCTTAAAAAGATCATTACGTGGAGCAAGAGTCTAAGGGAGCTCATTTGACTAGAACAAAGTCTGAGAAAAGAAATGGTTCTAATATGAGAGAAGTGCGATATTTGGTGTACTGATCTTTCTTCGCTGAACTTTGTTTGATCTTTGATTTTTAGGTCAGCTTCCACACCCTTGTCTTCAATGAATTGTTTGAATCACAATTATTATTAATACGTATTATTTTAAAGTGTTAATTTCTGCAGATTTTCTCTCATGCGGCTTATTAAAATCCAGAAAACCACGGGGGCCTAATTTGAAAGGCGCTGGTGATGATGAGGACGTTTCGTTTGCCAGGGATGGATAGTTTGGGGGCCTTCTGGTCCTCCTTGGAGGTCACTGCGAGGTCTCCCATGTCCGGCTCTCTCGTACAGTGGCTGAGCTAGAAGAAACAGGAGCTTAAAAATCTACAACTCAGAAAAATAATAAAAGTTCATCTCTTTCTAATATTTTGTTCTATTTTCTTAGTATTGAAAACCAAACGGGGCATATTACATTCATTATATATTCCCCTCACTTACCAACATGTATCCCTATATTTTAGGGAATAATCAAACGGGAAATCACATTGTTGACCAAAAACAAAAAAATGAAAACCACATTGACCAACAAAAAAAGGAAACCACGGGCTTTGGAGAGTGCTTGTATAAAAAGCACTTATCTTCCTAGTCGCTTGTTGCAGTCGTTAACAAATCAAATTAAATCCATTAATTCTGTCAGTTATAAATTATAAATAAATAACAAATTAAAAAAAGTAATTTTGTTTTTGGACTACGTTTTTGTTCTGGTTCCTTAGACGGTGACGGCAAATCCAGCGCAGCATCACACCTTCCCCACATCACCGACCTCTACTCAGCCACCTTATCCTAGCCAACCACCACCGCCACCACAGCAACCCAGTCACAAAATTCAAAAGACTTCTCAACCCACCCAAATTCAAAGAGAAAAAACCCAAATATAATTAACCCCAAATATTAAAAAAAAAAATTCATGTAATTGAATGTTTCTATCTCCTGGACCAGACAAGTGGTTGAGGGGGGAGGATGAAGGTGGGTTGTGATGTGGAGGGGGAAGGTGGGCATCATCGAAGTCTATCAAATTCTAGGTTTTATCGAATTCCATTGGAATAGGCATGTAAGATGGAGATAAATAGAGTTGGGAATCTCAGATTGAGTCAAAGAACACGAACCAGGCGTTGGCGTCGTCGTCGAAGAACAGCGCGTGGCGACCGACTACCTCTACATCCATTTCTTTACGACCGTCAAATTGGAGCGGAATTGATACAGAGCAGAGAAATTCTGGGTTCATTTTATATTAGTAATTCAATTTAATTTTAAAGAAAGAAATGCCTCTCTAATTGTGTCTTGTGAAAATAGGATCATTTTCTCATTTTGTTTTAAAAAAAAAAAAAAGTGTTGTTAATTTACTATATTACCCTCATTTAGTGAATATGTTAAATTTCTTAATCTTTTCTTTAACTATGGGAATATTTTTTTTTTTTGTATTTTGAATGTTGGATCCTGAGTGTAACAACCTGGTCCTTAATTAATATTTAATTATTAATTTATTCTAATACAAGACCATTATACAATTAGAATATTTTAATAGTTTAAAAGTTGACTTTTTGCCCAAGAAGGAATTTGGGGATTTCAGTTATACCGTTGTGTAGAGCACAGTGAGATGGGTCCATAGACACGTAGTGGGCTCAAATTGGAGTTGTAACGAAGGAGTTACGATCAAAAGAAGTTCAATGACATAACCGTAAATATTTCAAACTTCAGTTTTTAAAACCCAGATAAACCCAGATTTTTCCTCTCTCTCGAGTTGGACCAGCCGACTTTAGGAGAGGATTTCTCTCAGCTCCGACCACCAAATCGAGCAAGACCAGTGCCAAACGAACCACCTCACTCCCCTCTTTCAGTTTCAGCCCATCCCAGCCTCAATTCGCAGTTGTGGTCGCCGGAATCATCCACGAAACAGGCGGTGTTGGACAGTTTTTTAGTAAACTTTAGGGAGCTCGTTTGGATGCCTCCGGCCACCAAATCGGACTAGTGAGGTATGGTTTTCTAGCTATTTTCCATGCTCTACCTGCTAGTTGGGTAGGATTTCAGGAATTCCAAGCGTAAATACTTCGATTGTCAAGTTAGGTTTCAGCCGGTTTTGAGGGTGCGATTTTGGCCACTTCCGGCCAGTTTTTGGGGTAGGTTCAAGAACAAAAGTGGCTCCAAATAAGGTGTTACACCTAGGGTAGGAACCTTGAGCCGTGATTCGGAGTTTTTCTGGCGAGGCGTTATCACTTTAGGCACCACGTCGCTGCCGACGCGTGTGGCGGCGTGTGGGTAGCAGAGTGAGAACCACAAGCAGTTCTAGAATAATCCCCTAGTACTCACGAGCGCATAGGATTCCGCGGATCTTAATTCAGATAACGTTTGAACCCCGAACGGATCTTGCCTAGTGTGTGATTTCCGGGTTCAACAAGTTTGAACCGTTGGATCATAGTAATATTCAGGTATGTTGATCTAGGTAATTCTAGGATCGTATAGTATTTGACAGATCGTAAAACGGAGTCCCGGATACTCCAGAAATGTCAGCCCTAGAGCGAGGTTTACAGTAACTAACCAGTTGTGGATTAGGAACAGAGGAAAGAACTACGTGTGGCTTGATCCCTCAGAAAGGGTACGTAGGCAGCCTATAGTTATGAGGTGCAGCCATAAGTTGGAGTCTTTCAGTTTGTGTTATTGTTTTCAGGGCATTTTGGTCATTTTCGACCCACATCCACCAGGTGTTAGTTTTAAATAGGGTTCGACCCGGATTCCAAAGTGGAAATTGGGTTAGGTCGTTTCACTGAGCCTCTACATTTAGGTCACGTGCATTAACTCGTATTTTGTTAAATTTAAGCCACATAAGCAATCTAACCATTTAACACATGACACATCATCAATTTTTAAGTGAGTTTTTTTTTCTGCAAACGTAACAGTGTTGATTTTTATGCATCGAATTTGAAATAAATATAATTCCTCATTGGGTTGGGTTTTCATTGGGTCCCCAACCCTAATGGGGGAAAATTTTGGGAAAAATCGAGGGCAAGTACGGAGATCCTCGAATTTTATAAATCTCCAATTGAAAACAGGCTGGGGATGGTATTTTTATCCCCATCCCCAAACCCGCCCGATAAGTAATATATTTACTTTTAAGTGGTTTGAAATATAATATAACAATGCATGATCATAATATAATATAATATAATATATATTCAATTTTGTCAAATTGAATTGAGATTATTTTGAGTCAATAAGTTGAATTTTATAATTTAATTTAATGTAATTGAGTTTAATGATAATTTAAGGTGAAAGAAAGTGTTATAATATAATTTTTTTTAAATGATATAAAATTGGAAATTCGAGGCGGATTTGGGAGGTAGCCCCTCGATAGGGATGGGGATTCCCCAAATACTCTTATATGGAATGGGGGCGGAAATGGAAATGGTATTGCCATATCCAGTCTGTTGCCACCCCTATTTACACATGGCATAATAAAAGACAATGCATCAATAGCAGCAAGAAATAATGGTGCAGTAGATTTATACAACACAAGTAAAATCTTTTTAAAAAGAGGAATGGTGCTACTTATATTGAAAAGTGTAGGCTCCATTAATTAGCTGTATAACACTATAGCAGTATTTGTGTGAGAAAATTCCCTCATTTTCCTTAATTTTGGGAAAAAAATATGAGTTTGCCAATGAAGTTTAGCTCAGTGGAAAAAAAACCATTGACTTATAAACTAGTGGTCTTATGTTCAAGTCCCATGGCACCATGAAACCTTGACAATGTGTGTAGGGATGGCAACGGGTCGGGTAGGGGCCGGGTATGACAATACCATCCCCGTCCCCACTCTCTATCCCCGCCCCCGTCCTCGAATCCATCCACATTTAATAGGTTTCGGGAAATCCCCGTCCCCATCCCCTTTGGGGGACTATCCTTCATACCCACCCCGAATCCCTGATTTTTTTACATAAAAAATATTTATCATACATTTTAACATCAACATTCAACACATTCAAATTAACTATAAAGTTCAACTCAACTATTCAAAATCACATCAATTTGAAATTCCAGAGAAGATTAGGAAGAATTAAGAGAGGGAGGTTAACTTAAGGTTAAACATAAATATGGAGGACATAGGTAATGAATAGTTTTATATTCTATTGGAGAACTCCTTTTTTCAAGATGTTGTAAAGGATGACTGGGGCATTATTACCAAATGCAAGATGCATGATCTTGTGCATGATCTTTCTGAACTAGTGTCAAGATATGATGGGGAAGATAAGCTTGATGTTGGACAGGCACAGTTTCCTTCTTTAATATCGAACAAAATTTCAGAAAGAAATGCTGGGAAATTGCAATCCTTGTTTGTGAATGGTGAAGCACTTGGTAACATCTTGGCAAGCTTTAAGTCTTTACGTGTCTTGAAACTATACAGGTCTGATATTGAGGAGTTGCCTATTTCAATTGGTGAGCTAAAACACTTGAGATATCTAGATGTTTCTGAAACACACATCAAAGAGCTCCCCAAATCTATTGGTAGGCTCTACAACTTACAGATGCTAAGAATGCCTAGTTCAAGCAGTCTTCAAACGTTTCTGAAGGAGCTACAAAATTTGATCAACTTGAGACATGTTTATTTCAATGAGTATATAGAAGTTCCATTTGGGATAAGAAGATTGACCCATCTGCAAACACTACCTTCCTTTACTCTGGATGGGACAAGAAGTCATGGAATTGACGAGCTGGGTGACTTGAACAAATTGAAAGGCGAGCTGATTATTAGATCTTTGGAATATGTGAGGGGCAAAGACGAAGCGAAAGAATCAAATTTAGCTGGGAAGACAAACATACAAAGCTTGAGACTTGAATGGGGCAATTCCAGGGAAAGAAATGATGATGACAAGGAAGTACTAGACGGCCTCGAACCACACCCTAAGTTAGAAAGCTTATATATCAGCAGTTTCTTGGGTTCTAAATTTGCATCATGGATGATGAGTGGATTGCCAGGAAATTTGAAAAAGATTGTTCTATCCAATTGCAGAGAATGTGAAGTAGTCCCAACACTTGGCCATTTACCAAATCTTAGACATGTTGACTTTTACTTTATGGATAAGCTTAAATGTCTAGGAGATGAGTTTTATGGTTATAACCAAACCAGGGCAGCTTTTTTCCCAGCATTGAAAACCTTACGATTTAGTTCTTGCCACGCTTTAATTGAATCGAAGGAAGCAACTGTGATGTCAACAGTGGCGGTATTTCCCTGCCTGGAGGAGTTGAGTCTCAGTTCTTTGATGCAATTGAAAAACGCTCCCAGTCATTTTCCATCTCTCCAGAAGTTGCACATACATGTTCTTGACAATGTCATGCCAATAGAAAACATATGCAGCCAACTAACCACTCTCACTTCCCTCTATATGTAAGGGATTAAGGAGCTTATTTCTCTGCCAGTAGGGATGGTGGAAAAGAACCAGAATCTTCGGTCACTGATTATCGGCCATTTTGAAAACCTGAGGCACTTACCTGATGGGCTGCTACATAAACTTCCTCTTCTTGATGAGTTGGAAGGAAGCAACTGTGATGTCAACAGTGGCGGTATTTCCCTGCCTGGAGGAGTTGAGTCTCAGTTCTTTGATGCAATTGAAAAACGCTCCCAGTCATTTTCCATCTCTCCAGAAGTTGCACATACATGTTCTTGACAATGTCATGCCAATAGAAAACATATGCAGCCAACTAACCACTCTCACTTCCCTCTATATGTAAGGGATTAAGGAGCTTATTTCTCTGCCAGTAGGGATGGTGGAAAAGAACCAGAATCTTCGGTCACTGATTATCGGCCATTTTGAAAACCTGAGGCACTTACCTGATGGGCTGCTACATAAACTTCCTCTTCTTGATGAGTTGTTTATATCAAGTTGCCCTAATCTGGAGCTCATTCCAATTACAGAAGGCTTACCATGTCTCCGAGAACTCAAAATTAAGGATTGTAAGAAACTATCAAGCTTGCCAAGTGGGTTAAAATATTGCACCTCTCTTCAGATGTTGAGTATAAGTCGTTGCCCCAATCTCACATCAATTCCAATTCCACAAGTCCTCCCACCATCCCTCATTCAGTTGGAATTTGAATTTTGTGGTGCATTAACAAGCTTAGCAGGTGGTCTTGAATGTCTTACCACCCTTCAGCAGTTCAGTATTTCTTATTGCCCTAGGCTAACATCCATTTCAATTCACAGTCTCACCTCCCTTCGCAAATTGTTTATTTATGATTATGGACCGGAATCCATCAGTAGTTCTCTGGAGGAGTTGTCTTTACTTGGTTGCACATCCCTCCGTGAAGTGAACATTCGAAATTGCAAGGGGTTCTCAAGTATATTGAGTGGACTAAAATCTTGTACTTCTCTTCGTTCACTGTGTGTTGATACTTGTCCAAACTTGATGCATTTACCGATTGATGGGCTGCAAACCCTCGTCTCTCTTGAGGAGCTGAGAATATGTTATTGCCCTAATCTAGAGGCTGTTCCCAATTTGGACTACCTGACATCCCTCCGTGAGTTGCATATTTATAGCTGTAGAGGATTGACAAGTATACCAAGTGGGCTAGCCTCCTGCACATCTCTTACCAATTTGTCAATCGACTCATGCCCCAACTTGGTATCTATAGCAGAGGATGTATCCAGGCTGCAATCCCTAACTCGTTTATCAATATATGACTGTGGGAAGTTACAATGTTTGCCGACTGGCCTATAGTTTCTGACCCGTTTGGAACATCTGACAATTGGTAAGTTCTCGGAGGAGCTTGATTCTTTCCCTGATTTTGAGGCTCCATCACATGTTGAAGAATTAAGGTTGTGGGGATGGCCAAAGCTCAAGTCTCTGCCTCAACAAATTCAACACTTCACTTCTCTAACATCTTTGTCTGTAATATCTTTTAACCAAGTGGAGGCTTTGCCAGAGTGGTTGGGTAACCTTACATCCCTTACCTTCTTGGGTATTCAGAGGTGCGAGAATCTGATGTATCTACCTCCGGTCAAAGCTATGCAACGCCTTGACAAATTACAAGAGCTAGTGGTTGATGGATGTACCCGTTTAGAGGAAAGATGTGCAAAAAAGGTTGGCCTAGAATGGCCCAAGATTTCTCATGTTCCAAACGTCACAGGTAATTTCTTCTCAAATCATTTGTCAAATATTTGTTCACTTTCTCTCACTTTTATTTTTCTTTTCTTCAGTACTGACCCAACCTGTTTTTGAATAGTTTACTGATGGATTAATAAGCTTGGGGGAAGGGGAAGTACATGTCCAAAGAGTTGCTTCAAGTTTCACATTGAAGTGCAATGTAAGCTTTACAAGTTTCTTTTTTTATTTCTCTTCTTACGTATGTTTCTCTTTGATCATATTTAACCAGTTTCCCTGATGCGATTTATTATTACTACATAAAGTGTAGACTCTCAGGAGGCTCTTACAACAGTAGAAGAATAAGTGATGTGTGATAATTTTGATATGGTTGTATGCCCTTCAGGTACTTACTTCTGTTCCCTTTCCACTGCATATGAGATTACTTGTGTTTAACTTATATGTAAATTCATGTAGGTTTGACTTGTATGTATATTCACATGTTTAGCTTCAATTCTTATCATTTTGTTCATGATTTGTCTCTTCTCTCCTGTCACATTTTTATTTAATTAATTAAGTTATTGGCTGTTAACATCTTTCTCAACTCAACAGTTACTTTGGTTTGCAATATCAAAGACTTCCTAGCCTCATGGAAGAACAAAATTAATTGCTTTAAACTCAATATTTTGCTATCACAATGTTTTTGGAGTAACAATTTCGACTTTAGAGGAACATTATGTATGCTAACAAGTTTGGAAGACAAATTACTAGATACAAATCAGGGGACAATAATTCAGCTCTTGCATGATTTCGTGCCAACTTTTCGTATCCTCAAACAGAGCTTTTGAGTACTTAATTTCACATTATTAGTTTGGGTTTTGTGGCAGTCTAAACATATATAATTCTCACATTAATCATGATTTTGGATTAGACAATTCAGCTCACTTTTGACTTCCTGCAGGCTCTTTTTTCACTTTGATACTATATTTTATTGTTTTGGGTGTCTTCCTTTCCAAGCAAAGAGGAATATAAGTTGACTCCTTTTCCTTAGAATTGCATGACATGACATGTGTGTGTTCTAATTCCATGAATGATCCAGATAGACCCATTTTCTTCTTTCAAGTTATTTTTCAATCATTATTCAGATAAAAGTTAGCTAAATTAGAAGTTGTTTAGCCATTTGATTCTTGTCATTTTCGTTTCAGTTTTGTCAAACAAGTTACAGTTTGTGTGTGCATATTTGAGATCATCAATCAATAGAAACACTATAACATGAATTTTGGAGAAGAAAAAAAAACCCATAGTTAGTCAGCTATCCCTTCTTGATATTTAATTGATGTGCGAAATTGTGAAATTTAGTCCTTAGTTTCACAAAATGGCTTTGTTTTTTGTTGCTGTTGTTTTTATGAATCCATGGTGTCCCTGCAACATCTATAATCCTGTGTTTCACAATGCAGGGTTTCAGCTATATATATGGAATATCAGTTGTTGATACATGTAGTTTAAGCAAATCACTATTTCAGGAAGTTGTTGATCTATTTTCATTTTTCTTGTTTATGCAATTAAGGTCATGGACTCTTGCATGGTTGCATATGTCAAAACATAGAGAATATTGAGAGGAGATAGTGGAAAGTGTAGAGAGAATGAGAGTTGTAGAATATTTTCTGATTTTTCACTTGTATTTCATTACTTAACATCAACACATATATATACAAGTAATCAAGCCTACAAAGTTAGGCAACCTCATTAATGACTAAAGCAACCTCATTAATGCTAACATTAATGACTAAAGCAACCTCATTAATACTAACAATTAATACTAACAACTAAAGTAACCTCATTAATGCTAACATTAATGACTAACATTAATGACTAAAGCAACCTCATTAATGCTAACATTCCCCCTCAAGTTGGTGCATAGCTATCACCAATGCCCAACTTGATCAGTGAGTTGTGGAATACTCTGCTAGAAACTGCTTTTGTCAATATATCGGCTAGCTGGTCTTCGGACTTGACAAACGAAAGCTGAATTTCTTTATTTTCAAGTTTCTCTTTAATGAAGTGTCGATCCACTTCAACATGTTTAGTGCGATCATGTTGAACTGGATTGTGTGCAATGCATATTGCAGCCTTGTTATCACACTGTAGATGCATTCCTAATGCAGGTGCATATCCAATCTCTGTAAGTAATTTCTTCAACCAAAGGAGTTCGCAAATTCCTTTGGTCATTCCTCTGAATTCTGCTTCTGCACTAGACAAAGCAACGACATTCTGTTTCTTGCTTCTCCAAGTAACCAAGTTACCTCCCACAAATGTGAAGTACCCTGATGTTGATCGTCTATCAGTGACATTCCCTGCCCAATCTGCATCTGTATAGCCACTGATATTCAAATGACCATTTTTGGAGAACAAAAGTCCTTTTCCTGGTGCTGACTTTAAATACTTAAGAATCCGAAAAACCGCATCCATATGATCTTCACTTGGACAATGCATAAACTGACTAGCAACACTGACAGCATACGCGATATCGGGTCGGGTATGGGACAGGTAGATCAATCGTCCCACTAATCTTTGGTATCTTTCTTTGTTAGTGGGTACTTGATTGGGATATTCCCCAAGGTAGTGATTCTAAACGATTGGAGTGTCCACAGGTTTGCAATCCAACATTCCTGTTTCTGCCAATAAATCTAGAACATACTTCCTTTGTGAGAGAAATATGCCTTGCTTTGATCGAGCAACTTCAATGCCCAAGAAGTACTTGAGTCCACCAAGATTCTTCATTTCAAACTCCTTTGCCAAACATTTTTTTAGTTGAGAGATTTCCTGCATATCATTCCCAGTAATAATCATATCATCGACATAAATGATTAGAGCCGTTACCTTTCCTCCTTTGTGTTTTAAGAACAGAGTATGGTCAGAATTACTCTACTTAAAACCATAATTCTTCATTGCCAAGGTAAAACGCCCAAACCATGCCAGGGGAGACTGCTTCAATCCATATAATGCCTTTCGTAATCTGCATACTACATTAGCATGAGTAGATGTAACATATCCTGGTGGGATATCCATGTAGACTTCTTCTGTGAGTTCTCCATGAAGAAAGGCATTCTTCACATCAAATTGGTGGAGAGGCCAATCAAGATTTGCTGCAATGGACAAGAGCACTCGAACAGTGTTAAGTTTTGCAACAGGGGCAAAGGTTTCTTCATAGTCAATACCATATGTTTGTGTGTATCCCTTTGCCACAAGCCGTGCTTTGTAACGTTCAATTGACCCATCAGCATTGTATTTCAAAGTGTAAACACCCATCCATGCTGTATCCGACAGTCCTTTTTCCATGAGGTAAGTTCTCCAGTGTCCATGTGTGATTTTTCTCCAGAGCATGCATCTCCTCCTTCATTGCCTGAACCCATTTTGGATCCTTCAATGCCTCACTTACTTTGGTTGGAATATGAATTGCGGATAACTGGTGTACAAAGCTTTGGAGGGGTGCAGATAATTTTTCAGCAGAAACATAGTTTGCAATTGGATACTTTGATGTCTTGCCATTATTGGTGAATACCGATTTGGCGGTTTTCCACGGTTCTGTCTAACAGGTAATTGATATCTAACAGTTTTATCAACTAAAGCAGTAGGTGTAGTAGAATCACTTACCTCAGGAGTATTCTCAGGAGATAGGTCAGAGGGTACTGAGATGTGAGGGGGGTCTTCATCAGTCTCGTTGGTGAAATATGAAGAGATATCATGTTCTTGGCGGAGACGCGACCGGTCGCTGAGTTCCTGGAGACCGGTCGCTTTTGGACAGGTTCGAATTCCATCTTCAGAATGTTCTGACGACCGGTCGTTGGGCTCCTGGCGATCGGTCGCTTTTTGGCAGAGTCTAAATTCAGCTTCAGGACTTGCTGGTGACCGGTCGCTGGGCTCCTGGCGACCGGTTGTTTCTTGGCAGAGTCGAAATTCTACTTCAGGACTTTCTGGCGACTGGTCGCTGGGCTCCTGGCGACCGGTCGCTTGGCTCATGTTCTGAAATTCAACTTCATTGCTTCGGTTTGTTTTGCTCCAATCTTCAGGTCCTTGAATTTCCAGAGCTCCTTATTCATTGTTACTGTTTGTATGCCTATTTGAGGCGGAGAGTTGGACATTGGATCATGGAAGAACATCTCAGACTCCATAAAGGTGACATCCAAAGTGACATACATACGACGACTGGAGGGGTTATAACACCGGTATCCTTTCTGATGAGCAGCATAGCCTACGAAAACACATCTGAGAGCACATGGATCAAGTTTGCCACGTTGATTCTTATGGAGGTGGACGAATGCCACACAACCAAAGACTCGAGGCGGAAGCATTTGAACGGAGGGCAAGGGCCCATGTTGGGCAAGTGCTTGTAATGGAGTCCGGAAGTCTAAAACTTTGGAAGGCATTCGGTTGATGAGGTAGACAGCGGTGACTATAGCATCATCCCAATGGTGACAGGAACATGAGCTCCAATCAGAAGAGCTCGTGCCGTTTCAAGGAGGTGTCGATTTTTTCGTTCCGCAACACCATTTTGTTGAGGAGTTTGAGGACAAGTGGTCTCATGGATAATACCATGCATTTGGAAGTAAGTTTGGAAGTCATGGTTGATATATTCACCCCCATTGTTAGAACGAAGGATTTGGATCTTGGTAGAGAATTGAGTTTCAATTTGCTTGTGAAATGACTGAAATATGGGAAACACATCAGCTTTATTTTTCATCATGAAGAGCCAAGTCATGCGGGTGCAATCATCTATAAAAGTGATAAACCATCGGAAGCCAGAAGTTGTAGAGATAGGCGAAGGACCCCAAACATCAGAATGTATCAAAGCAAATGGAGTACCACTTGTATTTGCACTTAATGGATAAGAGACTCTGTGACTCTTGGCTAAGATACAAGTATCACATTGGAAATCAGTGGTATGGGAATTTGAAAACAAATCTGGAAATAGATGTTTCATATAGCCAAAAGATGGATGCCCCAAACGCCGGTGCCATAGCCAAAGTTGTTGATCCTTCCAAGTCGATGAGTGCTTCACACTATGTGCCTTTCCCATACTAAAATCATCCACATAGTACAACCCCCCTCTCTTAGTACCACGACCAATGATCTCCTTGGTGAGAATATCCTGAAATAAACAGAAGTTGGGATACATGAGTATACAACAATTTAGTTGCTCAGTAGCTTGGCCCACAGACATCAATTTATTAGACAATGATGGAACAAGCAAAGTATTTTGAAGAGAAAGAGATGGAGAGAGGCCAATGGTTCCAGCACTGATCACAGGAGAGGTAACACCATTTGCATTGGCAATACTGGTTCGTTGTGGTGTGGTTGTGCTTAGAAAATCGGTTGGATCAAACGTCATATGATCTGTGGCTCCTGAATCAATAATCCAACCTGTGGAGTCACTTGTATATGATGTATGAAATACATATCCACAGTTACCTGAGTCACTGAAAAATGAAGGGTCCTTTTCTGGTGTCGGGGTCGGGGTCGGGGTCGTATTTGATGTTGATGCTTGTATCTTCATCAACTCAGCCATTTGAGCAGCAAATTCGGTCAAAATAGTAGGATCGGTGGTGCTACTTCCAACAGGGGAAAAATCATCTTCTCCCGTGATGGTAACAACAATTCAAGGCTAGAGTCAGCAAGATCGCTGCTCTGATACCATGTCAAAACATAGAGAATATTGAGAGGAGATAGTGGAAAGTGTAGAGAGAATGAGAATTGTAGAATATTTTCTGATTTTTCACTTGTATTTCATTACTTAACATCAACACATATATATACAAGTAATCAAGTTTACAAAGTTAGGCACCTCATTAATGACTAAAGCAACCTCATTAATGCTAACATTAATGACTAAAGCAACCTCATTAATACTAACAATTAATACTAACAACTAAAGCAACCTCATTAATGCTAACATTAATGACTAACATTAATGACTAAAGCAACCTCATTAATGCTAACAGCATATCCCACATAACAAAGGTCTTATTTGATAGCATGTCATTTACCTATGCTATTTCAAGAATCAGGTAAATGAATCTCCAGTTATAAGCTTTTTACCTTCATTTTAAAAATCGAAGGTAATTTTGAACATTTCTTGCTAAGTTTGTCTCGGTGTTATATTGACTGTGCAGACTCGAGATTGAAGAAGAAACTCATGCATGCGATGTGCCTGTGATCTAGAACTTAGTGTTTGGACAAAATTGTAAGCTACTATCCCTTAAGTTTGTTTTCTTGACACTCATTAGCAGATCGAGTTATATTCTTATGAGTTTTGCATCACAAGGTCAACTTGTTGTGGAGCAGTTTAATTAGGAAAAATGATTTCCATCAACTTCCAGATGTGCAGCTTAATTAAGACAAGCATTCTGGTGGAGAACACTTTTCCTAGCTAGTCAAACCCTGCATTCTGTCTCTTATAAAAAGAGATAGTTTTAAGTCCTTTTTGAGATTGCAAGCCCTGGCCACAATTTAGAGAAATCAAGTGAGTTTTGGATGTATTTGGGGTTCTCTTGGGAGAAATGGGATGAAAGAAGAGAGATTAATTTAGTTTGGTTGCGAGAACCTACTTGTTATTTTTTGTCATGTTCTAGTGCACTTTTGATTTAGTGAATTTTTATTTGCATTGCCCATGGATGTAGCCCAATTATTTACATCAAATATGGTGCTTTCTCTATTTATGCTTCAGTTCATCGTTCTCTTCCTATTAATACTTTTCCTGTGTTTGGTTTGTAGTCTAGGACTAGAGAGTTAAATGTGGCAAATTTCTTACTCTGCTTCGCGTTGACACATCAAATGCATAGTTGCGTTGGTGTGTTTTCAGAATCACAGAGGTGATTTACAATGATGCCCCATTAAAGGTCTCCCAAAAATTACTCACATCGATTTCCTTCCAGGTCCAAAACTATCAAATAGCTCATCATGTATATAGTGCTGTTAGTCTCCATTTGGTTGCATTGGAGGTAAATTTGAAAACCTTTCTTGTGATAGCAGAGGTACCTTGTTAGAGGAGTTATTCATGTTCGTTGATCTTCGTTCCCCATCGGTTTGCACTTTGCGTTATTAATCAATTGATTGCTTGGATATACTAAAAAACACAAGAGCGAACAAAATAGGTCCGTCATCTCAATAGAAAAAAATTTGGGAGTTGCTATTGAGGAACAATGGAAGAGAACATACATGTACAGAGAGAGTTCAGGAGAAAGTTGCATTGGGTTGCGGACCGAGTCGTTGAATTTCCTTACTTTGGTCTATTTGTAGCCCAAGTTATAAACATGACCTTAGAGGGTTGTGTGGAAAACATAATGATGGTGATGTGCATTGCTTGGGGAGCAGAATTGTTGTTGTTGATTTCTGAAACTAACTCTCAATAAGCCTTGCTTTGCTTGTTCGTTACAATTCCTCAGTATTCTGATTTTCAAAAATCTTCCAATCCTAGTTTTGAAAAAAGAAAAGGCCAAAGCTCCTCACTATGTATTCACTTATTCATTTGATTGAGGAATCTGATTTTCTCCTGTAAAAGTCGAAGCATCTGTGGGATTGAGGCTATCCTTTTCTTCACAGCTTGATACTGATCTCTGTCTTGTTAAAGCTGAAATTCTTAACCTTCTAAATAAGTAAAATATTCTTTAAGTAGAGTGTTCTTTAGGGAAAACTAATTTCCTCCTGCGTCTATAAATTCGTTCATAACAGAGACAACAAACTATATGAGTCTTTAAACCTTGGTCGGTTTTCCTTAATTTTGAGCATTCTGCTCTTTACTTGTCTTGAGCGTACATACCAAGGGGTGAACTTATGGCGGCTAAGTTTGTGGTTACTTTTGCTGCCCAGGGAGTACTGACCAAGGTCGCTGCACTGGCCAGTGAGCAATTCAGTCTTGCTTGGGGATTCATTCAAAGGAGAACTGGCCAAGCTCAGGGATTCATTATCCCTCATGCAAAACATCTTACGTGATGCTGCGGAGCAACCAACAGATCGAGGCCACACCGTCAAAGCCTGGGTGAAGAAACTTGAAGACATAGTACAATATGCTGCTGATGTGTTGGTTGAATTCCAGTATGAAGTTCTTCGAAGTAAACTGGAGCTATCATCATTTCATCGATTGGTATAATTTGCCTACTTTCGGAACGCTTTTACTCGAATCAGAAGAACAAGTGCTGAGAAACATTAGGTGAAAACTATTTCCATCCAGGTACTTCTGTTTCCCATTCGCTAAAAATCATTTTCATATTGAATTGTCCAAAGCTCTTTCCTTTTCTTCCGTTTTTGTCCTCTTCTTTTGCCATTTTTGTTTTCATTCTTCTTTATCAGCAGTTAAGTGTTTCATATATCAGTTAAGTGTTTCATATATTTTCAAAGCTTCTTGTGGAAACACACAGTAATGTCTCTTCAGAATTTGATGATACTCTTTTGCAGATTTGGGAGTAGCATCCATTTGAAGTGTGTAAACTGTCCTGAGAAGTTGTTTACGTTGGGCCTCACAGCCTCCTCCCTCTTTGGTTCTCCCCTGTTCCTGTATGCCTTATCTTGCAACTTCTTGTTTCGTGCTGCTGGAGCTTTCTCTGGCTCTTTAATGAAGTATTATTATTCAGACCCAAAAAAAAAAAAAAAACGATGAGTCGGCATTTTCTGAGCTGTGCATGTCCTCTTCTTCTAGCCGCACTACCCACGCCCTCTTCCTTCTATCTCCCTATTTCTCCCTCCAGATCTGGGTTTTTTATTTTCCCATTTTTCACAAGGGAAATGTTCCATAACAAGTTGCTGGCTGCGATTTTGTATCCTTCAAATTTTCCCTTTTTTTCACAAGGTTCTCTATTTTATTTAATTAGATTTTCTTTTGGGTGAAACTTCTCCGATAATAAATAATGTACACTAGAAAATCAATACAAATAATTCCGTTGCATATTGCTGCTCAAAGTAGATATAGAGATATTGCAAAAAAATTGTTAGTGAATAATGCATTATATTATAGAGTAGAAGAATAAGGTAAGATTAAAAAAGATACAGTACCACTTTTTTTTTTAAATAAAAATAAAATTTGTAGATAGATTGTAAAGCTCTGGATGTAACAATTACTAGAGATATGCTAAAATGATAAATGATTTCCGATACTCCATGTATTTTCTATGCCCCAAGTGGCCATGTTCGAAAATGATAAATTATTTGAGAATTTTTTTTTTTTTTTTTTCCATTTGATGTTGGAGAGAGAGAGAGAGAGAGAATAACAATAGGAGATGTCTGGTGCCGAGTCCATGTCCATGGATAAAGAGAAACAGAGAAAAACATAAAAACAAGAATTTGATTTTTTTTTTAGTTTATCTTTAAAAAAAATAATAATAAAACATATTCATGAAGATTTTCGCCAAAAAATTAAAAATAAATTTCATAATGTCAAAATAAGATTTTTGCAGCTTTAAGCACCTCCAGCGCCCAACCCAAACTGGGTAAAAGGCTGCCAGAGAGAGCCCGAGGAAGCTCCAGGGCAGGGCCCGTAGCCCGGTTTGGTGGTAGGTCCCACGAGCCCGAGGAGTTGTTAAAAATGTTAACTCGCAATTGTACGGGCAATTAGTAGTATAGCAAGACAAGTACGAGGTCGTACCCACGAAGACTGAGAAGTTAAAACTAGTTATGTGCTTAGATTACCAAATTCAAGGAAGTAGGAAGTTAAGTCTAAAACAGAATTTAAAGCAAGATTGATTGTAATTGTTGAACAAATGAGGCAAAACAAAATTCCAAACAAAAGCAAAGTGAGCAAATGCAACAAAGAGTATTTTTGTAGGCTGGAAAATAGATTGAGAGACTAGGGCATTCGATTCACCATAACAATTCAATTCTGGGTTATAAGGAGTCAAGTGACAAGTCTAATTCGGATTCAAAAATTGATTCTTGCTAAAGTATGATTAAGCCATGGTGTTTGGTTCTAACCTTGTGTTCCTAATTCCCTAACTTGATTATTTGTTGTCTAACCTCAATTAAGCATTAGGAACCCATTAAGCATAGAAGAACAATTTAAACAACCAAGCATGTATCTAATTCCTGTTGTCGAATGTCCATACATACTTTTCTTATTCATAGTTCAATTCGAATCAAAGCATGGTGTCTACTCTTGATTCAAACAAAGGTAGCTAATAAACAAGTTCTAATGGTGATCAATCATCCAAACAAGTATATTAACTGATAAGCATAAAGAATAGGAATATGAATCATGAATCAAACTTGAAACTCAAAACTTCAACTTATAAACCCAGAATATTCATGTTAGATTACATCGAAGCCCTAGTTATGAATTTAGCTACTCATAATGGAAATGAAACTTAAACAGAAATGAGAAAACATAATGAATGCAATAAGAGTGGAAAAACCCATTTCTGAAGTTACTTGTGGTGTCCAAGGCTTCTCCAAGTGCTTCTCCAAGTCTAATGCTGCTCCAAGAGCTTCCTCACATCTAGAGTATGGCAACTAGATAGGTGATTTGGGATGAGTTTGGGTGAGTGGTGATGGTAGAGAAAGAGGAAATTCGTAGGGAAATGGAAGGGAGTCTTGCTGGAGCTGTTTTGGTGATTTTGGACAGAATGGATGTTTGGGGAAGGATGGAAGTGTTAGAGGATGGCTGAAGAGAATTCTAGGTTGAATGGAGTGTGATATGGTTGAATGAGTGTGAAGCTCTCTATTTATAGAGTGTGAAGCTCCCCTTTGGCTGATCAAGCACATGGCTCAAAAGAGGATCCAAGGCTCCTCCAATCTGATTTGTCTCCCCTTTGGCTGATGAAGCACATGGCTCAAAAGAGGATCCAAGGCTCCTCCAAGTGGAAACTGCAATCAGCATGGTGTGTATTTTGATGGGCTTACGGATTGGGCTCAACTTAATCAATTGTTGCATTTGAGTAGTCCATCTTGAAGTTCAGATTCTCATCTTTCCAACCACATATTATTTGGGCCAATCCAAGTTCAGACAAAGAAGTTAAGGCCGAAGTGAATTGCTAACTCAGTCTGCACGTTTTTGCACCACTTTGCATATTTTCCTATCCAAAGCCACCATTGTAACCTAAGGCCCAATGAACTGAATAACAAACCAAAATAGATTAAAAGCACAAGTTTTTCTTTAAGAACTAAAGCAAAACATAAACTATAAGGGTACAAAATGATATACAATTGTGAACTGATCAAAGCCCACGGGCAAGTCTTGCCCGGGCTGCAGCCCGAGTTAGATGACGTCATCGCTGGCGTCACGCTGTGATCGGTGCATAATTACATATCTTTTTATACCCTTCTAACTTATGATTTCGTTATGTTTTTGAGTTAAACTTGTGCTTTTAATAAAGTTTGTGTATGTTTCAGTGTAATAAGGTTGAGACTCATTACATGCATTTTGAAGACAAGTTAGCTCAAAACAGTGTCTGCAGATCATTCAATTTCACGGATTAACCTGTACTTGCTCAAGAAGAACCAGATAATTGGCCATACATCATTGGAAAGATACGGAAGTCTAGTTTCCGTAGCATTTTACTGTTCATGATTCTGAGTCTTCTAGAGGAAGTTATACATAATTTAGTAGCTCAAGGTCAAAATTCGGCAGCATCTGCGTTACTGGGCCACAAATGACATTTGAAGGTCTTTCCGATTTTTCCTTGAGTTGGGCTGCATATGCTTGGAAAGATAAGACAAAGGGCTTGAAGATCCATATTTTTCCAGATTTCTTTCGGAGCAAATACCAAGCCCAAAACCTGCCCACAATCTGACTGCAATGCAATGTTATGCATGATGTATTGTTGATAGTGGGAAGGTTAGGTGAAGCATATTCAATTTTTATTGAAGTGGAGTTTTCCAGCAGCCCATTTGCAGACAAAGAAGATGAAGTGGGAGCTCTCCCACTAAGTTTAAAGACATAAAAATTGTTTTCAAATGTAATGGTGTTTTAGGTGAAGTTGGTGAAGTGAGTGTGGTAGGTAGAATCAATACTTAATTCAGATTTTCAACTTCCCTTAAGCCTATAAATAGTGAGGTTTCCCAAGCTTGTAAACACACCCTAAGGGGGGGAGCTCTCAAACATTTCTCTAGAGCTCCCCTCCCTTCTCTCCCTCAAATTCTCTTAGTTTTCCTTTCTAGTTCTCAATTGTTGTAATAAAATCTTTTTGCTAAATGTTTCTGAGTTTTTCTTAACTTTCCATTGTAATGTAAATTCTTTTCTTTAGCAATTCAAGTTTGAGTAGTTTCCAAGTTTCAATTATGGTTTTTGTTCTTATTCATTATGCTTATAAGTTAATATGCTAGTTTGAATGATTGATCACCATTAAGGCTTGCATGTTAGCTATCTTGGTTTGAATTAAGAGTAGACACCATGCTTTAATTCGAATTGAACTATGAATAGGAAGAGTATGTATGGACATTCGAAAACAGGGATTAGATACATGCTTGGTTGTTTAAAATGTTCTTCTATGCTTAATGGGTTCCTAATGCTTAATTTAGGTTAGACAACAAATTATCAAGTTAGGGAATTAGGAACACAAGGTTAGGACCAGACACCATGGCTTAATCATACTTTAGCTAGAATCAATCTGTTAATCTAAATTGAACTTGGGAACTTATTCGCTTGAGTTAATTTTTTTTCTTTCTTCCTTGTTTGATTTATTTTCTTTCTTTTTTTTCATTTATGTTTTGTACAGGGAATTGAATTAAATCAATCTACCATCAATCCTTGTGGGATCGACCTCGCACTTACATATGCTAAACTACCAACGGCTCGTGCACTTGCGAGTATCACAAGTTGAGGATGCAGCTGAATCTATTTTGGTGCAGCTGAATCGACGCAACACGCTGACGCCAGCACACGGTAACAGTCAAATTTTTTTACCGTTGGCGCGTGAATTACACGAGCTAACGGTAAAAAAATTTGACTTCCGTGCGCTGTCGTCAGCGTGACGCCAGCGATGACGTCATCCTTGACAGCCTCCAACGGGCGTTTGCCACGTGGCCCAACAGGGTCTCTTCGATGGCTTTTTTCCAGAAATCCGACGGTTCTCATTTTTTTGGCTAAAAAAATTGCAAAAAAATCGGAAAAATTCTAAATTTTTTTTAAAAAAATACCCAAAAATTCTATATTTTTTCTCTATAAATTCCTAACCATTTTATTTACTTTCCACACTAAATCTTCATACAATTTCTCCTTCATCCAATATTTTTTACTCTCCACTCACATTATTCACTTTCCACACCAATTCTTCATACAAACTTTTCTCCTTCCAATATTTTTTTATCTCCACTCACATTTTTCACTTCCACACCAATTCTCTATACAAACTCTTCTCCTTCCAATATTTTTTACTCTCCACTCACATTTTTCTACTACTTTCCATTTGTATAAAAAAACGAATGGGATCTTCTGTTGAAGTCGGAGGCTCGTGGTCAAAGAATGAAGATATTGCTGTTGGTTTTAAAATATTTTTAAGAAGTTCATTTGAATATTAAACTTGCATTTAATCAAATTAATTGCAGCGGAAGAATATGGTGGTTGTTTAAATTCAAAACAAAACTTCTTCCAAGTATCTTAAGCCATGAACATTGATATGATTTCATAAAGGAAAGCACAAGAGAAAAGGATAAGTCTTAATTACCCTTGATGCTATAATATGAACCAAGTTGTGTTTTGGTCTTCTCTTGATGATTTCCCTTTGTTGATCTCCTCTTTGATCTTTCTCCTCCTTATGAGCCACAAAAGGATATGGCCTCTAAGTCTCGACACCAATGGAACCTTGAGATGAGAAGGAGTATCTTGAGAATACAAGAATGCTAGTTCAAGAATCTCAAGATTGGTTTCAATCTAAAATCACTTTGAAAGATGAAAGTGTTTCACTCTTGAAAACTCTCTTTTTTCTCTCTTAGATCTCCCAAACCCCTTTGGTTGATGTTGGATTGTGTTTGTGTGTTAATTAGCTTATACACTTGCTCATAGAAACAATTCCCATACATATCTATATATGCATTTTCGGACAAACCCCATTGGGCTTCCAAAATTGGGCCTTATGACACTTAAACCATAATTTTTAAGTGTATAAAGCCCTTGGGCTTGATACCCAACCATTTGGGCTTCTCATTAACCATTACGGAGGCCCAAATACCATTTTACACGTAGTAAATCATCCACATCAAATCAATCAAATTGATTTCCTCATTCTCATTTGTATTACTCAAAGTTAACCATTTAAGGTGTGTGATCCATTAGGTTCTAATTTAGCAAGGCAGTGGAAAAACAATTAGAACTCTTTCTAACCAACTGGAATTAAAACCCCCTTTTAATTCTTCCTTTATTCGGATTGATCACAATCTATCCTAGGACTTCCACAAGCCAAGAGTGACATCTAGCAACATATCATGGCTACCCAAGCTAATCAGAATAGACAAAGAACCTATTCAGTTGGAATTGCAATGCAATACGGTCCTTCTCTTATACAATGTTTCCAATCATATTTACAGGGTACGGATTGATAATGTCAAACCCCTAATATGATTAACCTCATGTGATTCAATAGAACATGACTAAAACACTTTCTAAATCATGTTCAAATACTTCGGCCGAAGATTTGCTGAATCACATCTTGAAACATTTTCTTTCTTTATCAAAAGTAGAGATTCCTTATTGTACATTCACATGCCCCTATGATGAATTAAGAGATCCCAATAACACTTTAGACAAATCTTTTACGACTTGCCTTTAAGAGCTATCAAAGATCAATAACGCATTACAGGACAACCATGATGCCTCAGGTATAAGGACTAATTTGCATTATTGCAACTATGAGTTCTCGTTTGACATATAGATAAATACTTCATACGAGAACTACGATTGATCGCGTTCAGTGAACTCATTCACTAATGAGCACCCACATACTTGTATTAATGTCAACTACACAAATGGTTTGAGACTAACCATCCTCCCAATTGAGCATACATAATATGTGCTAATCTTGACGGTTTATCAATGCCCATTTGATAACCTATGATCAGGAACATTTTGGGGTACTACAGTTAGGGATTAAAGGTCTCATGAATCTAAACTTCTTTAGATTACTTTATCTCTTATATAGCATACCCTGGACATTTGTTTCTTTACACGATGTAATAGATAACAAAATAAGTTTGCCCTTTATTTACGAAATGTATTCTAAGGAGATTACATCAAATGTATTGGCTCTTAGGGCACATTTCTAACAATTGCGTTATGTCAATCTTGGGTGAACGTGGCTCATGATCCTATCACGGGCAATGAGATGAAGTTTCATCACATGTGGAGCAAAATTCATGGAGAATTTTGTCAAAGATCGGCTTCTATTCGGACCGAAATGGCCTTGTCTAGTAGATGGAAACTTCTGAATAAAGAGTTAGAGAAATGGAGAAATGCTTTGACAAAAGCAAAGGCGAACATTCAAAGCGGTCAAAATTTGACCGATGAGGTAAAATATTTATAATTGCCATTTTAATCAATTCAATGTCACTTTTTTTATTTATTGCATATTCTATTTGTTTTTCTTGCATATTTATTTTTTCTTGGTGCACCTTTAATTTATCTATATTTTCTTGCATAATCAATTTCATTTTTGCATTTCAAAATAGTTTATATTTTCTTGCCTAATAATTTTTGTTTCTTGCACTTCCAATTATTTATTTTTAATAGATGATACAAGCACAAATGTGGTTCGGTGCCATGGGGCAAGGCAAAAAAAGTTTTGTGCATTTCCATTGTTGGGAAATTGTGAAGGATTGTCCGAAATTCAAAATTATTCCCACCGGTCCGCCGGTTGTGATGAATGAGACGCCACTCCACGATTCGACATCAACCGATTCTCCATTGGACTCCCCAATGGAAACGGAGTCACCATTTGTGCCACGTCCGCCGAGACCTGTTGGGAGAAAGGCGACAAAGGCCAAGAGAGGGGGCACTTCGACCAATGAATGTGTACAATTATTGGAGCAAATAGCTAAGAGCACCTCACTAAGAATGGAGAGAGACTTGAAAAGAGATTAAATGGACGTGGCACGAGAGGAAGCATTTGTTATTCAACAACAAAAGGCACAAGAAAAAGACATAGAGGATAGAGAGATGAAAATCATGGCCATGGATACGAGCCATATGTCTCCCGAAACAAAGGCCTATTGGAAGCTAAGACGAAAGGATGTGATGAGAAGAAAACTTTTCCATGACGACAGACCTAGCAATACGGATTGGTTAAATGATGACAACCATTAGGTTGTATTGTTGTATTGTTATATTATCCTTGAATTTGTTGTATTGTTGTATTGTTGTATTATTGTATTGTTTCCTTTTTATTCAATAAAAAAAACATTAAATAATATGTGTCTATTTATTAAAAACATTTGAGCATCAAAACAAATATTAATTAAAAACAAACCTTCATTTATTGCAAACAACACACAAAACAAACCATACATAAAAGCATAATAATAATAAAAAGCATAATTCCAAAAAACACCACACACAAAATAAAGCATAATTAAAAACAAAGCATAATTCCAAACAAAGCACTAATCTTGACTTCATCCACTGTGATTGCCTTTCATCTCCCACAAGTGCTCGACCAAGTCACCGTGACGCATCTCGTGAACATATGAAGATTGCATTTCTTCATACCGATTAATCATGGGGTTGTTGAATTGACCATCCCGAAGTAACGGTTCGGGCTCCAGTGATAGTCCATTTGGTCCAATCGGCCTTTCATATATTCTTGTCAACGATGTGTTCATTGGATCGGGTTCAAACACCTCTGGAGCATCATAGTCATACTCATCCTCCACAATCATGTTGTGGAGGATGATGCAAGTCATCATAATACTCCGCAGCACCTCCTCATCTAGCATCCGAGCAACACCTCTAATAATTGCCCAACGAGCTTGCAAGATACCGAAACATCTCTCCACGTCTTTCCTGTAACCTTCTTGAAAGGAAGCAAAGTTTCTTTCCTTCTCAGATTGGGGATTCGGAATTGTTTTCATGAAGGTCGTCCACCTAGGATAAATTCCGTCGGCAAGATAGTACGCACCAGAGTAAACGGTATTGTTGATTTGGTACGTGACCTGGGGGGAATGACCTCGCAATACCTCGTCAAACACCGGGGATTGACCAAGGACATTGAGGTCATTCTGAGATCCGGCAACCTCGAAGAAGGCATGCCAAACCCAACAGTCGAATGAAGCTACGGCCTCCAAAATTATACTTTTTTGGCCCTTCCGATTCCCGTAGTCTCCTTGCCAAGCAGTAGGACAGTTCCTCCACGGCCAGTGCATGCAATCGATGCTTCCAATCATTCCTGGGAAACCTCGAGCCTCGCCTTTTTGTAGAAGCCGTTGCAGGTCTCTTGGCGTGGGTTTGCGAAGGTACTCCCTCGTGTACAAATTTTCCACTGCATCACAGAATCTCACCAAGCACTCTAGGATAGTAGATTTTCCCATCCTTGCAATCTCATCCACCTACTCTGCAGATGCCCCATAAGCAAGCATCCGCAAAGCAGCTGTAAGTTTTTGCTCCGGAATAAGACCCAAAGCTCCAACAGCATCATGCTTTTGAATGAAGTATGTGTCATAATTACAAATATCATGCATGATTTTTTGGAACAAATGTGGTTGCATTCTATATCTTTCTCGAAACTTAGAAGCAGGATATAACGAATTTGGGATAAAATAATCCTCCATGAGATTCTTACCCCGAGACTCCTTACGTCTGTCCACATTTGGGGCACGACGACGACGGTGTTGCCTTGATTGATCCATCATACACACTGCTGCTGCAAGCATTTGTTCCTCTTCTTCATCGGCGTCCCGATCTTCTTGAGCACGTCTACGCCGGATTTCTTCCCTTTGTTTCTGTTGCCTCTCCAACACCCTCGACAAGTTTGACATTGAGAGTAGAATGTGTTTTCTAAAATCTGAGAAATGAAGGAATAGATAAGAGATGGTGTGAGAGGTATGAGTTGATGGTGTTATTTTATAGAGGGATTTAGAAGATAGAGATGACACGTGGCACAATTTTAGAGGGTGAAAATCTTATCCGAAATTTGAGATTATAATTTTTTTAAAATATCTGCAAATCTTATTTGACATGGGACACGTGGCACAATTTTAGAGGGTGAAAATCTCATCTGAAATTTGAGATTATAATTTTTTAAAAATATCTGAAAATCTTATCTGACATTGGACACGTGGCACAATTTTAGAGGGTGAAAATCTTATCCGAAATTTGAGATTATAATTTTTTAAAAATATCTGAAAATCTTATCTGACATGGGACACGTGGCACAATTTTAGAGGGTGAAAATATTATCCGAAAATTTAATTACAAAAGATTATCAAAATTAATGGTTTAAAGTATAAAAAAATAGGAAATAAAGTATAATGAATAGTAATTGCCCTTGACTTGCCCTAGACCTTGCCCTTGTGGGTGGAACCACAAATGCAAAGGCTGACACTATTCACATGAATAGTGGCAGCCATTGCTTGCCCTTGCCTTAGACCTTGCCCTTATGGGTGGAGATGCTCTAAGGCTTAGAAAATGTCACAAGGAGTTTCTAGGAATTTTCTGCATATTTTTTGAATTTTAATGCATTTATTGTAAATTTTAGAAGTTTAATCAAATGGAAGTGATTGACACGAGGAAGCTGTTGAAAGGCGCACAATCAGTATTTCTAACAGGTGTCCTTCTACAACAGCACCACATGTCATTTCAGCTATATTTGTATTATCTATCTTAAAAAATTCATAACAACTTAAATTAAAAATCAGAAAAATACACCGAAAAAAAAAAGGGTATGTGGTCCTTACGACAAGGCCTTTGATTTTGAGGTCTGAAATCATGATACCACATATTTGAGTTCATGATAATCATTGGATCAAAGAAACAAGAGTGTTAGGTTGTAGAAAATTAACTTATGTTTTGGTTTGGTTGGAAACAAACTTGAATTGTTTTGTCACTTTGAGTTTTTATAAGTCAAAATAAGATTTTTAGAGCTTTAGGGTGAAGAGAATGTCACAAAGGAGTTCCTAGATATTTTCAGTGTATTTTTTTGGATTTTTAATGTATTTATTATGAATTTTAAAAGTTAAATAAAAAATAATAATATTAAATTAAAGTGATTAACACATGCAGCTGCTGAAAGGCGCGTCGTCGTTATTCTGATGGGTTTCCTTTTATGATAGCGCCATATATTATTTCTCTTATATTTTTATTCTTTATGATTAAAAAAATCATATAAAATTAATTAAAAATAAAACAAATGCGCCGAAAAAAGGTACTCACTCCTTAGGACAAAGTCTTCAACTTTTTAGGTCTAAAATCATGATTCCACATATTTGAGTTCTCGTACTCATTGAAACATTAACTATAATTTTGATTTAATCACTTTATAACTAAGTTCATTTTGAAGTAAAAATTTCTGGTGCTTCTAATCTTATATTAGCATAGTTTGTTGGCATATCAAGTATCAATACTCCTTTTGCTAAAATAAGAATTATATTTATCTTTGAGATGATGATGACGTCTCTTCATGTGTAATAATATCCATGATTGAAAGTATGGATATTATAAGTCGTTCATGAGATTTAGTGTCATTGCAACTTCTTATACATTTTGTTCTAGGTTTTAATCAGCATTGGCTATCTGCTTAAATCTCACCATTGGATTATTTTTCAATTATATGCTATTAAATGGGGTATGAAAAAGAAGTGATGCATCACGTAGTACTTTTCGTACTGGGCTAGACTTGGAATTTTGTTTGCTCTCTGTAATTCCTAATGGGAAAATTTGTGTTATTGTTGAGAAGTTGTTGATCATATGCTCTGATGCAGGTTAGGGGTAGTATCCATTCCGCTCTCATGTTCCTTTCAATATGGAGGAGGATTTACCAGAGTGGTCGAGGAACCATTATTTTAACTGCAGTGGAAGCTATGCAACACCTAAATAAATTACGACTTCTTACTTCTTTTTTATTTTTTTACTGTTGCCTTCCGAAGAAAATATGCACTGAGGAAAGCCGCCAGAGTGACCATAAATTTCTTAAATTCAAGGGTCAATTGTAAGTTGCTTTCTCAAATCAATAATTTCTGATTGTTCTGCTCAGCTCTCTCACTTAAATTTACTTATTGAACTAAATGGTTGTCATGTTGTTTGTTCCCCAGACGAGTAACATTTTTGTGGATTTTGGAGATTTTCTTGACTAGTGTGGGATTTAATGTGAATCTAGAAAGTGTTGGTCGAGAGCAAATGGTTTGGACTAACTTGAGAACCAATTAATAATATATATTTGTTCGTCGAGAGGGCATGATGCTCCGCGTATGATAACAGTTTTTTTTTTTTTGGGATCTGAATCCGCGTATAATAACATGAACAGGATGCAAGCAACAACTTGAAAAGCAGTGCAGCTGCATACTTTTTGGGACACAAAAAGGCATATAATGTCTCTTTAAGCCTCTAATAAAGAGTCCCACCATCTAACCATATTTTGAATTCCTAAATATGCATGCATTTAGATTTTAGAAGGACACATAAGTTTACAATTATCATTGGAGAAATACAACGTTGAATAATATTAAGAAAAAGACAGTTTCCTATTTGTATCCGAAATACATGTTCATCTTAAAAACGATTCTCTAACTCATGAGTAAACGAATGAGCCATTTCTTTCCGTAACCCGCATATCCAAATTATTTTTAATTCTTTAAATACATTTTTCTTTTGTTACCTAATAGTAGCTAGCACAAGTCTGCGAGAGTAATAACGATGTGAAAGTATTTGATGGTTTTTTATTATGTGCAGAAACTAGGTGAACATTTTTGGTATTTCTGATTTCTCAAAAGGAAAAAAAATGGGTGACGAATCTTGAACGCCTAGCTCAAGATGCAGATGATGTCTTGGATGAATTTAACTATGAACTTCTCCGGCACAAAGTAGAAATCCGAAATCATATGAAGAAAAAGGTACTCAACTTCTTGTCACTCTCCAACCCAGTCGCATTCCGCCTTAAAATTGCACATAAAATTCAGAAGATCAATGCATCCTTGGTGGATCTCAAGAGTGAGGCTCCTGTCATTGGACTAGTTTTTCCAAGAAAATAGATGCAGCCCCTCAAGGAATTAGAGGACGCATAAAAACCGACTCATTTCCTGAAAAAGATGGAATCATCGTTGGCAGGGAGGAGGTTGTGTCAAATATAGTTACAACCTTGACCAACTCCAACATCAATCAAGAAAATCTTGCTGTTATGGCCATTGTGGGAATGGCCGGCCTGGGAAAGACAACTTTGGCCAAGTCAGTGTACAATGATAATTCAGTAATAAAGTATTTTGAAAAAAGGACGTGGGTGTGTGTGTCTGATCCTTTTAACATCAATGTGATTTTGATCTGCATGTTATAATCTTTTAACCCATCAAAAGCCACTGTAGGAGAAAATCAAGATGCACTGCTTAAATACCTTCAAGCAGAGTTAGAATCTCTTAACCCATCAAAAGCTACTATAAGGTCACAAATTGGGTGTTATATTCAAGCATGAATCGATTAAGTGAGAATTGTATTGTGACTTTGGATGAAAAGGAGACGCGATCAAGGTGATAGAGCACCAAAATATATTGGTACGCTGTTGATTTCATTTTAATTTGGTTTTGCTTTTTTATTTTCCTTATACCTCACAATTTTTTGATTTCAACCCAAAATTTCCCCCAATTTACTAAACTCTAATAGCACAATATACCATAACTGGTTGAGTTAGAGGAAGAAGATTGAAGGCAATTCCTAAATTTTTTTTTAATAAAAACAGCATTTAACAAAAGATAATAGAATCTCTATAAATTGTAAATTTTAGGAAACACAGTGACCAATTTGACTAAAAAAATTTCTAAGTTGCCAAATTGAATTTTCGTATAAAACCCAATAACAATTTAATTCATAATTTTAAAAAGTCACAATTAAATACTACTAAGATTTTATGAAATCGTTAAAAGTACACCTCCAAACTTTTAAATTTTGAAAAAACCTTTAAAATTGGAATTGGATACATCATGCGTTTAAACTATCACTAAAGTAGCTCACTATTTTGTCCATATTGAAGAATTTCTTTGGCTTTCTCTCTCTGTGGACTGGAAGTGTCGGTGACTATTGTTTAGATTCCCCTCTCGAAAAAGAACAGGGGCATAGTACATTTTTTTTTTTGGTTAAATACCATATTTGACGACCCATGTTTAATTGACGAATTTGGTCTTGGACTTTGTCATGTTAACAATTTTGGTCTCATTTGACGTTAATTTGCTCTTCCAACATGTGGGGGCATGTGGTCCATCCACACCCACTCATTCACAACACATATAAGAGCAAATCTAATCAGAGGATCCAATTTTTCATCAAATTAGTTCGTGCCTGTTGTGTTAAAATATATATATATATATATATATATTAGTCTATATTTATTTATATCTCTCGAAACTATGTCAGATATTTGTTAATTACACATGTTGTATAAAAAAAAAATTAATCGATGATGTTCAAACTTATATTAAAATGGTGAGGGATAAGAGGGACTGATGATTAAATTGGAAAAATTGAAATTACGGGATCAAAATTGTTTTCGTTTTGTTTTTATCGTTTTGTTTGTTTTTTCCGTTTTGTAACTAAAAATGCTGTTTACCGTTTTGTTTTTATACTTTGTTTATTTTTCCTCTTTTGCCTTTTTAAAATGGAGTTATTTTCTCATGAACTTAATGTAACATTTGATTGTTTTTTCATGAAATTGTTTGAAGTCTCATTATTCGTTGGTACCACCACCAGACAAATGCCAACAAATGCATGTGGTAGTACAGTACCACGGTATAAAGTAGATAGTAACAGCTGTCCAGGTGTCATCTCATTATTCGTCCGTACCACCGCCAGACAAATGTCATGGTGGTAATGCAAAACCACTTTATAAAGTAGATTGGAGCAAGGTCTTAAATATCGAGGGTTTCGGAAATATCGGTGGTTCAAAAACATGGAAATATCGGGAAAATATCGATATCGATAAAAATTGGATAAAAACCATGGAAATTGTGATAAATACATGGAAATTTTTATTGAAACTTTGTAAAAAGTTTATTTAGTCAATCATCTATTATTTTAACACAAAAGATTGGAAGGAAATGCATTGCATAGCCTGATTGAGTGATTTAAGTTGATTATATTGCGAGCTGACAAACTTTGTGACTTAGAAAATCTAGAGTAATTAATGAAAGAAAATTAAACACCCTCTAGTAATTTATTTATCATTTTTACTACAATATTTTACACTTTATAAATTGCATGGTAAGATACATGAGTAACTTTATTTCACGTTATTCACTAGACATCATGACATGGTACATGTTCTTATATTTATTATTTATCAAAAATTGAAAAATAATAAAAGATGTGTAGGGGTCTTTTTATTCCAGCAGCCTGACGAATGGGCTTGGGTTGCCGAAAAGAGAAACGTGCGTGAAATTGCCCCTTGAGCCTGAGTTCGAAGATCAAGCCCCAAGGATTTTTCGAAAGGGTAGTTGAGCCTTAGGAAACACCTTGGTCTTCTTCACCAATGAAACCAACAGCTGCTTACAGAAAAATCATTGGCTTTGCATGAGAAGCTTGTGGCATGGGAGCAAAATTGTCATGAGTTTAGCACCGAAGAGAAAATCAAGTGTTCCTGGGGGAAAAAGGGATATTAAGCTTGGAGAGAAAGGATTTTGCAGAGAGGTTTGGTTGAGCATGATGAAAAAGAGAGAAAAAAGTGGCTTGAGTGTTTTTCCGGCAGCTTGACAGAGACTCTGTCAAATGTCAAAACAGCTTGCCAAGAGGGAAAACCAAGGGAAAAGCATGGGCTGAGCACGAAATTGTTGGGTTTTGGGAATAAGAGAGGAAGCTTGCTCTCTGATGTGGTTGATCCTTGTTGGGTAGAAGAGGCCCCTTTTATAGACAATGGAAGCTAACATTTTCCAAGAAACCCTAATGGTTTCTATCCAATTGGGCCAAGTCTTTCCCTTCCTTTCTCCCCTCATCTTTTCAATCATCCTATTTTGGTGAAATTTCCTCTGCCCATTTGCATAAAATTAGGGATTTTGGGTGCTCAAAGCCCTTTTTCCCGCGGCTGCCTCAGAATTCCTATTTTCAGCTATCTCCTTCCTTTCCTTTCTTCCTTTTTTTATGGCCAGGTCTGATGAGGGAAAGAGAATGGGTGTGCATGCTGGTTCAAAGGGTGATCTACGCTCCAATATCCCTTGGTCATTTGGAAGTTTTTGCTTGAAACTTGTTCTTCCCATTTGCTAGAGCTTTGCAACAGCTTTTCCAACTTTCCTTCGTGGCTTCTGTTTTCAGCAAAGTGCTGATGGTTTTGCAGGTGTTTATTTTATTTATGTGGGCCTTCTAGAACAATGGATAGGCTTATCAAATAAATGGGCCAACTTCACCAAGTTTTGGCTTGAGGTGTTGGGCTCTTTGGTTAGGTCAATAGGCTATTTTGGTTGGGATATTTTCTCTTTGTGCTAACCCACATGTTTGGGCCTAAGAAATGGGCTTGGGTTTCGAGGCTCCCAAGCAACCCGAAACCTCCATTTCTCGGCTCATCAATGGGCCTAATGACAATCTATTACCATCCATACCACAACCTACTCAAGCAAGCCCCAGGCATTTTGCGTGGCTTGAGCCCACTTAGGCTTGTAGCATGGCGTATTGTTTATTTGCTTGGCGTGGCATGTGTACAAGCGCATATGACGAACTTTTGCATGCCCAAATCGGGTTTCTTTTCGGTAATGTATTGCATTGGGCCGAGAATTTATTTGGGCCGAAGCGTGGATTTTTGGGCCTCAACAAGATGTAAACCAACTTGATTTGTCATGAAAATTAAGCACTTTACCATGCTTAAAAAATAATAGTGAAGATTGAAAATTAACTAAGAACATAAATGAAGTTATCCAAAGAAGAATTAAATAGGAAATAAAGAAAATGATTATAGAGATTTAAGTAATTAAGCAACAATTTGAAGGGGAATTTAGTAATGTAAGTACTTATGATGAATAATAAAATAAGCAATAACATTAAATGGATTAAATAGGAAAGAAAAAAATATATATTAAGTAATTAAATATTTGATCAACAATATAGAACAATAAGTAATTATTTTATATTTTGAGAAACCTTGGAAGAGTTATAAATACCAAATTCGATAGATAGTAATCACAAAGTGGGGAGGGGTTCGAACCCCTGTGTGCGATGTTCAAGCGAATTACTTCATTTTTGTTCATTAGAAGCAACTACCTCTAATAACTATCCTACAGTGTCAAAATCGTAATTAATCACCAAAACCCAGGGCATTGCAGAATGGGCATTTTCGGGACAATAAGATTATGTTATATAAGGGCCCCACCTTTGTCCATTTCATATGCACACTGTTTTTAATCTTTTCCTTCTCTGTCTTGTGGTAGCTTCCATCACTCTCTCACTCTCAGAGATTGCACCGAGGAAGACACAGACTACGGCACTCACTCTCTTAGATCTGAAACCCCAAAAACCCTGAGCTCCGAGGACGATCTGGTGAGCATTTTCTCTACTACACTCTCTGCTTTTCTGTTTCTTTCATTTTGTATGGATATGGGGGTTGTTTTAGTTCTTGCGGGATCTGAGTGTTTTGAAATTTCTTGTTCATGATTAAATGAAACCCTGTGTGCGACGTTCAAGCAAATTACTTCATTTTTGAAAGTTCATATCGCGATATTATCGATAATATCACGATATGTTGACCATTTGCAGCTGCCATTTGAACGAAAATATCTTCCCCGAAATATCCTCGAAATTATCGACGAAAATATCAAAAAAATCACGATATATAATTGGAATTGTGCTAAAATTTCGGAACCCCAAAAAACCGATAATTTCGCCGATATTTCGGCGAAATTATCGAATTTTTGGACAATGGATTGGAGGTATCTAATGATCAGTTGGTGAGAAATGCATGTGTCCACAAATATCAAAGTGGTAGAGCCCAGCAAGACTTTTTAAGTCTCCTCCTGAGAGTTAAAGAAGCTCCTCTGCCTGTCCCTGCGTGCTATTGCTGTCTTGTATTGCAAATCTGCATTCATCATTTCCTTCTCCTTCTACCTACGAGAAAAGCTCTGTGCCTGTGCGTCTTCATCCATCTTCAGTCTCTTCTTCTCGTTTCTTAATTAACTAACTAGCATTAATATGATCTGCTGTTTGTCTTGCGCAGGGTTACACAAGGAAACTAAGATGGCAGTAGAACCTGTGCTTACTTTCGCGACCGAGGGAATACTGACGAAGCTGACTTCCCTTGCTGCTCAAGAATTCCGTATGGCCTGGGGATTCAAAGCTGAACTAAGGAAGCTCCGTGAATCCTTACCCATCCTTCAAGATTCCTTGGACAAGGCAAACGATGCTGCTGAGCAGGCAAAAGATGGGGGCAAGGCAGTGGAAGATTGGATGAAGAAACTTAAAGACATAGCTGATGAGGCTGATGATGTCTTGGAAGAAATCAACTATGAATTTCTCCGGAGACGAGTAGAACTGCAAAACCAAATGGGGAAAAAGGTGCTCAACTTCCTTTCTGCCTCCAATCCCATTTTGTTTCGATAAAAAATGGCACATAGAATTAGAAAAATCAGCGCTTCTCTGGCGGAGCTCAAGAATGAAGCAGCTTTCATTGGGTTAGTTGCAAAGAAAAAAGATCCAACCTCTCAAAGAATTAGGGAGGACAGAGAAACCAACGCATTCATTGGTAAAGATGAAATCATCATTGGAAGGAATGCGGTTGTGTCAGATATAGTTACAACATTGACCAACTCCAATACTAATGAACAAAATCTGTCGGTTATGGCGATTGCGGGAATGCCAGGACTGGGAAAGACAACTTTGGCCAAGTCAGTGTACAATGAAGGTGCTATCGATGAGTATTTCAACAAAAAATTATGGGTGTGTGTATCAAACACTTTCAACGTCAATTCAATTTTAGCTGCGATGTTAGAATTACTCTCAGGAAAGGTAGCGACGACAAGTCAGCAAGCATTGCTTACACACCTCCGAGAAGAGTTGAAAGAGAAAAAATACTTGCTGGTACTTGATGATGTTTGGAATGAAGATTCGGAGAAATGGGAACGTTTGATGGAATGTTTGTCAAAGTTGAATTCTGCTCCAGGAAGCAAAATTGTTGTCACTACCCGCAGTGGCAAAGTTGCATCAATCACAGAAACACTTCCACGGCCTAAATTGGAACTTCTATCAACAGCTGAATGCTGGTCCATATTGAAACATTGCTCATGTGGTAGTTCTGGTATACCTCTTCATTTAGAGAGTATTGGATGGGAGATTGCTGAAAAATGTGATGGTCTACCATTGATGGCAAAGGTACACACACACATATACATATATATATATATATTTATACACAAGTAAAATCATTTAGGGATCATATCATGAATGGGTTACTTTGAATTGCATTGATGCATTTTTATGTAGAAGGAAATAACAAGGTCTGAAAGAAGAGAATAGTTTCATGTCATCATGCCCATCACAATCTCTTTCTTCACAATCACTTTATTAAATAGAAATCAACAAAGATGTTCCAGAAGACATTTGCACTAGTACCCCACCGGAAAAGCCCTTTAGATTCCAACTCTTGGCTCAATTTTAGCATCCAATTGTCTACAAAAGTGGATTATAGAAACTAATCCAACCAACTGGAGATTTAATTACACCTAAAACTTAATATATACAAGTTTTAGAAAAACAAATTTTGGGCAATAAGTACCATGCTGAAGTGCAATAACTAACAGTCAAGGGGCAAGACTGTCATTTGAATCTTAAAAACCTAAATATTAGATTAAAGCGAGTTACTAATTATAGCAATGCAACTCAAAATATATAGTTTGTGTGTCACTTTGAGCATATTCTGTCACACTTTTCCCCTTTTACTAGTTATGTGTCATTTAATAGGATTTCATAAAGTTCATCAAAAAATTTGTTAAATCTTTGGGTTTGTTTTTTTCTTCACAAGGATGCCAGGTTGGCATCACATAGACATAGACAAAAATATTTTACATTTTCACTTTGCCCCTTAATACTTACATTCACTTTTCACATAACCCAATTTCGTTAAGTCTGTTGAGCATGCGAACATGGTGCAAGCCTAATAAAAATATGGGAAATGCTAGCAACCTTATCTTTTGCACCTTCTCTCTTTTTGTCATGACATGTGTCACTTTATTTACACTTAAAATAATGTCATTAATAATCAAATAAACTAGTTTTTGTTTTCCAAATTTACCCTTATTAAATGAAATATTAATTTAAATATATTAACTTCACTAATTTATTCAATTTAAAAAACATTTTCTCTCTCCATCTCACTCTCAATCCTGTCTATCCTTTGCAGTGCCCCACAACCCTTCTTCTACCTCCCCACTTCTCCCCGAAACAAACACTAATACCCAGCAATGACTCATGACCAGTACCCAAACAAGCATATGAAAGAAACCATTCCTCTCCCCCTCATTACCACCAAACAACATCTCCCTCATCCCTACCCACCGTCCACAGATTTCCCTGTCCTCCTTCTCTTTCTCTGTTTTTAGTAATTGAACAATTTTTTATTTTTATTTGGTTTTGTTTATATAAAAAAAAGTGTTTGAACTTTCATGATTTGGGAAGCAAAGGGTCTGTAGAGGTTAGAGAGAGACAAAAAATCTTAGATGTTTTTTCTTATCGCACAAATGTGAGAGAGAGAGAGAGAGAGAGAGAGAGAGAGAGAGAGAGGTTGGGCTGTGTTTTTTTCTTATCGCACCTCTCTCTTCCACGGCCACCGAGGCACACCCATCCTCATCAACAGCCCCATTGAGCTATTTAGGCCCAACCAACCTTAAATTCCCTCAATGAATCTAGACGAACAAAAACGAAAAATACCCCAATGCTAGCTACCAATCCAATCAAGAACCTCATAAAAAAAAACAAAAAAAAAAACAAAAAAAAACAAACAAACAAACAAACTCCAAAAATCATAAAACCCTAGCTACCAATCAATTCAATAAATAAATAAAAAGTGAAACTTTTTGCCCAAAACAAACAACCCAAGCTACAAATCCAATCCAGTCTCCTTTTATTAGATAAAATTCCAAGAGTTTTAGGTGTTTGTTAAAACAAGTAAATAAGGTTGTGACTATAATAAATCAAACATGTGGGGTCTCACTGTAATTATGCCAAACCTCAAGGGGTCTAAATGAAATGCTCCATATAATTATAGTCAAATTTCGATTAAACTACCTAATTGTTTACTCTTTTTTTCATTAGTAAGTTTAGATATACATATCCTAAGTCATGTGTATCAACAGGTTTTGGGAGGCATACTTCGTTCTAAAAATAGTACTGATGAATGGTTGTCAATTCAAGAAAGTAAAATATGGGCATTACCAGAAGGCGAGGATAGAATCATGTCTGTTTTGAGGTTGAGTTTTGATAATTTGAAATCAGCACATTTAAAACATTGTTTTGCATATTGCTCAATATTTATGAAAGATTTTGAAATTGAAAGGGAGAAGTTGGTCCAACTCTGGATGGCTGAAGGATTGCTCCACTCTTCAAGTAATCAAGAGATCGAAGATATAGGGAATGAATATTTTAATATTCTATTGCAAAACTCCCTTTTTCAAGATGTTACAATGGATAAAGATGGAGTTGTTATCACATGCAAGATGCACGATCTTGTGCACGATCTTGCAGAACTAGTGTCAAAATCTGTTGGGAAATGGCGGTCCCTATTTTCAAATGGTGAAGACCTTAGCAATAGCTTGTCAAGTTTTAATTCTTTACGAGTGTTGAATTTATACGAGGCTAAAATTGAGGAGTTGCCAAGTTCAATTGGCATGTTGATACAGTTGAGGTATTTGGATGTTTCTAAAACAAAAATCAAAGAACTTCCAAAATCTATTGGCAAGCTTTACAATCTGCAGACGTTAAGAATGTGTGATACACGGAATCTTGAAAGGTTTCCAAAGGAAATGGAAAATTTGATCAACTTGAGGCATGTTTATTTTGACGAGAATAAGGAAGTTCGATTTGGGATGAGACGATTGACTCATCTGCAAACAATATCACTTTTCTTTATTTTGGATAAGGAAAGGAATCATGGAATTGACGAGCTGGGTGGCTTAAACCAATTAAAAGGTGAACTTGCTGTCGTATGTTTGGAACATGTGAAAGACAAAGATGAAGCGAAGAAATCAAATTTAGCAGGGAAAGCAAATATACGAAAGTTGACATTATTTTGGGGGACTTACTGGGAGAGAAACAACAAGGTGAGTGATTTTGATGTACTAGAAGGCCTCCAACCGAACCCAGAGTTAGAAATCTTAAAGATTTACAACTTCATGGGTGTTAAATTAGCATCATGGATGATGAGTCTACTCAATTTGAAAAAGATCCAGTTATACAACTGTAGCGAATGTGAAGAAGTCCCTCCACTCGGCCATTTGCCAAATCTTAGGCTTAAATGTGTGGGAGTTGAGTTTTATGGTGCGGCTTTGTTTCCATCATTGAAAACCTTAGTTTTTAAAAATTTCCCATCTCTAATTGAATGGAAGGAAGTGGATGTGATTACGCCAGCAGCGGTGTTTCCCTGCCTTGAGGAGTTGACTCTTTGGAATTGCTGGCACTTGAGAAATGCTCCAAGTCGTTTTCCATCTCTCCAGAAGTTGATCATATATAATACTGACCAGGTCATGGCAATAGAGAATATATGCAGTCAACTAACCACTCTCACTCACCTCCAAATTCGTAGAGCCACAGAGCTTACTCGTCTGCCAGTAGGGATGCTGAAAAACAACCACAATCTTCGGGTGCTGCATATTGACGATTGCAATAAGCTTAGCCATTTACCTGATGAGCTACACACACTCCATCTTCTTGAGGGGTTAACACTAGAGAATTGTCCTAGTCTAGAGTTCATTCCAATTGCCACCCAGAGTCAGGACATGCCATGTCTCCGCAAATTGAAGATTGAAAATTGTGAGAAATTATCAAGCTGGCCGAGTGGGTTGGAATATTGCACCTCTCTTCAGGATTTGCATATTGAAAATTGTCAAAATTTGAGGCATTTACCGGTTGATGCGCTACAGAACCCCGTCTCTCTTAAGGAGCTGTACATAGAGAATTGCACTAATCTAGAAGCTATTCCCAGTTTAGACAACCTCACTTCCCTCCTTGATTTGTCTATTTGTGGTTGTGATGGACTAACAAGTCTACCGAGGGGGCTACAATCCTGCACATCTCTTAGGTACTTGACAATCAGGGAATGCCCCAATTTGATCTCTCTGGCAGATGTCGATGATATATCCAGATTGCAGTCTCTTTACAGTTTAGAAATATTTGATTGTCAGAAATTAAAATATTTGCCAACACAAGTCCGACGAGTTTGGAATATATGAAAATGGGTAAGTTTTGGGAAGAGCTCGATTCTTTCCCTGATTTTGAGCTTCCATCTCAAGTCCGACGGTTATATATCATGGAGGCTCTTCCAGAGTGGTTCGGTAACCTTACATCTCTTATCTACCTGGAATATTGGGAATTGTAAGAATCTGATGTATCTGCCTACTGTTGAAGTTTTGCAACGCCTCAACAAATTAGACACGCTACTGATTAGTGGATGTCCCCTTCTGGCGGAAAGATGTGCCGAGGAGAGCGGCCCAGAATGGCACAAGATTTCTCACATCCCAAATATAGGTGGTAATTAATACTCTGATCAAATCAAATCATTAATTAATTGTTTGTTCAATTCCCTTCTCTCACTTTTCTTTCTACAGTAAAACTTGATGAATCGGAATCTTCAAGTGATGATTTGAGAATAGATTGTTCCGACAGCATGGTAATCTCTTATCGGGATTGTAAGAATCTGATGTATCTGCCTACCGTTGAAGTTATGCAACGCCTCACCAAATTAGAACAACTATGGATTAGGGGATGTCCCGGTCTAGCGGAAAGATGTGCCAAGGAGAGCGGCTGGCACAAGATTTCTTACATCCCAGATATAACAGGTAATTAATACTCTGATCAAATCAAATCATTAATTAATTGTTTGTTCAATTCCCTTCTCACTTTTCTTTCTACAGTTGACGGAGTTGACCTGCCTAAAGAATCGGAATCTTCAAGTGATGATTCGACTCACTCAAAGCCTCACCAAACTAGCACAGTACTCAACTGTTCATGTTTTTCATGAATGTGCCTTCGGGGAGTAGCTGCAACTTTCACATTGAAGCACAAAGTGAGCCTCTTCTTAATGTTTTTGCAGAGCTTTATACTTCCTATGTTGCTTTACTCATGGCATCTATCATCATTTCATCAATTGGTATAATTTGCCTACTTTCAGAAGGCTTTTACTCGAATCAGAAGAACAATTGCACAGAAACATTAGGTGAAAACTTTTTCCATCCAGGTACTTCTGTTTCCCATTTGCTAAAAATAATTTTCGTATTGAATTATCCGAATATATATTGCACAGGGGTTTAGCTTAGTTGTTTCACTGATGGCATCTAATATTATATCAATTTGCCACAGTTTGTTGGTTTTCAGAAGGATCTTACTCAATTGGAAGAACAAGTGATGCGCAAAAGGTGCAAACTTAGTGCAGGTACTTCAGTTCAGTTCCCATTCCCCTGCATCACTATTTATTCATTTCTTTGGAGATAAATGCCTGGAAGGAAAAATGGTAACTGTATTTGATGAGAATTACGGTAATCATTATATTATACATTCCCATCTAATCATATAACATCACTTTACTAACATGGAGAATACAATTATTCTCAGAAATCATTTTCCTATTTATATATACATCTCCCTAAATTAATTTCATTACACTTTCTATCAATAAAGTACCTGCTCTGTATAAATATTTGTTCGACTGCATTTAGAGTCATGCGTAGCGACTAACTGGAAAAGTTTCCACCAACAATTAGATATGTTATCAGTGATATCAAACCTTAACACTTGCATACCTACTGTCATCACTTGAAACTCTTTCATTTTCTTCCCTTTTTGTCTTCTTCTTTTGCCGCTCGACTGCAATTAAGTTTTCATATATATATATATATATATATTTTCAAAGCTTCAATTACCGTGGTCTTTTTATGTGGAAACTTACAGAGAAAGTACTACCATTTGAAATTTTCAAACACCAGTTACAGTTTCCAGTTTAATTTATTTTCTGTTTTGCTAAAATGAATCAGTGAACAAATTCTAGATCATATAACATACATTTGAATTCTCAGACTTAAATGAATCAATGCTATAAACTTGGATTTTTTTAACACAAGAGGGGTACAATTGTTAATCCCATATTAATTCATTATTCTAGGATTCTACTTGTTAATTAAATCTAGGTTCATATTGGTGTTCAATTTTCTGGTGCTGCCAATCTTATATTAGCGTAGTTTCTTTCAAGTGTAAACGCCACTTCTCTGTTCTTGGCACTCTATAAAGTAACCAAGAGAAGTGTTTGGCGACAGAAAATTATTCCTGTTGTTTCAATAAGAATTCTTATTGGATAGTATTCCTTTTTTTTCAATAAGAATTGGTTGTAAATTGTTTGCTTCATCTATTAATCTGCAACATTTGTTATATGCTTCCATCTTACCACTGGATGCATTTGGCACCTCTCTTTCCTCACTTTGTAACCATTGTGTGAAGAATCCGAGTTATTATGAGATAACCTAAATGCAGTAATGTCTCTTCAGAATTTGATGATACTCTTTTGCAGATTTGGGGCTAACATCCATTTAAAGTGTAAACAGTCCTTAGAAGTTGTTTATAAAAATTTGATGAACTGGAGGGTTTACTGGAGTGTTGAGGGAACCTTGAAGCTTTCAGTGAACTATCTATTTGTATATGTGAGAATCTGAAGAATCTACCAGCAGTGGAAGCTCTGAAAATTTCCCCAGAATGAAAAGATGCACCGAGGAGAGCCAGAGTCATGTGTACGTTTCTTTCTCAAATCAGAATTTATGATTTGCTTTCTTGTCCTCTCTCACTTTCATCTGTTGTTAATTAACTTATTGGCCAATAAGTTTGTTGTCTACTGCAACACAAAGAAGAAGTTGAGGAAAAAAAAAATTAGTTTACTATAAATTGAAGGAACATATTCAACTCATCAGTAGTTTGTTTGGTTTTAATTGCTTCATTGAAGGAACTATAAATACAACATTGTGTTTTCACAATCTTTGTGGAATAACACTTAAGATTGTTGAGGAAAATTAGGTTTGTTAGTCTGGAAGACCAACTAATACATAGAGAACAGGCAAGAGCAGTTCAACTCTTGCATGATTTTGTTCCAATTTTTCGGATCTGCAAACAGAAGCTTTTAGTCCTTAGTTTTATAAAATGGCCTTGTTTTTGTTGCTGGTGTTTATGTGGTCATGATGTCATTGCAACATCTGGTGTAATCCTCTGTTTCATATTTTAATTTTTCTTTCTTTTCCAGGCAAGGAGATACATGGCATAATGCAGCCAATGGTGTTTTTCGTAATGCAGGTTTCAGCTATATAAATGGCATATCAGTTGTTGATGGTGATCATTGAAACATTAACTATAATTTTGATTTAATTACTTTATACCTAAGTTCATTTTGAACTAAAACTTTCTGGTGCTTCTAATCTTATATTAGCATAGTTTGTTGGCATATCAAGTATCAATATCCTTAATCGAAAGTACAGTTGACTTCTCTTCTGGCACATATGTTGTCTTATTTTGTATGCCTATTTCAGTAATATAAGTCATTCATGAGATTTTGTGTCATTGCAACTTCTTATACGTTTTGTCCCAGGTTTTAATTAGCATTGGCTATCTGCTTAAATCTCACCACTGGATTATTTTTCAATTATATGCTATTAAATGGGGTAAGAAAAAGAAGTGATGCATCACGTAGTACTTTTCGTACTGGGCTAGACTCTTGCAACTCTGTTTGCTCTCTGTAATTTCTAACGGGAAAATCTGTGTTACTGTTGAGAAGTTGATGATCATATACTCTGATGCAGGTTAGGGGTAGAATCCATTCCACTCTCATGTTCCTTTCAATACGGAGGAGGATTTACCAGAGTGGCCGAGGAACCATTACTTTAACTGCAGTGGAAGCTATGCAACACCTAAATCAATTACGACTTCTTACACCCCCTTTGTTTTTTTTTTTACCATTGCCTTTCGAAGAAAAGATACACTGAGGAAAGCCGCTTGAGTGACCATAAATTTCTTATATTCAAGGGTCAATTATAAGTTGCTTTCTCAAACCAGTAATTTGTGATTGTTCTGTTCTGCTCTCTCACTTAAATTTACTTATTGAACTAACTGGTTGTCATGTTGTTTGTTCCCCAGACGAGTAACATTTTTGTGGATTTTGGAGATTTTCTTGACTAGTGTGGTGTGGGATTTAATGTGAATCTAGAAAGTGTTAGTTGAGAGCAAATGATTTGGACTAACTTGAGAACCAATTAACAATATATGTTTGTTCGTCGAGAGCGCTTGGTACTCTGCGTATAATAACATTTTTTTTTGGGGTCTGAATCCGCGTATAATAACATGAACAGGAAGCAAGCAACAACTTGAAAAGCACTGCAGCTATATACTTTTCGGGACACAAAAAGGCATATAATGTCTCTTTAAGCCTCTAATAAAGAGTCCCACCATCTAACCATATTTTGAATTCCTAAATATGCATGCATTTAGATTTTAGAAGGACACATAAGTTTACAATTATCATTGGAGAAATACAATGTTGAATAATATTAAGAAAAAGACAGTTTCCTATTTGTATCGAAATACATGTTCATCTTAAAAACGATTCTCCAACTCATGAGCCATTTCTTTCCGTAACCCGCATATCCAAATTATTTTTAGTTCTTTAAATACATTTTTCTTTTGTTACCTAATAGTAGCACAAGTCTGCGAGAGTAATAATGATGTGAAAGTATTCGATGGTTTTTTATTATGTGCAGAAACTAGGTGAACATTTTTGGTATTTCTGATTTCTCGAAAGGAAAAAAATGGGTGACGAATCTTGAACGCCTAGCTCAAGATGCAGATGATGTCTTGGATGAATTTAACTATGAACTTCTCAGGCGCAAAGTAGAAATCCAAAATCATATGAAGAAAAAGGTACTCAACTTCTTGTCACTCTCCAATCCGGTCGCATTTCGCCTTAAAATTGCATATAAAATTCAGAAGATCAATGCATCCTTGGTGGATCTCAAGAGTGAGGCTCCTGTCATTGGACTAGTTTCCAAGAAAATAGATGCAGCCCCTCAAGGAATTAGAGCATCTCCAGCGCCCAACCCAAACTGGGTAAAAGGCTGCCAGAGAGAGCCCGAGGAAGCTCCAGCACAGGGCCCGTAGCCCGGTTTGGTGGTGGGTCCCACGAGCCCGAGGAAGCCCACGGGCAAGTATTGCCCGGGCTGCAGCCCGAGTTGGATGATGTCATCGTTGGCGTCATGCTGACGCCAGCGCACGGTAACAGTCAAATTTTTTTACCGTTGGCGCGTGAATTACACGCGCCAACAGTAAAAAAATTTGACTTCCGTGCGCTGGCGTCACGCTGACGCCAGCGATGACGTCATCCCTGACAGCCTCCAACGGGCGTTTGCCACGTGGCGCGACAGGGTCTCTTCGATGGCTTTTTTCCAGAAATCCGACAGTTCTCCTCTTTTTGGCTAAAAAAATTGCAAAAAAATTCGAAAAAATTCTGAAATTTTTTTTTAAAAATACCCAAAAAATATGTATTTTTTCTCTATAAATACCTAACTATTTTATTTACTTTCCACACTAAATCTTCATACAATTTCTCCTCCATCCAATATTTTTTACTCTCCACTCACATTATTCACTTTCCACACCAATTCTTCATACAAACTTTTCTCCTTCCAATATTTTTTTATCTCCACTCACATTTTTCACTTCCACACCAATTCTCCATACAAACTCTTCTCCTTCCAATATTTTTTACCCTCCACTCACATTTTTCTACTACTTTCCATTTGTATAAAAAAACGAATGGCATCTTCTGTTGAAGTCGGAGGCTCGTGGTCAACGAATGAAGATATTGCGTTATGTCAATCTTGGGTGAACGTTAGTCATGATCCTATCACGAGCAATGAGATGAAGTTTCATCACATGTGGAGCAAAATTCATGGAGAATTGTCAAAGATCGGCTTCTATTCGGACCGAAATGGCCTTGTCTAGTAGATGGAAACTTCTGAATAAAGAGTTAGGGAAATGGAGAAATGCTTTGACAAAAGCAAAGGCGAACATTCAAAGCGGTCAAAATTTGACCGATGAGGTAAAATATTTATAATTGCCATTTTAATCATTTCAATGTCACTTTATTTATTTATTGCATGTTCTATTTGTTTTTCTTGCATATTTATTTTTTCTTGGTGCACCTTTAATTTATCTATATTTTCTTGCATGATCAATTTCATTTTTGCATTTCAAAATAGTTTATATTTTCTTGCCTAATAATTTTTGTTTCTTGCACTTCCAATTATTTATTTTTAATAGATGATACAAGCACAAATGTGGTTCGGTGCCATGGGGCAAGGCAAAAAAAGTTTTGTGCATTTCCATTGTTGGGAAATTGTGAAGGATTGTCCGAAATTCAAAATTATTCCCACCGGTCCGCCGGTTGTGATGAATGAGACGCCACTCCACGATTCGACATCAACCGATTCTCCATTGGACTCCCCAATGGAAACGGAGTCACCATATGTGCCACGTCCGCCGAGACCTATTGGGAGAAAGGCGACAAAGGCCAAAAGAGGGGGCACTTCGACCAATGAATGTGTACAATTATTGGAGCAAATAGCTAAGAGCACCTCACTAAGAATGGAGAGAGACTTGAAAAGAGATGAAATGGACGTGGCACGAGAGGAAGCATTTGTTATTCAACAACAAATGGCACAAGAAAAAGACATAGAGGATAGAGAGATGAAAATCATGGCCATGGATACGAGCCATATATATGTCTCCCGAAACAAAGGCGTATTGGAAGCTAAGACGAAAGGATGTGATGAGAAGAAAACTTTTCCATGACGACGGACCTAGCAATACGGATTGGTTAAATGATGACAACCATTAGGTTGTATTGTTGTATTGTTGTATTATCCTTTAATTTGTTGTATTGTTGTATTATCCTTTAATTTGTTGTATTGTTTCCTTTTTATTAAATAAAAAAAGCATTAAATAATATGTGTCTATTTATTAAAAACATTTGAGCATCAAAACAAATATTAATTAAAAACAAACCTTCATTTATTGCAAACAACACACAAAACAAACCATACATAAAAGCATAATAATAATAAAAAGCATAATTCCAAAAAACACCACACACAAAATAAAGCATAATTAAAACCAAAGCATAATTCCAAACAAAGCACTAATCTTGACTTCATCCATTGTGATTGCCTTTCATCTCCCACAAGTGCTCGACCAAGTCACCGTGACGCATCTCGTGAACATATGAAGATTGCATTTCTTGATACCGATTAATCATGGGGTTGTTGAATTGACCATCCCGAAGTAACGGTTCGGGCTCCAGTGGTAGTCCATTTGGTCCAATTGGCCTTTCATATATTCTTGTCAACGATGTGTTCATTGGATCGGGTTCAAACACCTCTTCAGCATCATAGTCATACTCATCCTCCACAATCATGTTGTGGAGGATGATGCAAGTCATCATAATACTCCGCAGCACCTCCTCATCTAGCATCCGAGCAGCACCTCTAATAATTGCCCAACGAGCTTGCAAGATACCGAAACATCTCTCCACGTCTTTCTTGTAACCTTCTTGAAAGGAAGCAAAGTTTCTTTCCTTCTCAGATTGGGGATTCGGAATTGTTTTCACGAATGTACTTGATAATGTGTGTGATTTATCCCAAAGAAAAAGTAAGATGCATTCTTTTCTTTACAGCTTGGTTTGGTGCTGATCTCTATCTTGTTAAAGTTGAAAGCTGAAATTCTTAACCTTCTGAATAAGTAAAGTGTTCTTTAAGTAGAGTGTTCTTTACCCTCCATTTGGATAGGGGGAAATAACTCAGGAATTGAAATATGATGAGTGGAGAGATTAATTTAGTTTCACTGTGAGAGAATCTATTTGTTCTTTTTTGTCATATTCGTGTACTCTTTCGATTAAGTGAATTATCATTAGCATTGCCCGTAGATGCCAAATTTGGGTGAACCACTTAAATATGGTACTTATTTATGTGTGTTTGCTTGAGGTTTTTTTTTTTTTTTTATATTACTTTGCTTGCGTTTGGTTTGTGCTCTCGGACTAGAGAGCTAAATGTGACAAATTCCTTACTCTGCTTTTGCATTGACAGATCAAATGTAACATGAATTTATTAAAAAGCAATAACATCTGCAGTTTAAACTGAACCCATGGATTGCAACAAGGGAACTCAGCTGAAACATAGAGTAGTCTAAAACACGAGTGAACAAAATATGTCCCGCATCTTAGTACAAGAAAATTTTAGGGGTCGCTATTACGGAAGAGAAAATACATGTACAGAGAGAGTTCAGGAGAAAGTTGCATTGGGTTGCTAACCGAGTCATCGGATTTCCTATTATATCGGGTAGTGTTTTGTCTATTTCTTTGGGGTTTAGTTTCTTACTTTGGTCTAATTGTAACCCAAGGTATAAACAGGACCTTAGAGGGTCATGTGCAAAACATAACGATGGTGATGTGCTTGGGGAACAAGATTGTAGCTGTTGATTTCTGAAACTAAGACTCTCAATAAGCCTTGCTTGTTCGTTACATTTCCTCAGTATTCTGATTTTCCGAAATCTTCCAACTGTCACCCTAGTTTTGAAAAAAGAAAAGGCCACTATGTATTCTCTTATTCATTTGATTGATGGAATCTGATTTTCTCGTGCAAAAGCCGAAGCATCTGTGGGATTGAGGCTATCCTTCGCTTCACAGCTTGGTGCTGATCTCTGTCTTGTTAAAGTTGAAAGCTGAAATTCTAACCTTCTAAATACGTTAAGTAGAGTGTTCTTTAGGTAAACCTAAATTCCTTCTGCCTCTACAAATTCGTTCATAGTAGAGACAACAAACTATATGCGTCTTTCAGTTTCCTTAATTAATTAAGCATTCTGCTCTTTACTTGTCTTGAGCGTACATATCAAAGGGGAAATATGGCCGCTGAATTTGTGCTTACTTTTGCTGCCGAGGGAATACTGACCAAAGTAGCTGCACTTGCCACTGAACAATTTAGTCTTGCTTGGGGATTCAAAGGAGAACTGGCCAAGCTCGGAGATTCATTATCCCTCATGCAAAACATCTTACGTGATGCTGCTGAGCAACCAACAGATCGGGGCCACACCGTCAAAGCTTGGGTGAAGAAACTCAAAGACATAGCACAAGATGCTGATGATGTGCTGGATGAATTCCAGTATGAAGTCCTTCGACGTAAACTGGAGCTGCAAAACCACATGAAGAAAAAGGTACTCAACTTCTTTTCAATCTCCAATCCCATTGCTTTTCGCCTTAAAATGGCACGGAAAATTAAGAACATCAACCAACTTTTGGCGAATCTCAAGAGTGAGGCATCTTCGATTCGGCTGGTTGCAAAACAAAAAGATGCAACCCCCCCAGCTATGGTGAACAGAGAAACTGTCTCAAGCTTTGATACAGATGAGAAGTTTTTTGGAAGGGAGAAGTTGTTGTCCGATATAGTCAAGACCTTGACCAACCCCAACAATCAGGAAAATCTTTCCGTTATGCCCATTGTAGGAATGGCGGGCCTCGGAAAAACAACCTTGGCTAAAAAAGTATACCACGAGTTGGCTATAGATGATTCATTTGACAAAAGAATATGGGTGTGTGTATCTGACCCTTTTGACGTCAATTCGATTTTAAGAAAGATCTTAGAAGTACTTAACCCCACAATTGCCAGGATAGAAAGTCAAGAAGCATTGCTTAAAAACCTTCAAGAAGCCTTGGCTGGAAAGAGATATATTCTTGTACTCGATGATGTTTGGAACGAAGATCGTACAAAATGGAGCAATTTGATGAATTGTTTGTCAAAACTTGGTTCCCAAAGAAGCACTGTGATTGTCACCACCCGCAGTGCAAACGTTGCATCAATTACGGAAACAAATCCTAATCTTAGGTGTAATTTGGATAGTCTAGAAGAAGATGAATGTTGGTTCATAATGAAGAATAGAGCGTTCCCTAATGAAAACGCTCTCATAAGTGCAGATCTAGAGACAATAGGAAAGCAAATTGCGAAAAAGTGCGCAGGTGTACCACTAGTGGCAAAGGTATGTACTATTTTGAATCTCATTATAATTGATTTTTAAACTAAGAACTACTTTCCCCACATCATTATAATTGATTTTGAATCTCATTATAATTGATTTTTGCATGTAATTCGTCCTCTCTATTTAGTTTGGTAAATATTAGTTTGACAAAAACTTTTACATTTTCACTTTGCCCCTTAATACTTGTAGGGAGCCTGAGTTTCAAGCCCAAGAGTGGGGCCTGAAATAGTACAAAACCCACCCATCTAGAAATTCGATTAAAAAACCCAAAGTCTATTTACAAAAACAAAACATCACTCAAAAAATATATAAATCAGAACATTGACACCCACTGAAGCCCAGCCCAAGTTTCATTATAAAAACTAAATTACCACTTTGACACCTCTTTTTCAAAACAAAAACCCACTTTGAAGCCTATCCTAAGTTTCATTAAAAATCCAAAACACTCAAAACAAGTCCAGCCCACCTTTTTTTTAAAAAAATAAACCCAAACAAACCAAAAGAAATTAATAATGGGAAAAGCGGACCAATCACGCAACCCAAGGATTTTATTTGCACAAGAAAAGGAAAAAAAAGAGCAAAAGCAATTTAAAAAGTAAAAAAAATACAAAGCACATGCACAAGAAAAGGAAAAAAAAAGAGCAAAAGCAATTACAAAGCACATGCACAAGAAAAGAAAAAAAAGAGAGAAAAAAAGCTGTGTCTCAAAACCCACCAAACTCTTTTATTGGCCAAGTCCCTCGCATCGTCCCCTAGCCTCACCATGCCAGTAGGGAACCAAGACTCTGCCAATCTTTTCCCTACGCTCAACATGGAAAAATACATCCAAAATTTTATCAACCATAATCTTCAATGACTAGTTCACCCTTCATTTTTGAAGGATGTACATATTTTTTGCTTACTCCTCACAGACCAAAGTTATGATACCATTTGTTAGCGAAAGCAATTGTAAGAAACCCTTAAAAGAGCGAGCAAGCATACATATTCACGAGATGAGATTTATATAGTTCATCTTATATTTGGCTATGTCCATGGGAAATATTGATGAATCCGCTAATGGAGAAGAAAATTATAATTAAAAAGGAAATCAACTCTTCCAAAATGCAAATAATCTCTCTCCTTTGTAATTCTCTCGTAAAACTCTCGTTAATTTCTTGTTATTTATTTACGTAAGGGCAAATCTCTAATCTCCAATATATCAAAATGAGAGTATCTAAATCACTTTGATCACACATGACAAACTCTCACATCACACAAAACCTTTTGTTTTGTTTTGTTTCATTAGGATAAGTTTTGATCCTTGTGAATCAATGAAGCAATATGTCTTTAAGCTTTGTTGAGAATGGCATTTGTATGAAGTTTGTCAGTGCAATATTTGCATTATTATAATTATGGGCGAATTTCACTTGGACCCCCTCAAGTTTAGCATTATTACGGTCAGACCCCCAGGTTCGATTTATTCCACTAACACCCCTATTTTTAACATATGTTAACTCATACACCCACCCAAATCTAAGATTAAAATTATCGGAAAAAAATAAAATAAAGCCAAGTCATCCCAAAGCCACCAACCCACCAACCCATCAGCCAGAGCCACCAACACCTCTCTCTTCCACGGGCCACCGATGCACACACACACCCTCATCAACAACTCGATTAAGCAATTTAGCCCCAATGCTAGCTACCAATCCTCAAGGTAGAGAGAGAGAATGGAGGATGGGAGGGGACGGAAAAGGGGTTTGGTGTTTCCCTTCTTTTATTGTTTTCCTTAAATTTAATTTAATTTAATTAGTTTAGTTTTAGGTTTTTGTTAAAAACAATTAACATAAGGGGTGTGACTATAATAAATCAAACATGTGGGCTCTCACTATAATTATGCCAAAACTCAAGGGGTCTAAATGAAATGCTTCATATAATTATAGTCAAATTTCGATTAAACTACCTAATTGTTTACTGCTTCTTTTTCTGTCATTAGTAAAATTAGATGTACACATAACCTAACTCATGTATACCATCAGGTTTTGGGAGGCATGCTGCATTCTAAAAACAGTACAGATGAATGGCGGTCAATTCAAGAAAGTGAAATATGGGCATTACCAGAAAGTGAGGATAGAATCATGTCAGTTTTGAGGTTGAGTTTTGATAATTTGAAATCAGCACCTTTACAACATTGTTTTGCATATTGCTCAATATTTATGAAAGATTTTGAAATTGAAAGGGAGAAGTTGGTCCAACTCTGGATGGCTGAAGGATTGCTCCACTCTTCAAGTAATCAAGAGATGGAAGATATAGGGAATGGATATTTTAATATTCTATTGCAAAACTCCCTTTTTCAAGATGTTACAATGGATAAAGATGGAGTTGTTATCACATGCAAGATGCACGATCTTGTGCATGATCTTGCAGGACTAGTGTCAAAATCTGTTGGGAAATTGCGGTCCCTATTTTCAAATGGTGAAGACCTTAGCAATAGCTTGTCAAGTTCTAATTCTTTACGAGTGTTGAATTTATACGATGCTGAAAATGAGGAGTTGTCAAGTTCAATTGGCAGGTTGATACACTTGAGGTATTTGGATGTTTCTGAAACAAAAATCAAAGAACTTCCAAAATCTATTGGCAAGCTTTATAATCTGCAGACATTAAGAATGTGTGGTGCATGGAAACTTAAAAGGTTTCCAAAGGAAATGGAAAATTTAATCAACTTGAGGCATGTTTATTTCGACAAGGATAAGGAAGTTCCATTTGGGATGAGACGATTGACTCGTCTGCAAACATTACGTTACTTTAATTTGGATGAGGAAAGGAATCATGGAATTGACGAGCTGGGTGGCTTAAACCAATTAAAAGGTGAACTAACTATCTCATCTTTGGAACATGTGAAAGACAAAGACGAAGCGAAGAAATCAAATTTAGCAGGGAAAGCAAATATACGAAAGTTGACATTAAAGTGGACGACGTCCAGGCGGAGGAAGTCCAGGCAGAGAAACGACAAGGTGAGTGATGTTGATGTACTAGAAGGCCTCCAACCGAACCCTAAGCTAGAAATCTTAAAGATTGAAAACTTCATGGGTGGTAAATTAGCATCATGGATGATGAGTCTACTCAATTTGAAAAAGATCCGGTTATCCCACTGCGAGGAATGTGAAGAAGTCCCTCCACTCGGCCATTTGCCAAATCTTAGGCATGTTAAATTTGAATATATGGATAAGCTTAAATGTGTGGAAGTCCCTCCATCATTGAAAACGTTAGTTTTTAGTAATTGTCCAGCTCTAATTGAATGGAAGGAAGTGGATGTGATTACGCCAGCAGCGGTGTTTCCCTGCCTTGAGGAGTTGACTCTTTGGAATTGCTGGCACTTGAGAAATGCTCCAAGTCGTTTTCCATCTCTCCAGAAGTTGATCATATATAATACTGACCAGGTCATGGCAATAGAAAATATATGCAGTCAACTAACCACTCTCACTCACCTCGAAATTTGTGGAGCCACAGAGCTTACTCGTCTGCCAGTAGGGATGCTGGAAAACAACCACAATCTTCGGGTGCTGCATATTGACGATTGCAATAAGCTTAGCCGTTTACCTGATGAGCTACACACACTCCGTCTTCTTGAGGAGATGACTCTATCTTACTGTCCTAGTCTAGAGTTCATTCCAATTACCACCCAGAGCCAGGGAATGCCATGTCTCCGCATAGTGAAGATTCTGAATTGTGAGAAATTATCAAGCTGGCCGAGTGGGTTGGAATATTGCACCTCTCTTCAGAAATTGTGTATTCAAAATTGTCAAAATTTGAGGCATTTACCAGTTGATGGGCTACAGACCCTTGTCTCTCTTGAGGAGTTGACTCTAATTGACTGTCCTAGTCTAGAGTTCACTCCAATTACCACCCAGAGCCAGGGCATGCCATGTCTCTGCATATTGAAGATTGAGAATTGTGAGAAATTATCAAGCTGGCCGAGTGGGTTGGAATATTGCACCTCTCTTCGGAAATTGTATATTCAAAATTGTCAAAATTTGAGGCATTTACCAGTTGATGGGCTACAGACCCTCGTCTCTCTTGAGATGCTGTACATAAATTATTGTACTAATCTAGAAGCTATTCCCCGTTTAGACAACCTCACATCCCTCCATTCTTTGTCTATTTGTGGTTGTGATGGACTCACAAGTCTACCGAGGGGGCTACAATCCTGCACATCTCTTCGGTACTTGATAATCAACGAATGCCCCAATTTGATCTCTCTGGCAGATGTCGATGTGTCTAGGTTGCAATCTCTTTTCAGTTTAAAAATATCTGATTGTCGGAAATTAAAATATTTGCCAACGGGGCTACGCTCTCTGACGAGTTTGGAATATATGACAATCGGTAAGTTTTGGGAAGAGCTCGATTCTTTCCCTGATTTTGAGCTTCCATCACAAATCCGATGGTTAAAGATCTCAGGGTGGCCTAAGCTCAAGTCTCTGCCTCAACAAATTCAACACTTGACTACTTGTTTAGAAGATTTGATAATAGATTCTTTCGACAGCATGGAGGCTCTTCCAGAGTGGTTGGGTAACCTTACATCTCTTATCCACCTGATTATTTGGAATTGTAAGAATCTGATGTATCTGCCTACCGTTGAAGTTATGCAACGCCTCACCAAATTAGAAACGCTAGAGATTAGTGGATGTCCCGGTCTAGCGGAAAGATGTACCAAGAAGAGCGGCCCAGAATGGCACAAGATTTCTCACATCCCAGATATAAGAGGTAATTGTTTGTTCAATTCCACAGTTGACGGAGATTACCTGCCTAAAGAATCAGAATCTTCAAGTGATGATTCGACTCACTCAAAGCCTCACCAAACTAGCACAGTACTCAACTGTTCATGTTTTTCATGAATGTGCCTTCGGGGAGTAGCTGCAACTTTCACATTGAAGCACAAAGTGAGCCTCTTTTTGCAGAGCTTTATACTTCCCATTCGCTAAAAATCATTTTCATATTGAATTATCCACATTGAAGCACAGGGGTTTAGCTTAGTTGTTTCACTGATGGCATCTAATTTGCCACAGTTCGTTGGTTTTCAGAAGGATCTTACTCAATTGGAAGAACAAGTGATGCGCAAAAGGTGCAAACTTAGTGCAGGTACTTCAGTTCAGTTCCCATTCCCCTGCATCACTATTTATTCATTGCTTTGGAGATAAACGCTGGAAGAAAAAAAAAGGTATTTGATGAGAATTACGCTAATCATTATATCATACCTTCCCATCTAATCATAACATCACTTTACTAGCATGGAGAATACAATTATTCTTAGAAATCATTTTCCTATTTATATATACATCTTCCTAAATTAATTTCATTACACTTTCTATCAATGAAGTACCTGCTCTGTATAAATATTTGTTCGACTGCATTTAGAGTCATGCGTAATGACTAACTGGAAAAGTTTCCACCAACAATTAGATTTGTTATCAGTGATATCAAACCTTAACACTTGCATACCTACTGTCATCACTTGAAACTCTTTCATTTTCTTCCCTTTTTGTCTTCTTCTTTTGCCGTTCAACCGCAGTTAAGTTTTCATATATATATATATATATATATTTTCAAAGCTTCAATTACCGTGGTCTCTTTATGTGAAAACTTATTGGATAGTATTCCTTTTTTTTCAATAAGAATTTGGTTGGCAACCTTTTGTAAATTGTTTGCTTCATCTATTAATCTGCAACATTTGTTATATGCTTCCATCTTACCACTGGATGCATCTGGCACCTCTCTTTCCTCACTTTGTAACCATTTTGTGTAGAATCCGAGTTATTTATGAGAAAACCTACACACAGTAATGTTTCTTCAGAATTTGATGATACTCTTTTGCAGATTTGGGGTTAGCATCCATTTGAAGTGTAAACAGTCCTTAGAAGTTGTTTATAAAAATTTGATTAACTGGAGGGTTTACTGGAGTGATGAGGCAACCTTGAAGCTTTCAGTGAACTATCTATTTGTATATGTGAGAATCTGAAGAATCTACCAGCAGCGGAAGCTCTGAAAATTTCCCCAAAATGAAAAGATGCACGGAGGAGAGCCAGTCATGGTACGTTTCTTTCTCAAATCGGAATTTATGACTTGTTTTCTTCTCTCATTTATCGTTAATTAACTTATTGGCCATTAAGTTTGTTGTCTACTGCAACACAAAGAAGAAGAAAAGAAGAAGAAGAAGATATTCAACTCCTCCGTAGTTTGTTTGGTTTTAATTGCTTTGTTGAAGGAACTATAACTATGACATTGTGTTTTCACGATCTTTGGAATAACACTTAAAATTGTTGAGGAAAATTAGGTTTGTTAGTCTGGAAGACAAACTAATACATAGAGAACAGGCAAGACCAGTTCAACTCTTGCACGATTTTGTTCCAATTTTCCGGATCTGCAAACAGAACCTTTTAGTCCTTATTTTCATAAAATGGCCTTGTTTTTGTTGCTGGTGTTTGTGTGGCCATGGTGTCATTGCAACATCTGTAATCCTCTGTTTCATATTTTAATTTTTCTCTCTTTTCCAGGCAAGGGGATACATGGCATAGTGCAGCCAATGGTGTTTTTCATAATGCAGGTTTCAGCTATATATATGGCATATCAGTTGTTGACGGTGATTAACTTTTTTACCTTGAGTATCTTATAGTACACTAAAATAATAATCATGATACATGTTGAGTATCTTGTAGTCCTCTGTTATTTGATAGCAAGTCAATTTTACTTATGTTGTTGCAAGAATCAGATAAAGGAGTCTTCAGTTATAAGCTGTTTACCATCATTTTAAAGGTTGAAGGTAATTTTGAACATTTCTTGCTAAGTTTATCTTGGTGTTATATTGACCAGGCAGAGTCGAGATTGAAGAAGAAACTCATGCGTGCGATGTGCTTGTGATCTAGAACTTACTGTTTTGGACAATATGGTAAGCTACTATCCCTTTGGTTTGTTTTCTTGACACTCATTAATAAATAGAGTTATATTCTTATTTATGAGATAACCTACCACACAGTCATGTCTCTTCAGGATTTGATGATACTATTTTGCAGATTTGGGGCTAGCATCCATTTGAAGTGTAGACAGTCCTTAGAAGTTGTTTATAACAATTTGATGAACTGGAGGATCTACTCGAGTGATGAAGGAACCTTGCAGCAGTCGATGAACTATCTATTTGTATGTGTGAGAATCTGAAGTATCTACCTGCAGTGGAAGTTCCGAAATTGTCGCCAAAACGAAAAGATGCACTGAGGAGAGCTGCCCAGTGGCAAAGGTTTTCTCATATTTCAAAGACTCAAGTGTCCTTAGCAACAATTTTCTCACTGTCTTTTTAGTTGAATATATATATATATATATATATGTGTGTGTGTGTGTTTAGTTTTTGGTGTCATTACAGCATCTATGCTTTCCTGTTTCAGGTTTTAATAATCCTCTGCTTTCCAAGCAAGGACGACAGTGCAAACAATACTAATCCTTTGGCTTGGGTGACTCAACAAATGTGAGTGAGAATCAAGTGGAATTTTGCTCTTCTTCACTCTCCCTGTGGGTGTCTGTCTTCATAATGCTAAAAAGTAAGGGACAACTGTTTCATTTTTAGTATGACATTGTATCAGGAATCCACACAAGTCTATTTTGGTGGAAGGTTGTTCTGCGCAGTTCTTGCTAACTTGTTCTAGGTTTAATATTTGACCAGGCAGAGTCAGCATTCAAGAAGAAATTCATGAATGCGCTATGAGTGCCACTGCCATGCATGTTTTTGTCTCACGAAATTTTAATTTGCACAAATTGGTAAGCTCTAATCCCTTTCATTACACCGAATATTTTCTTGTCATCACAATACTGTAGTTGTATTCTTATGAGTTTGCATCACAGGGAAACTTCTTATGGTGCACCATAATTGGAAGACACTGTTTACTTGGAGGGAGTTTATCATGAAGAAAGCTCCTCCTAATGAAGTCCTAAGACCTATCTCTTACAAATAAGATAGTTCAAGTCTTTTTAAAGCACGAATGATAGCAGAAGTTTATAAATAATAATAATAAAAAAGCTTGTGAGTTTAGAATGTATATGGGGTTCTTTGTTGAGAAATGAGTTGAGAGATAAATTTAGAGTGATTTTAAGAACTTTCCTTGTCGTTGTAATGATCTTTAGTGGATTATAAACGCAATCGGCCGTGGCCGTATACCAATTATGGGGGACCATGTTCATTTTTGAGTTTATATCTGCTTTCGTTTCTCTCTCTTACTTTTCCTGCGTTTGGTTTGCAACAATGGACTAGAGATCCAAAGGCCACAAATTAGTTCCCATTTGCCGTCCTATTGACCACTTCAAGACAGATTGATCTTAAGAAGATCATTACGTGGAGCAACAGTCTAAGGGAGCTCATCTGGCTAGAACGAAGTCTGAGAGAAGAAATGGTTCTAATATTCTAATATTTGTGAATCTTCCTTTGATTGTATTACGGTTGAATGTTCTAATATTTGGTGCACTGATCTTTCTTTGCTGAACTTTGTTTGCTTCCACACCCTTGTCTTCAATGAATTGTTTGACTTGACTTTATCACAATTACTGTGAATACATATTATTTTAAAGTGTCAACTTCTGCAGATTTTTCTCATGTGGCTTATCAAAATCCAGAGAACCCCAGAGGCCTAATTTGAAAGGCCAAAATGTTTAAAATCAACCCATGAACTGCCACAAGTGAACTCAGATGAAATTTAGAGCAACCTGTGCAAACACCAGAGTGAACATAATGAACCCATGATCTGTCTCTCATTTTAATGGAAGTGCGATTTCAGGGTTGCTATTGAGAAACAATGGATGAGAAATACATGTACACAGAGAGAGAGAGAGAGAGATTGGGTGAGAGCTGCGGGCATCGCAATGGACGAACATTGGATATTAGTCATACTAACAACAACAGCCTTTTGTGTAAATGGGGAAAATGCATGAGGAATACTATGTTATACTACTTGTCACTGTATAAGACAATACATAAACCACAACTCACATTCCAGCAGCAGATTTAGAGACTTGCTTCAGAGCATTGGCAATCTCGTCAGCTTTCGCTTTCCCACTTACATAGATGACCAAGGGGCTCTCTGGAGGAACAATGTCATCTCTTAGATAGCTTCCAAATGTTCTTAGCAGCTCTTCTGAACCCTTTGCCACCACCCCTTTCATGATTATGGTCTTATGAGTTCCGGATATCATTTCTTCATAATCGGTGTCCCCACTTTCTCCAAGGAAAACATACATGTTTGCAACATTCAATCTCCAACGAACAAAAAGGTACCTAACAATCAGAAACGAAGAAACTGGTTATCAGTTTTTAACTATGTAATTAGGCCCCAGAGTCATTCCGCCATTACAAAATCTACTGAAAGCTAATAACTACTCAGGGCACCCCATTCCTCACCACTTGTGCCAAGGACCAAAGGTGGTTCATAACTTCAATCAGCAGTCTCCTTTCCCTTCTTTTGAAAGAAGTCAAAAGTGACATAGATAAACTTTTACGGTCACTCGTTTTTGCGAAGGTTCAATTTCCGTACAAGCAATTAACCAAATTGACACCAAATGCTATGAAAATTAAGATTGACCTCATTTCACAATTTAAGCACAGCATAAGGATCTTGTACTGTGAACAAAACAACAGAATCATTTAAAAATAATGATCTCTTTTAAATCTAAACTTCAATTCTGTGTCCTTTTCCTTTTTCTATTTTCATGCAAATCTAATCTGGGATTTAGTGTAAAGCCACCATCCCTTGACAATGAGTAAATGAGCAACAAATAAGGATATTACAACAGGTTACATATTATTGTACCAAACTATCCAAAAAGATTGTCAGCAATCATTTTTCTTATTGAGGTTGGTCCCTGAACACTCCCTTATTGCGTTTATGGTACCAACGTCCACACTTTAAGGCTTAAGCAAATGCAATTTCAAAGGTAAAAGACTAACTGTTAACTTATAGAGGATGTCCACGTATTCCAAGTTGTATATATCAACAATACCTTAGTGCCTGTGCTCGAGAAGCAAGGAGAGGAACAATTTGCATTCTTGTTGAGCTCCTGGAGTACATTGGATGGCAACGCAGACCCTGCATCCTGAGTTTCTGCCTCAAATCATCAACTTTCCTTGCCTGCAGAAGCATACATTTTGAATTCAATCCAAAATAAATAAAACCGAATAATTTCTAAATTGCCAACACTCTAAATTTAGAAAGTTCATCTACCTTACTAGGATCCTTTATTAAGTATGAGATGCAATGAGCGTTGCTTGATTTCAAATCTTCCTGAATGTGGCTGGAAGCCGCAGAATTTCGATCACCATCAGGGGCATTCAACAGCTTCCAAATGGTTTTCTTTAAACCTTCACAACCCCAACGGTAGTCAATATGTGATGCATAATCTGGATCAGGGAAAAGTCTTCCATCTTCTTCTGTATAAGTACCAGGGTAGTAAACTTCACTTCCACTGCTACAAACCAACGCATCAAACTCATTTGCCTGTATCTTCCCCGATGCCAAAAACTCTACTGTTTCTGACATTGGCATAGCCGTTAATAGAGCAAACCCTGTGACTCTAGCACTTTGAGAGTCTAATCTGACAGCCTTAAATATTTCTTGAACTACCTGAATCATCTGCTTTTCAGGAGATCCAGAGCTGTCATAGCAATCAAGCGCGACAACAATCAATTTCCGTCTCCTCCTTAACATGGGATACTTACTTGCCACATTATCCAGCAGCTTATTTCCACCTCCTTCATCTTTTGGACCAGACTCTGGTTTCTTCATCTTGCTTAGGACACGTTTCACTTGATCTTGCACCTCGTGATCACCAGCAGTTGCAGTCACATCAAGAGATTCATTCAATGAAGATTTATCGCCATCAACTGAGAGCCTAAGAGACATATCTTGTACATCCTTAAGGGAGTCATTGAGAGACCCTTCAGCAGCCATTTCATCCCCTGGGGTGTCAGTCTGCCATTGTGGATGCCTCATGCGGCAGGCTGCTACCCTAGTCAAGTAAGTCCGGCAGTGTTCAGGCCATGAGTAGAGGTGTATGTTCTTCCAACCGTTCTTTCTGCATTCACCCCACAAATTCTTCTCCGATAACAACTTAAGCAGTGCACCAGCAATTGATTGCTGATCATGTGGGTCCACAAGCAAGCCGTTATTTAGCGCCTGAAATTCACAAAGTGAAATAAGAAAAGTAACTTGGTCAGCATAATTGAAATCACTGTCTTCTTTCTCTTAGCTTGCATCAATTGAATTTCCAATTAGAACGAAGTAGACAATTAAAAACTATAACAACTATCTAAAAGAATTCTGAAATGTCTCAGTTGTCCCTTCTCTTCCTTCTAGGTGAAGGGGCAGAGGAGATGTTCACTTCATAACATCTCAAATGCAGCTCAAATGTTATGTAAAAAATGTTATACCCGATGTATGTCAACCGGTCCACCATTTTTTGTAGCCACCATTGGAAGCCCGTGTATATAAAATGTCATACCCGATGAATTTTCTTGTAAAAAGTTACAATTAAATACTACTAAGATTTTAGGAAATCATTAAAAGTTTAAATTAAATACCTCCAAACTTTTAAATTTTAAAAAACCTCTAAAATTGGAATTGGATACACCAGTATTTTAACTATCACTATTTTGTCCATATTGAAGAATCTCTTTGACTCTCTTTCTCTCTCTGGACTGGAAGTTTCGGTGGCTATTGCAAAGGGCGGGGAAAGCCTTATTGCTTTCATCTCTTCCAGCATTGGGGGGGCATGTCGTCCATCCACACCCACTCTTTCACAACACATATAAGAGCAAATCTAATCAGAGGATCCAATTTTTCATCAAATTAGTTCGTGCCTGTTGTGTTAAAATATATATATTAGTCCATATTTATTTATTTCTCTCGAAATCATGTCAGATATATGTTAATTACACATGTTATATAAAAAAAACAAAATTGATTGATGATGTTCAAACCTAAGTTAAAATGGTGAGGGATAAGAGAGACTGATGGTTAAATTGGAAAAATTCAAATTATGGTGATCAAAATTGTTTTCGTACCTAACTAAACTCTAGTAACTAAAAATGCTTTTTACCGTTTTGTTTTAATGTAACATTTGATTGTTTTTTCATGAAATTGTTTGTAGTCTCGTTATTCGCTGGTACTACCACCAGACAAATGCCAACAAATGCATGTGGTAATATAGTACCACGGTATAAAATAGATAGTAATAGCTGTCCAGGTGTCGTCTCATTATTTGCCCGTACCACCACCAGACAAATGCCATGGTCTCGTAATTTAGGCCCGTTCGTTTATGTTTTGAGAGCCTGTTTTCATTTTGAGAGAACAAAAACAAACAAAGAATCTGTTCGGTGGGCAAAAACAGAAAACATAGAGAACGTTTTATGAAAACAAAAACAACTTCACTTTTACTTGCAGAAAACAGAAAAAAGCTGTTTTCATTCTCACAGGAAACAACACTGCAAAAACACGCTACTTCTCTCCCTATCAGACCAAAACCACTGTCAAACGCTGCCAACAGAGAACCACATGCAGAGAGTCTTCGTTGGCAATGCTATCAATTCCCAACTGATTTCTGTTCTCCCCAGAATTTAAATTCCGGCCAATTCTCCATACACAGACAGAGAAAACAAACTGCCACTGATTCTGCCACTGCCACCAAACCTCACAGACCCAGTCCCCACATCACCACCACCTATCAAACCCAACCGACACCAACACCACCACCACCACCATGCCAATGGAATCAAAACCAAACACCCAATCGAACCCAATACACATCTCACCACCTAGTAAAAAAGCAATCGACCCTAGCACCTCCACCACCCATACCCAATCAAGGCATCACCATCGCCATCACCACCCAATTAAGAGAGAGAGAGAGAGAGAGAGAGAGAGAGAGAGAGAGAGAGAGAGAGAGAGAGAGAGAGAGAGAGAGAGAGAGAGAGAGAGAAAAGGAAAAAAGAAAAAAAGAGGAAGAAAGGAACGGCCTGGGAAGGGAGAAGAAAAGAGAAAAGAGGAAGGAGAGAAGAGGAAGAAAGAAAAGGAAAAAAGAAGAAAAGAGGACGGCTGGGGAAGGAGAAGAAAAGAGAAAAGGAGAGAAGAGGAAGAAAGAAAAGGAAAAAAAGGAGAAAGGAGGACGGCCTGGGAAGGGAGAAGAAAAGAGAAATGGAGAGAAGAGGAAGAAAGAAAAGGAAAAAAGAAGAAAAGAGGACGGCCTGGGAAGGGAGAAGAAAAGAGAAAAGGAGAGAAGAGGAAGAAAGAAAAGGAAAAAAGGAGAAAGGAGGAAGAAAAAAAAGATAAAAAAAAGTTTAACTTAAAAAAAACAATATAATTTTTTATTTGTCAAATTATACATTAAAAAATATTTTTTAAAACATAAATTAGCAAAAATACACTTGAAAAACAATTATACTACCAGACACGTTTTCATTATTTTTGTTTTCTAAAGATGTTTTCTAAGTAATCTACCAGACGCATTTTCATTTCCAGAAAATGCAAATTTGTTTTCTTGTTTTCATTCTCTGAAAATATTCTCAGAAAACACTCTTCGAAAACGTTACCAGACGAGCCCTTAATGATCAGTTGGTGAGAAATGCATGTGTCTACAAATATCCGAAACACATGCTCATCTTAAAAACGATTCTGCAACTCACAAGTAAACAAATAAGCCGTTTCTTTCAGTAACCTGCATATCCAAATTATTTTTAATTCTTTTAGATACAATTTTCTTTTGTTACCTAATAGTAGCACTAGTCTGCGAGAGTCAGGGGCGGAGGCATGTAGGGACCAGTGCAGTCACTGGCCCCCACTCAACTTTTTTTCTTTCTTTCAAAATGTAATATGCATTGCTGTTATTGAATAATCTATAGTAATTAATATATTTATTTTATCACGTGGGCCAGCAGCCAAATCCCGTTTTCCTTTCCACCAAGCGTCAGCCACTTTCCTTTCCTTTTCCCAAGGGTTTATAGATTATTATTATATATTTACCTTTTTACAAAAATTGATAAAATTCTAACCCATTTTTCTCCTTTCTTGGAGATACACAGCAGCAAAGCAGACTTTCTCAATGCACTGCTTGTGAGTTTTTCTCTCAAACTCCATATTAAACTATCAAGTTTTAATTAGGTTAATTTATTCAATTAAAGTTTTTTTAGTAGTTCCCTTTTTTATTTTTTATTTTTTATAGTTCGTAAAATTTTAATTTTAATTTTATTGATTTTAATAGATCTTTCAATTTATGTATAAATGATTGCTTCGTTGCATATATTGAGAGAGACATTTTCAATAGTATAGATGACAAGGTTGTTATGCAACGATTTCAAATTATGAAAACTCGTCAAGAACAATGATGATTGTAATGAATACACAGTATGATTTTTGATGTTTTGGTATGTTTTGTGAGTTCAAATTTTTTTATTGTTTATATTTTGTGAGAGGCCCCCACACACATGAAATTCTGGCTTCGCCACTGGTGAGAGTCATAATGATTTGATGGTTTTTTATTGTGTGCATTAACTAGGTGAAAAGTGCAACCTTTTGTTTTCTTGTGTACATTTTTGGTATTTCTGATTTCTCAAAAGGACAAAGAAAAGGATATATTAGTGTTCACCCCGTTTTGTGTTTACTCCTGTGATGGAAGAGCAAAGTTCCCCACTGCCTTGAAAACCATTGACTGGTCAACAAGTCAGCTTTCTTTGGTGTGTGAGCGTGCCACTGCTAGCAATGAAAATTCTAGCAGACTTAATTTTAGAAAGGATAACTTGCGCCCCAAGTTACTTGATTTCTAAAACAAACGATTGTGAATTTGGGTGAGGAATATCTCCCAAGTAAGTTCTTTTCTATGCAAATCGATACCAAAGTTCGAGTTTGGCAGAGCTTTAATCTACTTCAGACCCTGGAAGGTCTTTTGAGGGGGCAGAACTGAAATTTCTTCAGTCTGAAACGGGCAGAAGTGGCTGACTCTGAGGATTACTCCGCCGGAACCGCATTGTAGTACTTGTTCTGCTTGGTCAGGGCTCTTCCTGAATTTGTTGAGGTTTTCATATTTATGGAAAAACTCGAACTCTGCTTGTTTTGGCTTTTGCTGAACCAAATTTGTAACGAGAGAGATCTCGTTTTTTGAGTGACTTATTCTCTAAGTCTGGACTTTGGTATTTCTGATTTGTAGCTGGTATTCTTGTGGCTTGAATGAACTGCTAGTTACTCCAATTTGGAGATTCTCAATGATCAAGTGATCATGTTCGAGTTTTTGCCCTTGGCTGTTTTGATTGATATATTTGTTTGATTGGTTGATTGTCTTCGAATCTGTTCACCCTCTCTTATATTTATAAGAGATGTTTTTCTGGAGTAGGGTGATTTCCTTTTAATAATGGGCGGCAAGAAACCCCTTTGATAAGATCTTTTATTTTTCAAATGCAAAGAAAGGGTTTTGTGGATTTTTGGCAGGTAAGTTTCAGTTGCCAGCTCCTATGATCACTCCTCTGTCTTTTTTGGAAGAGAGCTTAACCCCTTTTTTCATTTCCAACCGTCCTTTTATGAGAGCTAAAAAACGGTCAGTCTGTCCTTCAGTTTTGAATATTTCTCTGCTTTCCTGTTTTTCCTCTCTGATTTTTGCTTATTCTCTTGGGGCAAACAAACATTCTCTGAATGGAAAAAATATATCTGAATATTCTCATAGAATAGATTTTTCAGAGGTGTTGTTTCCAATATTGTCAGCTACCGACTCTTTTTAATCAACTATTAATATAGTTGATTTCATCCCAAGTCTGAAATTTTCACGTGGGTTCCATGTGGTTTGGTTCCTTCAGACTGATGCTGGGCTCATCTCTTTTTCTCCAAAAGTGATTATTCACCGAGGCCCAATTTTTGTTTCTCTGTTTTGATTAGTTTTGGGCTGAGCTTTTCTGGTCCTTGGGCTCTTCTTTGTTGGGCTGGGTGTGTGAATTTTAGGCCCAAACAATGCCCCCTAAATCTGAATTGTTTTGAAACGGTTTCAGACTTGAATGACATGGCCATTAAATTGGCACGTGCTAGCCCCCTCCACTTATCCAACGTTTTGACACGTCCTCTTACTGTGTTCGTGGGAAACTGGGCAGTTACTAGCTTTTACTAGCTAGTCAATATCAGATGACGGCTTGTCTTCTCCACGTCCCTGTTTTCTCTTTCCCACGTTTCGAGCCTTTTAAAAGAAAAACCCATAGCTCCTGTTCATTCGAAAACCCAGCATTTCTCAGTCCTTCTCGGTTCTCGATTTTCCGTTCAGCTTTGATCAGCTTTTGATCCTTTCCTCTTCCCTGTTGTCTCCTTTCTTCCTGTTTTTTCAAAGCTTTATGAGAAATGTCTTCTCCGAAAACTCGTGCCCAGGGTTCGTCTTCCTCAGTTCCTCCCGATTATATTACTGGAGCTGGAGTTGACAACCATGCGATAGAGGTTAGGAGCAAGCTTCATCCCTTTGCCCAGAAAAACCTGGATGAGAACGTCCTTCATCTGTTTTAAAATACCTTGGTGTTGGGGCCTCACTGGTTTGGTCCTGTTCCTCCTGAGATGGCAGAACTGATGAAGAAAGATGCTGAGGCTCCTTTATGTTTTGAGAGGGCTTCTGCCCTAGCTTCTCATACCTGGGTTAGCAAAAATTTGAGCCGTTCCTTCCCATCTTGCGAAGTGAGAAACAGTCCAGTGAAATGGGTGGACTGGATTGACAGGCTTCTTCCTAGGTATGGACCTCACTGGAAGCGGGCTGGCATATATGATGCCATACTTCTGTCCAAGCAATCCATCAACAGGGATGAGAATCTGCTTGCTGCTGCCCTATGTTTCTGGAATTCTGCCAGCAATACCTTTGATTTTCGCATAGGTCCCATGGCTCCAACTCTGCTGGATATGGCTCAGATTTTTGGGTTCATACCACATGGTAGGCCTGTGGGTGCTGTAGGTGACTATCATAGGAGGAAGAACCAGGAGAAACTGACCAATCCATTTACTATCTCTCCAGCCTCAATCAACCAGAACTGTTCTTTCTCCAATTATCTGAAGAAGTTTAGTGCTGAGAAAGACAAGGATCAGCAGCACATGCTGTTCCTTCTATACTGGCTGAACAGGTTCATATATCCCAATCGTTCATCAGCAGTTCTGCTTGAGTACAGGCACTTGGCGGAGGCATTGCACAACCATACTGATGTCGGCCTTGGACCTACAGTTCTGGCTCATCTTTTCAAGAACCTATATTCTGCCACCCTAGAGAATCCCTTGAATTTAACTGCCCCAGGTGCGTTTTGGATGATCCAGATCTGGCTGCAGGTGTTGTTAGAAATGTTAACTCGCAATTGTACGGGCCAATTAGTAGTATAGCAAGACAAGTACGAGGTCGTACCCAAGTTAAAACTAGTTATGTGCTTAGATTACCAAATTCAAGAAAGTAAGAAGTTAAGTCTAAAACAGAATTTAAAGCAAGAGTGATTGTAGTTGTTGAACAAATGAAGCAAAACGAAATTGTAAATAAAAGCAAAGTGAGCAAATGTAGTAAAGAATGTTGTGGGCTGGAAAACAGATTGGGAGACTAGGGCATTCGATTCACCATACAATTCAATTCTGGGTTATAAGGAGTCAAGTGACAAGTCTAATTCGGATTCAAAGATTGATTCTTGCTAAAGTATGATTAAGCCATGGTGTTTGGTCCTAACCTTGTGTTCCTAATTCCCTAACTTGATTATTTGTTGTCTAACCTCAATTAAGCATTAGGAACCCATTAAGCATAGAAGAACAATTTAAACAACCAAGCATGTATCTAATTCCTGTTGTTGAAAGTCCCTACATACTTTTCTTATTCATAGTTCAATTCGAATCAAAGCATGATGTCTACTCTTGATTCAAACCAAGATAGCTAATATACAAGTTCTAATGGTGATCAATCATCCAAACAAGCATATTAACTGATAAGCATAATGTATAAGAACATGAATCATGAATCAAACTTGAAACTCAAATCTTCAACTTATAAACCCAGAATATTCATGTTAGGTTACATCGAAGCCCTAGTTATGAATTTAGCTACTCATACTGGAAATGAAACTTAAACAGAAATGAGAAAACATAATGAATGCAATAAGAGTGGAAAAACCCATTTCTGAAGTTACTTGTGGTGTCCAAGGCTTCTCCAAGTGCTTCTCCAAGTCTTGTGCTGCTCCAAGAGCTTCCTCACATCTAGAGTATGGCAACTAAAGAGGTCATTTGGGATGAGTTTGGGTGAGTGGTGATGGCAGAGGAAGAGGAAATTCGTAGGGAAATGGAAGGGAGGCTTGCTGGAGCTGTTTTGGTGATTTTGGATAGAATGGAGTGTTTGGGGAAGGATGGAAGTGTTAGAGGATGGCTGAAGAGAATTCTAGGCTGAATGGAGTGTGATATGGTTGAATGAGTGTGAAGCTCTCTATTTATAGAGTGTGAAGCTCCCCTTTGGCTGATCAAGCACAGCCATTTCTGAGCTGCCCATATGGTTCCATGTGTGGCTTTTGAAGCACATGGCTCTTTGTCTCCCATGTGGCTGATGAAACACACCCATTTCTGAGCTGCCCATTAGGTTCCTATCTGATTTGTCTCCCATGTGGCTGATGAAGCACACCTATTTCTGAGCTGCCCATTAGGTTGATGAAGCTTTGTCTCCCCATGTGGCTGATGAAGCTTTGTCTCCCCATGTGGCTGATGAAGCCTTGTCTCCCCATGTGGCTGATGAAGCACATGGCTCAACATGTGGCTGATGAAGCACACCCATTTCTGAGCTGCCTATGTGGTTGATGCAGCTTTGTCTCCCATGTGGCTGATGAAGCACACCCATTTCTGAGCTGCCCATGTGGTTGATGAAGCTTTGTCTCCCCATGTGGCTGATGAAGCCTTGACTCAACAGCTGGAGGTTGCATTCCTGTGCATTTTGATGGGCTCACGAATTAGGGTCGTCTTACTCAATTGATATGTTAGAGTAGTCCATCTTGAAGTTCAGACTCTCATCTTTCCAACCACATATTACTTGGGCCAATCCAAGTTCGGACAAAGAAGTTAAGGCCGAAGTAAGTTGCTAACTCAGTCTGCACGTTTTTGCACCACTTTGCATATTTTCAATTGTGAACTGATCAGGCCGACGGATTGGACTTCCCTTACTCAATTCATGTATGTGAGCAGCCCATCCTCATGTTCAGACTCTTATCTTTCGATCCACATGTTATTTGGGCCAATCTAAGTTCGGACGAAGAAGATAAGTCCGAAATGAATTTGTAACTCAGTCTTCCGTTTTTACACATTGTTTTCACCATTTTACTCCAAATGTCTCAAGTATTACCTAGAGCTCAATGAACTGAATGACAAACACAAAAGAGGTTAAAAAGCACACGTTTTACTTAAAAACATAGGCAAACAATAGGGTAGAGTGCTACAAAAAGATATAGAATTATGCACCGATCAGCAGGTTTATTTCCCAGAACTGAGATTTCCAGATGTGGTTCTGCCCGAAGATCAAGTTCTGGCTCAACCATTGATGGCGGCAGAAGTGCCCAAGCGCTCCATTGAAGAATACCTGATGTTCTTCAGGCATTGCACCAAGAGGTCAGCAGCTCAGTGGCAGGTGGTGATAAGGAGAACCTATCTTTGGTTCCAGCCTGGATACAGGTTGTTTGAGAAAGAGCCAGAAGAGGAAGCAGCCAGAACTAATTTTAGGAAGAAGTTCCTAAGTGTTACCTTGCCAAAGGACCTGCCCTATGGAGGTGGAAAGCCTCCCAATTATCATCTGGGGGCAGAAGTGTATCACCCCAACTTCTGCGCAAGGCAACTTGGCTGCCCACAGCTTATTCCACTTAAGTCGTACATAAGCTGCAATCGGGCCAGTTCTTGGAGGGATGTAGATGATCTGGAGGTGCATAAAGATGCCAGGTATGCAGTGAACAAGATAAACAATAGTGTAGACGCCCTCTGTTCTGCTGACTTTGAGGCTTGGTGGAAAGCTCGTTTTCGAAATCTGCCTGCTTCCAGTACTGCATTGGCCGTGCTTTTTGCTGGTTGGGATGGCTGGGTTGTCCATACAGGAGAGGAACCTCACAAGTCCATGGTGAAGATTATAAAAGACATCAATGCCCAAGTTTTGGAAGGTAGTGTCTCAATTCTGTCTGTTCTGCTCATCCTTCTGTTTTGGTGATATCTAACATCCTGTTCTGTCTGCAACAGATCCCTCTTTGACATGGGATGTTGGTGGTCAGTCTGCTCAGGGTGGAGAAGTGTTTGGTAAATTTTCTATCCTTCTGTTCCTTATACCTGTTCCTGCTGTGTTTTGATTTTCTGATTTTGTTATTTCTGGTGTAGCCACTTCTGTTATAACAGCTGGGGACCTGGAGCTTCCTTCCGGAGAAGAAGAGGAAGATCAGACAGAACAGACTCTTATTGAGGTCGCTTCTTCTGTCAGAAGAAAAAGAAAGGACACTACTCCTTCCACAATTTCAGGTGAATTTGGCAGTTCCTGAGCTTTGCATTTTTGTTATGTCCTGTTTTGTTCTGCCTCATGTTTTAATGGCCTCCTTCTGTCTATCGCAGCTGGAAGTCCTTCTCCTCCTCCCACTAAGTTAAAAAGACTTAGGAAGAGGACAGTGGTGGAATATGTGGCCACTGAAGGAACTGCAGCAGCTCCTGCGGCCACTTTAGGCATGGATGAAGAGTTGAGAGAGGCTTTCGAGGCTGTGGAGCAAGAGAAAGAACTGGAAGAACTAGAAGAGGCAGAAGAAAGGCCTCAGGAGAAGGCCAAGTCAGTGGAAGAAGATGTGAGTCTTGTCTCTCTGGCTGTGCCAGTTTCTGCTGTCTTTCTTTCTTTTGTCCTGACTTCTGTCTATCCGTAGGAGGAAATTCCTGCTGAGGTGATAGCAGAGAGTATTGCGCTGGCTCAGAAGCAACGAGAAGACATAAGAGCAGATTTGACTAGCTCAGAGCTGGCTCTGTTCGAAGATCCAGAGGCAGAACAATCAACTGCTGCCCCAGCTGAGGAGCAAGCAGAGCAATCTGCATCCGAGCCTGTGGAGCAGGCAGAACTACCTGTTCTAATTCTAGAAACTGTAGTGAGCATGGCTGCAGCTGCTCCTGAAGTGGTGGTAATTTTCTTTCAATTCTGGTCATATATATATATATATATTTGCAACTTTCTCCTACTTCCGCTTCTTTAACTGCTTTAGTATTTTCAGATAGAAGTGCCCCAATCTGCTGGTGTTCTGGCAGCGGTGACCAGTCCCTTGAAGCCTCCAATTGTTGCTGTAAGTGTTCACTGCACTTCATCTTCATTTTTTATTTCTGCCTGGTTCTGACTTATGCCTTTTCTGCATATGCCTATTCATTCCCTTGCAGGTTCATCTGCTACAGCCTCCTTTACTGATCCAGAACTGGCGGAGTTTGAAGCCATGGACTTGGATGCACAACTGGACAAATTGGAGAAACTAAGCTCCCCTCTAGGCAAGGCAAAATCCAGGGCAGTGGAGGAGGCTATGGAGAGACTGAAAATCTGGCAGTCTAGTGCGCTGGAGCTGGATGAGGATAGGGAAGCTTTTGACCAGTTGATGAGGGATCTGGACCTGCTGCACAGGCAGAATATGGCCCCAAGGCCCATTCTGGAGATGAGCCTTGGCCTGGCCAGAGATGTGCTCAATCTCCATGATCGTTATGAAGATCTCAAACCCACTTTCAAGACTTCTGAATTCTGCAAGGCCACTCATGAAGCGAACTTGGCTGATTTTGCAAAGCAGAAGGCAGAACTGGATCAAATGGTGGCTGGATACAAGGAAGCCAAGGCTACTGCAGACAAACTGGAGGAACAGATTGTAGAGCTTCAAAAACAGCTGGCCAAGTTCAGGGAAGTGCAGAACAGGCTCGGGGCTGGGCTGAGCACTAAGACTAAGGCCACCTTCCTTGTGCAGAACATGGTTGCAGCTTCTAGGCCAGCCCTGGAGATTGCAGAGGCTTCAATCCACCAGGGGGTGCTGCTTCAAAAGGAACTCTCCATTAAGAAAACAAATCTGCAGGAAACCCTCAAGAAATTAGGATTTTAATTTTGCTTATTTATTATTTTTTCTTTTTATTATTTTTTATGAACAATTTTGCCAAGGGGAAAGTCCCCTGGTTTATCTAAATAAAGTTTGTTTTTGTTGCACGTCTAGTTTTGTTTTTAAAACTTCAAATGATGGAAAGAATAACGTCAGAAGTGGAAGAACAAAAAGAACAAACTTCTGACTAACTTCAGAACAAAATAACTTTAGACAGAATTAAAATGACTAGGATCAAAATAACTTTAAATAGAATAACTAGAATAAAAATAACTTTTTTAAACAGAATAACTAGAATTCTTTTAGAATGGTCTCATCTCTATCCCAGGATCCGTTTGTATAGCTTGTGAGTCCCACATGGTTGGATAAAATTTCTTTAACCATTTGCCGTTGATTGGGGCAGCATGAATTTCTCCATCCTTGTCCTGTAACCTGTATGCCCCCATTCCAAGGATCTCATTGACTATGAAAGGGCCTTCCCATGTGGGTGACCATTTTCCATAACTAGCTACATGTGTTCCAAGGGGCAGAACTGCCTTCCAGACTATCTCTCCCTCTTCAAAACTCTTGTTCCTGACTCTTTTATTATAGGCCCTTGACACAGCTTGCTTTCCTGCCAAGAGTTTATTGAGGGTGTCAATTCTGCTTGCATCCAATCCTTCCAGTTCTAGCAGCATGGCTTGAGAGTAGTTTTCTCCTACCAGATCATGTTGGTGGGCAATTCTGAGGGACTGGACAGCTATTTCCATAGGCAGAATCGCATCATGACCATAGGTTAATGCATAGGGGGTCATGCCAATTGCTTCTCTTTTTGAAGTTCTATATGCCCACAGAGTTTCTGATAGCTTCTCATGCCATTGTTTTGGATTTTTCTCAAGCATTTTTCTGATAATGTTGATAATCACCTTGTTGCTTGATTCTGCCTATCCATTAGCTTGAGCATAATAAGGAGTGGATTGAAGCAACTTGAATTTGAATGCTTCTGCCATATCCAGCATATCTCTAGATATGAAAGAAGATCCCCTGTCGGTTGTGATTGATTCTGGGATGCCAAATCTCTGTATAATCTGTTCCTCTATGAAGGTAATGATTTCTTGAGATGTAGTGGATTTAACAGGTTTGGCTTCCACCCATTTGGTGAAGTAGTCTGTAGCAACAATGATAAAACAGTGCTGTTGGTTGCTGGCTGGATAGATTTTGCCAATGAGGTCCATTGCCCATCCTCTGAAAGGCCATGGTTTTACCACTGGATTCATGGGGACTGAAGGAGCCTGCTGGATTGTGCCATGTCTTTGACAAGGCTCGCATCCCTTGGAATAGTTAATGCAATCTTTCATCATGGTTGGCCAGAATTAGCCATATCTCCTAATTAACCAGCACATTTTTCTTCCACCTTGGTGAGCTCCACAAATTCCTTCATGAGTCTCTCCCATGACTTTCATGTATTCTTTCGGACCAAATCTTCATCCCACATAAGGTAGTTCAAAGCCATGATTCTTACTCTTTTCTCAGAGGGCAGGGCTGGATATCGTAAGTAAGTTATGATAGGACTTCTCCAATCATCTTCACTGATTATAGCAGAATTAATATCTATTTCCATCCCCCTGGTCAGAACAGATGGTAGGCTTTTCTTCCCTACCTTGATGATTCTTTGTACACAATCTTCAGGTATTTGTACCCCTGTTGCCAACTGAACCAGTTCATTGGCTGCAAAGTTTTCCTCTCTTGGGATGTGTTCCCAAGTAGCTTCTCTGAATTCTGTCAGAAGATTTCTGGCTGCCACCAAGTAGACAGCTAGAGAGGGACTTAGGCATTTGTATTCCCCAGCAATTTGTTTCAAGACAAGCATGCTGTTGCGTCGATTCAGCTGCACCAAAATAGATTCAGCTGCATCCTCAACTTGTGATACTCGCAAGTGCACGAGCCGTTGGTAGTTTAGCATATGTAAGTGCGAGGTCGATCCCACGAGGATTGATGATAGATTGATTTAATTCAATTCCCTGTACAAAACAGAAATAAAAAAAAGAAAGAAAATAAATCAAACAAGAAAGAAGGAAAAGAAATTAACTCAAGCGAATAAGTTCCCAAGTTCAATTTAGATTAACGGATTGATTCTAGCTAAAGTATGCTTAAGCCATGGTGTCTGGTCCTAACCTTGTGTTCCTAATTCCCTAATTTGATCATCTGTTGTCTAACCTAAATTAAGCATTAGGAACCCATTAAGCATAGAAGAACATTTTAAACAACCAAGCATGTATCTAATTCCTGTTGTTGAATGTCCATACATACTCTTCCTATTCATAGTTCAATTCGAATTAAAGCATGGTGTCTACTCTTAATTCAAACCAAGATAGCTAACATGCAAGCCTTAATGGTGATCAATCATTCAAACTAGCATATTAACTTATAAGCATAATGAATAAGAACAAAAACCATAATTGAAACTTGGAAACCACTCAAGCTTGAATTCTAAAGAAAAGAATTTACATTACAAAAAAATAAATTACAACTAAGAAGCAAAAGGAAAACGAGAATTGATAACTAGAAAGGAAAATTAAGAGAATTTGAGGGAGAGAAGGGAGGGGAGCTCTAGAGAAATGTTTGAGAGCTCCCCCCCTTGGGGTGTGTTTACAAGCTTGGGAAACCTCACTATTTATAGGCCTAAGGAAGTTGAAAATCTAAATTAAATATTGCTTTCCACTCACTTCATCAACTTCACCTAACACACCATTACATTTGAAAACAATTTTTCTTTCTTTAAACTTAGTGTTGCAGCTCCCACTTCAATTATAAGACTTGAATATGCTTCACCTAACCTTCCCACAAAATAGTGCACTTCACCAACAATTCCCACTAGATAGTGCATTTCATCATGCATATGTCATGCATGACAATGCATTGCACTCTTCTTTTGGGTTCGTTTTGGGCTTGTTAATACATTCATAAAATTCTGGAAAAATATGGATCTTCAAGCCCTTTGTCTTATCTTTCTAAGCATATACAGCCCAACTCAAGGAAAAATCGGAAAGACCTTCAAATGTCATTTATGGCCCAGTAACGCAGATGCTGCCGAATTTTGACATTGATCTACTAAATCATGTATAACTTCCTCTAGAAGACTCCGAATCATGAACCGTAAAATGCTACGAAAACTAGACTTCCGTATCTTTCCAATGATGTATGGCTCATTATCTGGTTCTTCTTGAGCAAGTACAGGTTAATCCGTGAAATTGAATGATCTGCAGACACTGTTTTAAAGCTAAATTGTCTTCAAAATGTATGTAATGAGTTTCAACCTTATTACACTGAAACATACACAAACTTTATTAAAAGCACAAGTTTAACTCAAAAACATAACCAAATCATAAGTTAGAAGGGTATAAAAAGATATGTAATTATGCACTGATCAAATATCCCCAAACCTAGATTTTACTAGTCCTCGAGTAAAACAAAAGGAAAACAAAGATAAAAACAAAACGAGAAATTTATTAGACCACTTTCGTAGGTAACTCGATTGCATTGAGCGCATGCAACAAGCCTTTAAACCTCTAGGCATCCCTAGTAGGAGGAGTTGTGTCTCCTGAGGGTTTAACAGAAACGATACCCACAAACGCTTTACTGACTCTACAAAACAAAAGGTTAGAAAACTAACTTTGAAAACAACTAAAAAAAAGAAAATTTTAATCATACCTCCAACACCATAGAATTGCCAAGATAGATGATCAATAAGTGTGTAAAGTGGAAGCTATAGCTCAAAGGCACACGGCTTCAAAGTACACATACTAATCTTGAAGGAAGAACATGCTTCAACTCTAATTCTCACATATAGCACTCAATCACTCAGAACCTATGGCTTTATTCTCTCAAACAAGCATAATGAGTATATGAAATAAAAGCACAATATTTGGTTAGATCTCAAGAAGGGAATCAAATACTAAGAATACAGATACACTCATACATACCAGCACCCATGAATACATCCTCAAAGATCAGCTAGGTCTTTCACAAGGTTGTAATGAAAGGCTAAGGTTAGGGGAAATGGAAGAATTGGAAGGAACACGATTAACTTAAGAACATACCAAGGTTGCATTCTTCGTTGATCTGCAAGGTATCATTGATTTAGAATGGTATGGCTGCAACTTCATAGCATCATCTGGCATAGACCTTATATTTCACAGTTAGATCAAATCGAAACACTTTCTCTTTATCTTTCTTTATCTTTTTTTTTTTTTTTTTGACTTGATCTACTTCTTCTTTATCTTTATTGCACAGATTCACAACAATTTACATTTAGGCATGGGGCAGCACCTTCCTTGCTCAAACTTTATCTTGGCATACCTTGGTATATTTCTAAGCTATAGGGTATGGCTATAATAGGTTTAAATATCTCAGATTGAGATACAAAGTTAGGGGAATTATAAGGGTGATAAAAGAAAATGGCTTGAAGTGTTTGGCTGCAACAGAGCTGATGGAACACACAAATGGGTAGGGTGAAAAGAAAGCACAAAGAATGGTTATACACACATAGCCTAGCATCACTTCAATGAGTTCATTCATGAGTGAAAGCATGCACCTGATATCTGCAAAGAGAATCATCCTTAGTATTCAATCAAAATGGAACAATGAGATCATTTAGAGTGAATTGAAGAAAATAAGTAGAGATGAGGAATAGAAACACTTTAAACCCTCTCAACAAGGCAATTAGACTCGAAATAGCTCACTAGGGTAGTCTCCACTACTCTCCTTCAAGAATCTGAGCATGGTACTTTAGCCACCAGAATTCTAAGAGCAAAACCTTTGTGAAGTGTAAAATGTTTGATATGAAAATCTCAATGGCAGCTCCATAGCATTGGTTGTATGACATTCTAAAAAAAATTGAAATACAAGTGAACAAAAATTGAAAACACAAATCAAATAACAAAAATTGAAAATTGAAAACACAAAAAAAAAATAAAAATAAAAATTGAAAACCTCCATTAATACCCCCAGACCTGAATTGGACATTGTCCACAATGTGAAAGCATATAAGAAAATAGAAAACAGGGGTTAAGAGTAACCTGGCACTGCATGGTTCATCCTTCAAACATAGCATTTCTCAAAATGCTATCGATGGCTGAGCTCACCCATGGATCTTCTTCTGACTCACTTTCCGAAGGGTTTGAAACAGACGAATCATATATAGCTCCATCTATCATCAACTCATCCATCTGCTCCACGAAGTCTCAGAGCCTTGTGGTCACATACCCTAACTGGAAGTCAAACTCGTTAAGCACACTTAAGTAAATATCAAACTCAACTCGGATGTTACCTGTACAATACATATGACTGCTCAACACAACAGTTCTTACCACAAACCTCCTATCTAGCAGATATACCCTCCAAGTATCTAGACAATGTGCCAGCGCCGTAAGTTGCATCTCTTCTAATCCACAATCCAGATCCCAATTTGGAATCATGTCTTCAATTTCCTCTATCACCTTACCTCTATGAAACAGAAAGGCATCTATGGTAACTTCTGAGGGATCCATGGCAAACACAACCACGAGCACCTCAATCACCTCAAACACCCGTTGCACAATGGTATCCTTTCCCTTAGAATCTTCTGGTGGGATAGCTGGCAGTGAGCTCAACAATACCATTGGGCTAGGCACCTTCACCATGCTTAATTCGGACTCCTTCTCCTTGAGCTTTCCACTGACGGCCTCTTGGAGTTTTTCCATTGACAAGATCTACAATAAGCAACAATTTGGAGAAGGTTTGATTCGGGAGGAAGAGGAAGTTGAGATGTTCAGGGGTTAGCGGGCGGCTAGATAAAATGAAAGATGGAGAGTTAATTTTAGGGTTAATGTGAGTAGTGTTTCAGTGTTTGGCAGTCCACAATAACTTAATATCTAGCCACTAATAAATATTTACAAATATTAGTATTTTATCAAAAATAAAAATAAAAAAGAAACACTAATATAAAATAAAATAAAATAATAATAAAATTTTAATTTTTTTAATTTTTTAAATTGAAAAAGAAAAATGAAAGAGAAAAATTTATTTTAAAAACATACGAATATACAAGTGACTCACAGGTTACTAATTAAGATCCTCAGAAAACACAGCCAGGGGATCCGGGAAGTTCGGAGAGGTCACAATGGTCCTTCTTAAAAACCAAACTTCTTAGACACCGAAGGTGTCGCCTAAAGAACTCCTAGACACTGTATTAACAGAGATGCTCATTGGAGTTACCATAAGTCAACTCATATGAAAAATTTTTTTTTTTTAATTTATAAAATTTGTATAAAAAGAAACATAAACTTAAAATAATAAGAAAATAAATTAAGAGAAAGGATTAGAATGCTCCCCCTTGAAGCAATTAGGTCGAGCGTAGATGTATTTGGAGGTCGTGACTTCTCCTACTACTCCACACTTCTCATCATGATTGGAGTTGCATCCTCTCTCCTTTTTTATTTAGCTATCTAAATTGCTCAAACAAACACAAACAAAAACTTGAAAGAGAATTAAAAGGATTACGACATAAAAACTAAAATGAAAAGGAAAAAAAAAAATAACACACATCTAATTTCCATGCTTCAAAGTAATTTTTTTTTTTTTTTGTGATGTGTAAGCCGGGATTTAAACCCAGTTCTCTTGCTTGTTAGGCAATTGTCCTGTTCCGTTGGACTACAAACACAACTTGTCAATTAACATCATTAATTTTAAAACATGAAAGTGCCTAGGAAGACATGAAAAGGAGAAAAAATAAAAATAAAACAAGTAGGGAAAAGAAATATAACCAAACTATGTTGCCAATCCCCGGCAACGGCGCCAAAAACTTGTTGCGTAGATTCAGCTACACCAAAATAGATTCAGCTGCATCCGCAACTTGTGATACTCGCAAGTGCACGAGCCGTTGGTAGTTTAGCGTATGTAAGTGCGAGGTCGATCCCACGAGGATTGATGATAGATTGATTTAATTCAATTCCCTGTACAAAACAGAAATGAAAAAAAGAAAGAAAATAAATCAAAAAAGAAAGAAAGAAAAGAAATTAACTCAAGCGAATAAGTTCCCAAGTTCAATTTAGATTAACGGATTGATTCTAGCTAAAGTATGATTAAGCCATGGTGTCTGGTCCTAACCTTGTGTTCCTAATTCCCTAACTTGATCATTTGTTGTCTAACCTAAATTAAGCATTAGGAACCCATTAAGCATAGAAGAACATTTTAAACAACCAAGCATGTATCTAATCCCTGTTGTCGAATGTCCATACATACTCTTCCTATTCATAGTTCAATTCGAATTAAAGCATGGTGTCTACTCTTAATTCAAACCAAGATAGCTAACATGCAAGCCTTAATGGTGATCAATCATTCAAACTAGCATATTAACTTATAAGCATAATGAATAAGAACAAAAACCATATTTGAAACTTGGAAACTACTCAAACTTGAATACTTAAAGAAAAGAATTTACATAGCAATGGAAAATTAAGAAGAACTTAGAAAAACTCAAAGAAACATTTAGCAAAAGAATTTTATTACAACAATTGAGAACTAGAAAGGAAAACTAAGAGAATTTGAGGGAGAGAAGGGAGGGGAGCTCTAGAGAAGTGTTTGAGAGCTCCCCCCCTTGGGGTGTGTTTACAAGCTTGGGAAACCTCACTATTTATAGGCCTAAGGGAAGTTGAAAATTTGAATTAAGTATTGATTCTACCCACCACACTCACTTCACCAACTTCACCTAACACACCATTACATTTGAAAACAATTTTACTTTCTTTAAACTTAGTGTTGCAGCTCCCACTTCAATTATAAGACTTGAATATGCTTCACCTAACCTTCCCACAAGATAGTGCACTTCACCAACAATTCCCACTAGATAGTGCATTTCATCATGCATATGTCATGCATGACAATGCATTGGACTCTTCTTTTGGGTTCGTTTTGGGCTTGTTAATACATTCATAAAATTCTGGAAAAATATGGATCTTCAAGCCCTTTGTCTTATCTTTCCAAGAATATGCAGCCCAACTCAAGGAAAAATCGGAAAGACATTCAAATGTCATTTATGGCCCAGTAACGCAGATGCTGCCGAATTTTGACCTTGATCTACTAAATCATGTATAACTTCCTCTAGAAGACTCCGAATCATGAACCGTAAAATGCTACGGAAACTAGACTTCCGTATCTTTCCAATGATGTATGGCTCATTATCTGGTTCTTCTTGAGCAAGTACAGGTTAATCCGTGAAATTGAATGATCTGCAGACACTATTTTAAGCTAAATTGTCTTCAAAATGTATGTAATGAGTTTCAACCTTATTACACTGAAACATACACAAACTTTATTAAAAGCACAAGTTTAACTCAAAAACATAACCAAATCATAAGTTAAAAGGGTATAAAAAGATATGTAATTATGCACCGATCACATGGAATCTCCTAGGATTTCTACAGATTGGATTCCTAGTTCTACCAACATTTCTAAACCAATGATCAAAGCCTCATATTCTGCCTCATTGTTGGTGCATTGGAAATCTAATTGAAAAGAATAGCAATGTCAGATTCCCAGTGGTTCTTCCAGAACAATCCCTGCCCCAGAAGTTATGTCAGTTTTTGATCCATCAAAGTATAGCTTCCAAGGCGTGAGATGAACTGAATAGATAGGATTGTTGAGGCAAATATGAGTTCTGGTCAACAGATTTGCATTGGCTATGTCCAGAGAGTCCATGTTCTCAATCTCCTCCCCAGAATGATCTGCTAGGAAGTTTGCCACAGCATGTCCTTTGACAGCCTTCTGAGGAACATATCTGAAGGCGAATTCTGTCAGGGCCAAAGTCCATTTTCCTATTCTGACTCTCAACATTGGCCTAGTTAGCATGTATTTAATCAGATCTGTCTTGGCAATGATGTAGATGGTGTATGGCAGCATGTAGTGTCTGAGTTTTACAGCAGTGAAGTATAAGGCTAGGCAAAGTCTCTCAATTGCAGAATACTTTCTTTCCACTTCTGTCAGAGTTCTGCTTAGGTAGTAGATTGCCTGTTCCTTTCCCTCCTTATTATCTTGAACCAACAGACTCCCTATGGATACTTCTGATGCAGATATATAGAGCTTGAGTGGCCTGCCTCTCTTAGGTGGGGACAGAACTGGTGGATTTGAAAGGTAACGTTTGATCTCTTCAAAAGCATGTTGGTGCTGTTCTTCCCACTTGAAAGTCTGCTCCTGCTTCAACCTTAACAAAGAAGAGAAAGGCTGGATTTTTCCTGCAGAATTGGATATGAATCTTCTTAGAAAATTAATTTTTCCCAAAAGACTCTGCAATTCTTTCTTATTCCTAGGCGGTAGAGCTTCTATGATGGATTTTGCTTTGTTCTTGTCGATTTCTATGCCTCTTTGGTGGACCAAGAATCCTAGGAAATTTCCTGCCTTGACTCCAAAAACACACTTCTTTGGGTTCATCTTCAGTTTGTGTTGTCTCATTCTTAGGAATGCCATTTTCAGGTTTGATATGTGATTTCCCTCCTCTGGGGATTTAATCACCACATCATCAATGTAAACTTCCAAAGAATGTCCTATCATATCATGGAAAACAGAATTCATTGCCCTTTGATAAGTAGCTCCGGCATTTCTTAAGCCAAAAGGCATTACAGTGTATTCAAAAGCACCTATGTGTCCTGGGCACATGAAGGCTGTCTTATGTATGTCTTCTTTTGCCACCATGATCTGGTTGTATCCTGCATTGCCATCCATAAAAGATAGCATTTGGTTGTGGGCAGCTCCATCCACTAGCATATCTGCCATAGGCATAGGGTATTCATCCTTGGGAGAAGCTTCATTCAAATTTCTGTAGTCAACACAGATTCTGGCAGCCCCAATTTTTCTTTTTAGAACTGGCACAATATTGGCTAGCCAATCAGCATAGATGGCTAGTCTGATGAATCCTGCTTTGAGCAGTCTTTTTATTTCTTCTTTGACTTTCAGTTCTGTGTCCATAGACATTCTTCTTCTGGCCTGTTTGACTGGAAGGTAACCCTCTTTGATTGGCAACTTATGTTCCACTAGTTCCCTGTCCAGTCCTGGCATTTCATGATAATGCCAAGCAAAACAGTCTTTGAACTCTTGCAAAAGTGCAATGAGTTCACCCTTAATTGGTTCTTTCAACAGTGCACTAATAAAAGTAGGTCTTGGATCCTCTTCTGTCCCTAAATTTATTTCCTGTAAAGGATCTTCCACTTCTGGCAGAGAGTCATCCAATGCTGCTGGCGCAAAATCTAATACTTCCTCCTGTAACTCCTCTTCCTCCTGATCTTCCGTGCTTTCATGAGTGAACTTTGCCATGTTGATGGCTGGATCCTGCATGAAGAGCTTTCTTTCCTCCCAGTATACCAACAATCTTTTTGTAATGGATCGGATTGTTGCAGCTCGATCCTTTTCTTGTTGGTTGGGACTAAACATCAGGGTTCTGAAGTTTAAGAACAAAAAGTCTATTCCAGTCCTCCAGGGAACTAGCTAGACCATTTTCAATGAGTCTTTGGGCCGTGACACCGTGGGGGCCGCCGTTCTGGTTGACTCCAAGGAAAGTGAAAGGACCAAGGTCATCATGATAGTACCTTGCCTCAAAACACATGGCAGAAGGCAGAAATGGCCGTGGATCGGCCTCTACTATCTCCATGTAACCTTCTTCATTCCATAAAGCTAATTGCTGATGGAGGGTGGAAGGGACACATAAGCTCTGGTGAATCCAGTCTCTGCCAAGCAGTGCATTGTAAGTGGTGGAAGTAGTGTCTACCACAAAGAATGCAATCTTCAGCCCTTTGCTTCCAACTATAACATCCACGTCTAAGATCCCATGAGTTTTGGTGATGCCCCCTGCGAAGTTGGTGACAGTTAAGCGTGTTGGGATCAAATCCTTCTCTGTTCTGCCCATTTTGCTCAGCATTCTGTGAGGCAGAAGATTAATGGCTGCACCTCCATCTACCATGACCTTGGGAACAGGAACTCCCCCAAAATTTGCAGTTATGAACAATGGCCTGAGGTGATTTGCCATCTCCTTGGTTGGTTTGGAGAAGCAAAGCTGATTTGTGGCTGATTTGTCGGCAGTTCTGCCTGTTTTAGGACTGTCTGCTTGCTGTTCTGATGTTTCTCCTGCTTCTGCTAACCTGCATTCGAAACTTTCCTGGGAGAAAACATCTCCTTCCAGAGTGCTTTCTTGCCCTTCTGCAGCCCAGAATTTTTCTGACATAATGAACACCATGTTGATGCCTAGGTCACCTTGTAACAGGCCTTCCAATTCTGCACCAAAGGTCTTAGTTTCTGCATCAAATTCCCCATCATATTCCATCTGTTCTTCTCCGAATTCTTCTGTCCAGTCTTCCTGTCCTTCCATTCCAATGAGTGCATTCTGGTCATCTGTAGATGGCTCATAATCCAGCTGTTCTTCTTCATATTCCCCAGTCCAGTCTTCTTGCTCATCTATCGGAATGGGTTCAGGTTCTCCTTCTACTTGTGAGGCTTCAAGCTGTTTGTCTGAAGATGAGGTGAGATGGATATGAGGCTTATCTGGGGATTTTGTTTTGAATATCTTTTGTGAGTGAAAGACTGCTTGTTCTGCCTGGAGAGGCTTTTCTGGCTCCTTCCCTTTTCTGGTAGAATTGGTCTCTGGAAGTATCTGCACAATGTTTTCGTTATTGAGGAATGTGCAGTACTGTCTTTGGATCCTCCTTTTCTGGGTTCTGGTCAATTCCATGGTTGGCCTGCCACTTTTTCCGACAGCATACCACCTTCCTTCTATGATAGCAGCCAAAGGTTTATCATTTCCATGCATCTTGATAGATATTTCCTTCTTGGGTTGCTCTGTCATCCTCCTGTTGTGCTGGGCTGGTCTGGGATACTTTCCCTGCCTGGCTCTATCTCAGGATGAGGTTCCGATTCTGTCAAAGACACTTGGCATGGGCTGACTTTGTCTGTTCAGAACCACTTCTAGCTCAGCTTCACATTTGCACTTGCTGCATATCACCATTCCAGCTTAGATGGTTGCTTTTGGCCTTTCATTGGCTTCCCTTGAAATCATTCTGCCTCTGCTGGAACTGGTTTCTGTAGTTGGCCTGGTTCTCTTCTGTTCTGGCCAGTTTAGGTTCACCATGTTAACCTGTGGTTGAGGAAAGGGATTTGTTGTTACTGTAGGAGATTTCTCCGCCAGTTTCAACCTTCCTGCTGTTATTCCTTCTTGTATAACATCTCTGAAAACTACACAGCTGTCGGTAGTATGGTTCCAAGAGTTGTGCCATCTGCAATACTGCCTGCCCTTGATTTCTTCTGGCTTGGGCATCCTGTGGGGTGTTTCTATTGCCTTATGTAGCAACATCTCATCAAATAAAGCATCCACCTTGGTCAGATCAAAAGAATAGACCTTGTTCTGTATTGGTTTGTTTGGAACAAACCCTCCTGTGAAAGGTGGCGGCTTCTGATTGTTGTGTCACCTTTGGAGGTGTTTTTAAAATTTATAAACTCGCAAGCGCATGAATCGAATATAGCATAAGCGTGTAAGAGCGAGATCGTACCCAAGGGATTGTGTGATAAGATAGAAAACCAATTAAACCCAAGTTAATTTCATTACCAACCTAGTTGATTCAAATGGTGATTTGTTTGTTGATAAAGAAGGTTAAATAAAGCATAAAACAAATATGAAATGAAAATAAACTGAAATTAAGATTAAATTTATGAGAAAAATAACTAAGGTATTAGAATCCACACCATTATTTCATAAGATCCTAATTATTTATCTTTCAATTCCCATGGAGTAGCAATCTAGAAATCAATCTACTGCTTTCTCAAGATTTGTCAATTAAGCTTGTAATTTAGATCATAAGTAAATTCTCATTCCCTTCATAAGTACAAATTTCTAAGCATCAATTGTAAACAAAATTATTCAACTACAAAGGATCAAAGTTTCCTAAGCATCCTATGTGAAAAAGTTTATTTGAGAACCAAAAGATCAAAGAAATTTGTGAACTAGAAATATAAACCAAGGATGAATTAATAGATTAATCCAAAGTCTTAACTACCACAAATACATGATAGAAGTGGTGAAAAGAAAATTAATCTATTAATCATGTGAAGTGAAAATTATATATCATTGAACACCACAATATTTGAGAATTGAAAATAAAACTAGAACTTTATTTAATAATGGTGTTTCATCCAACCTTAGTTAAGTGCTTTAGCTAGACATAATTAATATTTAAAACAAAACAAAGAAACTAAAATACATGAAATAAATAAGAACCAAGAAAGGTGAAGAACAATTTTAAGAGAGTTATTAGCTCTCAGTTCTTTCCTTTCCATCATTGTTCTCTAATTCTCTACACTTTCTCTCTCTTTTTCTCTTCCTTTCTTTCTTTCTTTCTTTCCTTTCTTTTGCCGTGCATCTCCTCCTTGCTTCTTTGCTCCAAGCTTTTATTTATAGCCAAAGAAAGGGAGCCTTGAATTATAAAATAATCAAGTAGCTCACCATTAGTAGCCCATCATCTTCAAATATCTTCATTACTTTGCCTACTTCCTTGACTAATTGGCTTCACAAAATCTTTATTTTTGTGTCTTCTTATCAATTGCTCCACTTGCTCTACTTGTGGCTAGATAAGAACTCAAGCATCATCAAATCTTCTTTGTATTCTTTGGTTGCAAGTAGTTCAAGTCAAATCTTCTTTGTATTCTTTGGTTGCAAGTAGTTCAAGTTGAACTTCTCTTTCTTTCTTTATTCATTCTTCTTTGCATTTGATGGAAGACACTTTAATATCTACAAACAACCATTCATTAATTACAAAAACAAAGATTTGGGAATAACCAATAAAAATACTATAATAGCTTTAAATATAACAAAAGAAAATACTAACAAATATAAATTTAAGGATAAAACTTGTATGAATTATGTGCTCATCTGATCCTTTGGTGGCTTGGTAAGAGCCTTGCAACTGATGAGGTGTTTTAATTTTGCCATTTCTGCTACTGCAACTTCTCCTTCCTCCGAGCATTCTGCTTCCTCTTCTGATTCTATCTGAACCAGATGTATTGGTGACTTGTAATACGTTCCCTTGGAAGAATTTCTCTTCTGTTGTTCTTCCCTAAGCAGTTCCTCATACTTGGATGCTTTATTTGCCAGTTTTGCCAGATCACCAAACAATATCCCATCAAATCTCTTCCTTAGAGATATTTTGAGGGCAGCCTGAGCCATCTGGATGAAATGTCTTTCTTCCATAGGGATTATGCACTTCATCTTGAGTTTCCTGAACCTGGCTATGAAATCTTGAGCAGGTTCATCCTCACTCTGTTTGAGGGCAGCAAGGTCACTGATGGTGATTTCTGGTTGAATCCTGTAGTAGTAGTCGTGGAAAAAACTTTCCATCTGTTCCCAAGTTTGGACAGAATTTGGTGGCAAACTGGTGTACCAAGTGAAGGCCTGTCCGGAGAGAGAATTTCCGAAAAGTCTCAATTTCAACAGAGGATTATTCTCAATAGCTATGCACTGGACAGAGAATCTGCCTATGTGCTCAACTGATGAAGCATTGGGATCCTCTCCATTGAACAAGGTGAAGTTGGGTACTTTGAAACCTGGGGGTAGAGGTATTTGATCGATATAAACTGGATATGGTTTCCTATAGGTAGGCCTTTCTCCTCTTCTGGCTTCAGGCTCCATCATTTCCCTTATCATTCTTTGCAGTGCCCCTACATCATTTAGGGCATTGATAGGGTAGAGGTTTCGTCCCTGTTCTGGCTGGGCGTAATCAACCATCGGTTCTGCTCTGTATGGCCTGGGCAGAACTTCCTCCCTGTGTCATTCCTGTTCCTCCAAACCTGGATTATTCCTCCAGTTTGCCCCCAGGCTGTTTCTATCATTGTTGGCAAAAAGGTTGTTACCCCTTCCGCCTCTTCTGCCTCTTGCAGGTGGAGGGAATGGATTGGGATCTATCATTCTGGGTCTATAAGGCAGCACTGCTGGTGGCTCAGGCAGAAGTGCCAAAGGTTGATCCTGTGGAATGTGCCGAGGTTCTGGCTGGTTCTGCTGCATCTGAACTGGTGCAGGGCCTTCTGGTCGAACTGGGGCCTCATGCTCCTGGACGGGAAAGGCTTCTCCCCTCTGTCCAGCCTGAATTTCTCCATGCCCTGGTATTCCAGCGATCTGTGCAATGAGAGGATTTTCCTGGTATGGCCATACTAATCCTGGTGGGGGACCATGAGGTAGGTCTAGCTGCTGGACTACAGCATCTGGATTTGGAATTCTGGCCATGGCAGCCTCACGGTCCTTCCTGAACTGCCTGTTAACTTGCCATTGCATCATGGCAGTTATGTTGTTCAGAGTTTGTTGGCTTCTCTGTGTTGTGACCTCTTGTCGTAGCACAGATTCCTGTACTTGGTTTATCCTCCTGGAACCAGTTCTGGACCGTCTGCTTCCTGTACTGCCGTGGGCTGAGTGCCTAGCATCACTCTCTTCCGATTCTAGACCTTCCCTGAGAGCTACCTGGTTTATCTCCATAGCGTGGTGCGGTTTCTGGCTAGAGCTTCCAATATTCATAAACCTGGAAAGAATTCTGTCAGAATATGTATACTGAGAAGTCCCACTGGGCGTGCCAAATTGTTCACCCCGTTTTGTGTTTACTCCTGTGATGGAAGGGCAAAGTTCCCAACTGCCTTGAAAACCATTGATTGGTCAACAAGTCAGCTTTCTTTGGTGTGCGAGCGTGCCACTGCTAGCAATGAAAATTCTAGCAGACTTAATTTTAGAAAGGATAACTTGCGCCCCAAGTTACTCGATTTCTAAAACAAACGATTGTGAATTTGGGTGAGGAATATCTCCCAAGTAAGTTCTTTTCTATGCCTCAGACTGGTGAGGACTTTCACAATTTATCTTAGTATAAAAACAGCTGTTCTTGCCAGAATGATTAATAGAAATTGAAGTATTTTAGGCAGAACTGCCTTTTACATAGCCATAAATAAACAAACAAATGCTGGAAAGGGAAAAGGACAGCTGGAACTCCATTTCTGCCTGGATGGAATACTCTGATCCGGGCTGGACTGGGAATATTTGAATTGGACTGAACTGTCAGCAACTTCAACTGCTAAGCTTCAGCTGCAAATCGATACCAAAGTTCGAGTTTGGCAGAGCTTTAATCTACTTCAGACCCTGGAAGGTCTTTTGAGGGGGCAGAACTGAAATTTCTTTAGTCTGAAACGGGCAGAAGTGGTTGACTCTGAGGATTACTCCGCCGGAACCGCATTGTAGTACCTGTTCTGCTTGGTCAGGGCTCTTCCTGAATTTGTTGAGGTTTTCATATTTATGGAAAAACTCGAACTCTGCTTGTTTTGGCTTTTGCTGAACCAAATTTGTAACGAGAGAGATCTCGTTTTTTGAGTGACTTATTCTCTAAGTCTGGACTTTGGTATTTCTGATTTGTAGCTGGTATTCTTGTGGCTTGAATGAACTGCTAGTTACTCCAGTTTGGAGATTCTCAGTGATCAAGTGATCATATTCGAGTTTTTGCCCTTGGCTGTTTTGATTGATATTTTTGTTTGATTGGTTGATTGTCTTCGAATCTGTTCACCCTCTCTTATATTTATAAGAAATGTTTTTCTGGAGTAGGGTGATTTCCTTTTAATAATAGGCGGCAAGAAACCCCTTTGATAAGATCTTTTATTTTTCAAATGCAAAGAAAGGGTTTTGTGGATTTTTGGCAGGTAAGTTTCAGTTGCCAGCTCCTATGATCACTCCTCTGTCTTTTTTGGAAGAGAGCTTAACCCCTTTTTTCATTTCCAACCATCCTTTTATGAGAGCTAAAAAATGGTCAGTCTGTCCTTCAGTTTTGAATATTTCTCTGCTTTCCTGTTTTTCCTCTCTGATTTTTGCTTATTCTCTTGGGGCAAACAAACATTCTCTGAATGGAAAAAATATCTCTGAATATTCTCATAGAATAGATTTTTCAGAGGTGTTGTTTCCAATTTTGTCAGCTACCGACTCTTTTTAATCAACTATTAATATAGTTGATTTCATCCCAAGTCTGAAATTTTCACGTGGGTTCCATGTGGTTTGGTTCCTTCAGACTGATGCTGGGCTCATCTCTTTTTCTCCAAAAGTGATTATTCACCGAGGCCCAATTTTTGTTTCTCTGTTTTGATTAGTTTTGGGCTGAGCTTTTCTGGTCCTTGGGCTCTTCTTTGTTGGGCTGGGAGTGTCAATTTTAGGCCCAAACAATTAGTTCATCCTTACTTATCCCATAAGTTTTCATAATTTGCAAGAGAACAAAGAAAAGAAGCATAAAAATACAAACAAACAAAAAAATAAAATAAAAAAAAGGACAAAGATCTAGAGAAGAGAGAGCAAAGAATAAAACGACGGAAGGCAAGGTGGACAATAAGAAAGGCATCCATATCCAACTTCCAAGTGATGGTTATCAGACAGACAAAGAAAAGCACCGCCGAGCCAAAAGAAAGATACGAAAGACATGGATAAGGATAAGAACAACAACAGAGAGAGCTGCGAATAATGTTGCTGGAGCTTGGAGCTTTAAAGGAAAGTGGAAAGTATAAAGACAGCTGGAGAGTTTTTCTTCATTTGCATTCAATTGCTTTAAATCAATATTCCAACAAACTCTGCGTGCTATTGCTGTGTTCATCATCTCCTTCTACCTACAGACAGAAACTTTGTGCCTGTGCGTCTTCACCCATCTTTAGTCTCTTCTTCTCGTTTCTTAATTAATTAACTAGCATTAATATGATCTGCTGTTTGTCTTGCGCAGGGTTACACAAGGAAACTAAGATGGCAGTAGAATCTGTGCTTACTTTTGCGGCCGAGGGAATACTGACGAAGCTGACTGACCTTGCTTCTCAAGAATTCCGTATGGCCTGGGGATTCAAAGCTGAACTAAGGAAGCTCCGTGAATCCTTACCCATCCTTCAAGATTCCTTGGACAAGGCAAACGATGCTGCTGAGCAGGCAAAAGATGGGGGCAAGGGAGTGGAAGATTGGGTGAAGAAACTTAAACACATAGCTGATGAGGCTGATGATGTCTTGGAAGAAATCAACTATGAATTTCTCCGGAGACGAGTAGAACTGCAAAACCAAATGGGGAAAAAGGTGCTCAACTTCCTTTCTGCCTCCAATCCCATTTTGTTTCGACAAAAAATGGCACACAGAATTAGAAAAATCAGCGTTTCTCTGGCGGAGCTCAAGAATGACTCTGCTTTCGTTGGGTTAGTTGCAAAGGAAAAAGGTCCAATAGGGAGGACAGAGAAACCAACGCATTCATTGGTAAATATGAAACCATCATTGGAAGGAATGCGGTTGTGTCAGATATAGTTACAACATTGAACAAATCCAATCCTAATGAACAAAATCTGTCGGTTATGGCGATTGTGGGAATGCCAGGACTGGGAAAGACAACTTTGGCCAAGTCAGTGTACAATGAAGGTGCTATCGATGAGTATTTCAACAAAAAATTGTGGGTGTGTGTATCAAACACTTTCAACGTCAATTCAATTTTAACTGCAATGTTAGGAAAGGTAGCCCCGACTCAGCAAGCATTGCTTACAGACCTCCGAGAAGAGTTGAAAGAGAAAAAATACTTGCTGGTACTTGATGATGTTTGGAATGAAGATTCGGAGAAATGGGAACGTTTGATGGGCTGTTTGTCAAAGTTGAATTCTGCTCCAGGAAGCAAAATTATTGTCACTACCCGCAGTGACAAAGTTGCATCAATCACAGAAACACTTCCGCGGCCTAAATTGGAACTTCTATCAACAACTGAATGCTGGTCCATATTGAAACATTGCTCATATGGTAGTTCTGATATACCTCTTCATTTAGAGAGTATTGGATGGGAGATTGCTGAAAAATGTGATGGTCTACCATTGGTGGCAAAGGTACATATATATATATATATATTTTTTTTTATACATAAGTAAAATCATTCAGGGATCATATCATGAATGGGTTACTTTGAATTGCATTGATGCATTTTTATGTAGAAGGAAATAACAAGGTCTGAAAGAAGAGAATAGTTTCATGCATTTTTATGTAAGATAAAATTGGTTGTCAGACCAAAAAAAAAATGATAAAATTGGTTGAGTATCGTCATTTCTACGAACTTTGTCAGTGCAATATTTGCATTACTCCAACAGTTAAACGTTCCAAACATAACCAGATTTGCTCCCCAACACTTTGTATAATTATGGGCGAATTTCACTTAGACCTCTTGACGTTTGGCATTATTACGGTCAGACACCCCAGATTTGATTTATTCCACTTACACCCCTATTTTTAATGGATGTTAACTCACAATAAAAGTAAAAGGCCAAGCCTGTCATTTCAATCGTAAAAACCTAAATATAAGATTAAAACTAAAGAAAAAAAAAATTAAAGCCAAGTCATCCCAAAGCCACCAACCCACCAACCCAGCAGCCGGAGCCACCAACACGTCTCTCTTCCACAGCCATCAAGGCCCAACCAACCTTAAATTCCCTCAGTGAATCTAGACGAACAAAAACGAAGAATACCCCAATGCCAGCTACCAATCCAATCAAGAACCTCATCAGAAAAAAAAAAAAAAAACAAAACAAAAAACAAAAACAAAAAACAAAAAACAAAAAAAAACAAAAACAAAAAAAAAAGCAAACAAACTCCAAAAATCGTAAAACCCTAGCTACCAATCAATTCTATAAATAAAAATAAAAAAATAAAAAAAAGTGAAACTTTTTGCCCAAAACATACAACCCAAGCTACAAATCCAATCCAGTCTCCTTTTATCAGATAAAATTCCAAGAGTTTTAGGAGGTTTGTTAAAACAAGTAATGTAGGGTTGTGACTATAATAAATCAAACATGTGGGGTCTCACTGTAATTATGTCAAACCTCAAGGGGTCTAAATGAAATGCTCTATATAATTATAGTCAAATTTCGATTAAACTACCTAATTGTTTACTTCTTCTTTTTTGTCATTAGTAAATTTAGATATACATATCCTAAGTCATGTGTATCAACAGGTTTTGGGAGGCATACTTCGTTTTAAAAATAGTACTGATGAATGGTTGTCAATTCAAGAAAGTAAAATATGGGCATTACCAGAAGGCGATGATAGAATCATGCCCGTTTTGAGGTTGAGTTTTGATAATTTGAAATCAGCACCTTTAAAACATTGTTTTGCATATTGCTCAATATTTAAGAAAGATTTTGAAATTGAAAGGGAGAAGTTGGTCCAACTCTGGATGGCTGAAGGATTGCTCCACTCTTCAAGTAATCAAGAGATGGAAGATATAGGGAATGGATATTTTAATATTCTATTGCAAAACTCCCTTTTTCAAGATGTTACAATTGATAAAGATGGAGTTGTTATCACGTGCAAGATGCACGATCTTGTGCATGATCTTGCAGAACTAGTGTCAAAATCTGTTGGGAAATTGCGGTCCCTATTTACAAATGGTGAAGACCTTAGCAATAGCTTATCAAGTTTTAATTCTTTACGAGTGTTGAATTTATACGATGCTGAAATTGAGGAGTTGTCAAGTTCTATTGGCAGGTTGAAACAGTTGAGGTATTTGGATGTTTCTAGAACAAGAATCAAAGAACTTCCAAAATCGATTGGCAAGCTTTATAATCTGCAGACATTAAGAATGTGTCATACATGGAAGCTTGTAAGGTTTCCAAAGAAAATGGAAAATTTGATCAACTTGAGGCATGTTTATTTCGACAAGGATAAGGAAGTTACATTTGGGATGGGACGATTGACTCGTCTGCAAACATTACGTTACTTTAATTTGGATAAGGACAGGAATCATGGAATTGACGAGCTGGGTGGCTTAAACCAATTAAAAGGTGAACTAACTATCTCATCTTTGGAACATGTGAAAGACAAAGACGAAGCGAAGAAATCAAATTTAGCAGGGAAAGCAAATATACGAAAGTTGAGATTAAAGTGGAGGAAGTCCCGGCAGAGAAATGACAAGGTGAGTGAAGTTGATGTACTAGAAGGCCTCCAACCGAACCGTGAGTTAGAAATCTTAAAGATTTACAACTTCATGGGTGTTAAATTAGCATCATGGATGATGAGTCTACGCAATTTGAAAAAGATCCGGTTATCCCACTGTGAGGAATGTGAAGAAGTCCCTCCACTCGGCCATTTGCCAAATCTTAGGCATGTTAAATTTGAACATATGGATAAGCTTAAATGCGTGGGAGTTAACCTTAGGCATGTTTACGATGGTGCGGCTTTGTTTCCATCATTGAAAACGTTAGTTTTTAATAATTGTCCAGCTCTAATTGAATGGAAGGAAGTGGATGTGATTACGCCAGCAGCGGTGTTTCCCTGCCTTGAGGAGTTGACTCTTTTGAATTGCAGGCAATTGAGAAATGCTCCAAGTCGTTTTCCATCTCTCCAGAAGTTGAAGGTACGTAATATTGACCAGGTCATGGCAATAGAAAATATATGCAGTCAACTAACCACTCTCACTCACCTCGAAATTCGTGGAGCCACAGAGCTTACTCGTCTGCCAGTAGGGATGCTGGAAAACAACCGCAATCTTCGGGTGCTGCATATTGGCAATTGCAATGAGCTTAGCCATTTACCTGATGAGCTACACACACTCCGTCTTCTTGAGGAGTTGACTCTAGAGAATTGTCCTAGTCTAGAGTTCATTCCAATTACCACCCAGAGCCAGGACATGCCATGTCTCCGCATAGTGAAGATTCTGAATTGTGAGAAATTATCAAGCTGGCCGAGTGGGTTGGAATATTGCACCTCTCTTCAGGAATTGCATATTGAAAATTGTCAAAATTTGAGGCATTTACCGGTTGATGGGCTACAGACCCTCGTCTCTCTTGAGGAGTTGACTCTAAAGAATTGTCGTAGTCTAGAGTTCATTCCAATTACCACCCAGAGCCAGGGCATGCCATGTCTCCGCATATTGACGATTCTGAATTGTGCGAAATTATCAAGCTGGCCGAGTGGGTTGGAATATTGCACCTCTCTTCGGGAATTGCGTATTGTAAATTGTCTAAATTTGAGGCATTCACCGGTTGATGGGCTACAGACCCTCGTCTCTCTTAAGGAGTTGACTCTAATTGACTGTCCTAGTCTAGCGTTCGGTCACTATGCCTCGTCTCTCTTAAGGAGCTGTACATAAAGGATTTCACTAATCTAGAAGCTATTCCCAGTTTAGACAACCTCACATCCCTCCGTGATTTGTCTATTTGTGGTTGTGATGGACTCACAAGTCTACCGAGGGGGCTACAATCCTGCACATCTCTTAGGGACTTGACAATCAGAAAATGCCCCAATTTGATCTCTCTGGCAGATGTCGATGTATCCAGATTGCAGTCTCTCTACGCTCTCTGACGAGTTTGGATTATATGATAATCGGTAAGTTTTGGGAAGAGCTCGATTCTTTCCCTGATTTTGAGCTTCCATCACAAATCCGATGGTTAAAGATCTCAGGGTGGCCTAAGCTCAAGTCTCTGCCTCAACAAATTCAACACTTGACTACTTGTTTAAAAAATTTGAGCATAGAGTCTTTCGACAGCATGGAGGCTCTTCCAAAGTGGTTGGGTAACCTTACATCTCTTATCTACCTTCGGGATTGTAAGAATCTGATGTATCTGCAACGCCTCACCAAATTAAGAGAACTAGACATTTATGGATGTCCAAGAAGAGCGGCCAGAATGGCACAAGATTTCCCTTCTCTCACTTTTCTTTCTACAGTTAACTTTTTTGAGAGGTAATTAATACTCTGATAAAATCAAATCATTAATTAATTGTTTGTTCAATTCCCTTCTCTCACTTTTCTTTCTACAGTTAACTTTTTTGAGCCGCGTGAATCTTCAACGTATCGGATATGGGATACGCTGGTCGACTGTTCAACTTTTGATGTTTTTCATGGATGTGCACAAAGTCACTTTGGGGAGTAGCTGCAACTTTCACATTGAAGCACAAAGTGAGCCTCTTCTTAATGTTTTTGCAGAGCTTTATACTTCCTATGTTGCTTTACTCATGGCATCTATCATCATTTCATCAATTGGTATAATTTGCCTACTTTCAGAAGGCTTTTACTCGAATCAGAAGAACAAGTGCTGAGAAACATTTGGTGAAAACTTTTTCCATCCAGGTACTTCTGTTTCCCATTCGCTAAAAATCATTTTCATATTGAATTATCCGAATATATATTGCACAGGGGTTTAGCTTAGTTGTTTCACTGATGGCATCTAATATTATTTCAATTTGCCACAGTTTGTTGGTTTTCAGAAGGATCTTACTCAATTGGAAGAACAAATGATGCGCAAAGGGTGCAAACTAAGTGCAGGTACTTCAGTTCAGTTCCCATTCCCCTGCATCACTATTTATTCATTTCTTTGATTCCCATCTAATCATAACATCACTTTACTGGCATGGAGAATACAATTATTCTTAGAAATCATTTTCCAATTTATATATACATCTCCCTAAATTAATTTCATTAGATCTCCCTGCTCTGTATAAATATTTGTTCGACTGCATTTAGAGTCATGTGTAGCAACTAACTGGAAAAGTTTCCACCAACAATTAGATATGTTATCAGTGATATCAAACCTTAACACTTGTATACCTACTGTCATCACTTGAAACTCTTTCCTTTTCTTCCGTTTTTGCCTTCTTCTTTTGCCGTTTTTGTTTTTCATTCTTCTTTATCAGCAGTTAAGTGTTTCATATATTTTCAAAGCTTCAATTACCATGGTAGCTTTATGTAGAAACTTACAGAGAAAGTACTACCATTTGAAAGTTTCAAACACCAGTTACAGTTTTCAGTTTCATTTATTTTCAGTTTTGCTAAAATGAATCAATGAACAAGTTCTAGATCATATCACATACATTTGAATTCTCAGACTTTAAAATGAATCAATGCTATAAACTTGGATTTTTTAACACAGGAGGCGCCAGAAATTTATTCCTGTTGTTTCAATAAGAATTCTTATTGGTAAATTGAGGTTAACCTCTGCTCAAGCTTTATTAGTATTCATTTTTTTCAATAAGAATTTGGTTGGCAACCTTTTGTAAATTGTTTGCTTCATCTATTAATCTGCAACATTTGTTATATGCTTCCATCTTACCACTGGATGCATTTGGCACCTCTCTTTCCTCACTTTGTAACCATTGTGTGAAGAATCCGAGTTATTTATGAGATAACCTACACACAGTAATGTCTCTTCAGAATTTAATGATACACTTTTGCAGATTTGGGGCTAGCATCCATTTGAGTGTAAACAGCCCTTAGAAGTTGTTTATAAAAATTTGATGAGCTGGAGGGTTTACTGGAGTGATGAGGGAACCTTGAAGCTTTCAGTGAACTATCTATTTGTATATGTGAGAATCTGAAGAATCTACCAGCAGTGGAAGCTCTGAAAATTTCCCCAAAATGAAAGATGCACCGAGGAGAGCCAGAATCATGTGTACGTTTCTTTCTCAAATCGGAATTTATGATTTGTTTTCTTGTCCTCTCTCACTTTCATCTGCCGTTAATTAACTTATTGGCCATTAAGTTTGTTGTCTACTGCAACTCAAAGAAGAAGTTGAGGGGAAAAAAAATTAGTTTCCTGTAAATTGAAGGAACATATTCAACTCTTCAGTAGTTTGTTTGGTTTTAATTGCTTCGTTGAAGGAACTATAAATACAACATTGTGTTTTCATAATCTTTGTGGAATAACACTTGAGATTGTTGAGGAAAATTAGGTTTGTTAGTCTGGAAGACAAACTAATACATAGAGAACAGGCTAGACCAGTTCAACTCTTGCATGATTTTGTTCCAAGTTTTTGGATCTGCAAACAGAAGCTTTTAGTCCTCAGTTTCATAAAATGACCTTGTTTTTGTTGCTGGTGTTTATGTGGTCATGGTATCATTGCAACATCTGTAATCCTCTGTTTCATATTTTAATTTTTCTTTCTTTTCCAGGCAAGGAGATACATGGCATAATGCAGCCAATGGTGTTTTTCATAATGCAGGTTTCAGCAATATATATGGCATATCAGCTGTTGATGGTGATTAACTTTTTTACCTTTAGTATCTTATAGTACACTAAAATAATAATCATGATACATGTAGTTAAGCAAATCACTATTTCTGGAAGGTGTTGATTTATTTTCCTTTTTCCCGTTTCTACACCTAAGGTCCTCTGTTATTTGATAGCATGCCATTCTTTCTTATGCTGTTGCAAGAATCAGGTAAAGGAGTCTTCAGTTTTAAGCTATTTACCATCATTTTAAAGGTTGCAGGTAAGTTTGAACATTTCTTGCTAAGTTTATCTTGGTGTTATATTGACCAGGCAGAGTTGAGATTGAAGAAGAAACTCATGCATGCGATGTGCCCGTGATCTAGAACTTATTGTTTTGGACAATATGGTAAACTACTATCCCTTTAGTCTGTTTTCTTGACACTCATTAATAAATAGAGTTATATTCTTATTTATGAGATAACCTACACACAGTCATGTCTCTTCAGGATTTGATGATACTATTTTGCAGATTTGGGGCTAGCATCCATTTGAAGTGTAGACAGTCCTTAGAAGTTGTTTATAACAATTTGATGAACTGGAGGACCTACTCGAGTGATGAAGGAACCTTGCAGCAGTCAATGAACTATCTATTTGTATGTGTGAGAATCTGAAGTATCTACCTGCAGTGGAAGTTCTGAAATTGTCCCCAAAACGAAAAGATGCACTGAGGAGGGCTGCCCTAGTGGCAAAGGTTTTCTCATATTTCCAAGACTCGAGTGTCCTTAGCAACAATTTTCTCACTGACTTTTTAGTTGACAAAGTGAAATAAGAAAGGTAACTTGGTCAACATAATTGAAATCCTGTATTCTTTCTCTTAGCTTGCATCAATTGAATTTCCAATTAGAACAAAGTAGACAATTAAAAACTATAACAACTATCTGAAAGAATTCTGAAATGTCTCAGTTGTCCCTTCTCTTCCTTCTAGGTGAAGAGGCATAGGAGATGTTCACTTCATAACATCTCAAATGCAGCACAAATGTTGAATAAAAAATGTTATACCCGATGTATGTCAACTGGTCCACCATTCTTTGTAGCCACCATTGGAAGCCCATGTGCTGCTGCCTAAATCATATATATATATATATATATATATATATAAATGTATTAAACCACAGAAGTCTCATTTTCTGGAGAAAGTAGAGATCACTTTAAAAGACAGTATGCAGTAAAAACTAACCTCGATCAAGGTTAGCCCAAAAGGCTCCACTAGTGCTGGATTTATGAAAACTCCCTGCCATAATCTAACCTTTAGCACAGAATATTTGTTAAAACTATATTGCTATCTAGAAATTGTGAAAAACAAACCAACCTTTGTTTTTGCAGCAAGCCGATATATATCTGGAACATCTGATTGCTTGTGATGCTTTGGATAGGCCACTTGCCCATAAAGGTCATACTTATCAATCAGTTTCAACACTGTGGTAAGCACACTAGCATTTCCAGCAGACATCTCATCTATATAGTCCCTATTCCCCATTATCAGCGTCTGTTCAAAGCATATTAGTAAGTTGTCCGAATTTTTAATTGCATTGCATAATGGTAAATTGAGTTATTGGACAAATCCACTTACAAGATTAGCTAGGTCTCTCAGAGGACGGCATTCTCCAAAGGCTTTCAAAAGAGTGGTTAAGTTCTTCTTTGGATCTGGTCTTGACAATGCCAAGATCATTGGCTTGTGAGGATTTGTAAGGAACCGCATCAGCTGCCAAAGGATTTTGAATATGAGGCAACAACAGGATTAAAGTTTAAATGCACGATAATATGATGAGGAAAAGGCACTCACTTCTGACCATATTGTTGGAAGTGCTTTTGGGGAAGACCCATCAGTAAGTTGAGTTCCCCATCAACCTCAGGAGCATCTTCTTGGACCACAAGATTACTGAAATCCATGCCCGGAGGTATAACCTACATAGGGAGTGCTTCTATAGTGAGTGGGAAGTTATAAGGGGTGTTTTTGAGGGGTATCTAAGAGCCGTCGGATAAAATCCAACGGTGAATTTTCAATGTTGTCTTTTTGGTAAAACCGGGTTGAAATTACCCATACCAAAAGAGGCAATCCGAAAGTGCAGACTTCTCTGGTTCTCTTCATCTTCATGTCATTCAATTTCAATTTTTTTTTTCCTTTCTAAATTCTACTTTAGAGGTTTATGAATTAGGGATTCAGTTGGGCATTTAGAACTTAGGGATTAATTTTCGAAATTCTAATTTAGGGATTCATTCAATGCCTAATTTATGAGCTGTGGCTTTATGAATTATGAAGTAGACTACTTGTTTTTAATTGATTATTGATAATGGTATTATTGTAGTTTTTAATTGATCTTTGCATATTTCAGATTTTAGCCTTACAATTTTAGTGGCTGGGCAGCTTGCAATTTTGTGTAGATAGGTTATTAAATTCTTTTAGTATTAATGGAAGTTGTGTTACTAAATTACCAGTACCTACGCTCTTGGTTGACATGGTTGTTATGAATTGTAAGATTAGCTTACTATTCGATGGACCCACTTGCTGATATTAGGAAATGGAGTTATTAATTGAAATGAATGAGAATCTGCTTGTTTCTTATGCTATTAGATTTTGTGTGAGTGTGATGCTAATCAGCCATTGAAATACACATATTTTGGTGTTAAGATTTGAAGTATTGCAAGAGCATTAAATAGACCTCCCTTGATATGGCTTGCTGTAAAATGTAACATATGGATCTGAATTCCTTGTTCTAAAGGTGCCCCTGTAGATTATTTGTTTCAAGTCATGATTCTCTTACACCTATTTAGAAACATAGGATTGGTTTGTTTTTATTTTATCTAGAATTGTTTGTTTTTTAGAAAATGGAGAATATTGGACTGCTTCAGAAAATTGTGGTGGTTTTGTTCACTATTGCCTTCTTTAGGAAGCTTATATAAAGTACATGTGGAGCTTCTTAAGTCAGACAATTCCATATTGCCCCATTTTTTGCCAAACCATCTGCTGATTTTTTAATGGTTCTTGTTGTTCCTAATCATGTTCCCGTAATATCACTTTTTGCAGGGCCTTCATTGTGTCTGGAAGGTTGGTTCCAGCTAATGATGTTCTAGCTACATTGTATTCTCTACTAGATAAAGTGGTAGATACTGTCAGTATTACGTCATTGCCATCTGAAGATTCTATATTTGAAAGGAGGAGGAAATTGGACTTCCTTCATATGCAGGAAGAACTGATGAAGGTTGGAATATTTTTTCTTTTATCTTGATAGCTTTATAGATATCTATTGGTGCTTTAGGAAGCTGCAGAACTAAACTTGCTAATCTGTATTTCATCAGGAGGAAAATATGTGTGTATTTTGTTAAGCCAGTTTTGATGCATTTGTTTTGGACTTGGCTGAAATTCGGAATCCAAAAAATAAAAATAAAAAAAGGATGAGCAATCAAATAATAATGTTGAAAACAAAACTCCTGAAATCAATATTATGACTATCATCCAGAGATTCTAAATTATTATATTGCAGAAGGAGGAAGAGAGAGAAAGAAGAGCAAGCCAAGATGAAGGAAATTAAAGCCAGTGAAGAGGATTTGGCATTGAAAGAGATGATTATTCCAACAACAAAAGAAGCACGAGAACAAGCGAGGGCAAGGACACTAGAAAAGGAAGAGAAGATCTGCGAAATAAGTTGTGCATTGGCTGTTTTGGCTTCTGCATCTGTAAGGACTGGACTTAATAACTCTCAATGATTATGATTGTTGATTTTTCATTTTTCATTTTTCATTTTCCAAATTTTCAAGCACTATCATCTACACTATGGCTTAACAGTTTTTAATTTTTTCTGTTATTGACTCATTATTTCAGTCAGTTAGTTAAGAGCGTGAAGCGTTCCTGAGACTCGTCAATTTGGAGGTAATTTAAAACCCTTAATTAGTCCTAGTTTATATTAGGTATCTATTAAGATGGAAGCATTTATCGTTGGTACCCTTACCATAGGTATGCATGGCATGCTAGTCTTCTCATGCTCGATATATGCAAACGCATTGGAGGTTTAACTGCTTACAGTTTATCAGAAGGACCGTACATCACAAATATTGTCTGCAGTTCTGATTTCCATGTTTCTGCTTGTACTGTGGATGTATTGGAAGAATTTGGATGTTGATGTCCACTATGCTTTGGCCCCTTTTAGTTTGAAGGATGTGTAGATTGACGACTTTTGAACTTTTAATGTGATTTACTTATGAGCTGTCTTCTACACATTATGTGCATGCATGCAACTCTGTCTTCAGCGTCATGTTCAAGTCAGAAGAATACTTCTGTATGTTCTTGTTTTAGTCCAAATGCATTGTCTTTGGGAATATTTTGCTTAAGTTGATTCTTTTGATCTTTCCAGATTGAACTTTACAATGGCATGGTGGAGAAAGAGGGTACAGATGGTGAAAAGGATGCCTTGAAGGCATATAAAGTTGCTCAGGATGAAAGTGACAGTACTTCTGTTGAGGCTGAAGGTGACGAGGTTTCATCAGCGCTTATAGAAAAGGTGATATATTAAATTCTGAATTATCTACTTTTAACGTACTTACCCCTCGTTCACTTGATGGCTTATCGTATCTTCTATGTATCAGGTGGATGCAATGCTTCAAAACCTTGAGACGGAAATTGATTATATATGTGCATATTGGTGATCTCTGGCAATTACTTGACTGGTGAACTTGTCTTGTTTCGTCTTTGGTTTTCTTTTCCTACGAGTTCTGTTAGAAATCATACTTCCTACTGAATGGAAGCAATCCTTCTTTTCTTGTCTTTCAATCTGTAGTCGGTTTGAGTTGTTATTAAACTCATTTTGAGGGATACCAGTAATGTTAAACTTTGATGGATGGTACCGCATTGGAATTTTGTCCATGTAATTAAAGGTATGAGGTTTACAATATGTGTGCATGGATTTTGATGGGAAAGTAACTCTTTTATTAATTTATATCAGACCAAACTAACCAAACTAACCAAACTAGTTAGGATTAAACTTAGATTGTATCAGACCAAAAATTAATTTATACATTGTCAACCAAATGTTTTTTGGCGGGAACCCTTTTATTGGTATTACTATCACCCCATTCATAGAAATTCTCCCTCCAAAAAAACTCACTCCACCGAATCTGTCTCCATCTATTGAAACTCTCTTCTCCACAGAAACTCTCTCCCCCCATAGAATAGATTTACCAACCAAGTTTGATGTGAGCATAATAAACACCCCTCCAAACAATGTTATGGCATTATTTTGTACCAGTTATATATTATTTTTTGTACTGTTTCATCTCCTACTATTGCTTTCTTTCTTTATATTATATGTTTGTGGAATCCCTCTCAAAGTTAACATATACTGCGAAAAAAATGCAGAGTGAATATATAATCACTCATATAGACTAGGACAAATATTTTAAAATTGCTTGATTGGTGTGAGTTTTTTCATAAAAAGTATGGCATTATTTTATGTGATTGGACATGATAAAAAATATATTACTGATTCCCAATGCGGTGTCATATGGACAACTTATTGAATACCTCTGACGTGTTCAAAGCTCTAGGTGCAATTGCAATGATAGCTTTAAAGCAGTGTGCAATTATTATATATATATATGTACATTATTACAACAAAACAAATAATTTTACATCCTTATATATGAAAGCAAACCAATTCTTGTATTATTACAAGTTATTTAACGAATATTAAGGAAATATACTTGTTAAAGTGAACAAACATATATACTTAGGGTTAAGAGGAAAATGAGTTATGTGAAATAATTTGGAATTTTTCATTGCGAAAGGGATGATTTATAGGTTCCCCTAGTTTCATAACGTCACTAGGAGGCCGGAGTAATTTTCGGGGCATTTTTAGGATTTTCCTACTATTTATTACCTTTTTTCAAAGATTTTTGCTCTAAAAAAGCCAAAATAATTGTAAGAGGACACCTGGCGCGATCTTAGCCCATCACCTTTCACCACTTGCACAAGTGTACGTCAGTCAACATGGCCACATCCTTGCCTTTTACCCTAAATTATTATTTTATTACTTTTTCTTAGAAAATTCATAACTAAATACACAAAAATTAGAAAAATGATCCGAAAATTGCTACAAACTCATTGAGACTCCATCTCCCTTGATAAATTCCCCGATTCATGGTTATGCATTTTACAAAACAATTCCAAACATTAACGGGAGATGCTTGTTGAAGTAGGTTTTTGAAGTTAAAGTTAACAAACATATCTACTTAGGGTTAAGGGGAAAGTGAGTTATGTAAAACAATTTGAATTTTTTCATTGCGAAACGGATGATTTATAGCTCCCCCTAGGTTTATAACGTCACTAGGAGGCCGGAGTAATTTTCGGGGCATTTTTAGGATTTTCCTACTATTTATTACCTTTTTTCAAAGATTTTTGCACTAAAAAAGCCAAAATAATTGCAAGAGGACACCTGGCGCGATCTCAGCCCATCAACTTCACCACTTGCACAAGTGTACGTCAGTCAACATGGCCACATCATTGCCTTTTACCCTAAATTATTATTTTATTACTTTTTCTTAGAAAATTCATAACTAAATACACAAAAATTAGAAAAATCATCCGAAAATTGCTATGAACTCATTGAGACTCCATCTCCCTTGCTAAATTCCCCGATTCATGGTTACACATTTTACAAAATAATTCCAAACATTAACGGGAGATGCTTGTTGAAGTAGGTTTTTGAAGTTAAAGTTAACAAACATATCTACTTAGGGTTAAGGGGAAAGTGAGTTATGTAAAACAATTTGAATTTTTTTCATTGCGAAACAGATGATTTATAGCTTCCTCTAGGTTTATAATGTCACAAGGAAGCTGGAGTAATTTTCGGGCCATTTTTAGGATTTTCCTACTATTTATTACTTTTTTTCAAAGATTTTTGCACTAAAAAAGCCAAAAGAATTGCAAGAGGACACCTGGCGCGATCTCAGCCCATCAACTTTCACCATTTGCACAAGTGTATGTTAGTCAACATGGCCACATCATTGCCTTTTATCCTAAATTATTATTTTATTGCTTTTTCTTAGAAAATTCATAACTAAATACACAAAAATTAGAAAAATCATCCGAAAATTGCTATGAACTCATTGAGACTCTCCCTTGCTAAATTCCCCGATTTATGGTTACACATTTGACAAAATAATTCCGAACATGAACAGGAGATGCTTGTTGAAGTAGGTTATTGAAGTTAAAATTAACAAACATATATACTTAGGGTTAAGGGGAAAGTGAGTTATGTGAAATAATTTGGATTTTTTCATTATGAAACGGATGATTTATAGGTTCCCCTAGTTTTATAACATCACAAGGAGGCCGGAGTAATTTTCGGGGCATTTTTAGGTTTTTCTTACAATTTATTACCTTTTTTCAAAGATTTTTGCTCTAAAAAAGCCAAAATAATTGCAAGAGGACACCTGGCGCGATCTCAGCCCATCACCTTTCACCACTTGCACAAGTGTACGTCAGTCAATATGGCCACATCCTTGCCTTTTACCCTAAATTATTATCAGTGGGAAAAGGTCATTCCTAAGGACCAGTGAAAAGACACCTACTCACTCTATACATGCCTTTTTGCTTACCAAATATTAAGATTGCAGTTGTGCAAAGTATCTTTGTCAGTAAAATTTCATTCTTGTCTGTCTATGATGTCAGTAATCAGTCCACTATATAATATATATATATATACATTTATATATAAAACGATTTATGAGAACACAAACACAAGACAAAATTGATTACAACCCAACATGTAAACAACATTTGTACAACGTAGCTTGCCAACCTAGAACTGAAGAGAAGCAAGTCTACAATGCATAAAAACCGTAAAAATATATTACAAATAATTATAAGACAAACTTTATATCTAAACCGTAAAAACCGTAAAAACATATTACAACCAAGCTAACTCCGAGATGAAGGCTTGGGGCATATCCAAATGGAGATGCTTCCTTCTCTTTCCTCCGAGGGTAGTGAAATGTTTTGAATTCATTGAAATATTTTTGGAATCGAATGATTTGAGGAGTGGAAGGGAGGAGAAATGAGAATATATGGAATTTTGGTTTTGTTTTAGCCTCTGTTTGTAGTGTTTTGAAAAGGTGTTTTCACTTGGGGTTTTTCCAAGTTGGCCCTTTTTAAAGATACTAAACCCAACACATGAAAACTCAAGAGAAGAGAAGGGAAAACGTCATCGAAAAATGCAAAGAGAGTCAGACAATCAAAAAGTCAACCACATAACCTATTTGCATAGCCATTTTTAGGATTTTCCCGCCATCACATTCATTGATTAAAACGTGATGGATTACTGACTAGTCACAAAAGGTCCCATCAGATACTTTTTCATTTTCCCACACCAAACTAACCCTAGTAATGTTATTAAAATGGAAGCAATGATGATGGATTCTTATCCAACTAGTTGCCTTAATGAAATATAATTAAAATAATATATTTAAAGCAGTGTCCCCTCAATTTTCATATTAATATTTGGTAGTGAAATATAATATTGATTTTTGGGGTAAAAGGTGCCACAATTCTGACGGTACAGGTGTCCACATAGTGACCAACCCACCCACAAAAAAAAAAGATATAATTCGATTTGGGCAGAGATGAGAGAGAGAGCTGAGTGAGAAGCTTAGGGTTATGAGTGAAGGGGTATGACTGAGAACTATGAGTAAGAAGGTATGAGTCCAAAGAGGTTTCAATGAGAAGATATGAGTGAGAAGAGGTACAAGTGAGAAGATTCAACATGTCTTCGTCTTCATCTCCAGCTCAAACAAGGAGGTGTCGGTACTGTGGAGCTGCAATGGTGCTTCGGGTTTCAAAATCAGATAAAAATCGAGGGAAGCCATTTTGGAAGTATCTAATCTCCTATGTAAGTTTTCATTTCCAGAATATGTATGTAGGTGAAAAAAAAACCTAGGTCTAACTCTGACAGAATTATTTTGCATATACTATGCCTGCAATTAGGGAGCCACCAGTTACAATGAATTCGAATGGGTTGATGTAACCTCTGCTGAAGCAGAACAACAAGATAACACGTATGATGCTATGGTGCTGAATACGCTGAAGTCCATTAAGGAATTGGTATTAGTTTTATTTCTTGTATCAATTTTCATATTATTTGTTTTTTTAATGACCAATTAAGTGCACAGTTTCAAGGATTGTAAAAGTTCTCCCCAAAAAGACATGTTGCACCACCAATGAGTTTTCAAACCCATTTTGTAATTTTTGTTCTTGAAATAGGTGGATCAGCATTGAGTTTAAATTATTGTTTGAAACAAAAGCATTTATTTGTCTGAAACCCAGCAAAAACTTTCCAAGACTGACTTAAAAAAAATAAAGTCATACAAAGACGATAAAATTACAATTCAAGGCCAATACGATGCAATAATAAGATGATACATTTTTTTTACAATTGCATAATTATTCGGTGTATATAGATTGTTCATTTGCATATACTGAAGGTTTATTGATTGTTTAACTGCATGTATATCTCATGTTATTGCTTGGATATTGGATGTTTATTGAAGGTTTATTAATTGTTTACTGCATGTATTTCGCATGTTATTGCTCCGATATTGAATGTTTATTGAAGGTTTATTGATTGTTTACATGTTTATTGAAGGTTTATTGATTGATAAAAGACATGTATTTCGCATGTTATTGGTTTGATATGGAATGTTTATTGATTGTTTACTGCATGTATTTCGCATGTTATTGCGCCGATATTGAAGGTTTATTGATTGAAAAAAGACATGTATTTCGCATGTTATTAGTTCGATACGGAATGTTTATTGAAAGTTTATTGATTGAAAAAAGACATGTATTTCGCATGTTATTAGTTCGATATGGAATGTTTATTGAAGGTTTATTGATTGTTTACTGCATGTATTTCGCCTCCGATATTGAATGTTTATTAAAGGTTTATTGATTGACAAAAGACATGTATTTCGTATGTTATTAGTTCGATATGGAATGTTTATTGAAGGTTTATTGATTGATTAGTTCGATATGGAATGTTTATTGATTGTTTACTGCATGTATTTCGCCTCCAATATTGAATGTTTATTGAAGGTTTATTGATTGACAAAAGACATGTATTTCGTATGTTATTAGTTCGATATGGAATGTTTATTGAAGGTTTATTGATTGTTTACTGCATGTATATCGCATGTTATTGCTCCGATATTGATGATTATTGAGGGCAAAAGTACTACTCAAGTAAGATTTAAGAAGTTAGATTTAAGGGGAGAAAAGGTCTTTATTCTTTCTTTTAGTATGAAGAACAACTGTTAAGTAGAATTTCCTAATCAATACGACTTCCTTATGGATGGTGGAATTAGGGACTAATGTATATTGCATGTCTATTGCGTGTCTATTGCATGTATATTGTGTATATGTTGTGTGTATATTGCTTGTATGTTGTCTGTGTATTGCTAATTTCCTTCGTAAGCAATAAACAATCAATACACACGCAATAAACGTACGATATGTATGCAATAGACAAGCAATATAGACGCAACAGACATGCAATATAGACGCACCAATATACATTACTTTTGTGCTACTGAGCTGCCCAAAACCAATAAAATAAAGAAAATCAACGAATTTATTAACCGATTATAAAGGAGAGAGGGATTCAACCCCAAGGGGCGGTACGGAACCAATACAGAGTTTTTATAGCATTACAGCTGGGGATATTTTTTCATGTGTTTCTGTAAAGAGGGCATGGTTGAATAAAACATTGAAGGAGAGGGCATAGCCGCCTATTCCCCTTGCAGAATCATGATAAACCAAAACACTAAATTATGTTCCATAACATAACACTCGCCTTCTTTGATTTTAACGCTTACCATGAACTCAAATATGTAGAATCATGATTTTAGACCTTTATAATCAAAGACAATGTTATCATGAGTTTGTAGCAATTTTCGGTGTATTTTTCTGATATTTAATTAATTTTTTATGAATTTTTAAGCATAAATATGAAAAAAGTATCAAAACTAACACGTGTCTAACTTGAACTTTATATGTTCCAGAGGAAGAGTTGAAAAAATTGATATGGCAACAATAAGAGAGCAAAGACAATATAACAGCAATCATATGGCAATACGTAAACCTGATGTTCATCTTCAACTTTATAATTGCTAATACAGAGATGAAAAAAATTGATATGCTAGCAATAAGGGAGCAATAGGAAGGCAATATAACGACAATTAGATGACAATATGCACACCTGATGTCCAACTTCAACTTTATAATTGCCAATACATAGGTGAAAAAAGTAATATGGCAGCAATAAGAGAACAATAGGAAGACAATGTAACAGCAATACATGGGCAGAATACACAATGTATACAATGTTCTCTTTAATGTATAATATAAGTAAAAGTATTTTTTCATTCTTCTATGGAAAAGAAGTATTTTTCTATTGCACACACTTGAGAATATAAAAAGAACAAATTCAATACTGAAATTTCTCAAGTAAATTGAACTCAATTTCATTGAATGCGGACTAAATTACAAGACTAAAATATATAGTTCCTCAGTTACATGTTTTTTTTCCATATAATTACAGCACACTTCCTGTGACTATTTACAATGTTGTCCCATGCCAAATTGATGATGGTTCTCAATGACAACAATCTTCTATATGTCAAAAATCTAGGTCCAACTGTCATTAAAAAAAAAATAAAGAACCCTGCAAAAGAGATGGCAAAACAAGAAATTAGCAAAGAGGAGAAACAAAGACCAAAAAAATAAAATAGAAACTGAGACAAGAAAAAAGCAATCAGAAACTAAAAGACCTAAGAAACTCATACTAATTGGCAAAGAGCTTCCCAACCTAGAACACAAGAAGACAAAATTGAAAAATGTGGAACACACAAAGCACAAAGAAACTGTTGAACTAAATAAGAGGGACATAACCAAACATCAAAACACCTCAAGGGGTGAACTTAATCAACCAACCAATAATCAATATAACCAAACAACATCCATAACATCAATACAAAACCAGATACAACTACAACATCCATAACAGCAATACACAGAACAATGAAACTAAGAAACAGCTGCATTCCAATCCGATAAGATTGAAGAAACATAACTATTCTTGTACAAAGTGATATTATGGGAACATTATTAGGAACAAAAAGAACCATTAAAAAATCATCAAATGGTTTGGCAAAAAATGGGGCAATATTGAATTGTTTGACGTAAGAAGCTCCACATGTACTTTATATAAGCTTCCTAAAGAAGGCAAAGTGAACAAAACAACCACAATTTTTTGAAGCAGTCCAATGTTCTCCATTTTCTAAATGTACAAACAATTCCAGATTTAAAAAAAAAAAAAAACCAATCCTATGTTTCTATATAGGTGAAAGAGAATCATGAATTGAAACAAATACAGGGGCACCTTTAGAACAATGAATTCAGATCCATATGTCACATTTTATAGCAAGCCATATCAGGGGAGGTCTACTTAATGCTCTTGCAATACTTCAAATTTTGCTCAAGCATCTCATGAAGATGCATGTTTTCAGCTTTCCCATGTTCCAATACTTCAAATATTAACACCAAAAGATGTGCATTTCAATGGCTGATTAGCATCACACTCACACAAAATCTAATATAGCATAAGAAACAAGCACAAGCACATTCCCATTCATTTCAATTAATAACTCCATTTCCTAATATCAGCAAGTGGGTCCATCGAATAGTAAGCTAATCTTACAATTCAGAACAACCATGTCAACCAAGCGTAGGTACTGGTAATTTAGTAACGCAACTTCCATCAATACTAAAAGAATTTAATAACTTGATTTATTTTTATTTCAATAAATTACGGGTAAGATATTCTAATATCAAGAATATGAGGTAGTACCTTCTGAATGTCCTCAATCTCATCCTCTATGCAGAAAACAATAAGTAAAAGAAAACTTAACATTAGTTGCACGGCTTGATGAAAATCGAATAGATAGGAGAAGCAAACTCTATGCTCCAAGGAGATTGATTAGTAATAACCACGCAGAAAAATTCTGTTTCTCTTAAAAATAAATAAATAAACCATTAGCATGACCACAGGCAGAATGACTTCACTTAATTAAGTTAGTAAGTAAGCAGCAGCGACCATTTACAAAAGTACAGTCATGCATGACAATGCAGCATTCAGAAGGTTGGTGATCTAAAAATCCAGTGTCATCTTCAGTCAGTAAAATGGTCCCAGAATGCTAGTTCATGCATTCACACTACATGACCAAATGTCACATCATGGGCAACTTAATGTCTAATTAAATACACTCCCAAGTCACAACTGAGTCAGGCTGTTTCAAGTGCTCGGGCTATAACTACTTGGTCTTCATTCATGTAACAAAAGCATTACTTTTTTTTTCCCCAGTTCAAATCAACATTCCTTTTTGCCTTCACTAATAATATATTTATTAACACAATGTTGGGAAGTTTTGTGTGCTTTATGTAATTTTTTAGTTTATCATGTCTTCACCCACTAAAAGCAATAAAGGAAGAAAGAAAAGCAACTATTATGGCAATGGACTGGAATTCATCCCATGTAGTTCAAACAACAAACACAGAACATTGAAAAACACAGGACAAAATATCACATCTTGTGGCAAAGATCAATTAAAAACTACAACAATACCATTATCAATGATCAATTAAAAACAAGTAGTCCACTTGATAATTCATAAAGCCACAGCTCATAAATTAGGCATTGAATGAATCCCTAAAGTAGAATTTCGAAAATTAACCCAACTGAATCCCTAATCCCTAAATCCCTAAAGTAGAATTTAGAAAGAAAAAAAAATTGAAATTGAATGACCCGAAGAAGAAGAGAACCAGAGAAGTAGGTGGTTCCGGTTAGTGGTATGGAGGATTACTGATATTTGAAGAGGGAGAAGAAGAGGACTTGCAGAGAAGGAGAGGGAGAGAGAGAGAGGACCGTAGCAAAAAATGGAGCCCATGAATGCCACTACTGTTGCAATAATAAGAAAAGGGGATCAATGAATTATAACAGATAGAGAGTACAAAACCAATATCAGAACTCACCGCTGTGGAGAACGACGATGGAGGTCGCGACTGTGGCTTGGCGGTGAGGTCGACAACGGAGGTCCTGAGTTGCGGCGGCTTGGCTAGGTCAAACTAGGGTTCCGAATTTGGTTTGGGAGAGTGCGAGAGAGGAGAGGAAGCATCAGAAAATAAATTTTTGGGGTGATAAAGTGTCAATAATAAAAAAAAAGACTCAAAACCCTCTCTGTCTGTGTTGGTTGAGTTTGGTTTTTTGATAACCTCAAACCAGAGATGGCGAGAGAGAGAGAAAGAGAGAGAGACAAGATGAACATATTGCAGAGTGAGTGGCTTGTGAGGAAGGAGAGTCAATCAGGATGAGAGAGAGCGTGCTTTGCACTTTCGGATTGCATCTTTTGGTATGGGTAATTTCAACCCGATTGTAGTATAACAGTTCAACCATGGGATCGATCTGATGGCTATAAAGTGAACCCCTTATAACTTACCCCTTATAACTTACCACTTATTATAGTCTGCGCGCCTACATAGGGAATGTACTTAGGTCTTGGGCTTTGTATGTGTTACAGTTCTATTTTGTAATCTTTTGGGCTTGCGTCTTGGGCTTCTACCTAGGTTATTCAGCCTACAAACTCTTGTAATGTTTTTACTTATTTAATGAAAGGAGTTTGTTGACCAAAAAAAAAACATAGGAAATGTACTTAGTTAGAAAAAGAAACAATCTTATTGCCATATGTCATGTTCATCTTCATTTTCATAGATAATTCAAAATCATGAAATTAGATTTCAATCCTCAAGTTTCTTCTTGTAGTCAAATTGGGATTGGAAGTAAATTATACATTCTGGATCTGGAGTCATTCTTCCTTTTCTAGTTATCCATATTATAAAAGGACCAAGATCAGGAAACAAAAATTAAAACAAAATCATTTACACATATTCTTTCTTCCTTTTTCTAATTTATCAACACCCAAAACATCCTCGATAAGGCAACACAAAGAAAATCATGAGGAATAAAGCCACTGGCTTACCACCATCCTCGGCATGTAATGGCCATGGCAATTTACTCCTCGCCTAGCACGAGAACGCAACATAGGAATTTTTTTTTTCTTCCTAAGAACTATTTTATTTTCCATTTTATGTTTGAATTTTAATTTTTTGAAGTAATTAAAAAACCTAAGTACACAAAATTACTAAAACACTCATGCCACGTCATCAAACTTAATGAACTTTTGGATGGAGTTAACGGTAGAGGTAATGTACAACATCAAACCGCGGTCAATGAGGCAAAGTGGGTCATTTTAACTTTAATAAGGTAAAGTGAGAATTAACCAATGTTTCAGGGTGCACTGTAGTAATTAAACCAATTTAAATTCATGCCTAACTCTAATGACCAAAAATGTAATTACCCCTTTTTTTAATAATAAAAAATCACTTCTTTCATGTCCCACTAGCCAATTGCTTTGTATTTTGAAAAAATAAATAAATTTATATTAGTAATTCAATTTAAATTTAAGAAAGAAATGCCTCTAATTGTGTCTCATGAAAATTAGACCATGTTCTTGTTTTGTTTTTTATTTTGATTGTTAAAAAAAAAAAAAGTGTTGTTAATTTACTATATTACCCTCATTTAGTGAATATGTTCATTTCTTAATATTTTCTTTAACTAAGGGCATTTTCTTTTTAGTATTTTGAATGTTGGATCCCGAGCTTCTACATTTAGGTCACGTGCTTTACCCACATTTTATTAAATTTAAGCCTTATAAGCTATCGAACCATTTAACTCACGACACAATCATCAATTTTTAAGTGAGTTTTTTTTTTTGTTGCAAAACTAATGGCATTAATTTTTATGCATAAAATTTTAAAAAAATATAAATCCTCGTTGGGCCGGGTTTCCATTGAGTCCATGATCCTAATGGGGGAAGATTTCAGGAAAAATCGAGAGCAAGTATGAAGATCCCTGAATTTTATAAATCTCCGATCATAAACAAGCCGGGGATGGTATTGTTATCCCCATCCCCAAACAGGCCCGATAAGTAGTTTTAAATATAATATAACAACGCATGATTATAATATAATATAATATACATTTAATTTTGTGAAATTGAATTGAGATTATTTTGAGTCAATGATTTGAATTTTATAATTTAAATGAATGTAATTGAGTTTAATGATAATTTAAGGTGAAAGAAAGTGTTATAATATCAGTTTTTTTTTTAAATAATCAAAAATCAAAAATTCGAGGCGGGTTTGGGAGGTAGCCTCTCGACATAGTTGGGAATGATATTGCCATATTCGGCCTATTACCACCCCTATTTACACATGGCATAATAAAAGACAATGAATCGATAGTAGCAAGAATTAATTGTGCAACAGATTTATTCAACACAAGTAAAAAACTTTCAAAAAGAGGAATGGTGCTACTTATATTGAAAAGTGTAGGCTCCATGAATTAGTTCTATAACACTTTGGGAGTATGTGAGAAAATTCCCTCATTTTCTCTAATTTTGGAGAAAAAATTTGAGTTTGCCAATGAAGTTTAGGCTAGTGGAAAAAAACCCTTGACTTACAGATTAATGGTCTCATGTTCGAGCCCCATGGCACCATGAAACCTTGACAGTGTGTGTGAGAAAACTGCCCTCCCCCATATTGCTTTTTATAATTTTTTTTTTAAAAAAGAAGTTTTGGACTACATACACATAAAACTCAGCTTTCAAAGTGGGGCTCTAAATGCTTACAACTGCATGTAGGTCCAGTCAATACTATCACCCAACTCTATTCACAATCCAGAATTTTGGCCCGTTTCTATACATGCGTTGGGGCAGGATTTTGAATCCAAAACTCAAATTACCGGTTTGGCTAAGCAGCATTGGACATGGTAGAAGAAATCATGTAACGAAGGGGATTCTTATTTGTACAAATGGTACTTCCCAGTTGTTGCTTTTCTTTCTGTTACTTCGAAAGTAGCTGCTTCAGCTTCAGCCACTCGAATTTTCAATATTCCTTTTTATTTATCATCAAACGAATGGCATCTTCTTTTGGAAATCCTAGCTATTCTTAGCATGATATTGGGGAATCTCATTGCTATTACTCAAACAAGCATGAAACGTATGCTTGCGTATTCGTCCATAGGTCAAATTGGATATGTAATTATTGGAATAATTGTTGGAGAGGCAAATATTGTATAATTGTGCAGGTACTTCAGTTTAGTTCAGTTTCCTTTCCCCTCATGGTATTTAATGAAATTTACATTAATTATCATCATATCATTATAGCTTGTAAATTATTCTATATTAATTCATTATTCTACATAAGGATCTATTTGTAAATTAAATCTAGGTTCATATTGGTGTACAATTTTCTGATGATGCCAATCTTATATTAGCTTGGGGGAAGGGGAAGTACAAGTCCAAAATAAGACGTGCTTCTAATTCCATGAATGGCAAATTCTTTGCTTCTTGGGTATTTACATCTGTTATATTATGTTTCACAATGCAGGGTTTCAGCTATATATATGGCATATCATTTATTTTCTTTTATTTTATTTTTTGCGAGAGCATAGCAGTTGTTGATCTATTTTTCTTTTTCTTGTTTCTACAATTAAGGGACTCTTGCACGGTTCATATCAAACAGACTTTGATATTAAATATGAATTATGAATTCAATTTCGTTGAATTATCGGCAGATGTGTGGTGTTTGCTGTAATAAAGTTTAGGTAGGCGTGTGTGTGTGGGTCCTTGCGTTTGTGGACGACGAGGAGCCCCGTCACTTAGCTGTCGTCTAGCACTTTTTACTATTTTTCAATTTCATCAATAATAATGTGGATATAAAAACAACGCATCTGAAAGACCATTGGGCCGGGCCGGGCTGGGCTTTAAAGAAGAGAGAGAAAATATCGGGCCGGGCCGGGCCGGGTTTTTTTAGAAAATTCAAAGCCCAAGTCCGGCCCATAGGTCGGGCTTCAGAAAGCCCATTGGGCCGGGCCGGGCTAAGCCCAACGGGCCGGGCCGAAACGGGCCTACTTCATTCGAAAAAAAATACCCAATAAAGTCACAACTTAATTCCAATATTTTCACATCAAACCAAATTCATATAATACCCAATAAAGTCACAACTTAATAAGATTTTTCACAAAAATAATAAAACAAAATAAAATAAATAACTCATGTTCTTCATCATCCATACATAATAATTAATACATCACAAAATAAATAACTCATGTTATCGATACGGTTCATCCTTCAAACGTAGCATTTCTCAAAATGCTATCGATGGCTGAGCTCACCCATGACTCTTCTTCTGACTCACTTTCCGAAGGGTCTGAAACAGAAGAATCATATTAGGCTCCATCTATCATCAATTCCTCCATCTGCTCCACGAAGTCTCGAAGTCTTGTGGTCATGTACACTAATTGGAAGTGAAACTCGTCAAGCACACTTAAGTAAATGTCAAACTTGTCTCGAATGTTACCTGTACAATACATGTGACTGCTCAACACAACAGTTCTTGCCACAAACCTCCTATCTAGCAGATATACCCTCCAAGTATCTAGACAATGTGCCAGCGCCGCAAGCTGCATCTCTTCCAATCCACAATCCATATCCCAATTTGGAATCATGTCTTCAATTTCCTCTATCACCCTACCTCTGTGAAACAGAAAGGCATCTATGGTAACTTCTAAGGGATCCATGGCAAAAACAACCACGAGCACCTCAATCACCTCCAACACTGGTTGCATAATGGTGTCCTTTCCCAAATGATCTTCTGGTGGGATAGCTGGCAGTGAGTTCAACAAAACCATTGGGCTAGGCACCTTCACCATGCTCAATTCGGACTCCTCCTCCTTGACAAATCATGACAATTTCAATTCTTCCAACTTCATTCGTATTTAATTAACCCTAAATAAATTAACAAAAATCACAACAAACTTACCATTTGGGGATGCTTCTTATTCCAGAGAGCTGAGAGAGGGCTGAGAGCTTGAGAGAGATCAAGAAGATAGAGAAATCGAGAGATTAAGAGAGTGAGAGACAGATCAAGAAATCCAAAGACTGATAGTGAGACAGATCGAGTTTGAGAGAGTGAGAGACAGAGAGAGCTTGAATCGAGTGAGAGATCGAGATGAGATGAGAGCGTTTCTGTCTGAGAGGGTTTGGCTTTGGCTTTTGAGTTTGAGAGAGGCAAGTGAGAGACAGAGACTGGTGAAGTAGAAAAACACAACCCATGAGGCATCAATCTCTGTAGTTTTCCACTTTTTCTTCTTTTTCTTTTTGTTTTTCTTTCTATTTTTTACCCCAAACCCCAAGCAAGCATTGGATTCCATATATTTTTAATCTAAGTAAACAAGAAAGGACGAAAGGCCATTTGTAAAGCATATAAAGCATATATTTGAAGAATTGACCTTCTCATTTGATCACTAATCTTGGATTTGAATTGGTTAATTAAACTCTAGTATTATACTTAACGCCTTACAAAGTTGCAAAGGATCAATATTATGATGCATCATTACCACCAAAAAAAACGACAAAGAAACGTTTGAGAAGCTTGTAATTAATCATATGTGTCCTATTGTCTTGTGTCGACCGAAGTTGGTGGCATCTAGCTTTCTCCATCTCCAAGAGAAATGATTACGCTCACACTTCTCAATACATTATGCAAAAAAGAAAGTGAATAATTAAGTACCTCGATCTGTAAAACAAGATCGAATTAAGTACCTTCTTTATATCACACCTACAAAAACTATTTTGGAATAATATTCTGGTCACCATGAAGACATGTTGATTAAATTCACATGTAAGAACAGAACAAGAGATAAAAGAATATGCAATCATTCGACAATAGCAATGGTAAATAGTGATAACAGAAGCATCTCACTGCTGGTATCTAACAAAAAGTTACCATATATATGGTTTCCTGGCCACCTTCACAAAAGAAGAATAAATATAATCAGTCCATGAATTCTAAGAATAAGAAGGGAAAAAACAAAGATCACTTAGATGGAATCTCATAACAAAGATGGGAAACTAAGGCTTCTTTCTCTTATTTATACATAATTATATATGTATGCGGACCTAATGGGCCGGGCTTTTGTGGCCAGGCCGGGCAGGGCTTTCTTGGGCTTAATCGGGCCGGGCCTATGGGCCGAGCCGGGCTTCAAACACCCAAGCCCAAGCCCGGCCCGGCCCAAGGCGGGCCGGGCCATTCCAAAGCCCATAACGGGCCGGGCCGGGCTTTTTTCCAATGGGCCGGGTGGGCCCCCATCGGCCCATGGGCCTACGGGCCAAATGATGAGGCCTATATGATGCAAATCATTACTTGCAATTTCTTTTGAAGATTTTCAATATAAGACATAGTTTAACTAGAGGGAGGATTTTTTTTTTTTTTTTTTAATATTTGAAAAAAAAGAAAAAGAGAAGGGGAATTTTCAATACACATTATTAAGGTGTCATAAGAGTTCGGACTTGAAAACACTAATTTGTAAATCAAAATCATTTTCTACTAAGTTAGAACTCATTCACATTTGTTACCTTTTTTTGGTTAAGCTGATTTTTGTTGTTGTCAATGAACAGTTTTTAGATTCCAATAAACAAAAAGCCAAAGCTCCTTGAGAATTTATCAAAAAGAGCCAAAACTTGACCCCTAATTTAAAAAATGTCAGTTTTTTGTAAAATATTTCAAATATAGCAAAAAAAACTACTTTGAGTTTTTATAAGTCAAAATAAGATTTTTAGAGCTTTTATGGTGAAGAGAATGTCACAAAGGAGTTCCTAGAAATTTTTGGTTATTTTTTAGATTTTTAATGTATTTATTATGAATTTTGGAAGTTAAAGCATAAAAAAAAATTAAATTAAGTTAAATTAAAGTGATTGACACATGGTAGCTGCTCTTTAGGACAGAGTCTTCAATTTTTTAGGTCAAAAATCATGATTCCACATATTTTAGTTCACGGTAATCATTGAAACATGAACTATAATTTTGATTTAATTACTTTATACCTAAGTTCATTTTGAAGTAAAACTTTCTGGTGCTTCTAATCTTATATTAGCATAGTTTGTTGGCATATCAAGTATCAATATTCCTTTTGCTACATTAAGAATTATATTTATCTTTGAGTTGATGATAACATCTCTTCATGTGTAATAATATCCTTGATCGAAAGTACGGTTGACTTCTCTTTTGGCACATATGTTGGCTTATTTTGTATGCCTATTTCAGTAATATAAGTCATTCATGAGATTTTGTGTCATTGCAACTTCTTATACGTTTTGTCCCAGGTTTTAATTAGCATTGGCTATCTGCTTAAATCTCACCACTGGATTATTTTTCAATTATATGCTATTAAATGGGGTAAGAAAAAGAAGTGATGCATCACGTAGTACTTTTCGTACTGGGCTAGACTCTTGCAACTCTGTTTGCTCTCTGTAATTTCTAATGGGAAAATCTGTGTTACTGTTGAGAAGTTGATGATTATATACTCTGATGCAGGTTAGGGGTAGAATCCATTCCACTCTCATGTTCCTTTCAATACGGAGGAGGATTTACCAGAGTGGCCAAGGAACCATTACTTTAACTGCAGTGGAAGCTATGCAACACCTAAATAAATTACGACTTCTTACAATCTTTTTTTTTTTTTTTCCCATTGCCTTTCGAAGAAAAGATACACTGAGGAAAGCCGCTTGAGTGACCATAAATTTCTTATATTCAAGGGTTAATTGTAAGTTTCTTTCTCAAACCAGTAATTTGTGATTGTTCTGTTCTGCTCTCTCACTTAAATTTACTTATTGAACTAACTGGTTGTCATGTTGTTTGTTCCCCAGACGAGTAACATTTTTGTGGATTTTGGAGATTTTCTTGAATAGTGTGGTGTGGGATTTAATGTGAATCTAGAAAGTGTTAGTTGAGAGCAAATGATTTGGACTAACTTGAGAACCAATTAACAATATATGTTTGTTCGTCGAGAGCGCTTGGTACTCCGCGTATAATAACATTTTTTTTTTTGGGGTCTGAATCCGCGTATAATAACATGAACAGGAAGCAAGCAACAACTTGAAAAGCACTGCAGCTATATACTTTTCGGGACACAAAAAGGCATATAATGTCTCTTTAAGCCTCTAATAAAGAGTCCCACCATCTAACCATATTTTGAATTCCTAAATATGCATGCATTTAGATTTTAGAAGGACACATAAGTTTACAATTATCATTGGAGAAATACAACGTTGAATAATATTAAGAAAAAGACAGTTTCCTATTTGTATCCGAAATACATGTTCATCTTAAAAACGATTCTCCAACTCATGAGTAAACGAATGAGCCATTTCTTTCCGTAACCCGCATATCCAAATTATTTTTAATTCTTTAAATACATTTTTCTTTTGTTACCTGATAAGTGTATTATTTCCTATATTTTTATACCTTTTATATGTAGGTTTTGTAGGGAAAGTAAATTAAAAAGAGTATGATTACTTTACTTTCCTTATTTTTCAGCTATTCTGCACTCTTGGAAGGATTTCAACTGAAAATCGACTTTTCGAATGCATTTTAGTGCAAGGCCAATTGTAGAAGAAAGCTAAGACATTGAAGATCATTGTATCAAAGTTTCATAATTTTCTACCAAGTCAAATGCTCCAGACCTGCAAGTCAAGACAGCCTAAGTTGAAATCCCGTCAGAACTGCACTGCTGTAGAAGATTGAAGATTTGAATAGCTTTCCCATTTTTCCTGGTGGCTTGTAATATATGCTTGGAAAGCTTAGAGATAAAGCTATGTTTCCCATATTTTTCCAGAATTTTCTAGGAAGTGGAACGACCCCAAAACGTGCGTGCAATTTGGCTGACGTGTTTCCAAGTCAAAGAAGGATTCTTTCCTAGTTTGTTTCCTTAATTGTTTGAGATGTTGTTTTGCTTTAGGAGAGTTTTTCTAGACCTTTTGGAAGTAGGGTTTAGTTGTTTTATACTATATAAGGTCACCCTAGGATCATCTTTTGGGGGATCTTCCCATACACAACTTTCATACACCCACAAATATATCAGAGAGAGAGCCAAGAATTCGTTCTGTTGCTGTGGAGTCCAGAGATCAAATCCATCGGCCAAATCGGTTTTATGACAACAATCCTCTTATTTATCTTTCTTTTTTCATGAACTAATTTTCCTTGCTAGGGCTACGATGTAGCCTAACCATGAATACTTAATTTTTATAGTTATATTAATTTTTTATTACTATTCCATGTTGAGTATTTGTTATTGTTCTTAATGCTTTGAATATCTGGCCAATATTTAATTGATTTGATGATCCAAGCGGAGACCGAGAGGAGATATTTGGTGTTTGCTTCTTATAACAGATACCATGTCTTGAATGAGTGCCCGAGAGGGACTAACATGACTCATGCAGTTTTCTTGCAGGTTCTCATAGAACTTAATGGGTTCTTGATTTTCTAAATCCATTGCTCGAGAGAGAATGGGTTGTTAATTAAGAATACTTTTGGTTGAGCTCGAGAGGGGATATCGAATGAATTAGGAGAAACCAACTGTCAACATGGGTAGTAATTAGGGTTAATTGGCTATAAGAATTAAGTAGAATTGGTTATGGTGAAGTCGGATGCTCTAGTGTCTCATCATCTTGATTTTCTATCATTAATTAAATTGCTATTTTTCATAATTGTTTTAGTTTACTTAAATCAATCAATCTTCTTAATCATCTATTCAAATAAACTTCTGAATTAATCATAATTTGTAGTTAATAGGAAATTACAGTCTTCGTGGGAACGACACTCTACTTATTTCTATATTACTTGTACGGATTGTGCGCTTGCAATAATTTCACAACATTACCTAATAGTAGCTAGCACAAGTCTGCGAGAGTAATAACGATGTGAAAGTATTTGATGGTTTTTTATTATCTGCAGAAACTAGGTGAACTTTTTTGGTATTTCTGATTTCTCAAAAGGAAAAAAAATGGGTGACGAATCTTGAACGCCTAGCTCAAGATGCAGATGATGTCTTGGATGAATTTAACTATGAACTTCTCCGGCGCAAAGTAGAAATCCGAAATCATATGAAGAAAAAGGTACTCAACTTCTTGTCACTCTCCAACCCAGTCGCATTCCGCCTTAAAATTGCACATAAAATTCAGAAGATCAATGCATCCTTGGTGGATCTCAAGAGTGAGGCTCCTGTCATTGGACTAGTTTTTCCAAGAAAATAGATGCAGCCCCTCAAGGAATTAGAGGACGCATACAAACCGACTCATTTCCTGAAAAAGATGGAATCATCGTTGGCAGGGAGGAGGTTGTGTCAAACATAGTTACAACCTTGACCAACTCCAACATCAATCAAGAAAATCTTGCTGTTATGGCCATTGTGGGAATGGCCGCCCTGGGAAAGACAACTTTGGCCAAGTCATCAGTGTACAATGATAATTCAGTAATAAAGTATTTTGAAAAAAGGACGTGGGTGTGTGTGTCTGATCCTTTTAACATCAATGTGATTTTGATCTGCATGTTATAATCTCTTAACCCATCAAAAGCCATTGTAAGATAAAATCAAGATGCACTGCTTAATTACCTTCAAGAAAAGTTAGAATCTCTTAACCCATCAAAATATACTATAAGGTCACAAATTGGGTGTTATATTCAAGCCTGAATCAATTAAGTGAGAACTATATTGTGACTTTGAATGAAAAGGAGACGCAATCAAGGTGATAGAGCACCAAAATATATTGGTAAGCTATTGATTTCATTTTAATTTGGTTTTGCTTTTTTATTTTCCTTATACCTCACAATTTTGATTTCAACCCAAGATTTCCCCCAATTTACTAAACTCTAATAGCACAATATACCATAACTGGTTGAGTTAGAGGAAGAAGACTGAAGGCGATTCTTAAATATTTTTTTTTTATAATAAAAACAGCAATTAACGAAAGATAATAGAATCTCTATAAATTGTAAATTTTGGGAAACACAGTGACCAATTTGGCTAAACTTTTTTCTAAGTAACCAAATTGAATTTTCGTGTAAAACCCAGTAATAAAAATATTTAATTCATAATTTTAAAAAGTCACAATTAAATACTATTAAAATTTTA